>JASDDO010000014.1:340125732-340725732 GCA_030015575.1 Agapanthus africanus
GCGTGATGAGCGCATGTTTTGAAATATGATTTTGGTGCACACCAGATGCACTAAATCGGGATTCCTTGTGCATGTCAGACGCACCAGATTTTGCTGTCAGCCATGCCCGTTGCCCTTGACAGATGTTTCGTGCACACCTGTTGCACCTATATGATGTTTCTGTGCACATGTATGGCACATATATGGATTTTGATTTCCGTGCGCACCAGACGCACAGGGTATTCTTATATACATTTTCAGGATTTATTCCTTATAGACCAGTACGTTTTTATGATATTTGCTATGTGTTTTCGCACTGAGCAGGACTAGTCAGAGGACAGTACTTGGACATATTTTTCACGCATTTCCTTTAGTGAATTACATATATAGATTTCATATCTACATGCATAATTTTGAAGTATATCATATTAGTTTTGTTTTGGATTTGACATTTGTGTCTTTACCATGACTCCGATGATTGCGAGATACTTGACGGAGATTTGATTTTGGAGTTATCTGCTCATTGTTCATGAGCATGCATTGCGCCATGATACGTTTTATGTATTGATGATTTCGGAGCCCCGACGACTTGGACCTTCTATTGAAATGTTTTAGTATTTGAGGGGTTAAAATTTAAATTCGGGGACCGAATTTCTTTAAGGGGAGAAGATTGTAACATTTCAAAAAAATAAAATATTATTTTTGGGAATTTTTATAATTTAATATTATTTTTAATGAATATTTTAATATTTCGGTATAATTAAATACCGATAAATTGGGAACTTTTTTGAAAATTATGAAAATTATTTAAAAGAAGGTGTTTTATGTAAATTATGCAAATTTTAAGTTTTTATATTCAATTATAGGCTAATTTAGTGTTAATCGCGATTAAAAATCGCTAATCGCGCTTTAAATATGTTTTGTGCAAACGTGCACCATATCTTTTTTTTTTACACTTTTGCATTTTCTACCGTGGTTTGTTTTGGGTTTACTATTGAGGAGAGAAGGAAATTAGAGGGAAAAGAAAAGGAAAGGAAAGGAAAAGAAAAAGAAAGGAAAAGTTAAGAGGTATGGAAGGGGGTAGTTAGGAGGAATGGGCATTGACCTTGCACACACACTCTCTCTTTCCCTCACTCCCTCCTTGGAGCTCTCAGCCAGAGCACAGCCCTCCCTCTCATCTTCTCCTTCTTCTTCTTCTCCTCTTCATTCAAGCATCAAAACACCTCAAAACCCCATTCTCAATTCACAAAAGTTGTGCACAACCTCGCAAGCTACCCATTTGACCAAGAAAAATACGATTTTGACGCTGTAGGAGATTCTCGGGAGCTGGATGAGGTAACCACTTTCACAATTAGTGTAGTATTTCTTGTGGTTTAGCCTCATTACAAGTTTAACATCATTTTGGAGAAGTTTTGTGGACTTTGGAAAAGCCTAGAAAGGGTTGAAGTTATTTTGAGTTGGATTAGTGCTAATAAGCCTTTTTAGTGACCTATAAATCCCCATAATGGTAGAAAACCCAGACCAACTGTAACACCCGAGCCCAATGCTACTAATTTCAGTTACCGTTCGAACGTAGTGTGGCACTTATTTCATTTATCTTGCTTGATGGTTAATTATTATAAATTCTACCCGGAAATTAATTTATGCATATAACAATTTTTTGGCATCTAAAATAAAATTAAAAATATTCATCTTGGCCTGCTTGACACCCCTAACCCTTTTGTAGCGTCCGTGCATTGTGTTCTCGTCCCGTTCAGTGAAACGGGCGAGTTTGGATGGCTACGTGCACGTACGTGTGTCCGTTTTGGGGGTATGCTTTTTAATCATAAAACACTTAATTTTAAAATTTGGATCCCGCTTAAAATCCTATTATTTCAATTTCAAATTTTTGGACTCGACCCGGACGAGATTTGGAAATGTTTTATTTGGCGCCAAAATCCCAAATTTTAATATTATTAAAACCATAGCATATATTTTTCTAACTAACCTGATATCTTACTGTTTATTACCTATCTTTTAAATCTTTAAGTTAACCATATAATATTTTTACAATCTTTTATATACTTCTCAATTTATTCTCCCAGCCAATCGCAACCTCCCCTTTAACCCCGTGGGCCCCACTTTCTCTCTCTCCCTCTTCTCTCTCTCTCGCTCTCTCTCGCTTTTTTCTCTCTCTCTCCCTCATATATTCTCTCGTACTTCTCTTTATCATTCTTTCTCTTCTTGCTTCATGTCTCGTTTCTCATTTTTTTAACTGTTCTTTTGTTGCCGGAATTCTGTCGTGCCGGTGACGCTTCTCGACGTTCCAGCGAGGTATCCCGACCTGTGTGGTTCCTTTGTTCGTTGTTTGGGTTCATTCCGTGAACCGTGCGCCCGTCACTAGTTTTCCCCGCCGACGGTTAACGTTCCGTTTTCCCGATTCGCGACCCATCGAGGCAAGTTAATCTTGCTACATGCTATATAATTCATTTTATACCTATTTAAATAAATACCATATCTATAGTTTAAATCTAGTGCCCCATGTTTAATTTTATAACGTTTCGATGTTCCGTTTGCATCCGTTTATATCATATTAAATCTAGATCATGAAAACTTATCTTGTGACATACTAGATTACATTATACTGCAACCATATCATTTAAAATATATGTCGTCGTAATATTTATTATTATTATCTTTAATTAGTTTATAATCTTCATTTTATAATGTTATACATTTGAAAATCTTATAGTTTACACATGAAAAGTCGTTGAAAAATCGGATATGACAAATCTGAAATTTACTGTACACCTTACATTATAAAATTCATTATAAATCATAGAAAAATCATTAGTATACGTTCTTTAGTTCGTTACGAAGCTAACTCAGAATACTATAACTCTATAAAATATTTACTTGCAAAATAAATTGTTTAAATAACGTAAAATTCAAATGAATATGACTTTAAACTGCTGTCCAGGCAAATTCCAGCAGCAAACTTTCAACTTCGGATATTTATAACTTTTTGTAGGGACAACCTGAGATGTTTATACTTATAAAAATAAAAACCTTATTGAATTATCTTTGTTTTGGTATAAGACACGTCCCTTTTGGAGAACGTTTGTTATTTTTAAGCTATTTTACAAATTAGGGTGACGTTGAATTTCTGAACGGAACCTTCTTGTGCATGGTTAATCAATACCACTTTTATAGTTATTAATCGCTTTGAATATGCTATCCATATTAATATTATTATATCAATATTTATATCACATATTGCTTAGTTGTACATCCCACATTACCATTTTATAGTTTTATAACTTTTCGGATACCCGTTTGCATCCATCGCATTTAAGATACATATAATTGCATCCATAGATCACATTACTACATAATAATGTGATATTAACACTCCATGTTTAATAAATTGCATCCTAATTAATATTGGAACTATAAATGTAACCCTAATCGATAACTGTGCATCCAAATCCTTGAAATTATAACTATTTGCATATCATATTACATGCTCCAGTTTATTGTTCTGATAGTACTCATGCTTGTTTATTTATACACATGCTTATGTTGGTTTGATTATGAGCACCCACATGACATCTTGTGCTTCCTGACATGACCTGTTACACTTCCTACTAGACATGATATGGTACCGTACACTGCTTGACATGACCTGATGTACCATGACCTGACCCGTTACCTGATCCTGTGTCTAATGCCAACAAACCTGACATGTAGTCCTTACGGACCGTTCCTGTTGTCTATCCAGATAAACCTGCACCTACCTGATCCTGTGTTGGCATTAGTTCTTGATTACGGAATACCTGACTTGAACACATAACCTTGGGGGTATGGGGAAATCAAAAGTGTAAACTAAAGTGTAACTTAAAAGGGTATTACTTGATCCGTTGTCCCGGGGGGTAACGTGACAGAACCATTCGTGACTCTTACATCTTGATCCGTGGTCCCGGGGGGTAACGGGACAGAGCCATTCGTGACTCTTACATCTTGATCCGTGGTCCCGGGGGGTAACGGGACAGAGCCACTCTTGGTTCATATATTCCTGATCCGTAGTCCCGGGGGGTTACGGGACATATCCTTTGAGTTACATGGAGGATTACATTAATTGATTTCAAACAAACTTTAGAGTAGACAACCCAGTAGCACAGTTTAGATTGATCACTGCACGTCACATACACTGATACACTTCACTGTTATACATCCCTGTTGACTTGTTACTATTTATGATTCATGCCTGCATATCTCGTGTATCCAGTTCATTTATTATTGCTTGATGTTATGACGCGCTGACGTCTGGGTTTTGCATGGCCCAGATCCTCTACCTTTGTTGCAGACTGATCAGGAGTTTTGCTGCTGTTAGATCGAGCAGTAGGGATCATATCGGTATCCGGTCTTACTTTCCAGGTGTTTATTTGATCTTTTGCTTCCGCATACTATAGCATTTCTTGACTCTTTTACTCTGGCTTATGGACATGTATTAGATAGTTAGTTTACTTTCCTGTTCTTGATATCTCTACAGCCGTAATGTGACTGTGGAAGGATTTTTTCTAACCACAGGTAGCATGGTTAGCTATGTCACATGCCTATTTTAGCGTACTCTGGGAAGCGGGGCGTGACATGGTTCTTTTGGTATCAGAGCCATAGGATAGTCGGGTTGATTCTTTTGTAGTTGGGTGTTGTACCCAATACACGAATCAGAATACCCGTGTTTAGGAAACATGTCCTGCCACCTTACCGTTTACCATTCTTGAATCACATTCTTCCTGATTATATCTTTTACGATGTGCAAACTTCCTTTGCATATCGACTCGAAACCTGATTCCTTGTTATCTCTAGGACTTGGGCGACTTGGGTAGAGTTATGTAATTGTGGCTATGATACCACGGCGTAGTTACAATGCGGCACTCTATTTAAGTATCTTGGAGTTCTAGCCTTGATCTATATTCAGAATCTATCATCATGCTAATGTTGGGTGTTTTGAGTTCAGGAATATGGCCGGTAAGAATTTGAAGACGTACCAAGGCGTGTGGATGAAGCCGCCATGCTTGGAGTGATAAGGGGAATGCTGGAGAATCAAAAGAAATAGACCGAGCTGATCCAGCAGCAAGCGGACTCGTTTCAGGAAGGTTTGCAGATCGTTCAGCAGTCTGTGAACAATGTTGGAGCTAAGCCAGTTGACCGGGTAAGGACAGTAGCAGATTTCAGACGTTTGGGTCCGTATACATTTACTGGATTGGAGGAGCCGTTACCAACAGAGCAGTGGCTAGTTGACACAGAGAATTTTCTTATTGCGGCACAGATTCCAGATGAGAAAGAGTTGATGTGGTAGGCATTCATTTAGTGGATTACGCCCGAGAATGGTGGCTTGTAGAAGAGAACCGTTTGCCCAAGCCGATCAAGTGGGCGGAATTTTCGAAGTGTTTCCTGGAGAAGTTCTTCCTGCGGACTGCACGGGAGGAAATGGAAGAGAAGTTCATCTGACTAAAGCAGAAGGAAGCACCCGTAGATGTGCATGCAGCAGAATGGACGAGACTCAGTAGTTTCGCTGGACCTTTAGTTACCAACGATGCATACAGGGCACGGAGGTTCATGCACAGCCTGGACGTGGACATCCAGAAGCAGATTATCTCCCTGGGTTTGACCACTTTCTCACAAGTACTTGCGGCAGCCGAGAGCAGCAGAGTTTATCTGGGATGAATGGGAGTTTTTCTGTCGGGCCAGTCGAGTTTAGGGCTAGGCCAACAAATAATATTCTTGCTTCAATGGAAGTGATGAAAGTGCAGAGCCGGCTGTTGTTCGTGATTTTATGGACGTGTTTGAAGATATATCGGGTTTACCGCCAAAGCGAGACATGGAGTTCGCAATTGATCTTATTCCTGGGGCAGCGCCAGTATCCGAAGCGTATTATCCAATGGCGCCAGTAGAATTGGAAGAAGTCAAGAAACAGGTTGCAGAATTGCTTGAGAAAGGTTGGATCCGAAGCAGTAACTCGCCTTGGGGAGCTCCAGTTCTTCTAGTAAAGAAGAAGGATGGCACAAGAAGGATGTGCATCGACTATCGAGAATTAAACCGGGTGACTATTAAGAACAGGTACCCAATCCCTCGCATTGGCGAACTTTTCGAGCAGCTTAGTAGCGCGAGGGTATTCTCGAAGCTGGATTTGCGATCCGGATATCATCAGGTCCGAGTGAAAACAGAAGATATTTGCAAGACGGCGTTCCGAACTCGGTATGGACATTACGAGTACTTAGTGATGCCTTTCGGAGTAACGAATGCGCCGGCAGTATTCAGGGACTTGATGAACCGAATCTTTTCACCGTTCTTGGACCAGTTTATCGTGGTTTTTTTTATTCATTGACGATATTCTGGTTTACTCCAAGAGTTTTGAGGAGCATGCTGAGCATTTGAAGATCGCACTGCAGACGTTGAGACAGGAGAAGTTATATGCGAAGATGAGCAAGTGCGAGTTTTGGCTGGAGGAAGTAAAGTTTTGGGGCATGTTGTGTTTGGCGATGGAATTGTCGTCGATCCAGAAAAGATTGCAGCAGTTCGAGATTGGCCTATTCCAAAGAATGTTGCTGAGATAACAAGTTTCCTTGGATTAGCCGGATACTATAGGAGATTTGTGGAGAACTTTTCTCGTCTGGCAGAGCCGTTGACCAAGCTTACGCGTAAGGAGGTACCTTTTGTATGGGCGGATAAGTGTGCGTTAGCTTTCGAGACGTTGAAGCAGAAGTTGATAACCGCCCCTATTCTGACCGTGCCAGACAATTCCGGAGGATTGGTGATTCACAGCGACGCATCTGGGAAAGGATTGGGATGTGTTTTGATGCAGCATGGGAAGGTTGTAGCATACGCATCGAGACAGTTGAAGACCCATCAGAAGAATTACCCAACTCATGATTTGGAACTTGCGCTGTGACTTTCGCTTTGAAGGTTTGGAGACACTACCTTCTGGGCGAAAGGGTCGAAGTTTTTTTTACTGATCATAAGAGCTTGAAGTATGTGTTCACACAGAAGGAGCTTAATATAAGGCAGCGTAGATGGTTGGAGCTGATGGCTGACTACGATCTTGATCTTAAGTACCATCCGGGGAAGGTTAACGTCGTGCCGGATGCGCTTAGTCGGTTACCAGCAATTCAGGTGTTAACTACGCAGAAGGAGATCGTTGAAGATTTTCGAAGATTTGACTTGGAGGTTGTGCTATCGCATTCTACGGGACAGTTGATGCAGCGGCAGGTACAGTCATCATTGATCGAGAATATTAAAGCAGCACAATCGCAGGACCCTAGACTGCAAAATTTTTGAGGACAGGTTGAAGCCGGACTACGAACAGATTTATTAATCCCCGAAGATGGTTCGTTGAGGTTTGGTACCCGTTTGTGTGTGCCAAAGGGGGATATTCGTGAAGAGCTTATGAAGGAGGCACACAGTTCAGCTTATTCTGTACATCCAGGAGGCACAAAGATGTACCGAGATATTCGACAGCATTTCTGGTGGGAGGGCATGAAACGGGAGATTGCTCGCTTTGTGGCAAAGTGCTTGGTGTGTCAGCAAGTTAAGGCTGAACATCAAAGGGTTACTGGTTTATTGCAACCACTTCCGATTCCTCAGTGGAAGTGGGAACATATAACCATGGATTTCGTGACGGCTTTACCGCGAAGTCCAAAAGGCAACCATGCTATATGGGTGATTGTTGACCGATTGACCAAGGCAGCTCATTTTATTCCTTTTCGGGTTGGTCAATCAACAGAGACTTTGGCAGAGCGGTACATGCAAGAGATTGTAAGATTGCATGGAGTACCGGTGAGCATCGTGTCCGATCGGGACACTCGGTTCTTATCACACTTTTGGTAGAGTCTACATGAAAGTTTGGGGACTCGATTGAAGTTTAGCACAGCTTATCATCCTCAAACTGATAGTGAGTCGGAGAGAACGATCCAAACTCTTGAGGATATGTTGAGAGCATGCATGTTGGACTTCAAGGGATCTTGGGAGGATCATTTACTTTTGGTGGAGTTATCTTACAACAACAGTTTTCAGGCAACTATTCAGATGGCTCCATTTGAAGCTTTGTATGGTCGTAAATACCGTTCACCTGTTTGTTGGGACGATGTCGGTGAACGAAGATTATTGGGACCAGATTTGGTTGTGCAGACAGTTGAGAAGGTTAACCCTATCAGAAATCATATGAAGGCAGCACAGGACCGACAGAAGAGTTGGGCAGATACGTCAAGAAGACTTCTAGAGTTCACCGTGGGTGATTTGGTGTTCTTGAAGATATCACCGACTAGAGGGGTGATTCGTTTTGGAAGTCGAGGAAAGTTTAGTTCTCGATTCGTTGGACCCTTTGAGATCTTGGAGCGTGTTGGTGAGGTAGCGTATCGCTTGGCGTTACCACAGTCCTTGGCGAATGTGCACGATGTGTTTCACGTATCTCAACTACGAAGGTATGTTCGAGATGAAACGCACGTATTGGATCATTCGGAGCTAACAGTACAAGAAAACTTGACTTTTGAGGAGCGACCGATTGAAATCATGGATCTAAGGGAAAAGGTTCTTAAGAACAAGGTGATCCCTCTTGTGCTTGTTTCTTGGGGTAATCGCTCGCATGGAGAGTCCACTTGGGAACGAGAAGATAAAATCTGGCAGAAATTTCCTCACCTTTTCTTGTAGTTATCTATCTTTGTATTCTTGGAATTTCGAGAACGAAATTCTTTTTGTAGTTGGGTATAATGTAACACCCGAGCCCAATGCTACTAATTTCAGTTACCGTTCGAACGTAGTGTGGCACTTATTTCATTTATCTTGCTTGATGGTTAATTATTATAAATTCTTCCCAGAAATTAATTTCTGCATATAACAATTTTTTGGCATCTAAAATAAAATTAAAAATATTCATCTTGGCCTGCTTGACACCCCTAACCCTGTTGTAGCGTCCGTGCATTGTGTTCTCGTCCCGTTCAGTGAAACGGGCGAGTTTGGATGGCTACGTGCACGTACGTGTGTCCGTTTTGGGGGTATGCTTTTTAATCATAAAACACTTAATTTTAAAATTTGGATCCCGCTTAAAATTCTATTATTTCAATTTCAAATTTTTGGACTCGACCAGGGCGCGATTTGGAAATGTTTTATTTGGCGCCAAAATCCCAAATTTTAATATTATTAAACTAACCTGATATCTTACTGTTCATTACCTATCTTTTAAATCTTTAAGTTAACCATATAATATTTTTACAATCTTTTATATCCTTCTCAATTTATTCTCTCAGCCAATCACAACCTCCCTTTTAACCCCGTGGGCCCCACTTTCTCACTCTCCCTCTTCACTCTCTCTCGCTCTCTCTCTCTCTCCACTTTTTTCTCTCTCTCCCCCTCATATATTCTCTCGTACTTCTCTTTATCATTCTTTCTCGTCTTTCTTCATGTCTCGTTTCTCATTTTTTAACTGTTCTTTTGTTGCCGGAATTCTGTCGTGCCGGTAACGCTTCTCGACGTTCCAGCGAGGTATCCCGACCTGTGTGGTTCCTTTGTTCGTTGTTTGGGTTCATTCCGTGAACCGTGCGCCCGTCGCGAGTTTTCCCCGCCGACGGTTAACGTTCCGTTTTCCCGATTCGCGACCCATCGAGGCAAGTTAATCTTGCTACATGCTATATAATTCATTTTATACCTATTTAAATAAATACCATATCTATAGTTTAAATCTAGTGCCCCATGTTTAATTTTATAACGTTTCGATGTTCCGTTTGCATCCGTTTATATCATATTAAATCTAGATCATGAAAACTTATCTTGTGACATACTAGATTACATTATACTGCAACCATATCATTTAAAATATATGTAATCGTAATATTTATTATTATTATCTTTAATTAGTTTATAATCTTCATTTTATAATGTTATACATTTGAAAATCTTATAGTTTACACATGAAAAGTCGTTGAAAAATCGGATATGACAAATCTGAAATTTACTGTACACCTTACATTATAAAATTCATTATAAATCATAGAAAAATCATCAGTATACGTTCTTTAGTTTGTTACGAAGCTAACTAAGAATACTATAACTCTATGAAATATTTACTTGCAAAATAAATTTTTTAGATAAAGTAAAATTCAAATGAATATGACTTTAAACTGCTGTCCAGGCAAATTCCAGCAGCAAACTTTCAACTTCGGATATTTATAACTTTTTGTAGGGACAACCTGAGATGTTTATACTTATAAAAATGAAAACCTTATTGAATTATATTTGTTTTGGTATAAGACACGTCCCTTTTGGAGAACGTTTGTTATTTTTAAGCTATTTTACAAATTAGGGTGACGCTGAATTTCTGAACGGAACCTTCTTCTGCATGGTTAATCAATACCACTTTTATAGTTATTAATCGCTTTGAATATGCTATCCATATTAATATTATTATATCAATATTTATATCACATATTGCTTAGTTGTACATCCCACATTACCATTTTATAGTTTTATAACTTTTCGGATACCCGTTTGCATCCATCGCATTTAAGATACATATAATTGCATCCATAGATCACATTACTACATAATAATGTGATATTAACACTCCATGTTTAATAAATTGCATCTTAATTAATATTGGAACTATAAATGTAACCCTAATCGATAACTGTGCATCCATATCCTTGAAATTATATCTATTTGCATATCATATTACATGTTCCAGTTTATTGTTCTGATAGTACTCATGCTTGTTTATTTATACACATGCTTATGTTGGTTTGATTATGAGCACCCACATGACATCTTGTGCTTCCTGACATGACCTGTTACACTTCCTACTTAACATGATATGGTACCGTACACTGCTTGACATGACCTGATGTACCATGACCTGACCCGTTACCTGATCCTGTGTCTAATGCCAACAAACCTGACATGTAGTCCTTACGGACCGTTCCTGTTGTCTATCCAGATAAACCTGCACCTACCTGATCCTGTGTTGGCATTAGTTCTTGATTACGGAATACCTGACTTGAACACATAACCTTGGGGGTATGGGGAAATCAAAAGTGTAAACTAAAGTGTAACTTAAAAGGGTATTACTTGATCCGTGGTCCCGGGGGGTAACGGGACAGAGCCATTCGTGACTCTTACATCTTGATCCGTGGTCCCGGGGGGTAACGGGACAGAGCCATTCGTGACTCTTACATCTTGATCCGTGGTCCCGGGAGGTAACGGGACAGAACCACTCTTGGTTCATATATTCCTGATCCGTGGTCCCGGGGGGTAACGGGACATATCCTTTGAGTTACATGGAGGATTACATTAATTGATTTCAAACAAACTTTAGAGTAGACAACCCAGTAGCACAGTTTAGATTGATCACTGCACGTCATATACACTGATACACTTCACTGTTATACATCCCTGTTGACTTGTTACTATTTATGATTCATGCCTGCATATCTCGTGTATCCTGTTCATTTATTATTGCTTGATGTTATGACGCGCTGACGTCTGGGTTTTGCATGGCTCAGATCCTCTACCTTTGTTGCAGACTGATCAGGAGTTTTGCCGCTGTTAGATCGAGCGGTAGGGATCATGTCGGTATCCGGTCTTACTTTCCAGGTGTTTATTTGATCTTTTGCTTCCGCATACTATAGCATTTCTTGACTCTTTTACTCTGGCTTATGGACATGTATTAGATAGTTAGTTTACTTTCCTGTTCTTGATATCTCTACAGCCGTAATGTGACTGTGGAAGGATTTTTCCTAACCACAGGTAGCATGGTTGGCTATGTCACATGCCTATTTTAGCGTACTCTGGGAAGCGGGGCGTGACACCAACCAAAACTGAAACCCAAAAATACGGAATTTCAGAACTTTCATGTCGATTTATGGACTTTGAGTGTGCAGAAAAATCTGGATTGAGCTGGGATGCTTACTGGAAAAATAAACATCTCCAGAGACCCATTTAAGACCATAGGAACCCACTGTGGCAAAACGAACCACAATGGAGACCCCCTGGCCGGCGAGACCGGATTTCCATGAGAGAGGGCTCGGCCTTTTGGTGAGCGTGTGGGTCCAGGTTCCTTCTGTAGGTCACATATACCCTATATATAACCCTAGTGTTGTTTGCTCACTTGGTTATCACCCTAATCCAAATCTGGGACTAATTTCCTACAGTGTAGTATTACGACTTTGCCACGACTTAAACTTTATATACCAAATCTTGGTTTATGTGTTGGATTGGTAGCCCAAAGGAAATCTGGAGTGACCCTAGACACTTACTGGAAAGACTAGCAGGACCAATACCCTATATTGACTACCAGGAGACTACCCTACAGACTTGACACCCCAATTCCCTAACAGGGCCGGCGTCGCCGAAATTCTAGGGTAGGAGACCGGCCACCTTGTGGAGTCAGGAGTCCTAGTTGTTTCCATAGCTCATTTACACTTTATACATCACTCCAGTATTGTTTTGGAACATAGTTTTCACCTTATACAAAATCTTTACATGTGTTTCTATTTTGACTCGAGTTGTGGTTTTGCGTATTTAAATTCTGGATTTTTGGTATTTGTACTTTATCTCGATCTTGTGACGTTCGTACGTCTTTATCGAGTGATATCGGATTGTTTTGCGAGAGCAAACCATAAGTTCTAACCTATAGGCTTTTAAGCGTGTCGTTTTGGTTTTCGTGTGTCGTTTCGTTTTCAATGTGATTTTAATACGCTTTGCGATACGTTATGATGTGTAGGTACCCCACAAAGACTTCGAGACGACAAGCAAGCGCGTGGCGGCGTCGGCAACGGAAAGCGAAAGCAAGGTGAATAGTTTATATCTATGGGGAGAAGTCGGGTAGATGGCGTATAGCACCCCCGCAGTCCGATATTTAGTATAGTATATATATACTATTTATTATAGCTTATTATGTGTCGTGGATATAGAGATGAGATTAGGTGTATTATGATTAGATTAGGGCGTAGAAGTAAACTAGTATAGTTCCTAGTTGCGAACCCTAGAATAGGTTTATACCCACACGCACACACATGCATTTCCGTTATACATATACGTAGATGACGAGGATTGTGGATGATATTTGGAGATGAGTCGATGAGATTGGGCATAGTGCCATGAGATCGGTGATATGATGTGATTCGTATTCGGGATACGACATGTGATTTTAGCGGGCCTTTGGACGTGTGTTCCACACATGCATTTATATTTATGTAGATAGTATCGTTTTGTACCAGACTTAGATTAGTACCCTAGATCATGTGATATGATGATTATGATACCTGATATTTGATGAGATGAATGTGATATTGACCCGTACCCAACTTTTGGGATGCCGTATGATGATTTACTGTATGAGCTTTATATTGATGATAGATCCGTACTCATGACTCGAGGATGTCATATGATATTGTATCGTACGCGGTACCTTGAGGCGGGATCACCGACTATTATTCTTTTATATATATATCGACTCAGATTTAGGTGGCTTCCATACCCCTCCTGATTGACTTGTTGGTTAGAGCTGTAATTTTGCTAGTAGATGTTAGGCTAGGTTGATGTCATACCTATTTCAAAAACTAACGAATCGGGAGTATTTTAAAGACAGGTAAAGCGATTCTACGGATATTTTGAAAGACTCATCTTTTCTTAAAAACACCGTAGCCCTTATTTTCCTAAAACCCCGATTCTTCTTTCATATGGCAAAACGTCATGACATAGATACATTGATGTAGATACTGCACTGTTGTGTTATTATTCATTATCGCATATCCTTACTGTTTGCATCGCATTGCATGTTAAATATGATTATTGTTATATAAAATCCATGTTGTTAGGACACCAGCACCATTATCGATGATGCATATGTTCCACGTACACCTGCTTGCCGGCTTACACACTTCATCATCGGTAATTGCCATGTCACTACACTGTAGTACCGTTGCATTCAGGATATGATCTCTTGCATGGCATACTTGTGTACATACCCATTGTACACCCATATTTACATACATAAGTATTTGCACATACATAGATGATTCTGGCATGATTAGAGATTTGGGAACCGCAAAATACTCTTTAAAACTGATTCATTTTAAAAGAGCAGTTTCCCTCAATATGTGCATATTACTATTCCATATTGCATGATATACTGATATGCTTGCATTTCTTTTACATGTCGCATACATAATGCTTTTGATTATATGCATTGAGATATGTTGTTTCCATGATATTTCTGGATTTAGGAATTGTGGACATTTCAAAAGAGAGTATATAATTGTTTTAAAAACCCGGTTACCCTTGATATGATATTTCAGTGCGTCCACCATGTGTTTTCTCGGTGCTGAGAGTGACATGTGAAACTTGAATCGAGGAGTGGACGAGGCCGATTGCGGTTACATGGTGGACTCGGTATGGTACCCCAGGGCGAGAATGGATCTACTGTGTAGCTAGACGGTGAGCCTGGCAGAGGGACCACTACCTACCGGTGATTGTATTTGGGCTCGGCGGATATCCGGAGGATATCGACCGGAGTCATGAGATGGATATGAGGGCCGATCAGGGTGTGCGCCGCCTGAGATATATGAGGATTACGTGCCGATGATAGGCAGGGTTTTCATGATGTTTTCGAGTGTCGATGCTAGACACTCAGGTTACATGATTTTGATATGTCGTGAGCGACACATGTTGATTTACATCCTCATACTTCCATCCATATGCTTTATGATGTTTACATGAATGATGTTTATTGTCATTGGGTGACACGTGGACGAGATCCACATACATACAGACATTGATTACATTGTGCATACCTCATTTTTATGATATACTGCTACCTGAGGCACTGACACGAGCTTTTGGTACTACACTTATGTATAGATGTTTACCCCAGCCACCTTATCATGCTTCAGACATATTCATATCGAGCATATATTATTACTGATAGTACTGACCTAGGATTATGTCATACATATGATTTTTTCTTTGTGATGTTTTCTATTCACGAGTTGGCAACTCACCCACGTTGAGCCACAGTTCTTGCAGGTTTTGCCGTACAGGTTCCATTGTGGCTTTTCTGGCACACTGCTCCCTTTCTGGGTGATTGCATTGGTAGGTGGGTTCTTTTGCATCAGAACCACCCTTGTATATGTATTATCCAGTTGTTGGATATATGTATGCCCTAGAGGCCATTATGTGATAGTGGATGTATCTATACATGTATATATATTCAGTTTGCATTCTTGCTCGACATGATAGTATGCTATCTGGTTCCTCTTTATCTGACATGTTGATTTGATCATGCTTTTATTCATTCATACATGCTGATAAAGCCCTGAGGATATCGGCTTGACTACTCTGATTATGATAGAGATTGTACTAGTGGGACATTTGTAGTCTATAAGCATATCCCGAAATATCCCTAGTCGGAGGTGTATCGAGACGGGGCATCGATATACCAGAGTAGACTAGCGTATATGATACTGGACCCATGCGATGGGCGATGGATGTTTCCACATTCATCGATGTTTGACATCAAGATCATATACGGGTGCTCAGTGCTGACTGGGTACACTGGACGGACTCACCGAGAACTCCTATATGGAATTATATCTATCGTCGGATAGCAGTTCTCAGGTGACATTGGTACAGGTTAGTCTGTAGACCCGAGATCGTCATGGAGTCTTGTGTGTTCTCCCACTGTACTTTGATTGCCACCCTACCACGGCTCTACTGATTCGTGCAAACAGGTGGCCGTTTGGTACAGTCCCGAGACACACGAAGGCAATGAGCGATAGGAGGGGTTTCGTCTCTCCCGATATTGGGAGTTGATGCTGTACTGTGCCCGACTGGTTATATCAGTAAGTCCCTGGCCAGGGCTGCTGAGATTTGCTGATAAGTGTTATCAGTAGTTTCTCGATTTGTTATAGACCATTCACCGGCACGACTTATTGAGTTATTAGGGTCGACGTGACCATCCCTAGGCTCAATATGCAGCATATCTGACCAAGAGACCGGACTATACGGTAGTGTTGCCGGATGGCTCGATGGGAGTTATAGCAGGTTCGCTTGTTGTCTTCTGATCGCTCAATACCCGGGTGGCCGTTACGTTTAGCTGACCGCTTGCGGCTTGAAGGTACCTGATATGATCATCACCCTCTGTCGGCGTATGGACGAGTCTTAGAGTCCCACAAAGGAGTTACCCAGTCCAGGCGAAACGTTGTGGTGTGCGTATGCGATATACGCATGCACCCGATTGAAATGTGCGTATATGATACCGAACATTGATCGGGCGGCTTGCTTTGATTTATCATTTAACCATTAGTTTTCTCACTTGAAACCTTTCTAGTATGTGATGGATGTATGTAAGCATGCATGTGTTTCTTTCTTTCATTCTAGTTTCATGCACATGTGGATGTGCATACATGCATACATACATACACCCATCCATCATGGTTGTTAGCATATGGAAATGGTGGCAATATAAGACTCACACCATGGATTAAATAATGGATTATTATTTGATTTTGGATTTAAAAGAAAATGAAAAGGAAAGGATAATCATTCTAGCTTCTACATTCTTCCTTTAACCTAACCTAGCTCACCTACCTCTTAACTTGAGTTATCCTTCTCTTTATCATTTAAAACTCAAGTTAAATAATGTCTCCATCACTTTAACCATGGTTCAAAGTAAGAAGAAATAAAATATATATTGATATATTTCTTTTTCTTCTTGTGAGTTATCTTTTATCTCATTTACCTCTTGTGAAAAATATTGCCACCACCTTCTTCCTCTTTCTCTTTTGCTCTCTAGTTTTTTCTAGTGAGTAAATACCACTTAAAGAAAGGTTTTTGAAGTGAGAAACATAACCACAACTTCATTCTACACAAGCTTAGCCGTCTTGTTTAGAGTGTTCTCTTCGGTTTTACGAAGTTGCGAGCTTGGACGGAGAACTCCGTGGTGGATCGTCGTGGACACAAGATGACTTCAAGAGGACCTCCGTTCAACACCCTAGAGACCAAGGAGTCCAGCGAAAGGGAGCTACAAAGGTTGTAGTCTCGAAACCCTAGATTAGTTTGCTTTATATTTCGAAACCCTAATTTTCTAGGATCGATTCCTTTGCATGTTCGTTTAGCACCATAAAAATTTAAACTTTGGGACATGTGATGCTTCAAAACTCATTATAGGGTGCTATACAAACCTTTCATTGGTATCAGAGCCGACCTAGAACATTAGGCGACCTTTTTACGAAGTTAAAACTCCGATCGAACCGAAATACAGCTTTTTAGGGTGCTCTCTGGAAATTTTCTAAAATTTGACATTTTTCTGAATTAAAAATATGTAAAAAATACAGCAGGGAAAAATGAGGATTACGGTACAAAAATTATTCAATGAACAGTGATTGTTGCCGCGGAAACGCTGCCTAAGCTTGCTTAGGCCGCGGTTCCGCGGCCGTATATATTAATTGACGGATAATTTTTTAACAGTAATTCATGAATCTGCTTGTATAATTTTTTGGATATTTTTAATCTGTATTTACTTTTGAAAAATTCTGGAGATGGTTTTGGACTCGTCGATTCGATCGGGATTTTCATTTCGTAGCTTTTCCGGGTAAATTAGATAGTATTGAAGTGTTTGAACGAGTATCATTTACTCACTATTCACGGGGTTTAAATACTTTGGAGATACGT
This sequence comes from Agapanthus africanus, assembly GCA_030015575.1. NCBI lineage: Eukaryota > Viridiplantae > Streptophyta > Magnoliopsida > Asparagales > Amaryllidaceae > Agapanthus > Agapanthus africanus. The sequence goes on from JASDDO010000014.1 coordinate 340,143,412, forward strand.
GCAAGTATTTTTGCGGTGGTCCCTCTAGAAGACAACAAACCTTAACTCGATTATGTGACCGTCTCGAACTACCCTTTGAACCCTAGGGTTTGGGGCAGTACGGCGTGCCACATGTGAGGCGTTGGCTTGACCCTTCTACGGCTGGACCGCTACTACTGTGTCACACTCCGGATTTTTGAACCCTGCTCAAGTGTTGAGCTTTAGTGAATCTTGGGTGCTTGATCGTTCGTTCGAAAACTTTAATACTGTCTGTTTGTCTGGAATGTGATACAATATGTGGAATTCATATAGTTTAGGCATGAAATACGAAATATGTGATATTTCTCATTTATGATGTCTAAAGAGAATCTGGATTCCAAATATTGTAGTTTTACACTTTCTTTTCTGTGACCGTAAGTGTAGTATGTACGATATCACCGGTTTCGTTGCTATACATCAACGACAATCGGGGTACGCATACTTACTTACGTTGATGATATGTGATATTATGTGTTGCTGAGATATGATGTGCAGGATTGTCGCGATTGAATAACCGGGGGGGGTTTATGTGAGATGAGAGTTTTATATTTTCATTCATGTAAATTCAAATGTAATGTAATATTCTTTTATTTGGGGCACTTCCAGGTTGAGGTTGTGTCACCAGTGGTGTATATTATTTACTTTTCCGCATTAGGATGGACCCAAGGAGGGGAGCACAGGTGACCGGGTTCTGGGGTTCAGTGGGAGGCCATCTCGAGGAGTCGAGACCGAGTCCCCTATGTAGGGTTCCTAGGCACCCTAGTGAGGTCTCTAAAGGCATCGATCTTTGCCAATTTCAAAAATTCTAGTGCCGAGAAACCCTAAACTACGGATCGATGGCTAGATTTCTAGGCGAAAGTAATAACTAGTTAACACTTAACTACGAGTTTAACGGAAATACAACCTTTGTAGATCCGGTGCTCCACCTCCACGGCTCCGCAACGAAGTCGTCTCCGCTGTCCAAATCAAAATCCGGGCTCAGTGTCGCTTCGTCGGAGAAATAGCGAGCTAGGTCGTCGATGTCCATGCCGAAGATGATCTACGTCGAGGCATCGCTAAATCAAGCTCCGACTTCATCAAGTCAAGAAACTTGTGAAGTAAACACACTCTATTACTTGGCAAGAGGTAGAGGATGAAGAAATAGGAAGTGGGTAGACTTTAGTTTTAGATTTCTCACTCATTTGCTCAATTCACCATTGATGAAGAAAGCTTTTTCTTCTTGAGTTCAAGAAAGAAGAAGAAGAAAATGATATGATAAGTTAATCAATAATCAAAAGAAAAAACAATACTTATCATATCACTTACCATAGTTAAGTGTAGAGAGTTAACCAAAGTTAGTGAGTGGTTAGGGTTTGGCATAAAACAAAAATGGTGGACTTTTCAAAAGTTCAAGAAACTTCAACAAAAGAAATAAATAAAGCCACCAATTTCCTTTTGCCAAAAATAAATAAAACAATAAATAAATCATTTAAAACCCTTAACCATTAACTAACTATGGTTTAAACATACATTTAACCAAGTATTGCATGTATCATCAAACATGATACAAGCAAGTGCACAAAATCATATCGCATATGCAATGCGCACATCCGAGCGAGAAAATCCATTTAAAGTGAACCGATACTAGTTAATGCAAAGTAATATATCAAATATATAATTATACAATAAATCATTAAATCAACACTTGATTTAACGATCCGGTCACATCGCATATAACCGACTAGTATTCAATGTATCGGCTTATCGAATCAACCTTTGATTCGATAACTAGGTTATATCGCATATAACCATTCGATACATTCATCGCGAGAATAGAATACGGTATCACATACACGCTTTATTCTCGGTCCCGCACATATCTCATATGCGCTCCTATTTCGTTTCGCTTGAGCCAGGAAACCTCTGTGTAGGACTCTAAAGACTCGTCAATACGTCGGCAGCAGATGATGATCATATCAAACACCCACAAGCCGCAAGCGGTCTGCTAAACGTAACGGCCACCCGGGTATTGAGCGATCTGAAGATCGACGAGCAAGCCCGCTCACACTCCAGTGAATCCGACCAGTAACACTACCGTACAGTCCGGTCTGATCGTCTGATATGTCGCATATCTCGCCTAGGGGTGGTAAACGTCAGACCCCAATAGCTCGATAAGTCGTGTCGATATGAGGTCTATAACAATTAGAGAAACTACTGGTAATACTTACCAGTAAATCTCTGCAACCCAGGCCAGGGATTTCCTGTTATAGCCAATCGAACACAGCGCAACATCAACCCCCTATACCGGGAGAGACGAATCCCCTCCTATCGCTCATTGCCTCCATGTGACTCGGGACTGTACCCAAAAACCACCGTTTTGCACGCCCTCTTGGACGTGGTAAGATGGAAATCAAAGCACAGTGGGAACCACACAAGACTCTATGACGATCTCGGGTCAACAGACTACTCTGTACCAGTGTCACCAGAGAACTGCCATATGACGTGAGGTATAATACCATCTGGGAGTTCTCGGCGAGTCCGTCCAGTGTACCCAGTCTCTACTGAGCACCCGTATATCATCTCCGATGTCAAACACCAATGGATATGGGATCATCCATCGCCCATCTGTATGGGTCGAGAAGGTATACGCTAGTCTACTCTGGTATATCGATGCCCCATCTCGATACACCCACGACTAGGGACTTTGAAGGATGTACTTATGGACTACCATGTCCCCACTAGTATGATCCGCATCACAGTCCAGGTAGTCAAGTACACATCCTAAGGGCTTTACCAACATGTAACAGAGAGACAATCAGTGTACACGTTAAGGTAAAGGTCAACCAGCTAGCATACTATCATGTCGAGCAAGAAAGTCCTCCCTATATATGTCCCAGCATCCACTACAATATACATCCAATGTACAGTAATGGCCTCTAGGGCATACATATAACTAACAATCTCCCACTTGCACTAGGGCCATCTGTAGCAGTGGTTGTAGTATCTCATACTCAACCATCCCATAAAAGTCTCTCTCTAGGAATAGGCCTTCGTGAGTGGATCCGCCGTGTTGTCCTCTGAGTCTACTTTCCTAACCTCGATCAGCCTGGAGATCAACTCTCTCCATGATCAGGTGATACTGCCTTAGAATTAAGTCTGGATCACTGATGGGACCGGCGTTCCTTGGCATAAGCCACAACTCCATTGTCTCACAATGGTAGGAACGTAGTTCATCTCATGAACTATTATACATCCAAACATCCTCTTTAGTAGCATCATAAGTAGCGATGTATCCAGCCTTTATCGTCTAGAATGTCACGGTATCTAGCTTGGAACTCTTCCAACATACCGTCCCTTTACTGAGGGTAAAGACAATGCCTGCGACTGACATTCAGTCGTCTTTATCACCCTGGAACACTTCCAGTGATTCTCCCCAGGATCGATTGATATCATCTCACTACAACTAGTGAGAACCCTAACATCCAATTAAATCTATCTCATAGATCTAAGACTCAGGATTTAGGAGGTATCATTTTGATCCTTCACGGAGAATCTTTGTGATAAACGGAGATTGATCGAGCGTAGCATAAGAAACTCCTTTCTTATCAAGAGTATGTCATCCACGTACTCTACGAGGATCACCACCATACTCCCTATTACCTTTTTTGTTTATACAAGGTTCATCTACCATTTTGATGATGTCAAACTCTTTGACTAACACATCAAAACAGACGTTCCAACTCCGCGATGCCTGCTTTATCAGATAAAACATCTTGCACACGTTTCCGCTGCTCCCACTATTTACGAAGCCCTCTGGCTGTGTACTTACAGACGTTCTCTTCTAAAACATAATTTAGAAAAGATGTCATGGCACCCAACCGCCAGATATCGTAGTCATGGTATGTAGCCGTGGCAAGTAGGATCTGGATGGACTTAAGCATAGATACTGGAAAAGGTTTCATCATTATCCACGCCTGGTCGATGACGAAAACCTTTAACAAGTCTAGCTTTGAAAGTCTCAACCTTTCCATGTACACCAAGTAATTTTCTCAAGATATACTTGCTTCTGATGCGGATTTAACCCTTCAGATATAGCAACTAAAGTCCATACTTTGTTGGTGTATATGGATTCCATCTCAGATCACTAAGCATCCAGCCATTCTTACAGAGTCTCACTCCTGATGGCCAGCTCGAAGCTAGTTGGGTCATCATCTCATGATGCATTCCTCGCTTCCACTGTCATAGAGAAACCGAAGTAACTCTCAGGCGGGTGAGGAACCCTACTAGATCGGCGGAGAGGCTGAGGTTTGTTGGTTTCTACTGAATCCTCTGGTTGTACCAAATCATCTGCTGTAGTTTGTATAGTTGGAACACTTCCAGTTCTACATAACTAACTTTGCCTCGAGCTTGTCCGGATTGTGCTTTTAGACATAGGCCGGTCAACCCTAAATCTTAACTAACTTAAGATATGGGCTCTTCCCTTTCCATATCTCATATGAAGTGGTAGGCACTGATTTGATTCAAACCCTATTCAATAGGTATGCAACTTCACAAGTGCATAACACCCAATAGGAAAAAGGTAACTCGGTAGTACTCATCATAGAGCACACCATATCAAATAGGGTGTATCTGCTCCGCCCCGATATACCATCGTGCCATGGTGTATATGGAGGAGTAATGCTGAGAGAGAATCTCATTCTCCTTTAGAATAGTCCAGGAATTCCATGCACAAGTATTCTCCTCCTTGATCACATCAAAGGACATAATACTTATACCCGTATTCTGGTTCTCTACTTCTAACTTATATTCTGTGAATATCTCAAAAGGTTCGGACTTGTGTTTCAACAGGAACATAGGTCTGAATCTAAAGAGATCATCAGAGAACGTAATGAAGTATAAAGAACCGGTCTTGGTATGTGTAGACATGGGACCTACATACATCAACATGTATCATCCCAAGAGTTCACTAACTCTTTCTCTGTTTCCAATAAACATAGCTATGGTCATCTTATCTTTGTGACATGACTGGCGAGTTTCACAAGATGTAAATTCAAACTGATTTAAATATACATCTACATGAAACTTCAGCCAGTCTGGTCGCATTGATCTGACCTAGTCTACAATACCTCAAGAAGAATTCGTTCATTTCTGAACTCTTCCTCTTGTGTGTGTTCCGAATACTAAAAACTGTAGTTTGATTTAGAACATCAATGCTTTTAAATAACGTGCATGAACCGATCAACTTTTGATATAGGAAATGTTCAAAACATTATCCAACAATACAAAATTTTATCATTTCTTTACTAATAAAGAGAGTGATATGATTTTGTATATCAGGTTCGGTATCTAATAACATACGTTCAGAATCAATGTATTCTGGTAATACAGGGTGACAGTGACAAACAGACTTGGCTGCAACACTTGCCCCGTTTTCTGACTCATGAAACTTATCACCCGTTCTCAGTTTTTCTACCCTTTTGTAGCCCTATGTAACAGATTACATATCTGGGATCCTGATCCGGTATCATATACCAAGGATGCGGAGGATACTGAGAAACAGTTCTGTATAATGAACACACCCGAAGATGATGCATCAGCATGCACTCTCTTCGTTTGGGCGGCACGGGAATTCTGGTATTCCCCAATTTCCTGCTCTGTCTTATAACAATTATAAGTTGGAGCGGGACCAACGTTCCCCAGCTCAGTATAACAAGCGGGTTCGGTCAATAATCCGTATTATTATCTTGATTAAGGCGTGATATGGTCGCTACCAGGAGAGAGAGAGAAGAAAACACTCAGCGTGCGCTCTTGCAAGAATAGATTGGTTATTATTTTATCTAATCAGGATGGCTCCCACTGCTTTTTATCAAATCTTCCTTCAAACCCTAAAAGGAAAGACTAGCCGGGATTAATTACACACTACAAGTTCGCTAATCTTTCAGCCAGGCCAGTGTCGGTACTTTGAGGGAGGTCCCCCGTGCTTTCGCACGAACCTAATTAATGTAAACCTCGTTTTCCTAGAGGCGTAACCCCGTTGACACCTTTCTAGACACCTACTTGATCGGCTAATTGTAATGTATAAAACTCTCCCAGGAGTAACTCTTACTCGCAGCGGGTATCGGGATCCAACTATCTCATAGAAGGTATGCAATCTCATTGCAAATTTCAACACTTGAAATTCCCGATAATATTTTGCCCCTAGCAGCTATATGACCTTAACATAGTTAACAAATCATAAGTGCTAGTCAAGCTCAGCCCGTCATTTCCCGATTGAATTAAACCCACCCGCACGACCCTTAACATAGTCAACAAAGTCGCACGACTACCCTAATCCAATCACATCATATGCTTATGCAGATAAGCACTAATTAGCTACCGCACACTACGCCTTAACATAGTCAACAAACGTAGCACGAATACTAACTAGGACTTATCTGAAATGACGGAGGGCTACGACAGGTTTTTCTGAAAACCTATTGCGTAATGAACTTGATATCGTTGTAGAATCAAATGAATTTTGAAAATGGAGTGCTTTTGAGGCTTTTCTAGTTTTGCTAAAGGAGTCACTCCCGGTGAAGGGATCGTCGGTCCTTTCCTCGTCGAATGAGGTGCGAGATATATCATATATATCACTGTGCAAAGCAAAAACACTTAAAATCAATCAAAAGACAAACCGAGTGTGTAGCATCTGCCAGTTATTGCTAAAGGAGTCACTCCCGGTGAAGGGATCTCGGTCCTTTCCTTATCGAATAAGGTGCAGGATATATCACATATACCGCTGTGCAAAGCAAGAACTGTAGCTACCTGTTTTATTTTGAAATTCGATTCTACAACATCTTAGGTTTCTTTTATTTCATTAATCACATTAATGAAGTCCCATCATTTAAATACCTAAACATCACAGATAAATACGACGTACACTTATGCCATCCGCATTCGCCTCGATGTCCCCTCGTGCACCGTTAGGTTAGGTAACTAACGGCAGAGCGGGGCAGGGCTAGCGCGGGTGTAAAACATAAGTAACGTCTATATAATATATCATATATACTATATACTGTATCTATCATAGAACATCACATGATCACATCACAGATATCGCAGCAGAAGAATCATATGAAATATTGGATATACTAGGACGTCCGTGTTTTTAATACGAGCCAGTATAAAACACGGATTCCACGGTCGTGATGAATAGCCAAACCCACACCCCTAGACCCCTACGAGAGCGGCAAGCGACCCTACCAATTCTGGAGTTAGGAGACCCGGACTCGACTCCTCGAGTTGGTCTCCCACTGGACTCCAGAACCCGGTTACTTGTGCCCTCCTCCTTGGGTCTATCCTAGTGCGGAAAAGTAAATAATATACAACGGGTGACAACTTCCGCAACCTGGAAGCGCCCCAATAAAAGAATATTACATACAAGTTTTTACATGAATGAAAATGAAAAACACTCATCTCACATAAAAACCCCCGGCTATTCAAACACGACGATCCAATATAATATATCCAGCAACACATAACATCACATGTCATCAACGTAAGTAAACATGCGTATCCCAATTGTCGTTGACATATAGCAACGAAACCGGCGATATCACATATTACACTTACGGTCACAGAAAAGAAAGTGTAAAACTACAACAGTTGGAATCCGCAACCACCTCAGACATCGCATGCCTGACCAAATGAATACCTTAGACATCGCATGCCTAACAATTATAAACCCAGCATTTTAGTCTCATTATCGAAAACGCTTTTCAATATCAAGTCGGGCAATTCAACAAGATTCCCGACATCCTGATCGAATGCTCGTCGCAAACTTCAGTAGACGGCCGCACCCCCGACACCGTCGACGAAGTGCACCAAAGCGGAACACCGCTACCGCGAGCACCCGAACGGATGCTTTCGGCGACGGGGTTCTCCTACAGTCACTTGGTCGGGGCAATGGAGTGAGGCTGTCTATTAAGTTTACCCGGCGAGTATCCGCGTACGCTACGTGATTGCGACGGACTTTTGATCACATCAAAATTCCGTGGCAACCGATCAAGTGAGACTAAACTGCTATGTTTATAACATTCATTCGGTAATCTCATAACTTATTGTGAATTCCAATTATTGTATCCCATTCCGGATAAATAGAAAATGTCAAACTTTCCGATCGAACCTTCGAACACCCAAGTTTTCCCGATACAGATCAACACATGAAATAAGTCTAACATCATTCAGTTCGTGCCTCAGTACCAACGGTCCAGCCGTAGAAGGGTCAAGCCAACGCCTCACATGTGGCACGCCGTACTGCCCCAAACCCGAAGGTTCAAAGGGCAGTTCAAGACGGTCACATAATCGAGTTAAGGTTTGTTGTATTCTAGAGGGTCCATCGCGTTACTTGCACTACTTAGAACGTCGTTAAACTACGGAAAAATCCAACACATGGAAATTTCCCGACAGGGGAAAAATTGGGTATTTGTATCCGGTCGAACTTTTTAACATATTCTAAAATTTATCCGGAAAGCCACACAGACAAAATTTGATATTCCGATCGAAACTCCGAAACCCCAAAACCACCTCTGAAAATTCAACTCTTGAAAAATTATTAAAAATTCCCAGAAAAAGAAGCACTTGAAATCAAGAATTACTGTGCAAATAAAATAAACTAATTCGGCCGTACGGCCGCGGAACCGCCGCATGAGCCTTGCTCATGCCGCGGAACCGCGGTGGAAAAGTAGAATTGGGCCCACGAAATTTACAGTAATTCCTAATAAACCCTGCTTGATTTTCTGAATATTTTTAATTGCGAAAAATCCCAGATTTTGAAAAAAGGACAGAGAGCATGTTTATGATCGGGTTTCGGGTTCGTTCGGACTTCAAATTCCGTCTGGACTTCGCCTAAGGCTCTAGCTAGGCTCTGATACCACTGTAGGGTTCCTAGGCACCCTAGTGAGGTCTCTAAAGGCATCGATCTTGCTAATTTCAAAAATTCTAGTGCCGAGAAACCCTAAACTACGGATCGATGGCTAGATTTCTAGGCGAAAGTAATAACTAATTAACACTTAACTACGAGTTTAACGGAAATACAACCTTTGTAGATCCGGTGCTCCACCTCCACGGCTCCGCAATGAAGTCGTCTCCGCTGTCCAAATCAAAATCCGGGCTCTAGTGTCGCTTCGTCGGAGAAATAGCGAGCTAGGTCGTCGATGTCCAGGCCGAAGATGATCTACGTCGAGGCATCGCTAAATCAAGCCCCGACTTCATCAAGTCAAGAAACTTGTGAAGTAAACACACTCTACTACTTGGCAAGAGGTAGAGGATGATGAAATAGGAAGTGGGTAGACTTTAGTTTTGGATTTCTCACTCATTTGCTCAATTCACCATTGATGAAGAAAGCTTTTTCTTCTTGAGTTCAAGGAAGAAGAAGAAGAAAATGATATGATAAGTTAATCAATAATCAAAACAAAAAACAATACTTATCATATCACTTACCATAGTTAAGTGTAGAGAGTTAACCAAAGTTAGTGAGTGGTTAGGGTTTGGCATAAAACAAAAATGGTGGACTTTTCAAAAGTTCAAGAAACTTCAACAAAAGAAATAAATAAAGCCACCAATTTCCTTTTGCCAAAAATAAATAAAACAATAAATAAATCATTTAAAACCCTTAACCATTAACTAACTATGGTTTAAACATACATTTAACCAAGTATTGCATGTATCATCAAACATGATACAAGCAAGTGCACAAAATCATATCGCATATGCAATGCGCACATCCGAGCGAGAAAATCCATTTAAAGTGAACCGATACTAGTTAATGCAAAGTAATATATCAAATATATAATTATACAATAAATCATTAAATCAACACTTGATTTAACGATCCGGTCACATCGCATATAACCGACTAGTATTCAATGTATCGGCTTATCGAATCAACCTTTGATTCGATAACTAGGTTATATCGCATATAACCATTCGATACATTCATCGCGAGAATGGAATACGGTATCACATACACGCATTATTCTCGGTCCCGCACATATCTCATATGCGCTCCTATTTCGTTTCGCTTGAGCCAGGAAACCTCTGTGTAGGACTCTAAAGACTCGTCAATACGCCGGCAGCAGATGATGATCATATCAAACACCCACAAGCCGCAAGCGGTCTGCTAAACGTAACGGCCACCCGGGTATTGAGCGATCTGAAGATCGACGAGCAAGCCCGCTCACACTCCAGTGAATCCGACCAGTAACACTACCGTACAGTCCGGTCTGATCGTCTGATATGTCGCATATCTCGCCTAGGGGTGGTAAACGTCAGACCCCAATAGCTCGATAAGTCGTGTCGATATGAGGTCTATAACAATTCGAGAAACTACTGGTAACACTTACCAGTAAATCTCTGCAACCCTGGCCAGGGATTTCCTGTTATAGCCAATCGAACACAGCGCAACATCAACCCCCTATACCGGGAGAGACGAATCCCCTCCTATCGCTCATTGCCTCCATGTGACTCGGGACTGTACCCAAAAACCACCGTTTTGCACGCCCTCTTGGACGTGGTAAGATGGAAATCAAAGCACAGTGGGAACCACACAAGACTCTATGACGATCTCGGGTCAACAGACTACTCTGTACCAGTGTCACCAGAGAACTGCCATATGACGTGAGGTATAATACCATCTGGGAGTTCTCGGCGAGTCCGTCCAGTGTACCCAGTCTCTACTGAGCACCCGTATATCATCTCCGATGTCAAACACCAATGGATATGGGATCATCCATCGCCCATCTGTATGGGTCGAGAAGGTATACGCTAGTCTACTCTGGTATATCGATGCCCCATCTCCATACACCCACGACTAGGGACTTTGAAGGATGTACTTATGGACTACCATGTCCCCACTAGTATGATCCGCATCACAGTCCAGGTAGTCAAGTACACATCCTAAGGGCTTTACCAACATGTAACAGAGAGACAATCAGTGTACACGTTAAGGTAAAGGTCAACCAGATAGCATACTATCATGTCGAGCAAGAAAGTCCTCCTTATATATGTCCCAGCATCCACTACAATATACATCCAATGTACAGTAATGGCCTCTAGGGTATACATATAACTAACAACTAAACTCCAGAATTGGTAGGGTGACTTGCCGCTCTCGTAGGGGTCCAGGGTGTGGGCTTGGCTATTCATCGCGACTGTGGAATCCGTATTTTCTATTCTGGCAAAATACTAAATACGGACGTCCTAGGATATCCCACGTTATATCTATGTTTCTGCTGCCTGTGTTCTGTGATATCTGAGATGAATGACATATTATATATATGATATATAGTAGACGTTGCTTATGTTTTACACCCGCGCTAGTCCCGTCCCGGTATGCCGTTAGTTAAGTAACCTAACGGTGCATAACAGAACATTGCGGCGAATGCGGATGGCATAAGCGTACGTATTATTTTCGTTTCTTTTCTGTGATTGGCTTAAGGACTTAAATGATGGGATTACATTAATGTGATTAATGTAAAGAAAATAAACCTAAAAAGATGTTGTAGAATCGGATTTGAAAACCACTCGGCTATTTATGAAAAAGCTACATTTCAAAACCGCGGAGCTTAAGCCACTCCTTTTGAAAACTGTTTGATTCTACAACGATATCAAGTTCAAAGCGTTAAAGATTTTCTTAAAAATCATTCGCAACCCTCCGTCATTTTAGGAAGTAGAGTACTTAGTATTCGTGCTACGTTTGTTGACTTTAGTTAAGGCGTAGTGTACGGTGGCTAAGTGATGTCTTCCTACACTGCATATGATGCAGATTAATTAGGATATTCATGCGACTTTGTTGACCATAGTTAAGGGTCATATGGGTGGGTCTAATTGATCAAGAAATGAAGGGTAGAACTTGACTGGTACTTATGATTTGTTGACCATAGTTAAGGTTATAAGTACTAGGGGTAAAAAAATTATATCGGGAATTTCAAGTGTTGAAATTTGCAATAAGATTGCATACCTTCCATGTGATGGTTGGATCCCGATCCCACTGTGGGCAATAGTTGCTCCTAGGAGAGTTTTATAGTTTACAAATAGCTAACTCATTAGGTGTCTAGAAAGGTGTTAACGGGGCTCCGCCTCTAGGAAAACGAGGTTTACTCTAATTAGGTCCGTGCGAAAGCACGGGGTACCTCCCTCAAAGTACCGACACTGGCCTGGCTGAACGGTTAGCGAAGTTGTAGACTGTAATTAATCCTGGCTAGTTTTTCCTTTTAAGGTTTGAATGAAAAACTTGAAAAAAAGCAGTGGGAAACATCGATTAGACAAGATAATAAACCAATCTAATCTTTGCAAGAGCTTTCACTGTGTGTATTCTTTTCTCTCTCTTAATGGAAGATACCCATGACTGGACTCAAGCTTTTACTAGATAAAAATAAACTGAATGGGACCAACTATAAAGACTGGCTGAGGAATCTGAAGATCGCCTTGACTTATGATAAAGTATCATATGTCCTCACGGCTTCAGCCCCGCCCGTCCCAGGTCTAAAATCCTCAGTTGCGGACATTGAAGTCCGCAAGACATGGGACGCTGACTGTGCCACGGCAAAATGCCTCGCGCTTGCATCGATGGAAAACACACATCAAAAGCAGCACGAGGACATGGACATTCACGGTATATTGCTCCATACAAAGGAGTTGTATGGGGAGCAATCCCGCGTATTACGATACGAAACATCAAAGAAACTGTTTCAAATGTGAATGGCCCCTGGCACACCTGTAAGAGACCATGTTTTGAAGATGATAGCTCTTATAGAAGAGCTTGAGGGCCTTGGATGGACAATGGACAATGAACAATATATAGATATTATTCTACAGTCCCTCCCCTCCACCTTTGCTCAGTTCATAGTGAACTTTAACATGCATGGCATGGAGAAGGAACTCCCTGAACTCCTTAATATGTTAAGGAGTGCAGAGAGCACTATGAAGTCAGCAAAAACTCCTGTTATGACTATTGGACAGTCTTCTTCTTCTCGCCCGAAAGCTAAGGCCAAGGGAAAGAAAAAGAGGAAACCCACTAATCCTAAGGGCGGAGTTAAAAAGGTGAAGGGAAAGGGAAAGTCCAAAGCTGGAGACCCGGGGAAAGGCGAGTGATTTCATTGCCACAAGACAGGACATTGGAAGCGCAATTGCACGGAGTACCTAAGTCTCAAGAAGAAGCATGGTGATGGTTCTGCTTCAGGTGCGTTTGTGACTGAAAACTGTTTTTCTATAAACTCTGCTTCCTGGGTATTGGATACCGGTTCAGGTTCTCACATTTGCAATTCTATGCATGGGCTGAGAAATAGCAAGGTTTTGAGGACAGGTGACCATACTCTCCGCGTTGGAAATGGTTCCAATGTACATACAGTCGTAGTGGAAGAGTATTACTTGGGGTTGCCATCTGGATGTATTTTGATTTTGAATCCATGTTATTTTGTACCAAGTATGCTATGTAATATAATATCCGTTTCTTTGTTGGACAATGAAGGATATAATTTTTTGTTGCAGAACAATGTTATGAACATTCACCTAAATCAAATGTTGGTTGGGTATGGTACGCTTAATAACGGAATATATGTCCTAAATCAACACACAGTTTTCAGTATACAACACACTAATAAAAGAAAACTTTCAGAATTAAATGAAGCTTTTCTTTGGCATTGTAGACTTGGTCATATTAACGAAACAAGACTAAACAGGTTACACAAAGATGGATATTTAAACTCTTTTGAATATAAATCTTATGCGACTTGCCAGTCTTGTATCAAGGGTAAAATGACCAAAACTCCGTTTACCGGACACGGAGAAAGAGCTACTCAGCTCCTGGGCCTCATACATAGTGATGTATGTGGGCCTATGTCTACACAGGCTAGAGGCGGTTTTTCATACTTCATTACATTCACTGACGATTTCTCAAGATTCGGTCATGTATTTTTATTAAAGCACAAGTCCGACGCTTTCGAGAAATTCATTGAATATAAACAAGAAGTAGAAAAACAAACCAGCTTGAGTATTAAGATGCTTCGATCAGATCGAGGTGGAGAGTATCTCAGTACAGAATTTGCAAACTTCCTAAAAGAGAATGGGATTCTCTCTCAGCTCACTCCTCCTTACACACCACAGCACAACGGTGTGTCAGAACGACGGAATAGGACCCTATTAGATATGGTCCGGTCCATGATGAGTGACGCTGAGTTACCAGTCTCGTTTTGGGGACATGCATTGGAGACTGCAGCGTTTCTGCTAAACAGGGTTCCAACCAAAGCCGTGTCTACCACGCCATATGAGATATGGAATGGGAAGAGACCATCTCTTAAAAGAATTAAGATTTGGGGTTGCCCGGCCTATGTTAAAAAGCAGAATCCGGACAAACTCGAGACACGGTCAGTCATGTGTAACTTTGTGGGATATCCAAAGAATTCCTATGGATATCTGTTCTACCACAAAGAGAAACAAAAAGTGTTTGTTTCTCAGTATGCCACATTCTTGGAAAAAGAGTTTTTCACAGATAAAGATGATGGCAAGGTAGTAGATCTAGAAGAGGTTCTGGAGACACAAACTACAAATGACGATTTGGTTGAACCGGCTGTTGCAACAGAAACTGAAGAACCTCGGCCACTCCGTAGGTCTGGTAGGACTTCTCGCCCACCGGAGAGGTACTACGGTTTCCATATTGATGGTAACGGAGAAGATTGCATCATGGATGATGATGATCCAACCAGTTTTCAGCAAGCTATCACGAGTGGTGACTCTGTGAAGTGGCTGGATGCCATGAGATCCGAAATGGAGTCTATGTACACCAACAAAGTATGGACTTCGGACGTTGTACCCCCTGGGGTAAAACCTGTAGGGTGCAAATGGATCTTTAAAAGAAAGATTGGTGTGGATGGGCAGGTAGAGACCTATAAGGCAAGACTTGTGGCGAAAGGTTTTCGTCAAAGACCAGGTTTGGACTATGACGAAACTTTTTCGCCCGTAGCCATGCTTAAATCCATTCGGATCCTACTTGCTATTGCTGCTCACTACGACTATGAAATCTGGCAGATGGACGTTAAAACAGCATTTCTAAATGGAGATTTAGAAGAATGCGTTTATATGGATCAGCCAGAGGGCTTCATTGACAGTGGGAGCAGCGAGAAAGCATGTAGATTGCATAAATCCATATATGGGTTAAAGCAGGCATCTCGGAGTTGGAACATCTGTTTCGATGATGTTATCAAAGAGTTTGATTTCATCAAAAATCCAGTTGAACCTTGTGTTTATAAGAAGGCTGTAGGAAGAGCTGTCACATTCCTCGTATTGTACGTGGATGACATCCTTCTGATAGGAAATGATATTCCTATGCTACAGTTGGTCAAATCATTCTTATCACTAAGGTTCTCCATGAAGGACCTGGGTGATGCCACATACATCCTGGGCATAAGGATCTATAGGGATATATCCAAAACGTTATTGGGATTGTCCCAAACTAGGTACATCAACACCATCCTAAAGAGGTTTAGTATGGAAGACTCCAAGCGGGGTGCCTTACCCGCTTGCCATGGAGTCACTCTCTCCAAGGATTCTTGTCCAAAGATCGATGAAGAGAGAGCTCTCATGAGCATTATACCTTATGCTTCGGCAGTAGGATCTATAATGTATGCGATGTTATGTACACGCCCAGATGTAGCTTATGCACTTAGTGTTGTAAGCAGGTATCAATCCAACCCAGGGGAGAACCACTGGACAGCTGTGAAGAACATTCTTAAGTACTTACGAAGGACTAAAGAATTGTTCTTGGTGTATGGTAATACAGATCTCCAAATGGAGGCCTTTACCGATTCGAGCTTCCAGAGTGATAAGGATGACAACAAATCTATCTCAGGGTTTGTATTTACCCTCAATGGAGGGGCGGTAAGTTGGAAGAGTTCCAAACAAGATACCGTTGCAGACTCTACGATGGAAGCTGAGTACATTGCTGCAAATGATGCCGCCAAGGAAGCCGTCTGGATGAAGAAGTTCGTCTCGGAGCTAGGAGTAGTTCCAACCATTATTGATCCAATACCTTTGTATTGTAACAATAATGGGGCGATGGCGTTAGCCAAGGAGCCCAGATCCCATCAGCGGTCCAGACATATCCTGAGGCGCTTTCATTTGATCCGGGAGATTGTAGATCGTCGCGAGATCGAGATCAAGAGAGTAGACACAAAAAACAACGACGCGGATCCACTCACCAAGGCCCTCCCACAGCCACAGCATGAGCGACTTTTTGAGATGTTGGGTATAAGATACGCCAATAATTGGCCTTAGTGCAAGTGGGAGATTGTTGGATATATGTATGCCCTAGAGGCCATTATGTGATAGTGGATGTATCTATACATGTATATATATTCAGTTTGCATTCTTGCTCGACATGATAGTATGCTATCTGGTTGTTCTTTATCTGACATATTGATTTGATCATGCTTTTATTCATTCATACATGCTGATAAAGCCCTGAGGATATCGGCTTGACTACTCTGATTATGATAGAGATTATACTAGTGGGACATTTGTAGTCTATAAGCATATCCTGAAATGTCCCTAGTCGGAGGTGTATCGAGACGGGGCATCGATATACCAGAGTAGACTAGCGTATATGATACTAGACCCATGTGATGGGCGATGAATGTTCCCACATTCATCGATGTTTGACATCAAGATCATATACGGGTGCTCAGTGCTGACTGGGTACACTGGACGGACTCACCGAGAACTCCTATATGGAATTATATCTATCGTCGGATAGCAGTTCTCAGGTGACACTGGTACAGGTTAGTCTGTAGACCCGAGATCGTCATGGAGTCTTGTGTGTTCTCCCACTGTACTTTGATTGCCACCCTACCACGACTCTACTGATTCGTGCAAACAGGTGGCCGTTGGGTACAGTCCCGAGACACACGAAGGCAACGAGCGATAGGAGGGGTTTCGTCTCTCCCGATATTGGGAGTTGATGCTGTACTGTGCCCGACTGGTTATATCAGTAAGTCCCTGGCTAGGGCTGCTGAGATTTGCTGATAAGTGTTATCAGTAGTTTCTCGATCTGTTATAGACCATTCACCGGCATGACTTATTGAGTTATTAGGGTCGACGTGACCATCCCTAGGCTCAATATGCAGCATATCTGACGAAGAGACCGGACTGTACGGTAGTGTTGCCGGATGGCTCGACGGGAGTTGTAGCAGGTTCGCTTGTTGTCTTCTGATCGCTCAATACCCGGGTGGCCGTTACGTTTAGCTGACCTCTGTTAGTTATATGTATGCCCTAGAGGCCATTACTGTACATTGGATGTATATTGTAGTGGATGCTGGGACATATGTAGGTAGGACTTTCTTGCTCGACATGATAGTACGCTATCTGGTTGCTCTTTATCTTAACGTGTATACTTTCCGTCTCTCTGTTACATGTTTATAAAGCCCTTAGGATGTGTACTCGACTTCCAGGACTATGATGTAGATCATACTAGTGGGGCCTGGGTAGTCAATAGGTACATCCTTCATTGTTCCTAGTCGTGGGAATATCGAGACGGGGCATCGATATTCCAGAGTAAACTAGCGCATATCTTCTCGACCCATGCGATGGGCGATGGATGATCCCATATCCATTGGTGTTTGACATCGAAGATGGTATGCGGGTGCTCAGTGGAGACTGGGTACACTGAACGGACTCGCCGAGAACTCCCAGATGGTATTATACCTCACGTCAGATGGCAGTTCTCTGGTGACACTGGTACAGCTTAGTCTGTTGACCCGAGATCGTCATAGAGTCTTGTGTGTCTCCCACTGTGCTTTGATTTCCACACTACCACGGCTCTACTGAGTTGTGCAAACAGGTGGTTATTGGGTACAGTCCCAATTCATATGGAGGCAATGAGCGATAGGAGGGGATTCGTCTCTCCCGGTATTGGGGGTTGATGCTGCGCTATGCTCGACTGGCCATAACAGGAAATCCCTGGCCAGGGTTGCAGTGATATACTGGTAAGAGTTATCAGTAGTTTCACGAATGTTATGGACCTCACGTCGGCATGACTTATCAAGCTACTGGGGTCTGACGTTTACCACTCCTAGGCGAGATATGCGACATATCAGACGAACAGACCGGACTGTACGGTAAGTGTTACTGGTTAGATTCACAGGAGTGTGAGCGGGCTTGCTCGTCGATCTTCTGATCGCTCAATACCCGGGTGGCCGTTACGTTTAGCAGACCGCTTGCGGCTTGTGGATGTTTGATATGATCATCATCCGCTGCCGGCGTATTGACGAGTCTTTAGAGTCCTACACAGAGGTTTCCTGACTCAAGCGAAACGAAATAGGAGCGCATATGAGATATGTGCGGGACCGAGAATAATGCGTGTATGTGATACCGTATTTCATTCTCGCGATGAATGTGTCGAATGGTTGTATGCGATATAACCTAGTTATCGAATCAAGGATTGATTCGATAAGCCGATACATTGGATACTAGCCGGTTATATGCGATATGACCGGATCATTGAATCAAGTGTTGATTTAATGATTTAATGTATAATTATATATTTGATATATTACTTTGCATTAACTAGTATTGGTTCACTTTAAATGGATTTACTCACTTGGTTTGTGCACATTGTATATGTGATATATTTTGTGCACATGATTGTATCATGTTTGATGATACATGCAAGCTAGGGTTAGTGTAAAGAATTAGACCATGGTTAGGTTTATGATTAGGGTTTTCTTTTTAATTACTTATTCATTTATTTATTCTTTTTGTTTATTTTGGAAAAAGTAAATGATAATGAAAATGGAATGGTGGCTTGATTTGTTTGTAGTTGAAGTTTCTTGAAACTTTGACTAAGTCACCATTCTTGTCTCATCCTTAACCCTAACCATTCAAGTTAACCATGGTCCATTCTCTACAACTAACCAAGGGTTAGTAAATGATAAGTATTGATTTATTTATCATTTACATAACACTTATCATATTCTTTATCATCTTCTTCTTCATCTTCAACTTGAAGAAAGCTTGCACCATCAATGGCAACTAGCCAAAATGAGTGAGAAATCCAAATATAAAGTCTACCCACTTCCTATTTCTTCATCCTCTACCTCTTGCCAAGTTGTATAGGGTGTTTCCTTCACAAGTTTTCAAGGCTTGGTGAAGTTGGAGCTTGTTCTTGTGATGCCTCGACGTATATCATCTTCGGCATCGAACCGACGATCAAGCCCGCCCATTCATCGATGATGCCAATGCTAAAGTCAAGGGTTCGATTTGGACAGCAGAGGAAGATCATCGCGGAGCTTAGGAAGTGGTGGACCGGATCTACAAAGGTTGTAGTCACTTTCCCTTAGCATTTAATTCGATTACATGCTTGCTTCGCCTATATATCTAGTTAACGATCCGTATTAGGGTTTGTGGGCACAATGAATTTTTGATTTGTGCATGTTTGATCACTTGTGAGACTCCATTAGAGTGCCTAGGAACCCTACAGTGGTATCAGAGCCTAGCTAGAGCCTTAGGCGAAGTCCCAACGGAGTTAGAAGTCCGATCGACCCAAAACCCCGACTTGATAAATGCTCTCTGGACAATTTTGTAAAATGTGGATTTTTGTAGATTAAAAATATTCAGAAAAATCAGCAGGGAGATATAAGGGTTACTGTAAAATTCGAGGGCCTGATTCCATAAAGGCGCCGCGGATCCGCGGCATGAGCATGCTCATGCGGCGGATCCGCGACCATTTTGTCATTTTGTGCATCCAATTTTGCACAGTAATTCTTAGTTGTCTGTGCTGGTTTTCCTGGGGATTTTTAATAATTTTTTCCAGAGTTGCATTTTCTTGGTTGTATTGGGGCCTCGGTGTATCGATCGGATTGTCGAATTCTGTCTGTGTGCTTTTCCGAATAATCTTAGAATATGTTGAAAAGTTCGACCGGATATAAATACCCACTTTTTCCCCTTCCGGGAAATTTCCAATTGTTGGATTTTTCCGTAGTTTAACGACGTTCTAAGTAGTGCAAGTAACGCGATGGACCCTCTAGAAGACAACAAACCATAACTCGATTATGTGACCGTCTTGAACTGCCCTTTGAACCTTCGGGTTTGGGGCAGCACGGCGTGCCACATGTGAGGCTTTGGCTTGACCCTTCTACGGCTGGACCGTTGGTACTGAGGCACGAACTGAATATTGTTAGACTTATTTCATGTGTTGAGTAGTATCGGGAAAACTTGGGTGTTCGATTGTTCGATCGAAAAGTTTAACATTTTCTATTTATCCGGAATGTGATACAATAATTGGAATTCACAAAAAGTTATGTGATAACTCAATGAATGTTATAAACATAGCACTTTAGTCTCACTTGATCGGTTGCCACGGAATTTTGATGTGATCAAAAGTCCGTCGCAATCACGTAGCGTACGCGGATACTCGCCGGGTAAACTTAATACACAGCCTCACTCCATAGCCCCGACCAAGTGACTGTAGGAGAACCCCATCGCCGAAAGCATCCGTTCGGGTGCTCGCGGCAGCGGTGTTCCGCCTTGGTGCACTTTGTCGACGGCGTCGGGGGTGCGGCCGCCTACTAAAGTTTGCGACGAGCATTCGATCAGAATGTCGGGAATCCTGTTGAATTGCCCGACTTGATATTGAAAAGTGTTTTCGATTTTGAGACTAAAATGCGGGGTTTATAATTTTTAGGCATGCGATGTCTAAGTAATTCATTTGGTCAGGCATGCGATGTCTGAGGAGGTTGCAGATTCCAACTGTTGTAGTTTTACACTTTCTTTTCTGTGACCGTAAGTGTAATATGTGATATCGCCGGTTTCGTTGCTATATGTCAACGACAATTGGGATGGACATATTTACTTACGTTGATGACATGTGATGTTATGTGTTGCTGGATATGTTATATTGGATCGTCGTGTTTGAATAGCCGGGGTTTTTTATGTGAGATGGGTGTTTTTTCATTTTCATTCATGTAAAAACTTGTATGTAATATTCTTTTATTGGGGCACTTCCAAGTTGCGGAAGTTGTCACCGTTGATGTATATTATTTACTTTTCTGCACTAGGATAGACCAAAGGAGGGGAGCACAAGTAACCGGGTTCTAGGGTCCAGTGGGAGACCAACTCGAGGAGTCGAGTCCGTGTCTCCTAACCCTAGAATTGGTAGGGTTGCTTGCCGCTCTCGTAGGGGTCTAGGGGTGTGGGATTGGCTATTCATCACGACCGTGGAATCCGTGTTTTATACTGGCTCGTATTGAAAACACGGACGTCCTAGTATATCCAATATTTCATATGATTCTTTCTGCTGCGTTATCTTTGCTCTGTTCAGATAGATGTAGTATATAGTATATATGATATATTATATAGACGTTGCTTATGTTTTACACCCGCGCTAGCCCTGCCTCGCTCTGCCGTTAGTTACCTAACCTAACGATGCAGACGGGACATCGAGGCGAATGCTGATGGCATAAGCGTACGTTATATTTATCTGTGATGATTAGGTGGACTTAATTGATGGGATATTCATTAATGAGATTAATGAAAGAAAATAAACCTAATTGATGTTGTGGAATCGAATTTCAAAAATAAAACAGGTAGCTACAGTTCTTGCTTTGCATCGCGGTGTTCCTTGTAGAACATCCTGCACCTTATTCGATAGGGAAAGGACCGAGATCCCTTCACCGGGAGTGACTCCTTTAGCAATAACTGGCAGATGCTACATCACTCGGTTTGTCTTTTGATAGCTTCTATAGTTTCTGCTTTGCACAGTGATATATATGATATATCCCGTACCTCATTCGACGAGGAAAGGGCCGACGATCCCTTCACCGGGAGTGACCCCTTTAGCAAAACTAGAAAAGCCTAAAAAACAGTCCATTTAAAAAACCATTTGATTCCGCAACGAGATCATGTTCAAAGCGTTAAAGGTTTTCACAAAAACCATTCGCAACCCTCCGTCATTTTAGGAAGTAGAGTACTTAGTATTCGTGCTGTGTTTGTTGACTTTAGTTAAGGCACAATGTACGGTAGCTAAGTGATGTCTTCCTACACCGCATATGATGCGATTAGTTAGGACAGTCGCGTGACTTTGTTGACCTTAGTTAAGGGTCATGTGGGTGGGTCTAATTAATCACGAAATAACGGGTAGAACTTGACTAGTACTTATGATTTGTTGACCATAGTTAAGGTCATAGGTGCTAGGGGTAAAAACCTTTATCGGGAGTTTCAAGTGTTGAAATTTGCAATGAGATTGCATACCTTCTATATGATAGTTGGATCCCGATACCCACTGCGAGTAATTGTTACTCCTGGGAGAGTTTTGCACTTTGCAATTAGCCGATCAAGTAGGTGTCTAGAAAGGTGTCAACGGGGTTACGCCTCTGGGAAAACGAGGTTTACAGTAATTAGGTCCGTGCGAAAGCACGGGGAACCTCCCTCAAAGTACCGAAACTGGCCTGGCTGAAAGATTGGCGAACTTGTAGAGTGTAATTAATCCCGGCTAGTATTTCCTTTTAAGGTTTGAAGGAAAATTTGATAAAAAACAGTGGGAGCCATCCTGATTAGATAAAATATATAACCAATCTGATCTTGCAAGAGCGCACGCAGAGTGTTTTCTTCTCTCTCTCTCCAGGTAGCGACCATATCATGCCTTAATCAAGATAATAATATGGATGTATTGACCGAACCCGCATGATATACTGAGCTGGAGAAAGTTGGTCCCGCTCCAACTTATAATTGTTATAAGACAGAGCAGGAAATAGGGGAATACCAGATTTCCTATGCCGCCCAAATGAAGAAAGTGAATATGATGCATCTCCTTCGGGTATGTTCATTACAAAGAACTGATTCTCAGTATCCTCTGAATCCTGGGTATATGATACCGGATCAGGATCCCAGATATGTAAGCTGTTACATAGGGCTACAAAAAGGTAGAAAAACTGAGAACGGGTGATAAGTTTCATGAGACAGAAACCGGGGCAAGTGTTGCAGCCAAGTCTGTTGGTCACTGTCACCCTGTACTACCAGTACATTGATTCTGAACAAATGCTATTAGATACCGAACCTGATATACAAAATCATATCAGTCTCTTTATTAGTAAAGAAAGGATATAATTTTGTATTGATGGATAATGTTTTGAACATTTCCTATATCAAAAGTTGATCGGTTCAAGCACGTTATCTAAAAGCATTGACGTTCTAAATCAAACTGCAGTTCCTAGTATATTGAACACACACAAGAAGAAGAGTTCAGAAATGAAAGAATCCTTCTTGAAGCATTGTAGACTAGGTCACATCAATGCGACCCGACTGGCTGAAGTTACATTTTAGATGCATATTTAAATCAGTTTGAATTTACATCTTATGAAACTTGCCAGTCATGTCACAAAGATTAGATGACCATAGCTCTGTTTATTAGAAATAGAGAAAGAGTTAGTAAACTCTTAGGGCTGATACATGATGATGTATGTAAGGTCTCCTGTCTACACATGCCAGGACTGGTTCTTTATACTTCATTATATTCTCTGATAATCTCTCAAGATTCAGTCATATGTTCCTGTTGAAACATAAGTCCGAACCTTTTGAGATATTCACAGAATGTAAGTTAGAAGTAGAGAACCAAAATACGGGTATAAGTATTATGTCCTATGATAAGATCAGGGAGGAGAATACTTGTGCATAGAATTCCTGGACTATTCTAAAGGAGAATGAGATTCTCTCTCAGCATTACTCCTCCGTATACACCATAGCACGATGGTATATCGGGACGGGGCAATCACACCCTATATGATAAGGTGTGCTCTATGATGAGTACTACTGAGTTGTCTGTTTCCTTTTGGGAGTTATGCACTTGAGAAGCTGCATACCTATTGAATTAGGTTTGAATCAAATCAGTGCCTACCACTCCATATGAGATATGGTATGGGAAGAACCCATCTCTTAACCTAGTTAAGATTTGGGGTTGTCCGGCCTATTTTTAAAGCAAAATCCGGACATGATCGAGGCAGGATCAGTTCTGTAGAACTGGAAAGGTTCCAGCTATACAAAACTGCAGTTGATGATTTGACAGAACCAAAGGATTCTATAGTCCCTGACGAACCTCAGCCTCTCCGCCGATCTAGTAGGGTTCCTCATCCGCCTGAGAGATGCCTCGGTTTCTCGATGACAGTGGGAGCAAGGATTACATCATGAGATGATGACCCAACTGGTTTCGAACAGGCCATCAAGAGTAGGGACTCTGTAAGAATGGCTGGATGCTTAGCGATCTGAGATGGAATCCTTATACACCAACAAAGTATGGACTTTGGTTGCTATATCTGAAGGGTTAAATCCCCACCAGGAGCAAGTATATCTTGAGAAGATTACTTGGTGTAGATGGAAAAGTTGAGACTTTCAAAGCTAGGCTTATTAAAGGTTTTAGTCATCAACCAGGCATGGATAATGATGAAACCTTTTCCAAGTGACTATGCTTAAGTCCACCCAAATCCTACTTGCCTCAGCTACATACCATGACTACGATATCTGGTGGTTGGGTGCCATGACAACTTTTCTAAATAATGATTTAGAAGAGAACGTCTATAAGAACACAGCCAGAGGTCTTCGTAAACAGTGGGAGCAGCGGAAACATGTGCAAGTTGCTTTACATAATGAAGCAGGCATCGCGGAGTTGGAACGTCTGTTTTGATGTGATAATCAAAGTGTTTGACTTCATCAAAATGGTAGACGAACCTTGTATATACTGTTAGTGTATATGCCCTAGAGGCCATTACTGTATCATACTAGTATGTATATTACTTAATGGAAGCTTGGGATATTCACCTTGTATATACAATCTTGCTCAAAATAGTAGTATGCTACTTGGTTTATTTCTACTTCAATGTGTACATGTGTTTATCTTTGTATATTGCTTATACACATTAGTGGAGTCCTTAGGATCTTTGCTTGATTACCAGCGATGTGATGGCCGTCACACTAGTGGGGCTGGGTAATCTAGAAGCACATCCTTATGCAGGTCCCTGGTCGCAGGACTATCGAGACAGGGCATCGATACTCCGGAGTAGACCAGCGCATGCGCTTCTCATCCCAGTGTGGGAGACGGTCTGTCCCACAGCCGTCAGTACGTCGTACTTGAGATAGTATGCGGGTGCCCGTTAGGTTACGGGTACACTGGACAGGACTCGTCGGGAACTTACAAGTTGGTATTATACCTATCGTCAGTTATCAGTTCCCAGGTGACATGAGTACAGCTTAGTCCGCTGACTTGACACTGTCACTTCGCCTCGGGTGTGTTCCCACTGTACTTTGATCACTACCCTACCACGGCTCAAAGGAGTCGTGCAAACAGGTGGTGGTTGGGTGCAG
This sequence comes from Agapanthus africanus, assembly GCA_030015575.1. Taxonomy (NCBI): domain Eukaryota; kingdom Viridiplantae; phylum Streptophyta; class Magnoliopsida; order Asparagales; family Amaryllidaceae; genus Agapanthus; species Agapanthus africanus. Next base: position 340,168,786 of record JASDDO010000014.1, read on the forward strand.
TCCCGAAGCACTTGGAGGCAGTGACGGTTAGACAGGATTCGTCTCTCCCGGTATTGGGGGTTGACATCGCGCTGTGTCTAGGAGAGCCATTACACGAGTAGTCCCTGGCCAGGGCAAACGAGATATACTGGTAGGTTTCCAGTGTTATCTCAGGGTGTTTTGGGCTTCGCTCCGGCACGACTTGTACCGCTATTGGGGGACTGACGTTTACCGCCCCCTAGGCCCGCCATGCGATGTATCAGACGAACAGACCGGACTGTACGGAGAATGTCACACTCAGGCTCAGTAGGAGTTCAGATGGGTTTCGCCTCGTCGGTCTTCTTGTCGGCATTACCTGGGGACCGTTACGCACAGCTAGTGCCGCTTACGGTCTGTGGTTAAACCCACTGCCAGCGTAGTGTCGAGTCTTTAGAGTCCCACACAGAAAGCTTTTCGCCTTTAGGCAAAAGAGTAGAGGTCGCATGGTATTGCGACAGGTCGCATGGTTTTGCGACAGGGTTCGGTCACATCCGTGCACTTGTGCACGTACAGTGTCCGGACAGTTTACACTAGCGGGCTTTGGTTTAAGCCAGATCCTAGTGTACCTTATGGGATTGGATTTATCCAGTTTGCATTCGTGTTCCTCGGAACGCGGATGCGGGTGTGGATGCACAGTTGACAGGGAGGCACAGACAGCGGATTCTCATTAGGATTGTTGACAGTTGACCGTTGACTTTTTGACTTTTTGCTCAACCCTAATGAGAATTTGATATGTGATTAACTATTATATTAATTAAGTATTATGGTGACTTGGTTGTTGACTTTGTTGACTTGTTGACTTTTGTTGACTTGTTGACTTTGTTGACCGGTTGACTAGGCTTGACTAGTTGACCATCATGATAACCATGGCTATCATTTCATGCCAAAGACTTTTACTTGCTTGTTCATTTAAGTAAAATGAGTGCATGACATGATAAGCTTATGGTTGCTTCTACCATCACATAAGACTTTTGTTAATATGATGAGTTATGATTACTTTGGATTATGAGAGGGTGAGAGACAAAAGAGTTGCTCATTCTTTCTTGCTCATTCTCTCTCTTGTTCTTGAGCTCTCACCCTCATCCTCTTGCTCCCTCTCTTTGATCTATGGTTCTCTTGTCTCATGAGTTGAGAATCAAGAACCATAGATAAAATCCCATTCTATTTCTTCTCTACTCATTCTAGTTCACTAGGTTTAGCAAACCAAGTGAACTAGTTTCTTCAAAGAACGAAGAAGGAGCTAAAGGTTGGAGCTTTCAAGTGGATCTATCTTCGGCGTACGGAGACGACGAGAAGGAGCCATCGGACCACCACCGGAGCTTGAAGAGAAGGAGTTCAAGACAAGCTAGGTATAACCATCTTAATCCGAGTAGCTAAATATCTTTAGCTTAGTATGCTAGTTTTAGTTTAGGTAAAGATCCCGACCTAGTTTAGTCCATGTTGCCTCTTGCGATAAAAATTTGATTTTATACCGTTTCCGCCTCCCCGTAAGCACCGGGGGTCGCAACGTGGACTTACAGTGGTATCAGAGCCTAACTAAACTTAAACTAGTTTGGTAGTGAAGTGTAACGAAGTTCGAAACCGGAAAAATCCAAAAACCAAACTTTTACAAAAACTGAGTTTCTGTTGAAATTTTTTCTGGTCAAAATGAAAAACTTTATACTCCTAAATTCGGCTCAGGGTTTTGTTAGAACACCCATGAAAAACGGCCCACTAATTCGTTCAAACCGCCGCGCTTCCGCCGCACGAGGTAGGCATGTGCCGCGGAAGCGCCGCGGTTTGTCGTCTTCTGTGCGTCATTTTTCGTGCAGTGTGTGTCTGTGTTGGTTTTGGGAATTTTGAGATATATTATATGTGCCCAGATTTTCCAGAAAAGAAATTTCCTTTTGGGGTCCTATAATTCCGTATTTTTCCGAACTTCACTGCACTTTGACTATGATGGTTATATCTGTGTTGTTTGCATGTATTGAACGTCGGCTAATCGCTATAAGTCGATTAGTCGGGGTTATACATGATCTGTAATGTGCTGGAATGTGTATATAAATATGTTGGATTGTCGCGGGTGAATAGCCGGGGGTTGTGAGACGAGAGTTTTCTTTTCTTGCAATTCATGTAAATTTGTAAATTGATGTAATAATTATTTGTATGGCCGCACAACCGGGTCGGGGTTGTAGCCGTCATTGTATAATTTCTTTTTACTGTTTTTGCTCCTAGGATAGACCCATGGAGGGGTGCACAAACTACCGGGTATGCCGAAGTGTCGAGTGGCCTACTCATGGTGATGAGGGAGGTTGCTACGCTTCGGGTACTTGGCGGGTAGTTTGCCGCACCCGTAGGGGTCTTGGGTGGGGTATTGGCTATTCACCGTGACCGTGTAATCTGTGTTTGTTACAGGCTCGTACAAATTACAGATTCCTAGTATATCCAATGTATTTATCTGTGATCTGAAATGTCTATCATTGCTTTCTATTTAGGCGTTGCTTATGTTTTACAGACGCGCTAGCCCAGCCCCCGCTCTGTCGTTAGTTAAGTAACCTAACGGGTAATAACGGGGCCCAGTGGCGAATGCGAATGGCATAAGCGTACGTCATATTTTGGTTGTTTTCTGCAATGGTAGGATTAAATGATGGGACGCATTAAAAGAACTAATGCAAGAATATCACGCATTAAAAGAACTAATGCAAGATAATAAACCAAGTTAAAGTCGTTGGAACACTTTTGAAAAACCACTCGGTTCCTTTCAAAACAAACTTTTAAAATACGGAGTTTGAGCCACTCCTTTTAAAAGCTATCTCGTTCCATCGACCAAATAAAGTTCACTACGTTCACGGTTTTGCCAAAACCATTCGTAGCCCTCCGTCGTTTCGCATGAATAGTCAATAGTATTCAAGCTGTGTATGTTGGCCAAAGTCAAGGCACAGTGATTGGTAGCTATTGGGTGTTCATGTGTAGCATAGATAGATGCGTTGGTTTGGGACAGTCGTACTGCCATTTTGGCCAAAGTCAAGGGTAGGTACGGATGGATCCAAATTAACCTGGATAATGACGGGTAGAACTTGACATGTGACTTATGATATTTTGGCCAAAGTCAAGGTCATAAGAGCATGGGGCAAAAATCCACATCGGGAGTTTCATAAGTACTGAAACTTGCTAGATTTGCATACCATTTGGAGTGTGGTGATTCTGGTAGGATTCCTTCAGTTTCGTCACGTGATGATATTTGGATCCCGATCCTACTGTGAGTATATGCTACTCCTCGGGAAATTTCTCACTTAACGATCAATGCTATAAACCTAGTAGGTGCCTAGAAAGGTGTTAGCGGGGCTACGCCCCCAGGGAAAAGAGGTTCTCTAATTAAGGAACTTCGCGAAAGCGTTGGAAAACCTCCCTCGAAGTACCGACACCAGCCTGGCCAAACGGTTAAGCAAGTATTGTACGGTGGGATTGATCCTGACTAATTCTTCCTTTATGGTTTGAGGAGGGATTCGAGAAACAGTGGGAGCCATCCTGTTTAGACAAACTAAAAACCACTCTAAACTTGCAAGAGCATCATGCTGAGTGTTTTCCTCTTCTCTCCAAATTGCAGCGACCAATCAACATGACTGGACTTAAGTTACTCCTAGATAAAAACAAACTGACAGGGCCAAACTACAAAGATTGGCTCAGGAATGTCAAGATAGCAATCACTTATGACAAGCTGGGGTATCTTCTTACTACCAAAGCTCCCCCTGTCCCTGGTCCAACTTCCAGCATCGCGGATAAGGAAATCCGCAAGACTTGGGAGATTGATAGCGCGAAGGCCAAGTGCCTCTTGCTTGCCTCGATGGACAACGAACATCAGAGGAGGCATGAGAATATGGACATGGAATCCATATTGCTCCATACAAAAGAACTGTATGGAGAGCAATCTCGTATCGCAAGATACGAAGCGTCGAAAAAGTTATTTTCGACAAGAATGGCCGTCGGATCATCAGTAGCCGAGCACATGCTAAAGATGATCGGCTACATTGAGGAGCTCGCTGACCTAGGGATCACATTGGAGAGTGAGCTATATACAGATATAGTTCTCCAGTCCCTTCCTTCCACTTACGCCCAGTTTATACTGAACTTCAACCTACAAGAAAAAGAGGTTGAACTATCAGAGCTCCTCAACATGCTGAGGAGCGCAGAGGGCACCCTACAGAAAGGTAGGGATACATCCACTTTGTTTGTAGGAGGATCATCTTCTTCCAGGTCCAAGGCGAAAGCCAAGGGAAAGAAGAAGAAGGCCCCCGCCAAACCAAGGGGGGGTGTAAGTAAAGTGGATACGAAGGGAAAAGGTAAAGCAACAAAGATAGCGGGGAAGCTTGTGGATAAGGAAGAATGCTTCTATTGTCATAAGAAAGGACACTGGAAGAATGATTGCAGGGCCTGGAAGGCCAGAACACAGGAATTGAAGCAGGTTGCAGCTTCAGCTTCAGGTGTGTATGTTATTGAAAACTGTCTTTCAATAAACTCTACTTCCTGGGTATTGGATACCGGATCAGGATCTAATATCTGTAATTCTTTGCAGGCGTTGAGAAACCGTAGGGTTTTGAAGGCAGGTGACATGACCCTCAGAGTTGCGAACGGAGCTAGCATGGATGCTAAAGCCGTGGGGGACTATCACCTGGGAATGTCAGATGGACATGTTTTGGTTTTGCGTAATTGCTTTTTTGTACCCAACGCAACTTGTAATATCATTTCTGTATCTTTAGTTTCTAAAGAAGGTTATGAATTTGCGTTTGTAAGTAATGTTGTGAACATTCACCTTAATCAAGCTTTGATTGGGTCAGGTACTTTGAGTAATGGTATATACGTGTTAAACCAACCACAGATTTTTAATGTCCAGAATACACACAAAAGAAAGTCTCCAGAAATAAATCAGACTTTCTTATGGCATTGTAGATTGGGTCACATCAATGAGAGAAGGTTGACGAAGTTACATACTGTTGGAGATAGTGCCCTCATAGTCAATTATTGGATCGCAGGTACGTGATTGCAATGATTGCGGAGGACCTATCCCGGTAGGATAGTCTTACTCGAAATGATAGTATGCTATCTGGTTTGCCTTTATCAGTTGTGTACATGTTCAGGTGACTGATTGCATGTTACACTTTGATAGAGCCCTTAGGATCTTGCTTTACTACCAACTGTATGAGGGCGATCATATACGTGAGAGTTGGGTAGTTTATATGCATATCCTTAATTGTGGTCCCTAGTCGTGGGAGTTTCGAGACAGGGCATCGATACTCCGGAGTAGACTAGTGTATACAGTCGAGACCCCGACGAGGGGCGGTGGCCGGTCTCACAAGCCACTGGTGTCAGTTGGATCACCTAAGATGTATACAGGTGCTCATTGGGTTATGAGTACACCGGACAGGACTCGCCGGGAATCTGCTAGTTAGTACTATACCTATCGTCAGATAGCAGTTCCCTGGTGACATGTGTACAGGTTAGTTCATCGACCTGAGGTCGTCATTTGTCTCGTATGAGTTCCCACTGTGCTTTGATTTCTACCCTACCACGGCTCAAAGGAGTCGTGCAAACAGGTAGCTTTTGGGTACAGTCCCGAGCCATATGGAGGCACGTGAGCGGATCGGCAGGGGATTCGTCTCTCCCGGTATTGGGGGCGAGGTCGTGCTGTGTCTAGGAGAGCCATTACACAAAGTCCATGGCCATGGCAGGAGATTTACTGGTAGGTACTCCAGTAGTATCTCAGGGTGTATTTGGGCTTCACTCCGACACGACTTATACTGCTTCTGGGGGTCTGACGTTACTAGCCCTCTAGGCGGATATGCGATACTCATTGACGAACGGACCGGACTGTATATACATAGTCACTGTTAGGCTCAGTAGGATTTTCGGAGGAGTTCGCTCATCGGTCTCCCTTGAGTTCGCTCCTCGGCCACCCTTGAGGTCAGTCCATGGGCAGCCGTTACGCATAGCTAGTGCCGCTGACGGTTTGTGGTTAAACCCACTGCCAGGGTGCTGACGAGTCATTAGAGTCCCCGACAGGCAGTTTCCCAAGTTCGGGCGAAACGTTGTAGAGGCCGTATGGTTTTATGGCAGGGTTCGGAAAATGCACGTGCGTTTACGCACGTGTTATTTTTCGGGCAGATAATACTGGTCGGCTTTGGTTTAAGCCGGATCCGAGTATTATATTGAGTAGGTATAATATCTTTGTCTCAGTTGCATTTGTATTCGGTCGTAATACAAATGCGGGTATATTTATACAGTTTCGGGGTTATCCTGAAAGTCGTTTCAGGATCACTTTTGGAAGTTGCCAGTTTCCAGTTTTCTATCAGCCGTCTTTTAACATTCGGTTAAAGACGGATTTATCTTTTCTTCAGATATGAGTGAGTCATCATTCTAGAAGCTTCTAGAAGTGATGATGAGGCATATGACTCATTAGTGCATTAATGGTTTCATTAAAGGCATGATGAGGTGTTTAAGTGATTCATGCTTTAGCATTAATACCTTTTGTTTTCCTTAGGATATTTTTGAGTGAGAAGCTTTTAGCTTATGGTCACCACCTCCTCCTACGGTCACCTCCCTCCATCATATAAAGAGGCCGACCTTCTCTCTCCTCCTCACACTCACTTGATGTTTCATTTTAGAGAGAAAATATTATGATAGGTTTTATCGGTGTATGGAATTTCACAGTCCATTTCATTCCATCACCCGATTTCCACGGCAACTTCATTAACCGATCGTCCACGGATTTGGACGAAGTGAGACAAAGTCATCTACTCATTCTCTACATCAATCTTGGTCGTCTCTTTTAGCAAACTTGACGATCGAGTTGCCTCGAGTCAGAGGCGGGAGCCCGTTTAAAGAACCGATCATGTGGTGCCACCTCGACGAGGAGATCGGAGATCGACGAGATCGGAGCAGCCGCAACGGAGCGTGGGATGATGGTTGAAGAACGAAGGACTCGGATCGTTCGGTACAATCTTTCTACACTCTTTACAGTATGTTAGTTTAGCAATAATGGCAGATCCGGGTTAAAGTATACGATAGCGCCAGTTAAAAGTTTTTTGTTCCGCATTAGGCGTCTGTAGACTGCCGGGGCGCTAGCGTAGACTTACAGTGGTATCAGAGCCTCACCATTTTGCTATACTAACTTGTGCTAACGCGTTTAAAACATCGATCCGACCGAAAATCGAAAACTGCAAAAATCGCATTTTTCTTCACTTGACAGTTCTGTTAATTTTAAATGGTGTCAAAATTGATTTCTGTACATCTTAAAAATCATAGCAGGCGATTCTTAGAACCACGAAGAAATTTGGGGTCATGATCACTCCATGGAGGCGCGGAAGCGCGGCCAAACCCATGGTTTGGCCGCCCTTCCGCGGCCACGTGGGGAGCACGTGCCTCCAAAATTTTTCAGTGGGTTCTGTGAAGGATTTTGGGGTTTTTGGTCAATACAGTTTTGGCCCAGATTTTGTTACTGTTCACCAGTAAGCTGTGGGGCCCACTTTTTGAAATTTGGTCTTTGGTCGATCGTAATTTAAACATGTTAGTTTACAGTGCTTACATTATATCTCCGACCGGGAATGTCATTTGATCGGTAAACCGCGTTTGATTGCTATAGTTCTTTTAGACGGGTTTGCGAACGTGACATTCGCGTTGATGTTCTGTGTTGTGCTGTAATGTTGCGGATTTGTCGTGGTGGATAGCAGTGTGCAATGGTAGTACAGTTTGAGTTTATTTGTACATTTGATATTGCGGGGCGAGCGTCCAACATGTGGACTGCCGTCACTGCCTGTTGTATAATATTCTTTTGGGGGCACGACCAGGTTGCGGTCGATGTACCTATTGTACTATTTTTCATTACTGCACTAGGTTTTACCCCGCGACGGAGTGCACGGATAGCCGGGTTCGGGAAAGAAACGGGTCCGCATCTCATGGCTTTGAGAGGCAGAGGGGCCCCACTTCAGAATTGGCAGACTATTCGCCGCACTCGTAGGGGGTACAGGTTGACCCAAGGAGGGGTGCCCAAGATTACCGGATTCCGTGAAGTGCCGGGTGTTCCATTCACTATGTTGTGGGGGACTGCCTCGCTTCAGGTTTTGGCGGGTAACTTCCGCACCCGTAGGGGTCTAGGTTTCATTGCACAGGCTATCCACACGACAGGGGAACGTCGAGTTTCAGTAGCGGCTCTGTGAAACTCGGGGATCCCAGATTATCTGTATTGTTCTGCGATGCTTATTACTTTTCTGTAATGTTGCATATTATCACGCCTGGAGCGATTATGTATATTGGTTTATATACTATTAGATGTTGTATATGTTTTACACCCGCGCTAGTCCAGTCCCCGCTCTGTCGTTAGTTAAGTAACCTAACGGGTGATGACGGGACCCAGTGACGAATGCGGATGGCATATACGTACATTTTATTTTCGTTCTTTTCTGGTGTGATTGATTGATGGGACTGCGTTGATTCTGATCAATGCAAAGTAAATCAAACCTGTTTGAGTTGTTGGAACAATTTTAAAAAGTGTTATTGCAAAGACGTTTTCTTTTGTTATGCATAGCGGTATTCAGTGGAATATCCTGCACCTCATTCGACGAGGCAAGGGCTGATATCCCTTCACCGGGAAAGACCCCTTGGACAGAAGTTTGCGTCAGGGTAATAACTTTACTATAGTCGATTACAAGTTGCTTTGCATCGTGGTATTCAGTGGAATATCCTGCACCTCATTCCACGAGGAAAGAGCCGAGATCCCTTTACCGGGAGTGACCTCTTTAGCAAAAGGTTTTCGCCACAATATTTTAAAAAGCTATCAGGTTCCTTCAACGATATCAAGTTCACTACGCTAAAGGTTTTTCGCCAAAACCAGTCGTAGCCCTCCGTCGTTTCTTATGGATGGTCAGTAGTATTCAAGCTATGTTTGTTGGCATACGCCAAGGCACAGTGTTTGGTAGCTGCTGGGTATTCATTTGTTGCATAGATAGATGAGTTGGTTTGGGACAGTCGTATTACCTTGTTGGCATACGTCAAGGGTATGTACGGGTGGGTTCAAATTAACAAGATAATGACGGGCAGAACTTGACATGTGACTTATGATTTGTTGGCATACGTCAAGGTCATAAGAGCATGGGGCAAGAAAATGATATCGGGAGTTTCTAAAGAAACTGAAACTTGCCAAGTATGCGGATACCTTCTGGAGTATGAATAACGTGGATGCATTCCATCACGTTAACATGCGATGAGAGTTGGATCCCGATTCGCACTGATGAGTTGGTTTACTCTTCGGGTGATCCCGATTGATTCTTCTTTAGGTTTGGAGGAGAATTTGACAGGACAGTGGGAGGTTTCCGGATTAGATAAAATGATGACCATTCTGATCTAGGATAGAGTGCACGCAGAGCGTTTCTTTTCTCTCTCTCTCTTGGTAGCGACCTTTGACCGACCCTAGACTATGACTCAGTGACCAGGTTGACCGAACCTTCTTAAAATACTGGCTTTTGGATTGTCTGAGTTGCATAAGTCATTGCCACTCCTTCTTTTACCCTTTGAATTTCTCAGAACACCCGTATACTACGGATATCCACTTCCATTGGATAGATCCATCGTATGGTTATATACGAACTCGAAGGAACTTCTTCGAGGATGGATCCAGGTTCAGGAGGAAAAGAATTGGTTTATTCAGTTGTCTTTTATTATCACCTTCTCTCAGGTTGCGAGGGCTCCTTGGTTTAGGAGAGTACACCTATTACGCCTATTGGATAGTCTTATTCCAAACCATAGGCTGGTGCCGAAAGGTAGGGAATGAAGAAAACCAATTAGCTTAAGTAGGGTGTGCAGAAGGTAATATGTAAAGACAAAATAAAGGGATTAGAAAGAGGGCAAAGTAAATTGCGACTGATATCATTCACGACCAAAACCGCGTACTTCATCGCCACTCCTATTTCACCTTTAAAAGAATAAGGTATTATTCAATTGTCTTTTATCGTCACCTTCTCTCGAGATGCGAGTACTCCTTGGTTTAGGAGGGTACACCTATTATGCTTACTGGATAGTCTTCTTCCAAACCATAGGCTGGTGCCGAACGGTAGGGAAGGAAGAAAACCATTTAGCCTAACGATGGTGTACAGAAGGTAACGACTAAAGACAAATAAAGTGATTTAGAGAGATGGCAATAAAATATACGGTTGATGTCATGAATTGGATTATGGAAGAGGCATTGCTATGAATACCAGGATACCCCTACGAAACATTTTAATGTTTCAGTGCATTGTTAAAGAAAAACTGTTTTCCCGATTAGACACTTACTCCAAGGGTATGTATTTACCAGGTTTCATTCTCATATCTGTATGGTTTTACAGATGATGAGTGGGAGTAAGATATTGGGAATTAGGTGATCATCCTCATTATATCGGAATTCGTTGTAATTGGTGATATTTGAGGAAATCGCCAGGGTACAGTTTTCTACCTACGACGCACAGGTTTTGAGTTGTTTAACTCAGCGGACTTATACAGAGTATTGTATGTTGTCCAAGTGTCCATCAGGACAGAGGGGTAGGTCCTCGTACTATGTTCTGTTTACTTATAACTTCTCTAGTATTTAGACAAGTGTTTCGTAGAAATACAAAGTCTAAGTTTTGAGAAGTTGTGGGTATAAGAATAAAGTAGAGGACCAGGTATCACAAGTATCGGGATTCTTCAAAGAGATCGAAGATGTAGATTCTTGTGATTGGTATTCAGATGATAGTGATGGTTTTGAGAAACGTGTTTCTCTTTCAGGTTACTCATAATTGGATGGATTCCTAAGTTGAGTAATGCTGATTAGCCTCTTTCCATTAAGTTGATATGCACTGGAGACAGCTGCATGGATTGAATCTTGGTTCCAATTAAATAAGTGCCAAAGTTTCTGTATTGGATATAGAATGGATCGTACCTTAAAAGATATTAAGGTACGGGGAGTTGTCCAGCTTATGATTAAAACCAGACTCTGGATAACTCAGGGCACGTTTCTGTAATGGCTGTTTGTGGGTTGACCCTGGCTATGATGAGGGTTGATATTCTACCATTTGGAAGATCAATAGTGATATTGTTCTTGACTCGCCACAGTTTTAGTAAAATGGATCTTTTTCAGAAAACAGTAGTGGGAGTATGGTAGAACTGGAAGTGATTCCAGAACCGCGAACGATTACGGAAAATTTAATAGGACTTATACATTCAATCAGGTTTGACATTCCTATAGCCACTCCGCAGATTTGGTGGGTAACCTCAGACACCCAAGAGGTACTTCGGTAGCCTCAAGGAAGGTGACAGGGAGGTTCTTATCTACCCAGACTTGACACTACTGTTGTTCCAGGATATGAGACCCGGTAGGAGGGTTGTCATAATCAGTGGGAGCAACGGAAGCATAGTGGGCAAGATGCTTATATCTATTTATAGACTTGAGCAGTTATAGCGGAGATAGATCATCTAATTTTGATGTGACAGTCATGGGTTTGACTTCAATCAGAATAGGGGATGGATCAGTTAAGAAGGTAGTAGGGTGTGATGTCATGGTATCTGGATGACATACACAGAGTAGGAAGTAAAATTCCTATACTACGATCGGTTGTACTGTGGTCGTCACACAGTTGTTTCTCCAGACAGGATATGGATATAATATTTGACATTCTGGTTTCTGGATCTATGGTTTTAGATCTGTATTTGGGTAGTTTCCCAATGTGGGTACTTTGACAGATATTCTAATGGTTTTTAGAATAGTTGACTCCAAGCATGGTAGTGTACCTGCAGGTGATGGAGTCACCCTCTCTAAAGGTGTCGTATAGACTAAAGGGGAGAGGGATGTGCATGATTGGCAGATCACTTGCTTAGGCAATTGAGTCAATCATGAGATGTCAAGTACCGCACCAAATGTTGTTTTTGCACTAGATGCAATAAGTTTGTATTAATCCAATCCTGGAGAAACATAAGGAAGCAGTTCTAGAACATTAGTACATGTTCTATGGATTTGATAACGGCAGCCTCTTTCGGGAGACGGTTATCATTCCAGGCTTCAAAGGTGACATGGATGACAGAGTGATTGTCTGAGTTTTAGTTTTCCCTCTTACAAGGGACAGTATTATGGACAGGTGGTTCCAGAGGATACTGTGGGTGGCATGGTGCCCGATACTGATTAGGTTCAGTGATCGATACAGTCTAAGAAGTTTGGATATGGAGTTCATTTATGAACTAAGGTCCCATCAGATATCCAGACATATTCTAAGACAGGTACTACTCAATTCGGGAGATGGCTTTCTCCGCGAACTTGAGATTAATGAGAGATACAGAAAGAAACTTCTAGGCGGATCCACTCACTGAGGCTATTTCTCGAACACAATAGTTTTACAAACGGGCTTTGTGAAACTGATTAGTAGAGGAATTGGATGTTCGGTTTCACACGGGCTGTGAGTAGTCGACATCGCAATAATTAGCCTTGAGTGCAAGTGGGAGATTGTTGGAGATAGTGCCCTCATAGTCAATTATTGGATCGCAGGTACGTGATTGCAATGATTGCGGAGGACCTATCCCGGTAGGACAGTCTTACTCGAAATGATAGTATGCTATCTGGTTTGCCTTTATCAGTTGTGTACATGTTCAGGTGACTGATTGCATGTTACACTTTGATAGAGCCCTTAGGATCTTGCTTTACTACCAACTGTATGAGGGCGATCATATACGTGAGAGTTGGGTAGTTTATATGCATATCCTTAATTGTGGTCCCTAGTCGTGGGAGTTTCGAGACAGGGCATCGATACTCCGGAGTAGACTAGTGTATACAGTCGAGACCCCGACGAGGGGCGGTGGCGGGTCTCACAAGCCACTGGTGTCAGTTGGATCACCTAAGATGTATACAGGTGCTCATTGGGTTATGAGTACACCGGACAGGACTCGCCGGGAATCTGCTAGTTAGTACTATACATATCGTCAGATAGCAGTTCCCTGGTGACATGTGTACAGGTTAGTTCATCGACCTGAGGTCGTCATTTGTCTCGTATGAGTTCCCACTGTGCTTTGATTTCTACCCTACCACGGCTCAAAGGAGTCGTGCAAACAGGTAGCTTTTGGGTACAGTCCCGAGCCATATGGAGGCACGTGAGCGGATCGGCAGGGGATTCGTCTCTCCCGGAATTGGGGGCGAGGTCGTGCTGTGTCTAGGAGAGCCATTACACAAAGTCCATGGCCATGGCAGGAGATTTACTGGTAGGTACTCCAGTAGTATCTCAGGGTGTATTTGGGCTTCACTCCGACACGACTTATACTGCTTCTGGGGGTCTGACGTTACTAGCCCTCTAGGCGGATATGCGATACTCATTGACGAACGGACCGGACTGTATATACATAGTCACTGTTAGGCTCAGTAGGATTTTCGGAGGAGTTCGCTCATCGGTCTCCCTTGAGTTCGCTCCTCGGCCACCCTTGAGGTCAGTCCATGGGCAGCCGTTACGCATAGCTAGTGCCGCTGACGGTTTGTGGTTAAACCCACTGCCAGGGTGCTGACGAGTCATTAGAGTCCCCCACAGGCAGTTTCCCAAGTTCGGGCGAAACGTTGTAGAGGCCGTATGGTTTTATGGCAGGGTTCGGAAAATGCACGTGCGTTTACGCACGTGTTATTTTTCGGGCAGATAATACTGGTCGGCTTTGGTTTAAGCCGGATCCGAGTATTATATTGAGTAGGTATAATATCTTTGTCTCAGTTGCATTTGTATTCGGTCGTAATACAAATGCGGGTATATTTATACAGTTTCGGGGTTATCCTGAAAGTCGTTTCAGGATCACTTTTGGAAGTTGCCAGTTTCCAGTTTTCTATCAGCCGTCTTTTAACATTCGGTTAAAGACGGATTTATCTTTTCTTCAGATATGAGTGAGTCATCATTCTAGAAGCTTCTAGAAGTGATGATGAGGCATATGACTCATTAGTGCATTAATGGTTTCATTAAAGGCATGATGAGGTGTTTAAGTGATTCATGCTTTAGCATTAATACCTTTTGTTTTCCTTAGGATATTTTTGAGTGAGAAGCTTTTAGCTTATGGTCACCACCTCCTCCTACGGTCACCTCCCTCCATCATATAAAGAGGCCGACCTTCTCTCTCCTCCTCACACTCACTTGATGTTTCATTTTAGAGAGAAAATATTATGATAGGTTTTATCGGTGTATGGAATTTCACAGTCCATTTCATTCCATCACCCGATTTCCACGGCAACTTCATTAACCGATCGTCCACGGATTTGGACGAAGTGAGACAAAGTCATCTACTCATTCTCTACATCAATCTTGGTCGTCTCTTTTAGCAAACTTGACGATCGAGTTGCCTCGAGTCAGAGGCGGGAGCCCGTTTAAAGAACCGATCATGTGGTGCCACCTCGACGAGGAGATCGGAGATCGACGAGATCGGAGCAGCCGCAACGGAGCGTGGGATGATGGTTGAAGAACGAAGGACTCGGATCGTTCGGTACAATCTTTCTACACTCTTTACAGTATGTTAGTTTAGCAATAATGGCAGATCCGGGTTAAAGTATACGATAGCGCCAGTTAAAAGTTTTTTGTTCCGCATTAGGCGTCTGTAGACTGCCGGGGCGCTAGCGTAGACTTACACATACAGAAGGGTATTTGAATGCGTTCGAATATCAGTCGTATGCCACTTGTCAATCCTGTCTCAAAGGAAAGATGACAAAGACTCCGTTTACTGGACATGGAGTAAGAGCGAGCGAGCTCTTGGGACTCGTACACAGTGACGTGTGCGGTCCAATGTCTACACATGCCCGAAGCGGACATTCTTACTTCATTACTTTTACGGATGACTTCTCAAGGTACGGTTATGTCTTCTTAATGAAACATAAGTCCGAAGCCTTTGGAAAATTCCAGGAGTATAAGAATGAAGTAGAGAAACAGACCGGCAAAAGTATTAAGATTCTAAGATCGGATCGAGGTGGAGAATACTTAAGTGCCGAGTTCCTGGACTATTTAAAAGAGAACGGAATTCTCTCTCAGCTTACTCCTCCTTACACCCCGCAACATAACGGTGTATCGGAGAGACGGAACCGCACCCTATTGGATATGGTGCGGTCCATGATGGGTAACGCTGAGTTACCGCGATCATTCTGGGGATATGCGCTAGAATCAGCCGCATACCTTTTGAACCGAGTTCCCACTAAGACTGTGCCTACTACGCCATTTGAGATGTGGTGTGGGAAGAGACCCCATCTTAATCATATTAAGATATGGGGAAGTCCAGCTTTTGTCAAAAAGCAGCATGCGGACAAGCTCGAGGCACGCTCAGTACTGTGCAAGTTTGTGGGATATCCAAAGAATTCCAAGGGATATTTCTTCTACTGCGAAGAGGAACAAAAAGTTCTTGTTTCTCGACATGCCCACTTTCTAGAACACCAGTTCATAGAAAAGGAAATAAGTGGGAGCGCAGTAGAACTGGAAGAGATTCCAGAACCACGGACTATTACTGAAAGTTTAGTGGAACCAGAGGGTTCGGAAGAACAGGACATTCCTACGCCGCTTCGCAGAAGTAGTAGGCAGTCTCATCCGCCCGAGAGATACTACGGTTTTCTCATAGACGGGGATAGAGAAGATTGCATCATAGATTATGATGAGCCTACTAGCTTCCAGCAAGCCGTTCAGAGCGTTGACTCAGTGAAATGGCTGGATGCAATGCGGACCGAAATGGAGTCCATGTACACCAACAAGGTATGGACGTTGGACATTGCTCCAGACGGGGTAAAACCCGTAGGATGCAAGTGGATCTTCAAAAGGAAGATTGGTGTAGATGGACAGGTTGAGACCTATAAAGCTAGGCTGGTAGCAAAAGGTTTTCGTCAAAGACCTGGCTTGGACTATGACGAAACCTTCTCTCCAGTAGCCATGCTGAAATCCATTCGGATCCTTCTTGCCATTGCTGCCTTCCACGATTATGAGATTTGGCAAATGGACGTAAAGACAGCTTTTCTAAATGGAAATTTAGAGGAGTGTGTCTATATGGACCAGCCAGAGGGTTTCATTCAGAGTGGGAGCAGCGGAAAGGTGTGCAAGTTGCTTAAGTCTATCTATGGACTAAAGCAGGCATCGCGGAGTTGGAACATCTGCTTTGATGAGACGGTCAAAGAATTTGGCTTTATCAAAAATCCAGATGAACCATGCATCTATAGTAGATTTGTAGCGAGAACTGCAGTATTCCTCGTTTTATACGTGGATGACATTCTCTTAATAGGAAATGACATTCCTACGCTACAATCTGTCAATGGGTTCTTGTCACACAGGTTCTCCATGAAAGACCTGGGTGATGCCTCATACATTCTGGGTATCCGGATCTACCGTGACAGATCCAAGAGGATATTAGGACTTTCACAGTCCAGGTACATCGACACCATACTGAAAAGATTCAGTATGGAAGATTCCAAGCGCGGTAACCTACCGGCTTGTCACGGGATCACCCTCTCTAAAGAGATGTCTCCCAATACTGATTTAGAGAGGGATCGCATGTCCATTATACCCTACGCTTCTGCGGTAGGCTCTATAATGTATGCGATGTTGTGTACCAGACCGGATGTAGCTTATGCACTGAGTGTGGTAAGCCGGTATCAGTCAAACCCTGGGGAGAAACATTGGATAGCGATAAAGAACATTCTCAAGTACCTGAGAAGGACTAAGGAGATGTTCTTGGTGTATGGCGGAAAGGACCTCCAGATCGAGGCCTTTGCTGACTCCAGCTTCCAGAGTGACAAGGATGATTCCAAGTCCATGTCGGGTTTTGTCTTCACCCTCAATGGAGGGGCGGTGTGTTGGAAGAGTTCCAAACAGGAAACCGTTGCAGACTCGACGATGGAAGCGGAATACATCGCTGCATCTGATGCCGCAAAAGAAGCTGTCTGGATAAGGAAGTTCTTGAAAGAACTTCAGGTGGTTCCGTCCACTGTTGATCCAATACCTCTGTATTGCGACAATAACGGGGCTATAGCCTTAGCGAAGGAACCCAGGTCCCATCAGAGATCCAGGCACATCTTGAGGCGGTATCACCTGATCAGGGAGATCGTGGATCGCCAGGAGATCGAGGTTCGGAGAGTCGCTTCGGAAGACAACACTGCAGATCCATTCACCAAGGCCCTACCCCAGACTCAGTTCGAGCGGCTGATCGAGATGATAGGTCTTCGATACGCCAGTACATGGCCTTAGTGCAAGTGGGAGATTGTTAGTGTATATGCCCTAGAGGCCATTACTGTATCATACTAGTATGTATATTACTTAATGGAAGCTTGGGATATTCACCTTGTATATACAATCTTGCTCAAAATAGTAGTATGCTACTTGGTTTATTTCTACTTCAATGTGTACATGTATTTATCTTTGTATATTGCTTATACACATTAGTGGAGCCCTTAGGATCTTTGCTTGATTACCAGCGATGTGATGGCCGTCACACTAGTGGGGCTGGGTAATCTAGAAGCACATCCTTATGCAGGTCCCTGGTCGCAGGACTATCGAGACAGGGCATCGATACTCCGGAGTAGACCAGCGCATGCGCTTCTCATCCCAGTGTGGGAGACGGT
Organism: Agapanthus africanus; assembly: GCA_030015575.1. Classification (NCBI taxonomy): domain Eukaryota; kingdom Viridiplantae; phylum Streptophyta; class Magnoliopsida; order Asparagales; family Amaryllidaceae; genus Agapanthus; species Agapanthus africanus. Next base: position 340,186,385 of record JASDDO010000014.1, read on the forward strand.
CTGTCCCACAGCCGTCAGTACGTCGTACTTGAGATAGTATGCGGGTGCCCGTTAGGTTACGGGTACACTGGACAGGACTCGTCGGGAACTTACCAGTTGGTATTATACCTATCGTCAGTTATCAGTTCCCAGGTGACATGAGTACAGCTTAGTCCACTGACTTGACACTGTCACTTCGCCTCGGGTGTGTTCCCACTGTACTTTGATCACTACCCTACCACGGCTCAAAGGAGTCGTGTAAACAGGTGGTGGTTGGGTGCAGTCCCGAAGCACTTGGAGGCAGTGACGGTTAGATAGGATTCGTCTCTCCCGGTATTGGGGGTTGACATCGCGCTGTGTCTAGGAGAGCCATTACACGAGTAGTCCCTAGCCAGGGCAAACGAGATATACTGGTAGGTTTCCAGTGTTATCTCAGGGTGTTTTGGGCTTCGCTCCGGCACGACTTGTACCGCTATTGGGGGACTGACGTTTACCGCCCCCTAGGCCCGCCATGCGATGTATCAGACGAACAGACCGGACTGTACGGAGAATGTCACACTCAGGCTCAGTAGGAGTTCAGATGGGTTTCGCCTCGTCGGTCTTCTTGTCGGCATTACCTGGGGACCGTTACGCACAGCTAGTGCCGCTTGCGGTCTGTGGTTAAACCCACTGCCAGCGTAGTGTCGAGTTTTTAGAGTCCCACACAGAAAGCTTTTCGCCTTTAGGCAAAAGAGTAGAGGTCGCATGGTATTGCGACAGGTCGCATGGTTTTGCGACAGGGTTCGGTCACATCCGTGCACTTGTGCACGTACAGTGTCCGGACAGTTTACACTAGCAGGCTTTGGTTTAAGCCAGATCCTAGTGTACCTTATAGGATTGGATTTATCCAGTTTGCATTCGTGTTCCTCGGAACGCGGATGCGGGTGTGTATGCACAGTTGACAGGGAGGCACAGACAGCGGATTCTCATTAGGGTTGTTGACAGTTGACTTTTTGACTTTTTGCTCAACCCTAATGAGAATTTGATATGTGATTAACTATTATATTAATTAAGTATTATGGTGACTTGGTTGTTGACTTTGTTGACTTTTGTTGACTTGTTGACTTTGTTGACCGGTTGACTAGGCTTGACTAGTTGACCATCATGATAACCATGGCTATCATTTCATGCCAAAGACTTTTACTTGCTTGTTCATTTAAGTAAAATGAGTGCATGACATGATAAGCTTATGGTTGCTTCTACCATCACATAAGACTTTTGTTAATATGATGAGTTATGATTACTTTGGATTATGAGAGGGTGAGAGACAAAAGAGTTGCTCATTCTTTCTTGCTCATTCTCTCTCTTGTTCTTGAGCTCTCACCCTCATCCTCTTGCTCCCTCTCTTTGATCTATGGTTCTCTTGTCTCATGAGTTGAGAATCAAGAACCATAGATAAAATCCCATTCTATTTCTTCTCTACTCATTCTAGTTCACTAGGTTTAGCAAACCAAGTGAACTAGTTTCTTCAAAGAACGAAGAAGGAGCTAAAGGTTGGAGCTTTCAAGTGGATCTATCTTCGGCGTACGAAGACGACGAGAAGGAGCCATCGGACCACCACCGGAGCTTGAAGAGAAGGAGTTCAAGACAAGCTAGGTATAACCATCTTAATCCGAGTAGCTAAATATCTTTAGCTTAGTATGCTAGTTTTAGTTTAGGTAAAGATCCCGACCTAGTTTAGTCCATGTTGCCTCTTGCGATAAAAATTTGATTTTATACCGTTTCCGCCTCCCCGGAAGCACCGGGGGTCGCAACGTGGACTTACATATACAAAAGGGTAGTAGAGAGTAAGGTGGTCATCTTCGTATTGTACGGAGACAACATACTCTTGATAGGAAAAGAGTTTCCTATACTGCGATCGGTCAATCTCCTATTATCACTAGGATTCTCCAAATAGGATCAAAGTGATACCTCCTAAATCCTGAGTTTTCATCTATGAGATAGATGTAATTGGATTCTAGGATTCTCACTAGATGTAGTGAGATGGTATCAATCGATCCTGGGGAGAATCACTGGAAGAGTTCCAGGGTGATAAAGACGACTGAATGTCAGTCACGGGCATTGTCTTTACCCTCAGTAGAGGGACGGTATGTTGGAAGTGTTCCAAGCTAGATACCGTGGCAAACTAGACGATAAGGGCTGGTAACATCGCTATTGAAGATACTACCAAAGAGAAAGTTTGGGTGTATATTGGTTCATAAGATGAACTAGGTTCCTGCCATTGTATGACAATGGAAGTGTGGCTTCGGCCCTGGAACCCTGGTCCCATCAGTGACCCAGACAAATTCTGAGGAAGCATCACCTGATCATGGAGATAGTTGATCTACGGGGTGATCGAGGTTAGGAGAGTAGACTCAGAGGACAACACGGCGGATCCACTCACGAAGGCCTTTTCCTAAAGAGAGACTTTTAGGGGATGGTTGAGTATGTGATACTGCAACCACTGCTACAGATGGCCCTAGTGCAAGTGGGAGATTGTTAGTTATATGTATGCCCTAGAGGCCGTTACTGTACATTGGATGTATATTGTAGTGGATGCTGGGACATATGTAGGTAGGACTTTCTTGCTCGACATGATAGTACGCTATCTGGTTGCTCTTTATCTTAACGTGTATACTTTCCGTCTCTCTGTTACATGTTGATAAAGCCCTTAGGATGTGTACTCGACTTCCAGGACTATGATGTAGATCATACTAGTGGGGCCTGGGTAGTCAATGGGTACATCCTTCTTTGTTCCTAGTCGTGGGAATATCGAGACGGGGCATCGATATTCCAGAGTAGACTAGCGCATATCTTCTCTACCCATGCGATGGGCGATGGATGATCCCATATCCATTGGTGTTTGACATCGAAGTTGGTATGCGGGTGCTCAGTGGAGACTGGGTATACTGAACGGACTCGCCGAGAACTCCCAGATGGTATTATACCTCACGTCAGATGGCAGTTCTCTGGTGACACTGGTACAGCTTAGTCTGTTGACCCGAGATCGTCATAGAGTCTTGTGTGTCTCCCAATGTGCTTTGATTTCCACCCTACCACGGCTCTACTGAGTTGTGCAAACAGGTGGTTATTGGGTACAGTCCCGATTCACATGGAGGCAATGAGCGATAGGAGGGGATTCGTCTCTCCCGGTATTGGGGGTTGATGCTGCGCTATGCTCGACTGGCCATAACAGGAAATCCCTGGTCAGGGTTGCAGTGATATACTGGTAAGAGTTATCAGTAGTTTCACGAATGTTATGGACCTCACGTCGGCATGACTTATCAAGCTATTGGGGTCTGACGTTTACCACCCCTAGGCGAGATATGCGACATATCAGACGAACAGACCGGACTGTACGGTAAGTGTTACTGGTTGGATTCACATGAGTGTGAGCGGGCTTGCTCGTCGATCTTCTGATCGCTCAATACCCGGGTGGCCGTTACGTTTAGCAGACCGCTTGCGGCTTGTGAATGTTTGATATGATCATCATCCGCTGCCGGCGTATTGACGAGTCTTTAGAGTCCTACACAGAGGTTTCCTGGCTCAAGCGAAACGAAATAGGAGCGCATATGAGATATGTGCGGGACCGAGAATAATGCGTGTATGTGATACCGTATTTCATTCTCGCGATGAATGTGTCGAATGGTTGTATGCGATATAACCTTGTTATCGAATCAAGGATTGATTCGATAAGCCGATACATTGGATACTAGCCGGTTATATGCGATATGACCGGATCATTGAATCAAGTGTTGATTTAATGATTTAATGTATAATTATATATTTGATATATTACTTTTCATTAACTAGTATTGGTTCACTTTAAATGGATTTACTCACTTGGTTTGTGCACATTGTATATGTGATATATTTTGTGCACATGATTGTATCATGTTTGATGATACATGCAAGCTAGGGTTAGTGTAAAGAATTAGACCATGGTTAGGTCTATGATTAGGGTTTTCTTTTTAATTACTTATTCATTTATTTATTCTTTTTGTTTATTTTGGAAAAAGAAAATGATAATGAAAATGGAATGGTGGCTTGATTTGTTTGTAGTTGAAGTTTCTTGAAACTTTGACTAAGTCACCATTCTTGTCTCATCCTTAACCCTAACCATTCAAGTTAACCATGTTCCATTCTCTACAACTAACCAAGGGTTAGTAAATGATAAGTATTGATTTATTTATCATTTACATAACACTTATCATATTCTTTATCATCTTCTTCTTCATCTTCAACTTGAAGAAAGCTTGCACCATCAATGGCAACTAGCCAAAATGAGTGAGAAATCTAAATCTAAAGTCTACCCACTTCCCATTTCTTCATCCTCTACCTCTTGCCAAGTTGTATAGGGTGTTTCCTTCACAAGTTTTCAAGGCTTGGTGAAGTTGGAGCTTGTTCTTGTGATGCCTCGACGTAGATCATCTTCGGCATCGAACCGACGATCAAGCCCGCCCATTCTTCGATGATGCCAATGCTAGAGTCAAGGGTTCGATTTGGACAGCAGAGGGAGATCATCGCGGAGCTTAGGAAGTGGTGGACCGGATCTACAAATGTTGTAGTCACTTTCCCTTAGCATTTAATTCGATTACATGCTTGCTTCGCCTATATATCTAGTTAACGATCCGTATTAGGGTTTGTGGGCACAATGAATTTTTGATTTGTGCATGTTTGATCACTTGTGAGACTCCATTAGAGTGCCTTGGAACCCTACAACCGCTTGCGGCTTGAGGGTACCTGATATGATCATCACCCTCTGCCGGCGTATTGACGAGTCTTAGAGTCCCACAAAGGAGTTACCCAGTCCAGACGAAACGTTGCGGTGCGCGTATGCGATATGCACATGCACCCGATTGAAATGTGCGTATATGATACCGAACATTGATCGGGCGGCTTGCGTTTGGTGGGGTCATATGTGATATGGCCGGATTGATGAATCAAGTGTTGATTTATCATGATTTATCATTTAACCATTAGTTTTCTCACTTGAAACCTTTCTAGTATGTGATGGATGTATGTAAGCATGCATGTGTTTCTTTCTTTCATTCTAGTTTCATGCACATATGGATGTGCATACATGCATACATACATAGACCCATCCATCATGGTTGTTAGCATATGGAAATGGTGGCAATATAAGACTCACACCATGGATTAAATAATGGATTATTATTTGATTTTGGATTTAAAAGAAAATGAAAAGGAAAGGATAATCATTCTAGCTTCTACATTCTTCCTTTAACCTAACCTAGCTCACCTACCTCTTAACTTGAGTTATCCTTCTCTTTATCATTTAAAACTCAAGTTAAATAATGTCTCCATCACTTTAACCATGGTTCATAGTTAGAAGAAATAAAATATATATTGATATATTTCTTTTTCTTCTTGTGAGTTACCTTTTATCTCATTTACCTCTTGTGAAAAATATTGCCACCACCTTCTTCCTCTTTCTCTTTTGCTCTCTAGTTTTTCTAGTGAGTAAATACCACTTAAAGAAATGTTTTTGAAGTGAGAAACATAACCACAACTTCATTCTACACAAGCTTAGCCGTCTTGTTTAGAGTGTTCTCTTCGGTTTTACGAAGTTGCGAGCTTGGACGGAGAAATCCGTGGTGGATCGTCGTGGACACAAGAGGACTTCAAGAGGACGTCCGTTCAACACCCTAGAGACCAAGGTGTCCAGCGAAAGGGAGCTACAAAGGTTGTAGTCTCGAAACCCTAGATTAGTTCGCTTTATATTTCGAAACCCTAATTTTCTAGGATCGAATCCTTTGCATGTTCGTTTAGTACCATAAAAATTTAAACTTTGGGACATGTGATGCTTCAAAACTCATTATAGGGTGCTAGACAAACCTTTCACCAATTGTATCTAGTAATTCCATCAACCAAAAATTTGTATATTTTTTCAGACTTAGAAAACCAGTTATTTATTATTTCGACCTTAGAGTCGCGCGTTGTAGTATTATGGGTTTTCATGTTGATTACGAGTTTCTTTTTGAGTTTTGATCCTCCCCCTTTGGCGTTGTATATTATATTGTTTGCGTGGTTGTGATCGTCGATTGACGAAGAGCTAGCTCCCGCTTGGGGATGCCTTTTCATTGTGCATATATACATATTATTCTTGTTGTACCTCGTTCGCGACCATTATTTACAAAGGAAACTCTACCGAAATTTTCAGAAAAGAATATAGATTTTAAAAATGCATATTCGGCTTACTTATTTAAAAACCTTGTTTTTTTAAAAAAAACATGTTTTCTACACTTCTTTAAAACTAGTTTTTCTTAATTACTTCTTAAAATGGTTTTAGATTTCTGGTCTTTTGGCTTACTTGGATTAGATGGGCTCATGTAGACTTCATATGATTCAAGTGCCAGTCACGGGCTATTTCGGGTCGTGACTTCAAGGCCGAGCACCAGAGGCCAGCGGGAGAGCTAAAACCGTTACCCATTCCGCAGTGGAAATGGGAGAAGATTTCTATGGACTTCATTGTGGGTCTACCCAGGACTAGGCGAGGGTATGACTCCATTTGGGTGATCGTGGATCAATTGACGAAAGCGGCTCATTTCCTGCCGGTGAAGACTACTTTCGGATTCACTCAGTATGCCTAGATATACATCGACGAGATTGTACGACTGTATGGAGTCACGACATGTATCATGTCCGACCGAGGCACCCAGTTTACCAGCCGATTATGGCAGAGGCTTCAAGAGGCTTTGGGCACCCGCTTGAGTTTCACCACGGCATTTCATCCGCAGACCAACGGCCAGTTAGAGCGGACTATTCAGACACTCGAGGACATGCTTCGAGCGTGCGTTGTAGACTTTAGTGGTAGCTAGGATCATCATTTACCCTTGGTGGAGTTCTCCTACAACAATAGTTTCCAGGATACTATTAAGATGGCACCTTTCGAGGCCTTGTATGGGAGGAGTTGTAGATCGCCCGTCTGTTGGACAGAGTCAGTGAGAGCAGTTTTTTGGGGCCACAGATCGTACAGGAGACGACCGAGAAGATACAGCTGATTCGAGATAGCATGAGGACAGCTCAGAGCAGGCAGAAATCGTATCCTGACAGACGCCGCCGCAGATTACAGTTCGCAGTTGGCGATCACGTTTTTCTGAGGGTCTCTCCAATGAAGGGAGTGATGAGGTTTGGACGGAAGGGGAAGCTTAGCCCCAGATTCATAGGTCCCTTCGAGATCCTCGAGCGTGTGGGCGCAGTAGCATATCGTTTGGCTCTTCCACCTAACTTCCCAGATTTTCACCCCGTATTCTATGTGTCGATGCTTCGCAGATACCTACATGACCCTTTTCGCATGATTCGGCATCAGACCGTTCAGCTCGAACGCGATCTTTTGTTCACCGAGCAGCCAGTCGTGATATTGGACCGGCAGGTGAAGAAACTTCGATCGAAGGTCTTGCCATCTGTGAAGGTGCTTTGGCGCAGCCCGAAGGATGAAGAGATCACTTGGGAGGCCGAGGGCGAGATGCGGAAGAAATTCCCTCATCTCTTTGAAGGTACGCGTAGCTTTATATTTTTAAATTCGGGAACGAATTTCTTTAAGGGGGGAAGATTGTAACACCTTACGATGTGATTAGTGGCTAAGTATAGTTTTTAATAAAAAGTTTACCAAAACGATTTTCAAATATTTTATCAAAATTAATGAATATTTTATTAGAATATATTTAGCCTTGCACACACATGTGCATGTAAACTAGGGTTAAACCATGTTTAGCAACCATAGTGGATTAACCTATTTTCCTTAAGTGTATTTGGTTTTTAATTAAGTGTGTTTTATTTTTTTTTAAATGGAAAATCAGTTGAATTATGGTTGACTTGAAAAGAGAGAGAGAATGGGCATCATGGCATGAACCCATGATTGCATTTAATGAAGAGAGAGAGAAGGGGGCTTGACTAGTTGTGCTCTCATTTCTTTTGTTTCTACACTCTTTGTTCTCATTTCTCTCTCACTCTCACTCACACACGACACCAATAACAACAGCAGAAGAAGAAGCATCAGCAGCAGCATCAGCAGCACCAGCAGCAACACCAGCAGCATCAACAGCATCAACAACAGCAGCATCAGCACAGCAGCAGTAGCAGGCAGCAGCAGCTCCTTCCCTTTTTCTTCTCCTCCTTTCCCTTGCGCCTAGGGTCAAGTGAGGTATAAAATTTGTGCCCAACTTCCTAGCTTGTTAAAATTATGTGTTAATTAGCTTAATTATTGTTAAAAGTGAGATTTAGTGCTAGAAATGGTGATTTGTGTAGATATTTGGCCAAGTGGTCATTTTGATGGTTAGCCTAGCTTAGTTAAGTGTTATTAGGGCCAAGTAAACCTTGTTTAACCCCAGATTTTTCACTAAAATACCATAGGGTTTCATTTAGTGCAAAATTTAACGTTTTAAAGTGAATTTTAGCCTTTCTGTGATCTGCTTTTGACCCGGTGGTTTCAGACAAAATCTAGGAAAACTGGAGCATGTACACTAGGTCTAGACTACACACACAAAGCACGAACCCCTAATTCCACTGTTTGGTCGCCAATTTAACTATTCTGGCCGCAATTTGCGGCCAGATAGGGGAATTGGGTGCTGGGGTTTTTCCTAGGAGAGTCTGCTGCATATTCTAGTGTTTTGGCATATGCAACTTTTTACTTTTGTGCCCGAGTCATAATCTGGAGCCAAATATCATTTTTCCTGTACGTTTAGTTTGCGCGATACGTGTGATACGTGAGTGGGTTCTGTGTTCCAGCGTGCCGCGACGTGTCGGGGTAGTTTAAGACGCGTATTCACACGTTTCAGCATATCGGACACACGCGCGTTTAGTTCGCGACGCGAGTTTCTCGTTTGATTTTGATATCGCGTTTTTGTAGGATTTTGCTTATATGGTTTCCTTGTGTAAATTCTAGGTTCGCAGGCGGGTACGTCGAACGCCGCAAAGAAAGGGAAACAAGTGGTCGGCTACGCTTAGCACGCGACCAGATGAGTAGATTTAACATCCACGGGGAAATCGCCCGTATGGCGTTAAGCGTCAGGCCGTGATAGGATATTTAGTCGTAGATGTTTTTGTGTACTATTGTAGCATACCTTCCTTGTTGCATATAGAAATGGTAGTTATAGAACACTGCACTGTCACTAACGGTTCAAGCTGCACGAGCACTATTTGCATGTTACACTCAAAGTGTTAGTGATCGCCATGACACTCGCACTATAAGATTGCTACGAATTATATATCGTCTTGATTACCGCATCATTGATGATTATCATGACTTGTCGCATATTGGCACACATATATTGATATCTTCATACTTGCGCACATGCACACTGTATATTCATACCAGTGCACACATATATTGATATCCCTACTTGCGCACATGCACACTGTATATTCATGCCAGTGCACATATATATTGATATCTTCCTACTTGCGCACATGCATATTGTATATTCATACCAGTGCACATATATATTGATATCTTCATACTTGCGCAGATGCACACTGTATATTCATACGAATGCACACATATATTGATATCTCCATACTTGCGCACATGCACACTGTATATTCATACCAGCGCACACATATATTGATATCTCCATCCTTGCGCACATGCACACTGTATATTCATACCAGTGCACACATATATTGATATCCTTACTTGCGCATATGCACACTGTATATTCATAGTAGTGCTACACTCATATTCGCGTATATATCCATTTGCACATCCATACCTACATACATACATATGTTACATACATGGATGATATTGACTTGATTTCAAGAAATTAGGGACCGCATGAGATATTTTCAAAACTGGATTCTTTTAAAAGAGTGGTTTTCCCTTTTTACTCTTAGTGTCATACGACACATTGCATGGATTTACGCATTGAGTTTGGATTTATGGGATTTCTGGATTTGAGAACCGTGGTATTATTGTAAGAAAATACGCACTGTTTTAAAAGCCCGGTTTCTCTTGATATGATATTTCAGTGCGTCCACCATGAGTTTTCTTGGTTCCAGAGAGCTTGTGTGAGTATACCCGATTCGAGGAGTGATAGGCACCGATTGCGGGTACATGGTGGACCCGATATGGTACCTCGGGTAAGAAGATTCGTATTGTTAGACGGTGAGCCCGGCAGAGGGACTACTACCTACCGGTGATTGGTTGGACCTGGCGGTTATCTGGAGGATATCGACTAGAGCTGAGAGATGGATACGGGCCGACCCGTACTGCCGGGGCAGAGGGCCGATTCCGCAAACGGAGCCCGAGACTTGAGGATTTGTGTGTCGATACTGGACACGATTATTTTATGATATTTCGAGTGCCGATATTAGGCACTCATGATTCTATGAGGTTTATTGGATTTGAGGGCCAATTAGAGTGACGGCGCTTGAGTTTTACTGGGACTTGGGTGTATTGATGGACACCGGTTATTTTCCACGTTGACATTCCGTGTAGATGATATTTATTCCCATGCTCAGCATTCGGTGTTATACATCTCATCCTGTATCTATAGTACCTGATAGAGTACATTTGCTATGCACGATTATTGCATGCCCTGCTAAGTCTATATAGATGTTATTGATTGCATTTGCTATGCATGATTATTGCATACCATGCTCATCCTATATAGATGTTATTGATTGCATTTGCTATGCACGATTATCGCATACTCTGCTCATCATATAGAGATGTTATTAGATTGCATTTGCTATGCATGTTTATTGCGCATCCAGCTCATCATATCGATGTTATCTATTAGCAAAGGTTAGAGTATCGCATTACGTGCATAATCGCGATTACCTTTATATGTTATGTACTATTCACGAGTTGGCAACTCACCCCCATTGTGCCATAGTTCTTGCAGGTTGCCCCTCAGAGTAGTCGCGGCAGGCTGCTTTCTTGCATCTTTTGATACAGATACCAATGCGGTTGGCGTGTGAGCCCTTTTGCTGATAGGTGGGTTTTTGCGGTATCTGTTTATTTTCATGCTGTATACACTGTTGTATCTAGTACTCTCCATCTACTATCCATGTATTGACTTAGAGACCAGTTGTGAGGACGATGTATATTATTTTGTACTATGGTGTCGAGCTCATTGTGAGTCGACTTTATTTATGCAGTTTTATATTTCATGTTGTCTTTACTTATTTTTGCTCATTCTTCGCTACGGCGTCGTATATTATCATTGCGATGGTTTTTTCCGCCGTTGGGCGTGATTGCTCCCGTTAGGGATGCTTTATTCTTATCATATTTCATCTTTATTTATATCTTGTCTTGTACCCGATTTTCGGGGTAAGTTTTTACAATGGAAATGCTGCCAAAATTTTTACGGTAAACAACTTAAATTTTAAAGAATTTTACTAAATTACTTAGGGATTTCTAAACGTTTTAAATAATGTTTCTATTAAATGTTTTAACACTCACTACTTTTAATGGTTTTGATTTCTGGGTTTCGGCTTACTTAGTCGCGCACGCCTGTAGGCGTCACGTGATTAAGTGTCGGTCACGGGCCGAACTTGTTAGTTATATGTATGCCCTAGAGGCAATTACTATACATGAGATGTATATCGTAGTGGATGCTTGGACATATATAGGGAGGACTTTCTTGCTCGACATGATAGTATGCTATCTGGTTATTCTTTACCTTAACGTGTACACTGATTGTCTCTCTGTTACATGTTGGTAAAGCCCTTAGGATGTGTACTTGACTACCTGGACTATGATGCAGATCATACTAGTGGGGACATGGTAGTCCATAAGTACATCCTTCAAGGTCCCTAGCCGTGGGTGTATCGAGACGGGGCATCGATGTAACAGAGTAGACAAGCGTATACCTTCTCGACCCATACAGTTGGGCGATGGATGATCCCATATCCATTGGTGTTTGACATCATAGTTGATATACGGGTGCTAAGTAGAGACTGGGTAAACTGGACGGACTCACCGAGAACTCGCAGATGGTATTATACCTTACGTCAGATGGCAGTTCTCTGGTGACACTGGTACAGGTTAGTCTGTAGACCCAAGATCGTCATAGAGTCTTGTGTGATTCCCACTGTGCTTTGATTTCCACCTTACCACGTCCAAATGGGCGTGCAAAATGGTGGTTTTTGGGTACAGCCCCGAGTCACATGGAGGCAATGAGCGATAGGAGGAGTTTCGTCTCTCCCGGTATTGGGAGTTGATGTTGCGCTATGCTCGATTGGCCATAACAGGGAAGTCCCTGGCTATGGCTGGTTTAGAGATTTACTGGTAAGTGTTACCAGAAGTTTCTCAACCCGTTATGAGCCTCATATCGGCATGACTTATCGGTTATTGGGGTCTGACGTTTTACCACCCCTAGACTTGATATGCGACATATCAGACGAGGAGACCGGACTGTACGGTAGTGTCACTGTCAGGATTTTTGCATGAGTTGGAGCAGGCTTGCTTGCTGATCTTCTGATCGCTCAATACCCGGGTAGCCATTACGTCCTGCTAGTACCGCTGACGGCTTGTGGGTGCTTGATATGATCATCACCTACTGCCGGCTTATTGACGAGTCTTTAGAGTCCTACATAGAGGTTTTACTGGCTCAGGCAAAACGAAATAGGAGCGCATATGTGATATGTGCGGGACCGAGAATAATGCAAGTATGTGATACCGTATTCTATTATCGCGATGTTTGTATCGATCGGTTATTTGCGATATAGCCCGGTTATCGAATCAAGTGTTGATTCGATAAGTTGGTACATTTTGTGTTAGTCGGTTATATGTGATATAACCAGATTATTAAGTCAAGTTTTGATTTAATGATTTAGTGTATAATTGTATATGTAGATATACTAATTTACATTAACTAACATTGGTTCACTTAAGCATTTATTTTTCTCACCTGTGCATAACTTAATATATATGTGATATATATTTATTTGTGTACATATTGTATCATGGTTGTTGATACAACTATCATGGGTGTATGAGACATACACCATACTAATTATATTGGTAGGGTTTTAATATCTAAAGTAATTCTAAAATAATGGATAATGAGCTCATATGCATGAAGCTTCATGAAGCTTTTGGTTGCATTGACTTAGTCCAATAGTTTTGTTTTACTTAAAATATTAGTTAACCCAACGACTATAATTAGACATGGTAATGTCTCTACATGAGTTAGTATATGATACTCACTCACCATGGTTAGCTCTCTTATTCTCTTGATTAGTTTTCATATTCATTTTGAGCTCATCTTCTTCCTCTTTGATTTTCTTTCCAGGGTTTGAAAAAGAGAGAGATACAAAGTGAGAAAACAAATTCTAAAGTGTACCCATTTCCTATTTCATCATCCTCTACTAGACTATCACTTTAGTTTAGGGTGTTTGCTTCACTAATTCTCTAGTTAGTGAAGTAGAAACTTGAGTTCGTATTCTCTCGACGTAGATCATCTTCGGCCTCGAAGACTTCAACCAATACCGTTGCCTCTTCTCATGGAGCCGTCCTAGAGTCCGGGTGTTCGATGATCGCAGTGAAGGGACTACTACAAGGTGCTTAAGAAGTGAGGGACCGATCTACAAAGGTTGTATTTCGTATTCACTTAGTGTTAAAGAGTTTAACTTGCAAGTCTTACCCTAATTATCTAGCAAAGATCTTGTTTAGAGTTATTCGGCACGGCTAAAATTTTAATCGGGCATGGTTGATGCCTTGTTGAACCTTCTTAGAGTGCCTAGTAACCCTACAGTGGTATCGTAGCCTAGCTAGAGCATTAGGCAACGTGTATACGAAATTAAAACCCCGATCGAACCCGGAAACGATAAAGTAAACCCCTATCTGGAAAAATTTTCAAAACTGGGATTTTTCTGAATTAAAAATACCTAAAAAATTCAGCAGGTGATTCTAAGAATTATTGTGCAAAATGACAAAGTAAGGCGTACGGATCGCCGCGGAACCGCGGCTATACCCTGCTTATGCCGCGGATCCGCGGCCGTACAGTGAGGTTGTGCTTTGGGTTTTGCACAGTAACACCAGTATCTGTTATTTCTATTTTCTGGGTATTTTTTATTCTCACTCAAGTGTTGAGTATTCTGGGGTTTATTTTGTAATCGTTGATTCGATCGAAAAATTTAATTTCGTTTTGTTTTCCGGATATTTAGAACGTGTTAAAAAGTTCGGACGGATATCAATAACTCACTTTTTCCCGACCCGGGAAAGTTCCAAGTGTTGGATTTTTTTCGTAGTTTAAGAACGTTTAAATCGTGCAAGTTATGCAATGGACCCTCTAGAAGACAACAAACCTTAACTCGATTATGTGACCGTCTTGAACTGTCTTTTGAACCTTAGGGTTTGGGGCGGTACGGCGTTGCCACATGTGAGGCGTTGGCTTGACTCTTCTACGGCTGGACCATTGGTACTGTGGCATGTGATGGATGTTTTTAAACTCCCCTCAAGTGTTGAGAACTATTTGGGAAATCTTGAGTGTTTGATTATTCGATCGGAAAGTTTAACATTGTCTATTTATCTGGAATGTGATACAATATTTGGAATCCACAAGTAGTTATGAGATAACTAATTTGAATGTTATAAACATAGCAGTTTGGTCTCAAATGATCGGTTGCCACAGAATTTTGATGCGATCAAAAGTCCGTCGCAATTACGTAGCGTACGCGGATACTCACCGGGTAAACTTAATAGACAGCCACGCCCCAAAGCCCCGACCAAGTGACTGTAGGAGAACCCCGTCGCCAAAAGCATCCATTCGGGTGCTCGCGGCAGCGATGTTCCGCCTTAGTGCACTTCGTCGACGGCATCCGGGGGTGCGGCCATCTACTAAAGTTTGCGGCTAGCATTCGATCAATTATCGGGAATCTTGTTGAATTTCCCGACTAGATATTGAAAATTACTTTCGATATAGAGACTAAAATGCGGGGTTTATAATTGTTAGGAATGCGATGTCTAAGGAGGTTGCGGATTCCAACTGTTGTAGTTTTACACTTTCTTTTCTGCGACCGTAAGTGTAATATGTGATATCGCCTGTTTCGTTGCTATATGTCAATGACAATTGGGATGCGCATATTTACTTACGTTGATGACATGTGATGTTATGTGTTGCTGGATATGTTATATTGGATCATCACGTTTTGAATAGCCGGGTTTTTTTTATGTGAGATGAGGGTTTTTAATTTCATTCATGTAAAATCAAATGTATGTAATATTCTTTTATTGGGGCACTTCCGGAATGAGGTTGATGTCACCATTTGTATATTATTTATTTTTCCGCACTAGGAAAGACTCAAGGAGGAGAGCACAAGTAACCGGGTTCTAGAGTCCAGTGGGAGACCAACCCGAGGAGTCGAGTCCGGGTCCCCTAACTCTAGAATTGGTAGGGTTGCTTGCCGCTCTCGTAGGGGTCTAGGGGTGTGGGTTTGGCTATTCATCGCGACCGTGGAATCCGTGTTTTATACAGGCTCAAAATAAAACACGGACGTCCTAGTATATCCAATGTTTCATATGTTTCTTCTGCTGCGATATCTGTGATCATTTGATATGTTGTTATAAATACTGTATATAGTATATATGATATATTATATAAACGTTACTTATGTTTTACACACGCGCTGGCCCTGCCCCGCTCTGCCGTTAGTTACCTAACCTAACGGTGCACGAGGGGACATCGAGGCGAATGCAGATGGAATAAATGTACGTCGTATTTATCTGTGATGTTTAGGTAACTTAAATGATGGGACTTCATTAATGTGATTAATGAAAGAAAAGAAACCTAAAAGATGTTGTGGAATCGAATTTTCAAAAACAGGTAGCTACAGTTCTTGCTTTGCATCGCGGTGTTCCTTGTAGAACATCCTGCACCTTATTCAATAAGGAAAGGGCCGAGATCCCTTCACAGGGAGTGACCCCTTTAGCAATGACTGGAAGATGCTACACCCCTCGGTTTTTTCTTTTGATTGCTTTTCTAGTTCTTGCTTTGCACAGTGATATATATGATATATCCTGCACCTCATTCGACGAGGAAGGAGCCGAGATCCCTTCACCGGGAGTGACCTCTTTAGCGAAACTAGTAAAAGCCTCAAAAACACTCCATTTTAAAATCATTTGATTCGACAATGATATCAAGTTCATTACGCAATAGGTTTTCAGAAAAACCTGTCGTAGCCCTCCGTCATTTCAGATAAGTAGTAGTTAGTATTCGTGCTGCGTTTGTTGGCCTTTATCAAGGCGTAGTGTGCGGTAGCTGCCTAGTGCTTATCTGCTAATGCATATGATGCAGATTGGGTTAGGGTAGTCGTACGACCTTGTTGGCCTTTGTCAAGGGTCGTGCGGGTGGGTTTAATTCAATCAAGAATTGTCTGGTTGAACTTGACTAGCATCCTATGGTTTGTTGACCATTGTCAAGGTCATAAGAGGTTAGGGGAAAAATTATCGGGAATTTCAAGTGTTGAAATTTGCAATGCGATTGCATACCTTCTATAAGATAGTTGGATCCCGATACCCTCTGCGAGTAATTGTTACACCTGGGAGAGTTTTACACATTACAATTAGCCGATCAAGTAGGTGTCTAGAAAGGTGTCAATTGGGTTACGCCTATGGGAAAATGAGATTTACTTTAATTAGGTCCGTGCGAAAGCACGGGGAACCTCCCTCAAAGTGCCGACACTGGCCTGGCTGAAAGATTGGCGAAGTTGTAGGGTGTAATTAATCCTGGCTAGTCTTTCCTTTTATGGTTTGAGGGAAGATTTGATAAAAACAGTGGGAGCCATCCTGTTTAGATAAAATAATAACCAATCTGATCTTGCAAGGGCGCACACAGAGTGTTTTCTTCTCTCTCTCTCCAGGTAGCGACCATATCATGCCTTAATCAAAATAATAATATGGATGTATAGACCGAACCCGCTTGTTATACTGAGCTGGGGAACGTTGGTCCCGCTCCAACTTATAATTGTTATAAGACAGAGCAGGAATTTGGGGATTACCAGAACTCCCGTACCGCCCAAACGAAGAAAGTGCATGCTGATGCATCTTCTTCGGGTGTGTTCATTACAGAGAACTGTTTCTCAGTATCCTTTACGTCCTAGGTATGAGATACCGGATCAGGATCCCGCATATGTAATCAGTTACATGGGATACAGATAGGTAGAGAACTGAGAACGGGTGTTAAGTTTCATGAGATAGAAAAAGGTGCAAGTGTTGCAGCCAAGCCTGTTGGTCAATATCACCTTGTATTACCAGAATACATTGATTCTGAACAAATGCCATTAGATACCAAACCTGATATACAACATCATATCAGTCTCTTTGTTCATAAAGAAGGATATAATTTTGTATTGTTGGATAATGTTTTGAACATTTCCTATATCAAGAGTTGATCAATTCAGGCACGTTATCTAAAAGCATTGACGTTCTAAATCAAACTACAGTTCTTAGTATACAGAACACACACAAGAGGAAGAGTTCAGAAATGAACGAATCCTTCTTGAGGTATTGTAGACTAGGCCATATCAATGCGACCCGACTAGCTGAAGTTACATATAGATGCATATTTAAAATTAGTTTGAATTTACATCTTGTGAAACTTGCCAGTCATGTCACAAAGATAAGATGACCATAGCTCTGTTAATAGGAAGCAGAGAAAGAGTTAGTGAACTCTTGGGATGATACATGTTGATGTATGAAGGTCCCCTGTCTATACATGCCAAGACCGGTTCTTTGTACTTCATTACATTCTCTGATGATCTCTCAAGATTCAGACATATGTTCCTATTGAAACACAAGTCCGAAGCTTTTGAGATATTCACAGAATATATGTTAGAAGTAGAGAACCAAAATGGGTATAAGTATTATGTCCTTTGATGTGATCTGGGAGGAGAATACTTGAGCATGGGATTCCTGGACTATTCTAAAGGAGAATGAGATTCTCTCTCAGCATTACTCCTCCGTATACACCACAACACGTCGGTGTATCGGGGCGGAGCAATCACACCCTATGTGATATGGTGCGCTCTATTATGAGTACTACTGAGTTTCCTTTTTCCTTTTAGGGAGTTATGCACTTGTGAAGTTGCATACCTATTGAATAGGGTTCCGATCAAATCAGTTGCCTACCACTTCATATGAGATATGGAAAGGGAAGAGCCCATATCTTAAGTTTGTTAAGATTTGGGGTTGTCTAGCCTATGTCTAAAACCATAATCCGGACAAGCTCGAGGCAAAGTCAGTTCTGTGGAAGTTTGTTGGATATCCCAAGCATTCGCAAAGAAATATCTTCTACCGCACCGAGGAACAAAAGTTGTTTTGTTTCTCGGCATGCCACCTTTTTAGAAAAGGAATTTATTTTGGAAACAAATTTATGGTCATGAGGTAGATCTGGAAGGAGTTCCAGCTATACAAACTACATCTGACGATTTGGTAGAACCGTAGGATTCAATAGCTCCCAACGAACCTCGGCTTCTCCGCCGATATGGTTGGGTTCCTCACCCGCCTGAGAGATACTTTGGTTTCTCTATGACAGTGGGAGCGAGGATTGCATCATGAGATGATGACCCATCTAGTTTCGAGCAGGCTATCAGGAGTGGGACTCTGTAAGAATGGCTGGATGCTTAATGATCTGAGATGGAATCCTTATACACCAACAAAGTATGGACTTTGGTTGCCTTATCTGAAGGGTTAAATCCCCATCAGGAGCAAGTATATCTTGAGAAGATTACTTGGTGTACATGGAAAAGTTGAGACCTTCAAAGATAGACTTGTTAAAGGTTTGCATCATTGACCAGGTATGGATTATGATGAAACCTTTTCTAAGTACCTTTGCTTAAGTCCATCTAGATCCTACTTGCCATGGCTACATACCATGACTACGATATCTGGCGGTTGGGTGTCATGTTTGTTTTTCTAAATGTTGATTAAAAAGAGAGAGTCTATAAGTATACAGTCAGAGGGCTTCGTAGACAGTGGGAGCAGCGGAAACATGTGCAAGATGTTTTATGTGATAAAGCAGGCATCGCGGAGTTGGAACGTCTGTTTGATGTGGTAGTCAAAGAGTTTGACTTCATCAAAATGGTAGATGAACCTTGTATATACAAAAAGGTAGTAGGGAGTATGGTGGTGATCCTCGTAGTGTACATGGATAACATACTCTAGATAGGGAAGGAGTTTCCTATGCTACGCTCGGTCAATCTACGCTTATCACAAGAATTCTACATATAGGATCAAAGTGATACCTACTAAATCCTGGGTTTTGGATCTATGAGATAGATCTAATTGGATGTTAGGATACTCACTAGTTGTAGTGAGATGGTATCAATTGATCCTGAGGAGAATCACTGGAAGGGTTCCAGGGTGATAAGGACGACTGAATGTCAGTCACAGGCATTGTCCTTACTCTCAGTAAAGGGACGGTATGTTGGAAGAGTTCCAAGCTAGATACCGTAGCATACTAGACGATAAAGTCTGGATACATCGCTACCAAAGATACTACCAAAGAGGCAGTCTGGGTGTATATTAGTTCATGAGATGAACTTCGTTCCTACCATTGTGAGACAATGGAGTTGTGGCTTATGCCTAGGAACGCCCGTCCCATCAGTGATCTAGACATATTCTAAGGCAGTGTCACATGATCATGGAGATAGTTGATCTCCAAGGGATTGAGGTTAGGAGAGTAGACTCAATGGACAACACGGCGGATCCACTCACAAAGGCTTTTTCTCAGAGAGAGACTATTATGGGATGGTTGAGTATGAGATACTACAACCACTGTTATCAGACTGCCCTAGTGCAAGTGGGAGATTGTTAGTTATATGTATGCCCTAGAGGCCATTACTATACATGAGATGTATATCGTAGTGGATGCTTGGACATATATAGGGAGGACTTTCTTGCTCGACATGATAGTATGCTATCTGTTACTCTTTACCTTAACGTGTACACTGATTGTCTCTCTGTTACATGTTGGTAAAGCCCTTAGGATGTGTACTTGACAACCTGGAATATGATGCAGATCATACTAGTGGGGACATGGTAGTCCATAAGTACATCCTTCAAGGTCCCTAGTCGTGGGTGTATCGAGACGGGGCATCGATATACCAGAGTAGACTAGCGTATACCTTCTCGACCCATACAGATGGGCGATGGATGATCCCATATCCATTGGTGTTTGACATCAGAGATGATATACGGGTGCTAAGTAGAGACTGGGTACACTGGACGGACTCACCGAGAACTCCCAGATGGTATTATACCTTACGTCAGATAGCAGTTCTCTGGTGACACTGGTACAGGTTAGTCTGTAGACCCGAGATCGTCATAGAGTCTTGTGTGATTCCCACCGTGCTTTGATTTCCACCTTACCACGTCCAAGAGGGCATGAAAAACGGTGGTTTTTGGGTACAGTCTCGAGTCACATGGAGGCAATGAGCGATAGGAGGGGTTTCGTCTCACCCGGTATTGGGAGTTGATGTTGCGCTATGCTCGATTGGCCATAAAAGGGAAGTCCCTGGCCATGGCTGGTTTAGAGATTTACTGGTAAGTGTTACCAGAAGTTTTTCCACCCGTTATGAGCCTCATATCGGCATGACTTATCGGTTATTGGGGTCTGACGTTTTACCACCCCTAGACTTGATATGCGACATATCAGACGAGGAGACCGGACTGTACGGTAGTGTCACTGTCAGGATTTTTGCATGAGTTGGAGCAGGCTTGCTTGCTGATCTTCTGATCGCTCAATACCTTGGTAGCCGTTACGTCCAGCTAGTACCGCTGACGGCTTGTGGGTGCTTGATATGATTATCACCTACTGCCGGCTTATTGACGAGTCTTTAGAGTCCTACATAGAGGTTTTACTGGCTCAGGCAAAACGAAATAGGAGCGCATATGTGATATGTGCGGGACCGAGAATAATGCAAGTATGTGATACCGTATTCTATTATCGCGATGTTTATATCGCTCGGTGATATGCGATATAGCCGGGTTATCGAATCAAGTGTTGATTCGATAAGTTGGTACATTTTATGTTAGTCGGTTATATGTGATATAACCGGATTATTAAGTCAAGTGTTGATTTAATAATTTAGTGTATAATTGTATATGTAGATATATTAATTTACATTAACTAACATTGGTTCACTTAAGCATTTATTTTTCTTACTTGTGCACAACTTAATATATATGTGATGTATATTTATTAGTGTACATATTGTATCATGGTTGTTGATACAACTATCATGGGTGTATGAGACATACACCATACTTGTTGGAGATAGTGCCCTCAGAGTCAATTATTGGATCACAGGCACGTGATTACAATGATTGAGGGAGGACCTATCCCTATAGGACAGTCTTACTCGAGATGATAGTATGCTATCTGGTTTACCTTTATCATCGTGTACTGCTTCAGGTGACCTTACAGGTCGCTATTACACGCTGATAGAGCCCCTAGGATTCTTGCTTGAATGCCAGCAGTATGATGGCGATCATATACGTGAGAGCTGGTGGTCTATAAGCACATCCTTAAAAGGTCCCTAGTCGTGGGAGTTTCGAGACAGGGCATCGATTCTCCAGAGTAGACTAGTGTATACAGTCGAGACCCCGACGAGAGGCTGTGGCCGGTCTCACAAGCCACTGGTGTCAGTTGGTTCACCTAAGATGTATACAGGTGCTCATTGGGTTATGAGTACACCGGACAGAACTCGCCGGGAACATACTAGTTGGTCTTATACCTGACGTCAGATAGCAGTTCCGTGATGACATGTGTACAAGTTAGTTCATCGACCTGGTGATCGTCATTTGTCTCGTGTGAGTTCCCACTATACTTTGATTACTACCCTACCACGGCTCAAAGGAGTCGTGCAAACAGGTTTTAGTTGGGTACAGTTCCGAGCTACATGGAGGCAGTGAGCGGATCTTCAGGGGTTCGTCTCTCCCGGTATTGGGGGTGAGTTCGCGCTCTGTCTAGGAGAGCCATTACACAAAGCCCTCGGCCGAGGCAGGAGATTTACTGGTAGGTATTATAGTAGTATCTCAGGGTGTTCTGGGCTACACTCCGACACGACTTGTACCGCTTTTGGGGGTCTGACTTTTACCAACCCCCTAGGCCCGACATGCGATACTCATAGACGAACGGACCGTACTGTACGGATATTGTCACTGACAGGCTCAGTAGGGTGTCAGGATGAGTTCGCTCTCATTGACGTCCCTTTTGGTCAATAGCTGGTGGCCCGTCACGTATTGGCTTATACCTCTGACGTGCTAGTGGTTAAATCCACAACCATAGTATTGACGGGTCTTTAGAGTCCACCACACTTACAGTTACTCAAGCTTTCGGGCGAAACGCAGTAGAGGCCGTATGGAGATATGGCAGGGTCCGATCAGATACGTGCGGTATTGCACGGATCAGGATCGGACGGTTTGTACTAGAGGCCGTTTAGTTATATGGCAAGGTTCGAACAGATACGTGCGGTATTGCACGGATCAGGATCGAACGGATATTACTAGCCGGCTTTGGTTTAAGCCGGATCCTGGTTTAGTACAGTGTAGATTTTGTCTCATTGCATTTGTATCTGGTCGGAATACAGGTGCGGGTGTGTATGCACAGTATCGGGGTTTTCCTGTAATTTATTACGGGACCAGTTTTCTGGAGTTGCCTGTTTGCATTCCGTTCCGGCCGGTTTTCCTTTGTTCTTTCCCGGCCGGACTTTTCCGATGGAGGGGGTTATTTGCAAGTTTGCAAATAACTTTTTAAGGAGGGGTTTCTTGCATATTGGTGGCATCATGATAGTTATTCATCATGAGATGCTTTCTTAGTCTTTTCCTTTGCTTTATTGTGATTGGATGAGATTAGAAATGAGGTGAGGGTTGATGTGAGGCTTGCTTTTGATGTGGTCACCACTTGAGTTCCTACACTCACCTCCCTTAGTTGATTCCCTCCACTATTCTCACATATGCTAGGCCGGCCACTTTTTGGAAGAGGGGAGAAAAATGAGAGGGTTTCATTTTGATGAGGATAATTGGTTCATCTCATTTTTCTTGCTACACACATTCTAGCTCCACTTGAAAATTCCATTCCTCCATCAAGGCAACTACAAACCCCAAATGAGACTAGCATGATCTACACCACATTCTACAGAAAATCTTGGGCACGTCGACTTGCCAGCTTCGTGCCCGAGTTGCCTCGGTATTGAGGTGGGAGCCCGTAAAAGATGCAGACGATGTGGTGCCCTTCCGGCCAGGATGCGACGACCGGAGTTTCTGCGGGAGATCGGGACGACGACAAGAAGGCCGGAGGACTCGGATCACTCGGTATATCTCTCACCCTTTCTCTTGTTAGCTAGTATCGGTTAATGGTTACGATCCGGGTATATTGTCCGTGGTAGCGCCAGTTTGAAAGTTAAGAAAATTTTGATTCCGCATTTTGGCCTCGGATAGACGGCCGGGGCGCTGCCGTGGCGCAACATGGTATCAGAGCCACGCCATTAACCTTGTCTAGCTTGCTCTAGTTTGTTTAAAGACCCGATCGGACAAAAATCCCAAAAACCGTATATCGTGTGCATCAGGTTTATGTCGAATTTTTTTGGACTCTAAAATTTTTCAGGTGGTTGCAGAATGATGTGCAGGTAAGTATAAGAATTCTGGTAAAATTTGGTCGCCTGAATCCATCATATCACCGCGGAAACACGGCCAAAGCCATGCTTTGGCCGCGGTTCTGCCTCCAGTTAGGCTCCTCACTGCACCAAATTTTTCTAGATTGTCTTACACTAGAAAATAGGGTTTTTGGAATATTTTTTTTGGGCCCAGATTTTCTATAAGTGCTACAGTAATGCTTTGGGGCCCACTTGGTAAATTTGTTCAATCGGATATTTTAGATATGCTAGTTCACAGTATTTACATTATATCCGCGACCGTGAATGTCACTCGATCGGTAAATCCTGTCTAACTGCTATAGCCCGGTTAGACGGATTTGCGAACGTGACATTCACGTTGATGTTCTGTGTATATGCTGTGTTGTTGCGGATCGGTCGTGGGGGATAGCCTGGATGCAATGTTAGTACAGTTTTGTTTTATATGTACATTTGATATTGCGGGGCGAGCGTCCGACATGTGGACTGCCGTCACTGCCTGTTTGTATTATTCTTTTGGGGCACGACCTGGTTGTGGTCGATGTACCCGTTGTATGTATATTTTACTTTCTGTACTAGGATTACCCCGCGGAGGGGTGCACGGATAGCCGGGTTCTAGAGGGCAACGTGCCCGCATCTCATGGCATTGAGACGGAGGGGGCTTCACTCTAGGATTGGCGGGCTATTCGCCGCACTCGTAGGGGGTACAGGTTGACCCAGGAGGGGTGCCCAAGTTACCGGATTCCATGAAGTGCTGGGTGGTCCATTCACGGTGCTGAAGGGGGCTTCCTCGCTTCAGGTTTTGGCGGGTGACTTGCCGTGCCCGTAGGGGTCTAGGATTTCATTGCACAGGTTATCCACACGACCAGGGGAACGTCGGGTTTCAGCAGCGGCTCTGTGAAACCCGGGGATCCCAGATATCTGTATTGTTCTGTGATGCTGTACATTTCTGTGATGTTGCATTTTATCACGCCTTGAGCGAATATAATATATTGGTATATATATTAGTAGATGTTGTATATGTTTTACATCCGCGCTAGTCCAGTCCCCGCTCTGTCGTTAGTTAGCTAACCTAACGGGTAATGACGGGACCCAGTGGCGAATGCGGATGGCATATACGTACATCAGTATATTTTCGTTCTTTGTGGTGTGATCAATTGATGGGACTGCGTTGATTCAGATCAATGCAAGCTAAACAAACCTATTCTGATGTTGTTGGAACATTTTTCAAAAAGCTGTTATTGCAAGGACGTTCACTTTTGTTTTGCATCGCGGTATTCATTTGGAATATCCTGCTCCTCAGTCGACGAGGCAAGGGCCGAGATCCCTTCACCGGGAGTGACCCCTTGGACAGAAGTTTGTGTCAGGGCATTAACTTCACTATAGCCAATTACTTTTGCTTTGCATCGTGGTATTCAGTTGGAATATCCTGCACCTCATTCTACGGGGAAAGAGCCGAGATCCCTTCACCGGGAGTGACCTCCTTAGCAAAGGTTTTCGTCTGTATATTTTTATAAAAGGCTATGCAGTTCCTTCAACGATATCAAGTTCATTACGTTAAAGGTTTTTCGCCAAAAACCAGTCGTAGCCCTCCGTCATTTCAGATTGGTATTACTTAGTATTCGTGCTGCGTATGTCGTGCTTAGCCGAGGCGTAGTGTTCGGTAGCTATGTAGTGATTTTCTGTTGCATGGATATGAGATTGGTTAGGACAGTCGCGCGGTCATTTGGGCTCAGTCAAGGATTCGTGCGGGTGGGTCTAATGCAATCAAGATAATGATGGGTTGAACATGACTAGGATCCTTTGATATGTTGGCTCAGTCATGGTCACTTGGTTCCTAGGGATAAAAATCACATCGGGAGTTTCAAAAGAACTGAAACTTGCCAGGCATGCGCATACCTTCTGGAGTGTGGTGACTTGAGTGGATTCCGTCAAGTTATCATGCGATGATAGTTGGATCCCGATTCCCACTGATGAGTTGGTTTACTCCTCGGGTGATCCCGACTAATTTTTCTTTCAGGTTTGGGGAAGAATTTGACGTTACAGTGGGAGGTTTCCAGATTAGATAAAATGATAACCATTCTGATCTAGGTTAGAGTGCACGCTGAGTATTTTCTTTTCTCTCTCTCTGGCAGCGACCATTGACCCGACCCTAAGACTATGACTCAGTGACCAAGTTGACCGAACCTTCTTAACACTGGCTTTTGGATTGTCAGAGTTGCAGACCTCATTGCCACTCCTACTTTTACCCTTTTCTCCAGGACACCCCGTATTACTACGAACGTCCACTTCCATTGGACAAAACCATCGTATGGTCAGATACGAACTCGAAGGAATTCGAGGATGGTTTCCAGTTTTGGAGAAAACGGATAGGATTATTCAGTTGTCTTTTCCTTTTAACTTCTCTCAGGTTGCGAGTACTCCTTGGTTTAGGAGATAGTGCACCTATTACGCAAATTGGATAGTCTTCTTCCAAACCTTAGGCTGGTGCCGACCGGTAGGGAATGAAGAAAACTAATTAGCATAACGATGGTGTGCAGAAGGTATTAAGTTAAGACAAAGTAAGGGATAAGTAAGAGGGCAAAGTAAATTGTGACTGCTATTCACGATCAAACCAAGTATTTCTTCGCCAATCCTAAATCACCTTTGTATTTCTCCAGGACACTCCGTATCACTACGAAGATCCACAGTTTATTGGATACTCCATCGTATGGTTATATACGAACTCGAAAGGAACTTGTTCCAGTTCGGGGATGGATTCTGGTCCAGGAGAAATAGGAATACGATTTATTCGGTTGTCTTTTCTCTTCACCTTCTCTCGCATTGCGAGTGCTCCTATGATTGGGACAGTACACCCATTATGCTTATTGGATAGTCTTCTTCCAAACCATAGGCTGGTGCCAAACGGTAGGGAAGGAAGAAAACCAATTGGCCTAAAGGGGTGTGCAAAAGGTAATGACTAAAGACATATAAAGGGATTTGGAGAGGTGGCAAAGAATTATACGGTTATAATTGTGAATCTGGATAATGGAAGAGGCATTACTAAGAATACCGGAATACCCCACCGAAACATTTCAATGTTTCAGTTTCACTGTGTAATGTTAAAAGAAAACTGATTTCCCGATTAGATACTTACTCCAGGGTATGTATTTACCAGGTATGATTCTCACATTTGTATGGTTTTACAGATGATGAGTGGGAGTAAGTCGTTGGGAATAGGGTGATCATCCTCATTATATCGGGATTCGTTGTAATCGGTGATATTTGAGGGGATCATCTGGGCTGTTTGCCGGTCGGCAAATATTTGGTTTTGAATATCCGCTGTTGTGCACCAATTTCAAATTGATATATCTGTACGTCTATTTTCATAGAGTGAGATATACCTTTTGATATTATGTCGATGACATTTACCTATATCAGTGGATGGTTAGGTAAGGAGCATCAAACAGCGGTGTAATTCTTCTTAACCATAAGTACAGTTTTCAACCTACGACGCACAGTGAAAGAGTTGTTAGACTCAGCAGACTTATACAGAGTATTGTATGTTGTCCAGTGTCCATTAGGACGGAGGGGTTGGTCCTCATACTATATTCTGTTTACTTTTAACTTCTCTAGTTCTTAGACATGTGTTTCGTAGAAACACAGGGTCTAAGTTTTGAGGAGTTATAGGTATTTGAATACAGTAGAGAACCAGGTGTAGCAAGTATCGGGATTCTTCAAAGTGATCGAAGATATATATACTTGTGTATGGTATTCAGTTGATAGTAATGATAAAGAGAAATTGCTTCTCTTTCAGGTTACCCATAATTGGAAGCATTCCTAAGTTGAGTAACGCTGATCGGCCTCCTTCCATTTAGTTGACATGCACTGGAGATAGCTGCATGATTTGAATCTGGTTCAATTAAATCAGTGCTTCTGGTCCTATATTGGATATAGAACAGTTCATATCTTAACGATGTTAAGGTACGGGGAGTTGTCCGGCTTATGATTAAAACCAGACACTGGACAACTCAAGGCACGTTTCTGTAATGGCTGTTTGTGGGTTGACCCAGGCTATGACAAGGGTTGATTTTCTACAATCTGGGAGATCAATAGTAATATTGTTCTAGACTCGCCACAGTTTTAATAAAAATGGATTTTTCAGAAAACAGTAGTGGGAGTATGGTAGAACTGGAAGTGATTCCAGAACTGCAAACGATTACTGAAGATTTGATAAGGAACCTAAAGATTCAATCTGGTTTGACATTCCATTGGCCACTCCGCAGATACGGTAGGTAACTTCAGGCACCCGAGAGGTACTCCGGTAGCCTCAAGGACGGTGACAGGGAAGTTCTTGTTTACCCACACTTGCCATTGCTGTTGTTCCAGGCTGTGAAACCCGGCAGGAGGATGAGTATAGCGTCGTTCTGAACTTGATTCAGAAGTGTACTTGTATATGACTCTGCCAGAGGGTTGTCGTAGTCAGTGGGAGCAGCGGAAGCATTGGTGGACAGTTGGCTTATGTATATTTATAGACTAAAGCAGATATAGCGGAGATAGATCATCTATTTCTGATGTGACAGTCATGGGTATGACTTCATCAGAATAGGGGATAGATCTATTAAGAAGGTAGTAGGGTGTGATGTCCTGGTATTTGGATGACATATACAGAGTAGGAAGTGATATTCCTATACTACGATCGGTTATACTTTGGTTGTCATATAGTGGTTTCTCCACACAGGACTTGGATATTATATCAGACATTCTGGTTACTAGATCTTTAGTTTTAGATCTAGATTTGGGTGGTTTCCTAATCTGGGTACCTTGACAACATTCTATGAGTATTTAGAATCGACGACTCCTGGCACGGTAGTGTACCTGCAGGTGATGGAGTCACCTTCTCTAAAGGTGTCTCACAGACTAAAGGGGAGAGGGATACGCATGATTGACAGATCACTTGCTTAGGCAATTGAGTCAATCATAAGATGTCAAGTACCACACCAGATGTTGTTCTTGCAATAGGCGCAATAAGTTGATATTGATCCAATCCTGGAGAAATAATCGGAAGCAGTTTTAGAACATAAGTAAATGTTCTAGGAATTTGATAACGGTAGCCTCCTTTAGGAGACGGTTATTGTTCTAGGCTTCCAAGGTGACATGGATGGCAGAGTGGCTGTCAGAGTTATAGTTTCTCCTTCTAACGAGGGGCAGTATTTTGGACAGGTGGTCCAAGGCAATACTGAGGGAGGCATGGCGCTGGATACTGATTAAGTTCAGTTATCGATACAGTCTAAGAAGTTTGGATTTGGAGTTCATTTATGAGCTAGGTCCTATCAGATATCCAGACATACTCTAAGACAGGTATTGCTCATTTCGGGAGATGGCTTTCTCTGCGAACTTGAGATATAGAGAGACATAGAAAGAAACATCACAGCGGATCCACTCACTGAGGCTATTCCTCGAACGCAATAGTTTCGCAAACGAGCTTTGTGAGACTGACTAGTAGAGGAGTTGGGTGTTCGGTATCACACGGGCTGTGAGTATGCGACATCGCAATAATTAGCCTTGAGTGCAAGTGGGAGATTGTTGGAGATAGTGCCCTCAGAGTCAATTATTGGATCACAGGCACGTGATTACAATGATTGAGGGAGGACCTATCCCGGTAGGACAGTCTTACTCGAGATGATAGTATGCTATCTGGTTTACCTTTATCATCGTGTACTGCTTCAGGTGACCTTACAGGTCGCTATTACACGCTGATAGAGCCCCTAGGATTCATGCTTGACTGCCAGCAGTATGATGGCGATCATATACGTGAGAGCTGGCGGTCTATAAGCACATCCTTAAAAGGTCCCTAGTCGTGGGAGTTTCGAGACAGGGCATCGATTCTCCAGAGTAGACTAGTGTATACAGTCGAGACCCCGACGAGGGGCGATGGCCAGTCTCACAAGCCACTGGTGTCAGTTGGTTCACCTAAGATGTATACAGGTGCTCATTGGGTTATGAGTACACCGGACAGGACTCGCCGGGAACATGCTAGTTGGTCTTATACCTGACGTCAGATAGCAGTTCCCTGGTGACATGTGTACAAGTTAGTTCATCGACCTGGGGATCGTCATTTGTTTCGTGTGAGTTCCCACTGTACTTTGATTACTACCCTACTGTAGCGTTTTGAAAATCGTTTCGGTGAAATTTCGGAAAATCGGTAAAATGAGGGGGTTTTCTGTAAAAAGTCAAAATACAAATATCTTAATATAAAAATTAAATATACATATTCTAGTTATGTAATTGCTATTATTTGGTGTGTTATTGAGCCGCTGGTGAAATCTATAATTTTCTGAAAAAAATATTATTTTATTATTATTTTAAGCCGTCACTAATACATTTAATTAGGGAAAATTACAAATTGGAATGAGTTGAAACAAATTTTGTGCATCATAAAACATTAAATAAAAATTTATCACGTGGTTTTTGGAACGAAATCATTTGCCAAAATGGTTTAGAAATTATTGAAGAAAAAAGGCTTTTTTTTAGCGTAAATTGATGTTTGGGGTATTGTATTTATCATTTTTCATCACCCCACACCCGTGCCCACACCCACACACCCCCACTTACTCCTCCCCATGGCTGAATTCAGCACCCACCATATTTTTCCCCACTTGATTTTCAAGGAAAAAGAAATGAAAGAAAAGAAAAGAAAATGAGTTAAGTAGTTAGACTTTTGACTTTGTTTGACCTTGACCTTGTCCCCCCCCATTTTCCTCACCTCCCTCTCTCTCCCCCACCCACTTTTCTGGCCGAAAATTCCTTCTCCCCACAGCAGCCCCCTTCCATTTTCCCCTCTCTTTTCCCTTCAAAACTTCATGAAAAATTGCATCAAAAATCCACCAAAAATCCCACAAAATCAAAATCAAAGTCCTACCCATTTTAGCTTAGCCCGTTTAGCATGGATCCTTGTGAAAAGAGAGCATTTTGAGAGGCCATGGAGTCTTGTGGACCTTCATATATTTTTGGGTATAATTCGAAAACTTTTTGTTGCTTAAATTGTTACTAATTTCTTAAGCTAATTTAATTAAGTGTTATTTGGATATGTGAGTTTAATTGCAAGTTTTGGAATTCAAGTTGTGAAATTGAATGCAAGTTAGGGTTTATAAAATTGGTGTATGGTTGTGTGTTATAATTAGGCTTTGTTGTCATGTTAATACAAGTTTAGTAGCTAGTGCTAATGGCTAGCTTTAAAAATTTTGTTATTTTGCTAATTTGCTTACTAAGTTTTTGAAATTTGTAAAATGCTTGGGATTAAAAATGTGATTAGGTTTTTCTTGGCTTCATTAACTTTATTAAGTGTGGTTTAATGCTTTGGATCATGCAATTCTAAGCTAGATTGTAGTTTGTGCATTTTGCTTTGAAATTGTTAAAAAGGGTATTTTTGGTAAACTAGAATATTAGGATTTTTGGAATTTAATGAGATTAAAATCCGGAAATTGTTTATACGACTTATTTAAGATATTTAATAAATATATTGGCCGCTACATTCATTTAAACATCCTGTTTTGTACAAAAACGGCGAATTGTGCTTGCTAGATTTTCGGAAAAATGACCTTTTAAGCAAAATTGAGATTTTTATGAGTTTTAACCTAGTTTATATTAAAATTAGTGTTCGTGAATGTGCAAATGAGTGTGATTGGATTTTTCTCGATGGTTTGACGTTTGTACATCGACATCGAGGGTTGGTTTGACTATTCTTGCATGCGTTGGCGATAGGTTTGGACCTATGCGTGATACGCGTGCCGATTTGATTTGTGTATGCCGTTTCGATTTTGAATTTAGTTTTAATGCGATATGATATGTAGGTACCCCATGTGGACTTCGAGACGACAAGCAAGCGCGTGGCGACGTCGGTACCGGCTAGCGAGGACCAGGTGAGTAGATTTATATCTACGGGGAGAAGTCGGGTGGATGGCGTATAGCACCCCCGCAGTCCGTGATGATGTATACGGATGCGTATACACACCAACAATTTTTGATATGTTGTTAGGATTTATTATTGATGATTTTAGATGGATATTGGTGTTGGATTGGTGCATGGTTACGAAACCTTAGGTAGTGGGTTCACTACACTTACACATACACACATATACATACTTGCATACATTCCTTATTTCATATGTGCGTGTATGGGAATATATTTATATGTTCACATGGGTATGGGACTATGTGTTTACATACGGATTTGAGGAGGATACTTGGGATTGAGCTGAGTCGATGAGATTTGTTTGTGCTTGTGATCTCGGTGATATGGCAGGATTCGTACTTAAGGTATGTCCTGGTGTTATAGCGGATCTTGCGGCGGCGATACGGGTGAATAGTGTTATAAATAAATGGTCGACATGTGATCGTGATATGAGGCATAATATGCTAGGATATTGATATTAGGCCGTATCGGGCGATGTATACCCCTTGATGATGATATGTGCTGACGATATCGATTTGTACGAGATTGTCGATCAGTAGTCAGATCATGAGTATATTGAGGATATTAGTATTGTACTAGACATAGGTCAGTACCCTAGACTATGATCTTGGATAAAGAGGATACTAGAGGAATAGTGTGAGGAATATGATATTGACCCGTACCCAGATTTGGGGATGCCGTACGACGGATTTACGTACGAGCTATATCTTGATGATCGATCTGCACTCTTGACTTGGGATGTCTGATTATAGATATGGTATCGGATATGATATTATTGAGGCGGGATCACCGACTAATATATATATACAGGTATGTATATGTATCGACTCAGATGTTAGGCGGTTTCCTTACCTGTAGTCTAGCTTGTAGCGTAGCCCTTTAGTTTAGTTAGTTGTTAGATTAGATTCGGTTCCTACCTATTTCAAAGCTTACGAATCGTGCGTATTTTTAAAGACAGCCTAAGGGATCCTACGGATATTTCAAAAAAACGTATCTTTTCTTAAAAACACCGTAGCCCCTATTTTCAAAACCCCACGATTCGTGTTATTTCAAAAGGCACCATTGTAGGACTTATATTAGGTTAAAACAGATTAGTTATCGTTGCGTCTAGTATTCAGCTCCCGCTCATTATTGTTGTTTGCTCCGCATCACATGCTTATATTATGCTTCATATTCTACTGTTGATATCTTGTGGTTAGGACACCAGCACCATTACCGATGATGCGTATGTACCACGTACACTTACTTGCCGGCTCACACACATCTTCATCGGTAATTGCCATGTCACGTACACCTTAGAAAATATTATTGCTTGACATAGCCTGTTAGCTAATAGTTTAGACATGATATTAGTGTACTTGCCTTATATGTTAGTTTAGACATTGTAGTTATTACCTGCTACCTCATGCATACTGTTATTCATTGTTATGCCGCATTCATGGATTCTCATGCATATATTCACTTTTTACGTGCTATTGAGGTTTTGGATTTGGATTTCCATGAGATTTTCTGGATTTGGGGAAAACCGCAAAACATATACAAACTTCTTCTTTCTCTTTTTAAATAAAAAGCGCGGTTTTTCCCATGATGTATGAGTCGTCCACCATGAGCTTGCTGATGGATTTGGAGTCCCGATTCGAGGAGTTGGATGAACCGTTTCGGGTACATGGTGGACCCGGTAAGGTACCCCGGGGCAAGAAGCTCGTGGTGATGACGATGAGCCTGGCAGGGGGAGACTACCTACCGGTGATTTTACCCGACGCGTCGGATATCCGGAGGATACCGTCGTGGTCTTGAGATGGATGGTAGGGACCGGTCTGGACTGACGGCGCCCTAGATATTGAGATTGAGACATTGAGATTTCGAGATATTGTGGTACTGAGATTTGATGATACAGGCCAGTCCGGATGGCCGGAGCCTGAGGTTTTGAGACATTGAGATTTATGTTTTGTGTCGATGCTAGACACTGTTGATGCTGATTTCATTTATGATACCTCATTTTAAAAATACAAAGGAAATCTCACTAATTTATGAAAACAGTTTCTTCATTTACATGTATTCTGTTTTCATGCATTCATACCTCATTCATATGATATATTGCTACCTGAGGCACTGACACGGGCACATGAGATCACACTCGGGTTAGATATTACCCTAGCCATTGTTATAGGCTGCATGTTATTCATATATTTGAGGATATATTATGATCATTGACCTAGGTTGCGTTATTCATGCGATTTTCTGTTCGTAGATCTTTTTCTACTCACGAGTTGGCAACTCACCCCCGTTGTGCCCCAGTTTCTTGCAGGTGTTGCCATACGGATTTCATTACGGCTTTACGGTCACGGTTTCTTTTCGGGTGACTTGCTAGTAGGTGGGTTTATTGTATCTTACCCATCATTATACCTTGTATATTATATTTCAGTTGTATCTAGAAGTTCCATCAACCAAACTTGTATTTTTTGAGATAGAGACCAGTAATGTTATTCTTTCGACCATAGAGTAGCATGTTATATTTCTTGAGTTTCTTGCTGGTTGAGTTCCATTTCTGTTGTGATCCTCGCCTTTAGGCGTTGTATATTATGTTGCATACATGTTGATTTGATATGGTTCTTCCTATTCTCTACTACTTCTCTTGGTTTGGATTTCTGGGTTTCGGCTTACTTAGCATACGTACTCCTTGAGACGTTCGTAGTCTAAGTGCCGGTCATGTTCCGTACTTTCGGGTCGTGACAAAGTTGGTATCAGAGCGTTAGGTTTTACCTTCGGAGTGTAGGATGACCCTTGGTTGATGGAATAGGTGACTAAAGTAGAGTGACGTACCGTTGGTATGTTCCGCGGTATATTTACGACACGCCACTCCACTTAAGGAGCCTTAGGATGTACATTTTTTTTCCAGTATCATATTCCTTCCTGATCTAGCCTTATCGTATCAGTTATGGTTTTGCTACCACGATTACGGGCAGGGAGAACTACGGTTAGAGTTGCGGTCAGCATGAGCTCGTTACAAACAAGGACTGACCAGAGCATTATTCCGGAGACACACGTTTGCAGAGATGTGTCTTGATTGTGTTTTGCGCCACGAGCGTTTGATGGATCGCTGTATGAGATTACTTGGACGTGCCGATCAGCACTAGAGGATTGAGCCACTGACAGAGGCCAGCCAGATACTGATGATTGTTGATGTATTGCTCATTCATGATGATTGAGGCACTGTTCAGCGTGCAGACGAGTGAGCCAGTTATTGCTGCGAACGACGGGATATTGCCCAGATGTTGGAGCTATTGCAGTACGAGATTGTACTAAGAGATTATAGGAGATCACTAGTCACCGAGGATGAATGACTAGGATATGTGGATTGTTCGCTAACCCGATGTGAGGTCATCAGATAGATGGATTCCAGCTAGAGACGACTTCACGTGGAGACGTTGAGAGTCGACAGAGATGATCGAATGTCAGTAACCTATTATTCCAAGTTTAAAGTATTCGGAAAGACATGCAGGCAATTCTATGGTCCCTCTAGAAGAATGAAACCCTAACTCGACTTAATGACCGTGTGAAAGCTTTTGAACCTTAGGGTTTGCGGCAGTTCTGCGGCGCCATTAGTGAGGCTTGGGTTTGCCCTTCTACAGCTGGACCACCGATGCTGTGGTTTGTACTCGATACTATTATACCGTACCCAAGATGTTGAGCTCTTGGGGGATTATGAGATTTTGACGACTCGATCGGATGGCTCGACTTAATTCGTATGCTAGATGGTGAGATGCAATTCTTAGGAGACTCCAAATACGAGGATAGCCGTTGGATGCTCAGTCCATGCAGCCACGACCATACGAGTCCGAAGCGGTCGACATTAGAGAAAAATGGAGTAAGAGGTTCGTACACGATCTGGATATGATGACGTTCCCCTCCGCTGACATCAGATATGCGATGCGCATACCGAGGCATTGTTATTGGATATACCTTCCAAAAAGAGTCGCGCTGAGTATGCAGCCGTTACGAAGCAAGAAGCAGACATGGTAAGAACGATGACTCCTGGACATTTGGCAGAGATGAGACTTGGAAGAGACCTTGAGCAGGATTCCTTCCAGGACACTGCTGCAATGATACTTGCATCCAGGATTAGATGTGTCACGTACATTCAGAGAGCCAGAGGCCGACGATAGTGACATGCTTCTTTACGAGTGGTCGCGATGACTGCCCGAGAGATGACCAGAGAAGTGCCAGAACGGAATCGTTCCCGTTAGCACATCCGACAGGGCCGATGAGCCGATTGATCGTGATATTGACAATTCACAGAGAGGACTTGGACCCAGGAGTGGTCATTGTTACGCACACCAGCAGGCCAGAGTTCATGATCATCGACGAGACGTCCCACTAGTGACCGCGACAGTTGGCCCGAGATTCTTAGAGGATGCACTTGAGCGGTACTGTTCCGCCATTATTGATTTCGATGTTTTGGGTGATTTATTCGTATGATTTGATTTTGATGATTGAGGATTTACGATCTTTGCACAGTGTTGCACTTGATATCGTTTTCGTGCTTTAGTTTCACATGTTTGTGATTTTACGGTTTTAAACAGTTGAGTTGATTTTGTGCGTATGCACGCACGCGATTTGGTTCCTGCACTCTGTATAGTTTATATATGCTGGCAGTGCAGTGACATGTATTTTGTGCACTTGGATACACTGGATTTCGATTTCGAGGGTGATGCTCGACATTTGTTTTGTGCATTTTATGCACCGGATTGGATTTTTAGCGCCTGTTGGGCGCCTGTTACGAGATGCGATTTGGTGGACACCAGATGCACTAATTCGAGATTTTTCGTGCATGTCAGATGCACCTAATTTTGCTGTCAGGCACACATGTTGCCTACGACAGATGTTTCGTGCACACCTGATGCACTTAGATGTTGTTTCTGTGCGCATGTATGGCACATTCATGGATTTTGATTTCCGTGCGCACCAGACGCACGTAGTATTCATTTGCATATTTTGGGATTGATTTCTTATAGAGCAGTACGTTTTTATGATATTGCTATGTGTTTCCGTACTGAGCAGGACTAGTCAGAGGACAGTACCTGAATACATTTTGCATGCATTGATAGTTATTGAAGGGATTTCCAAAAAGCGAGCTATAGCCTCAGTATTTACCTACGTGTCTGATATGACATGAAATGTTTAAAACCAGGAGACCCTTCTAAATTGTTTCCAAAACGGCGGAACGTACATTTCAAACAAAGGTATATATGTATATAGTTATTTTCTTATGGTAGACGTCCGCCACTGTGCAGTGTTATACGCGTTGCACAGTGACTTAAAGAGATTTGGCATGCATTTCCTTCAGATACTTACAGATATAGATTCGATATTTACATTTATAGTTTCGAGTTATAACATATTGGTTTTGATTTGGATTTGGCATTGATATCTTCTCCACGACTCCGATGATCGCGGGATGCTTGACGGAGTTTTGATTTGAGTTATATACTCATTTTTCAAGCGCATGCGCTGCGCTACGATTTGTTTTATGTATTTACAATTTCGGAGCCCCGACGACTTGATGGTTTTTCTTAGATGTTTTAGTAATTAGGGGAGTTTGAATTTAAATTCGGGGACCGAATTTCTTTAAGGGGGGAAGATTGTAGCGTTTTGAAAATCGTTTCGGTGAAATTTCGGAAAATCGGTAAAATGAGGGGTTTTCTGTAAAAAGTCAAAATACAAATATCTTATTATAAAAATTAAATATACATATTCTAGCTATGTAATTGCTATTATTTGGTGTGTTATTGAGCCGCTGGTGAAATTTATAATTTTCTGAAAAAAATATTATTTTATTATTATTTTAAGCCGTCACTAATACATTTAATTAGGGAAAATTACAAATTGGAATGAGTTGAAACAGATTTTGTGCATCATAAAACATTAAATAAAAATTTATCATGTGGTTTTTGGAACGAAATCATTTGCCAAAATGGTTTAGAAATTATTGAAGAAAAAAGGCTTTTTTTTAGCGTAAATGGATGTTTGGGGTATTGTATTTATCATTTTTCATCACCCCACACCCGTGCCCACACCCACACACCCCCACTTACTCCTCCCCATGGCTGAATTCAGCACCCACCATATTTTTCCCCACTTGATTTTCAAGGAAAAAGAAATGAAAGAAAATAAAAGAAAATGAGTGATGTAGTTAGACTTTTGACTTTGTTTGACCTTGACCTTGTCCCCCCCCCCATTTTCCTCACCTCCCTCTCTCTCCCCCACCCACTTTTCTGGCCGAAAATTCCTTCTCCCCACAGCAGCCCCCCTCCATTTTCCCCTCTCTTTTCCCTTCAAAACTTCATGAAAAATTGCATCAAAAATCCACCAAAAATCCCACAAAATCAAAATCAAAGTCCTACCCATTTTAGCTTAGCCCGTTTAGCATGGATCCTTGTGAAAAGAGAGCATTTTGGGAGGCCATGGAGTCTTGTGGACCTTCATATATTTTTGGGTATAATTCGAAAACTTTTTGTTGCTTAAATTGTTACTAATTTCTTAAGCTAATTTGATTAAGTGTTATTTGGATATGTGAGTTTAATTGCAAGTTTTGGAATTCAAGTTGTGAAATTGAATGCAAGTTAGGGTTTATAAAATTGGTGTATGGTTGTGTGTTATAATTAGGCTTTGTTGTCATGTTAATACAAGTTTAGTAGCTAGTGCTAATGGCTAGCTTTAAAAATTTTGTTATTTTGCTAATTTGCTTACTAGGTTTTTGAAATTTGTTAAATGCTTGGGATTAAAAATGTGATTAGGTTTTTCTTGGCTTCATTAACTTTATTAAGTGTGGTTTAATGCTTTGGATCATGCAATTCTAAGCTAGATTGTAGTTTGTGCATTTTGCTTTGAAATTGTTAAAAAGGGTATTTTTGGTAAACTAGAATATTAGGATTTTTGGAATTTAATGAGATTAAATTCCGGAAATTGTTTATACGACTTATTTAAGATATTTAATAAATATATTGGCCGCTACATTCATTTAAACATCCTGTTTTGTACAAAAACGGCGAATTGTGCATGCTAGATTTTCGGAAAAATAACTTTTTAAGAAAAATTGAGGTTTTTGTGAGTTTTAACCTAGTTTATATTAAAATTAGTGTTCGTGAATGTGCAAATGAGTGTGATTGGATTTTTCTCGATGGTTTGACGTTTGTACATCGACATCGAGAGTTGGTTTGACTATTCTTGCATGCGTTGGCGATAGGTTTGGACCTATGCGTGATACGCGTGCTGATTTGATTTGCGTATGCCGTTTCGATTTCGAATTTAGTTTTAATGCGATATGGTGCGTTATGATATGTAGGTACCCCATGTGGACTTCGAGACGACAAGCAAGCGCGTGGCGACGTCGGTACCGGCTAGCGAGGACCAGGTGAGTAGATTTATATCTACGGGGAGAAGTCGGGTGGATGGCGTATAGCACCCCCGCAGTCCGTGATGATGTATACGGATGCGTATACACACCAACAATTTTTGATATGTTGTTAGGATTTATTATTGATGATTTTAGATGGATATTGGTGTTGGATTGGTGCATGGTTACGAAACCTTAGGTAGTGGGTTCACTACACTTACACATACACACATATACATACTTGCATACATTCCTTATTTCATATGTGCGTGTATGGGAATATATTTATATGTTCACATGGGTATGAGACTATGTGTTCACATACGTATTTGAGGAGGATACTTGGGATTGAGCTGAGTCGATGAGATTTGTTTGTGCTTGTGATCTCGGTGATATGGCAGGATTCGTACTTAAGGTACGTCCTGGTGTTATAGCGGATCTTGCGGCGGCGATACGGGTGAATAGTGTTATAAATAAATGGTCGACATGTGATCGTGATATGAGGCAAAATATGCTAGGATATTGATATTAGGCCGTATCGGGCGATGTATACCCCTTGATGATGATATGTGCTGACGATATCGGTTTGTACGAGATTGTCGATCAGTAGTCAGATCATGAGTATATTGAGGATATTAGTATTGTACTAGACATAGGTCAGTACCCTAGACTATGATCTTGGATAAAGAGGATACTAGAGGAATAGTGTGAGGAATATGATATTGACCCGTACCCAGATTTGGGGATGTCGTACGACGGATTTACGTACGAGCTATATCTTGATGATTGATCCGCACTCTTGACTTGGGATGTCTGATTATAGATATGGTATCGGATATGATATTATTGAGGCGGGATCACCGACTAATATATATACAGGTATGTATATGTATCGACTCAGATGCTAGGCGGTTTCCTTACCTGTAGTCTAGCTTGTAGCGTAGCCCTTTAGTTTAGTTAGTTGTTAGATTAGATTCGGTTCCTACCTATTTCAAAGCTTACGAATCGTGCGTATTTTTAAAGACAGCCTAAGGGATCCTACGGATATTTCAAAAAAACGTATCTTTTCTTAAAAACACCGTAGCCCCTATTTTCAAAACCCCACGATTCGTGTTATTTTAAAAGGCACCATTGTAGGACTTATATTAGGTTAAAACAGATTAGTTATCGTTGCGTCTAGTATTCAGCTCCCGCTCATTATTGTTGTTTGCTCCGCATCACATGCTTATATTATGCTTCATATTCTACTGTTGATATCTTGTGGTTAGGACACCAGCACCATTACCGATGATGCGTATGTACCACGTACACTTACTTGCCGGCTCACACACATCTTCATCGGTAATTGCCATGTCACGTACACCTTAGAAAATATTATTGCTTGACATAGCCTGTTAGCTAATAGTTTAGACATGATATTAGTGTACTTGCCTTATATGTTAGTTTAGACATTGTAGTTATTACCTGCTACCTCATGCATACTGTTATTCATGCTGCATTCATGGATTCTCATGCATATATTCACTTTTTACGTGCTATTGAGGTTTTGGATTTGGATTTCCATGAGATTTTCTGGATTTGGGGAAAACCGCAAAACATATACAAACTTCTTCTTTCTCTTTTTAAATAAAAAGCGCGGTTTTTCCCATAATGTATGAGTCGTCCACCATGAGCTTGCTGATGGATTTGGAGACCCGATTCGAGGAGTTGGATGAACTGTTTCGGGTACATGGTGGACCCGGTAAGGTACCCCGGGGCAAGAAGCTCGTGGTGATGACGATGAGCCTGGCAGGGGGAGACTACCTACCGGTGATTTTACCCGACGCGTCGGATATCCGGAGGATACCGTCGTGGTCTTGAGATGGATGGTAGGGACCGGTTTGGACTGAAGACGCCCTAGATATTGAGATTGAGACATTGAGATTTCGAGATATTGTGGTACTGAGATTTGATGATACAGGCCAGTCCGGATGGCCGGAGCCTGAGGTTTTGAGACATTGAGATTTATGTTTTGTGTCGATGCTAGACACTGTTGATGCTGATTTCATTTATGATACCTCATTTTAAAAATACAAAGGAAATCTCACTAATTTATGAAAACAGTTTCTTCATTTACATGTATTCTGTTTTCATGCATTCATACCTCATTCATATGATATATTGCTACCTGAGGCACTGACACGGGCACATGAGATCACACTCGGGTTAGATATTACCCTAGCCATTGTTATAGGCTGCATGTTATTCATATATTTGAGGATATATTATGATCATTGACCTAGGTTGCGTTATTCATGCGATTTTCTGTTCGTAGATCTTTTTCTACACACGAGTTGGCAACTCACCCCCGTTGTGCCCCAGTTTCTTGCAGGTGTTGCCGTACGGATTTCATTACGGCTTTGCGGTCACGGTTTCTTTTCGGGTGACTTGCTAGTAGGTGGGTTTATTGTATCTTACCCATCATTATACCTTGTATATTATATTTCAGTTGTATCTAGAAGTTCCATCAACCAAACTTGTATTTTTTGAGATAGAGACCAGTAATGTTATTCTTTCGACCATAGAGTAGCATGTTATATTTCTTGAGTTTCTTGCTGGTTGAGTTCCATTTCTGTTGTGATCCTCGCCTTTAGGCGTTGTATATTATGTTGCATACATGTTGATTTGATATGGTTCTTCCTATTCTCTACTACTTCTCTTGGTTTGGATTTCTGGGTTTCGGCTTACTTAGCATACGTACTCCTTGAGACGTTCGTAGTCTAAGTGCCGGTCATTTTCCGTACTTTCGGGTCGTGACACCTACCACGGCTCAAAAGAGTCGTGCAAACAGGTTTTAGTTGGGTACAGTCCCGAGCCAC
Organism: Agapanthus africanus; assembly: GCA_030015575.1. NCBI lineage: Eukaryota > Viridiplantae > Streptophyta > Magnoliopsida > Asparagales > Amaryllidaceae > Agapanthus > Agapanthus africanus. The sequence goes on from JASDDO010000014.1 coordinate 340,228,194, forward strand.
ATGGAGGCAGTGAGCGGATCTTCAGGGGTTCGTCTCTCCCGGTATTGGAGGTGAGGTCGCGCTGTGTCTAGGAGAGCCATTACACAAAGCCCTCGGCCGAGGCAGGAGATTTACTGGTAGGTATTCCAGTAGTATCTCAGGGTGTTCTGGGCTACACTCTGACAAGACTTGTACCACTTTTGGGGGTCTGACTTTTACCAACCCCCTAGGCCCGACATGCGATACTCATAGACGAACGGACCGGACTGTACGGATATTGTCACTGACAGGCTCAGTAGGGTGTCAGGATGAGTTCGCTCATCGACGTCCCTTTTGGTCAATAGCTGGTGGCCCGTCACGTATTGGCTTATACCTCTGACGTGCTAGTGGTTAAATCCACAGCCATAGTATTGACGAGTCTTTAGAGTCCACCACACTTACAGTTACTCAAGCTTTCGGGCGAAACGCTGTTGAGGCCGTATGGAGATATGGCAGGGTCCGATCAGATACGTGCGGTATTGCACGGATCAGGATCGGACGGTTTGTACTAGAGGACGTATAGTTATATGGCAAGGTTCGAACAGATACGTGCGGTATTGCACGGATCAGGATCGAACGGATATTACTAGCCGGCTTTGGTTTAAGCCGGATCCTGGTTTAGTACAGTGTAGATTTTGTCTCATTGCATTTGTATCCGGTCGGAATACAGGTGCGGGTGTGTATGCACAGTATCGGGGTTTTCCTGTAATTTATTACGGGACCAGTTTTCTGGAGTAGCCTGTTTGCATTCCGTTCCGGCCGGTTTTCCTTTGTTCTTTCCCGGCCGGACTTTTCCGATGGAGGGGGTTATTTGCAAGTTTGCAAATAACTTTTTAAGGAGGGGTTTCTTGCATATTGGTGGCATCATGATAGTTATTAATCATGAGATGCTTTCTTAGTCTTTTCCTTTGCTTTATTGTGATTGGATGAGATTAGAAATGAGGTGAGGGTTGATGTGAGGCTTGCTTTTGATGTGGTCACCACTTGAGTTTCTACACTCACCTCCCTTAGTTGATTCCCTCCACCATTCTCACATATGCTAGGCCGGCCACATTTTGGAAGAGGGGAGAAAAATGAGAGGGTTTCATTTTGATGAGGATAATCGGTTCATCTCATTTTTCTTGCTACACACATTCTAGCTCCACTTGAAAATTCCATTCCTCCGTCAAGGCAACTACAAACCCCAAATGAGACTAGCATGATCTACACCACATTCTACAGCAAATCTTGGGCACGTCGACTTGCCAGCTTCGTGCCCGAGTTGCCTCGGTATTGAGGTGGGAGTCCGTAAAAGATGCAGACGATGTGGTGCCCTTCCGGCCAGGATGCGACGACCAGAGTTTCCGCGGGAGATCGGGACGACGACGAGAAGACCGGAGGACTCGGATCACTCGGTATATCTCTCACCCTTTCTCTTGTTAGCTAGTATCGGTTAATGGTTACGATCCGGGTATATTGTCCGCAGTAGCGCCAGTTTGAAAGTTAAGAAAATTTTGATTCCGCATTTTGGCCTCGGATAGACGGCCGGGGCGCTGCCGTGGCGCAACAATACTAATTATATTGGTAGGGTTTTAATATCTAAAGTAATTCTAAAATAGTGGATAATGAGCTCATATGCATGAAGCTTCATGAAGCTTATGGTTGCATTGTCTTAGTCCACTAGTTTTGTTTTACTTAAGATATTAGTTAACCTAACCACTATAATTAGCCATGGTAATGTCTCTACATGAGTTAGTATATGATACTCACTCACCATGGTTAGCTCTCTTATTCTCTTGATTAGTTTTCATATTCATTTTGAGCTCATCTTCTTCCTCTTAGATTTTCTTTCTAGGGTTTGAAAAAGAGAGAGATACAAAGTGAGAAAATAAATTCTAAAGTGTACCCGTTTCCTATTTCATCATCCTCTACTAGACTAGCACTTTAGTTTAGGTTGTTTGCTTCACTAATTCTCTAGTTAGTGAAGTAGAAGCTTGAGTTCGTATTCCCTCGACCTAGATCATCTTCGGCCTCAAAGACTTCAAGCAATACCGTTGCCTCTTCTCGTGGAGCCGTCCTAGAGTCCGGGTGTTCGATTATCGCAGTGACGGGACTACTACAAGGAGCTTAAGAAGTGAAGGACCGATCAACAATGGTTGTATTTCGTATTCACTTAGTGTTAAAGAACTTAACTTGCATGTCTTACCCTAATTATCTAGCAAAGTTCTTGTTTAGAGTTATTCGGCACGGCTAAAATTTTAATCGGGCATGGTTGATGCCTTGTAGAACCTTCTTAGAGTGCCTAGTAACCCTACAGAACTCTGGGTCATGACTGCAAGTGTGTACACATTCTCTTTGGCACATGGACCATGGATGGGGCTGCCATGAATCATGGCACAAGTGGGCATGGAAGTGATGGGTAGTTAATGCGTAAAGATGTGATGTGAAGTGTGTTGACTTAAAGATTCAAGTTTACCTCCAAATCCAAGTGGGCAACCTAAGTTTCTACAGACAAATCCAGCAGCACCAAAGTGATGCGGGGGAACACACAAACTAACACACCAAGCACGAGTCACTGAGCCCAACATGTGGCCGGCCACATCATCATTCCAGCCGAGTTGGCCGGCCCCACTGCCTCAATTTGCCCCCATTTTCTCACAAGCCCTCCTTTGTTGCCACGTAGCCCTATTTTTATTGTTTGTTTATTTTTCTTTTCTGCCTATAAAAGCAGGCAGTGGGCAAAGGGTCAAGGGTCTCACATTTGCGAAGTTTTGTTCTATACTTTGTAACTCTTTTTGTTTCTTTAGTTCTTGTATATAGCTTAGTCCCCTTGAGTTCTTAACCTTCTCTTGATCTTGTAACCTCTTAATTGAGCTTGAAAGTTTAAGATTAGGTTATTGATATCAAGGGTTTGTATCTTCATTTTGGAATCAATAATGCTCTCTTTTGTGCCTTCATTCACCATGAGTTCTCTGCCATCACTTGATCTTGCAACCTCTTCATTGAGCTTGCAAGTTTAAGTGTAGGTTATTGAATCCATGTCTTGTGTTTTGTTCTATGGTTCTTACTGTTCTCTTTACTTGTTTTACTTTCTTTCAATTATTACCTTGCTTTACTTTCTTGTTTTTAATTACATGCTCTTTATTTACTAGCAAATTTCTTACCATGTCATTACTCACTTGTAATGCTCTTTTCTTTTCTTTGTTTCTCTTTTCTTTTGCTCTTTTGGTTTGTTGTTGTAATGTTTGTGAATATGTGTTGTTAGGAAAAGAATACGATATTGTAAGTTAAGGTTTCATTTTTCATATCCTTTTCCCGTATTTTCCATTTGAAACTCTGCCCAAACCTTACGCAAGCGCTCCGTTAGGCACCCTACCCTACCAAGGTATCGGTGTTTCCTAACCGCGACCGGTTGCGTTCGGTTTGGCCGGAGGCAAAAGCAAGCGACAAGAACGTAGGGACAGGGGTCAATAAGCCAGATTTCTAATATCTTACTTAAGCACCCTAATCTACGTTGTTGCCGATTGCTCTAGCTTCAATGGTTAATTTCGGCTCAAAGGATTGAGTACGGAATTCACCAGCTTACACTATCCAATCTAATCCTAACAACTTGTATTTTTGCATATATACACATATGATAGATACGAACAATCCGCCTCGCTCATTAACTAGTGAAAACAAGAACTTAAAACGCTCTGTTTCCCTGTGGTCATCGCGGCTAGCTGTAAAGCGACACCGTCCTGATCGCGGTTCAATTTTAGAACTCTTAAAACTCGACTCGCCAAAAGCGTGCGATCAAATGGCGCCATTTCCGGGGAGATGGCAACATTTTAATTCTTGTTATTTCGGGTTAATTATTGTACATCTTATTTATACAACTAACCCTATTTTTAAAACAACATAAAAATTTCAAAAACAAAAACTAAATAAACTAACTTTTTTGTTCTCTGGAATTCTTACCTGCTTGCACTCTGTTACTAAAATAAAAAAATAAACAATACCAGTGAGATATTACTTGAACATTGTGAACACAGAAGAAGTTTGGAGCCCATCTGCCACAACAGAACCGGCGACATCCCCTTTATATCCGAGCTGGCCGGCCACTTCACTTCCTTTTGCCTCTAATTTTTCCTCTGTGCTCCAGTATTCTGTTTTTGTCCTATTTTTATTGTTTGATTTTTATAATTATTAGTGTGCTGGTATTTTGCCATTCATATCGCTTTTGCGCACTAAAATCCGTTTTTCCGACATTTCAGATTTTTGCGGATTTGCGAACTGTGATTGTGGTGAGCAAAGTGTACATTCCAAGTTAAGGTGATTACAAAGTACAGTGCCAAAGATCCGGATAGTTTGACCCGCGCAAGCGAACTTTCCAAGATATTCGGATTTAACTTCAACAGGGGTTTCTATGTAAGTGCACGGCGGTGCCCGGGCCGTCAATCCGACGGCCAAATGCGGAAGCGGTGATAAACTTTAATTTTTCTTGAACTGGCAAACCGCCGCGCACTAATACCCAGATCGAACCATTAACTAGTCCTACCTAACTACAAGACGGGTTAGAGAGATATACCGACTGATCCGAGTCCTCCGGTCTTCTCGTCGTCGTCCTGATCTCCTGCGGAAGGTCCTGTCTCCACCTCGTCGCCGGAAGTGCACCACATCGCCTACATCTTTTACGGGCTCCCACCTCAATGCCGAGGCAACTCGGGCACGAAGCTGGCTAGTCGACGTGCCCAAGGTTTACTGTAGAGTGTGTAGTGAGGATCTATATGTCTCATTTGGGGTATTGGAAGTTGACATTTTGGTGGAGGGAAGATACAAGAACTATGTAGAGGAACTTTGGGGATTTTGGAACATGAAATGAACAAAACCCCACACACCAAAAATTTGGGCAGCCCCCTCCCCATATGGCCGGCCAAATCAATGAGGAAGAGGAGAGAGTGAGAGTGTGGTAATCCAAAGAATAAGCCCCATCATACAAGGAAGAGAGAGAAAGTTACAATCATAACAAGAAATGATCACAAGCTAAAACCAACACCACACTCAACCACAACCATCACCCCAAGTATGATGACTCCAAATGGTCAAGCCATCATGAACAAATCAAGTTAAAAGGTCAAGGTATGGAGCAACCATCATGAAGTCAAAAAGTCAAGTGATCATGACATGGCAATATGCAAAAGACCCCCTCCACAAATGCCTATTTGCAACAATGCAAATAAGCCCTCCTCCACCAATCTTCGGCCAATGAAAGATACAAAGGAAATTGGCCGAAACGGAAAGCAAACTGGCAACTCCATAAAACTGGTCCCGTAATAAATTACAGGAAAACCCCGATACTGTGCATACACACCCGCATTTGTATTCCGACTGAAATACAAATGCAATGAGACAAAGTCTACAGTGTACTATACTAGGATCCGACTTAAACCAAAGCCGGCTAGTAATATCCGTTCGATCCTGATCCGTGCAATACCGCACGTATCTGATCGAACCCTGGCATATACTCATACGGCCTGTAGTACAAACTGTCCGATCCTGATCCGTGCAATACAGCACGTATCCGATCGGACCCTGTCATATCTCCATACGGCCTCTACAACTTTTCGCCCGAAAGCTGAGTAATTGAATGTGGCGGACTCTAAAGACTCGTCAACACCTTGGTTGTGGATTTAACCACTAGCACGTCAGAGGTATAAGCTAATACGTAACGGGCTACCAGGTATTGACTAAAAGGGACGTCTGTGAGTGAACTCAGCCTGACAACCCTACTGAGCCTGTCAGTGACAATATCCGTACAGTCCAGTCCGTTCGACTATGAGCATCGCATGGCGGGCCTAGGGGGTTGGTAAAAGTCAGACCCCTAAAAACGGTACAAGTCGTGTCGGAGTGTAGCCCAGAACACCCTGAGATACTACTGGAATACCTACCAGTAAATCTCCTTGCCTCGGCCGAGGGCTTCGTGTAATGGCTCTCCTAGACACAGCGCGACCTCACCCCCAATACCGGGAGAGACGAACCCCTGAAGATACGCTCACTGCCTCCATGTGGCTCGGGACTGTACCCAACTAAAACCTGTTTGCACGACTCCTTTGAGCCGTGGTAGGGTAGTAATCAAAGTACAGTGGGAACTCACACAAGACAAATGACGATCCCCAGGTCGATGAACTAACCTGTACACATGTCACCAGGGAACTGCCAGACGTCTGGTATATGACCAACTGGTATGTTCCCGGCGAGTCCTGTCCGGTGTACTCATAACCCAATGAGCACCTGTATACATCTTAGGTGAACCAACTGACACCAGTGGCTTCTGAGACTGGCCACCGCCCCTCGTCGGGGTCTGGACTGTATACACTAGTCTACTCTGGAGTATCGATGCCCTGTCTCGAAACTCACACGACTAGGGACCATTTAAGGATATGCTTATAGACCCCCAGCTCTGACTTATATGATCGCCCTCATACTGCTGGTGGTCAAGCAAGAATCCTAGGGGCTCTATCAACGTGTAATAGCGACCTGTAAGGTCATCTAAAGTAGTACACGATGATAAAGGTAAACCAGATAGCATACTATCATCTCGAGTAAGACTGTCCTACCGGGATAGGTCCTCCATCAATCATTGCAATCACATAACTGTGACCTAATAATTGACTCTGAGGGCACTATCTCCAACAATCTCCCACTTGCACTCAAGGCTAATTATTGCGATGTCGCATACTCACAGCCTGTGTGATACCGTACACCCAACTCCTCTACTAGTCAGTCTCACAAAGCTCATTTGCGAAGCTATTGCGTTCGAGGAATAGCCTCAGTGAGTGGATCCGCTTAGTTGTTTCTTTCTATGTCTCTCTATATCTCAAGTTCGCGGAGAATGCCATCTCCCGAAATGAGCAATACCTGTCTTAGAATGTGTCTGGATGTCTGATAGGACCTAGCTCATAAATGAACTCCAAATCCAAACTTCTTAGACTGTATCGTCAACTGAATTTAATCAGTATCTTGCGCCATGCCTCCCTCAGTATTGCCTTGGACCACCTGTCCAAAATACTGCCCCTCGTCAGAAGGAAAACTATAACTCTGACAACCTCCTTGTCGTCCATGTCACCTTGGAAGCCTGGAATGATAACTGTCTCCCGAATGAGGCTGTCGTTATCATATCCCTAGAACATCCACTTATGTTCTAAAACTGCTTCCGACCGTTTCTCCAGGATTGGATCAATGTCAACTTATTGCATCTAGTGCAAGAACAACATCTGGTGTGGTACTTGACATCTCATGATTGACTCAATTGCCTGAGCAAGTGATCTGCCAATCATGCACATCCCTCTCTACTTTAGTCTGTAAGACACCTTTAGAGAGGGTGACTCCATCACCTGCAGGTACACTACCGTGCCGGGAGTCGTCCATTCTAAATACTCTTAGAATGCTGTCTAAGTACCCTTAATTGGGAAACCACCCAAATCTAGATCTAAAACCATAGATCCTGTAACCAGTATGTCAGATATAAAATCCAAGTCCTTTGTGGAGAAACCACCGTGTGACGACCAAAGTATAACCGATTGTAGTATAGGAGTTTCTTTTCCTATTCTGTGTATGTCATCCAAAAACCATGACATCACCCCCTACTACCTTCTCAACAGATCCATCCTCTATTCTGATGAAGTCAAACCTATGACTGTAACATCAGAAATTGATGATCTATCTCCGCTACATGTGCTTTAGTCTATAAATAGACATAAGCCACCTGTCCACCAATGCTTCCGCTGCTCCCACTGACTGCGACAACCCTCTGGCAGAGTCATATAGACGTACACTTCTAAAACTAGTTTAGAACGACGCTATACTCATCCTCCTGCCGGGTCTCACAGTCTGGAACAACAGCAGTGGTAATTTTGGGTAAACAAGAACTTCCCTGTCACCGTCCTTGAGGCTACCGTAGTACCTCTCGGGTGCCTGAAGTTACCCACCTTATCTGCGGAGTGGCCAATGGAATGTCAATCCAGATTGAATCTTTAGGTTCCTTGTCAAATCTTCAGTAATCGTTTGTGGTTCTGGAATCACTTCCAGTTCTACCATACTCCCACTACTGTTTTCTAAAAAAATCCATTTTTAATAAAACTGTGGCGAGTCTAGAACAATATTGCTATTGTTCATCCTTATGGTAGAAAGTCAACCCTCTTCATAGCCTGGGTCAACCCATAAACAGCCATTACAGAAACGTGCCTTGAGTTTTCCAGAGTCTGGTTTTAATCATAAGCTGGACAACTCCCCGTACCTTAACAAAGTTAAGATACGAACTGTTCTATATCCCATATAGGAACAAAGGCACTGATTTAATTGAACCAGATTCAAATCATGCAGCTGTCCCCAGTGCATGTCAACTAAATGGAAGGAGGCGGATCAGCGTTACTCAACTTAGGAATGCTTCCAATTATGAGTAACCTGAAAGAGAAGCAAGATCTCTTTATCATTACTATCAACTGAATACCATACACAAGTATCTATATCGTCGATCTCTTTGAAGAATCCCGATACTTGCTACACCTGGTTCTCTACTCTATTCAAATACCTATAACTTCTCAAAATTCGGACCCTGTGTTTCCACGAAACACCTGTCTAAAAACTAGAGAAGTCATAAGTAAACCGAATATAGTACGAGGACCAACCCCTCTGTCCTGATGGACCCTGGACAACATACAATACTCTGTATAAGTCCCTTGAGTCTGATAACTCATTCACTGTGTGTCGTAGGATGAAAACTGTACTTATGGTTAAGAAGAATTACACCGCTGTTTAATGCTCCTTACCTAACCATCCACTGATATAGGTAAATGTCACAGACATAATTTCAAAAAGGTATATCTCACTCTATGAGAATAGACGTACAGATATATCAATTTGAAATTGGTGCACAACAGCGGATATTCAAAACCAAATATTTGCCGTCCGGCAAACAACCCAGGTGACTTCCTCAAATATCACTGATTACAACGAATCCCGACATAATGAGGATGATCACCCAATTCCCAATAACTTACTCCCACTCATCATCTGTAAAACCATACAGATGTGAGAATCATACCTGGTAAATACATACCCTGGAGCAAGTGCCTAATCGGGAAATCGGTTTTCCTTTAACAGTACACAGTGAAGCTGAAACATTGAAATGTTTCGATGGGGTATCCTGGTATTCCTAGCAATGCCTCTTCCAGATTCACGACTGTAACCGTATAATTCTTTGCCACCTCTCCAAATCCCTTCATATATCTTTAGTCTTTACCTTCTGTACACCCCTTTAGGCCAAATGGTTTTCTTCCTTCCCTACAGTTCGGCACCAGCCTATGGTTTGGAAGAAGACTATCCAATAAGCATAATGGGTGTACTGTCCCAATCCTAGGAACACTCGCAATGAGAGAGGAGGTGAAGATAAAAGACACCTGAATAAATCTTATTCCTATTTCTCCTGAACCATAATCCATCCCCGAACTGGAACAAGTTCCTTTCGAGTTCGTATATAACCATACGATGGAGTATCCAAATAAACTGTGGATCTTCGTAGTGATACGGAGTGTCCTGGAGAAATACAAAGCTGATTTAGGATTGGCGAAGGAATACTTGGTTTCGTCGTGAATATCTGTTGCAATTTACTTTGCCCTCTTACTAATCCCTTGCTTTGTCTTAACCTAATACCTTCTGCACACCATCGTTATGCTAATTGGTTTTCTTCATTCCCTACCGGTCGGCACCTGCCTATGGTTTGGAAGAAGACTATCCAATTTGCGTAACAGGTGTACTATCTCCTAAACCAAGGAGTACTCGCAACCTGAGAGAAGGTAAAAGGAAAAGACAACTGAATAATCCTATCCGTTTTCTCCAGAACCTGAAACCATCCTCGAATAAATTCTTTCGAGTTCTTATCTAACCATACGATGGTTTTGTCCAATGGAAGTGGACGTTCGTAGTAATACGGGGTGTCCTGGAGAAAAGGGTAAAAGTAGGAGTGGCAATGAGGTTTGCAACTCTGACAATCCAAAAGCCAGTGTTTAAGAAGGTTCGGTCAACTTGGTCACTGAGTCATAGTCTTAGGGTTGGGTCAATGGTCGCTGCCAAAGAGAGAGAGAAAAGAAACACTCAGCGTGCACTCTAACCTAGATCAGAATGGTTACCAATTTATCTAATCTGGAAACCTCCCACTGTACCGTCAAATTCTCCTCCAAACCTGAAAGAAGAATTAGTCGGGATCACCCGAGGAGTAAACTAACTCATCATTGGGAATCGGGATCCAACTATCATCGCATGATAACGTGACGGAATCCGCTCACGCTATCACACTCCAGAAGGTATGCGCATATCTGGCAAGTTTCAGTTCTTTTGAAACTCCCGATGAGATTTCTGCCCCATGCTCTTATGACCTTGGCGTGAGGTCAAAATATCATAAGTCACATGTCAAGTTCTGCCCGTCATTATCCAGCTTAATTTGAACCCACCCGTACATACCCTTGACGTAGGCCAAAATAGTAGTACGACTGTCCCAAACCAACGCATCTATCTATGCAATAGATAAACACTCGGCAGCTACCAATCACTATGCCTTGGCGTGAGGTCAAAATACATAGCTTGAATACTACCGAATATTTAACTGAAATGACGGAGGGCTACGAATGGTTTCTGGCGAAAACCTTTAACGTAATGAACTTGATATCGTTGAAGGAACTGATAGCTTTTTAAAAAATATAGTGACGAAAACCTTTGCTAAAGAGGTCACTTCCGGAGAAGGGATCTCGGCTCTTTCCCCGTAGAATGAGGTGCAGGATATTCCAACTGAATACCACGATGCAAAGCAAAAGTAATCGGCTATAGTGAAGTCATTGCCCTGACGCAAACTTTTTGTCCAAGGGGTCACTCCCGGTGAAGGGATCTCGGCCCTTGACTCGTCGACTGAGGAGCAGGATATTCCAACTGAATATCATGATGCAAAACAAAAGTGAACGTCCTTGCAATAACAGCTTTTTGAAACGTGTTCCAACAACATCAGATTAGGTTTGTTTTAACTTGCATTGATCCGAATCAACGCAGTCCCATCAATTGATCACACCACAAAGAACGAAAATAATATGACGTACGTATATGCCATCCGCATTCCCCACTGGGTCCCGTCATTACCCGTTAGGTTAGCTAACTAACGACAGAGCGGGGACTGGACTAGCGCGGATGCAAAATATATACAACATCTACTAATATATATACCAATATATTATATTCGCTCAAGGCGTGAAAGAAATGCAACATCACAGAAAATGTACAGCATCACAGAAACAATACAGATATCTATGATCCCCGGGTTTCACAGCGCCACTACTGAAACTCGACGTTCCCCTGGTCGTGTGGATAGCCTGTGCAATGAAATCCTAGACCCCTACGGGCGCGGAAAGTTACCCGCCAAAACCTGAAGCGAGGCAGCCCCCTTCAGCACCGTGAATGGACCACCCAGCACTTCACGGAATCCGGTAACGTGGGCACCCCTCCTGGGTCAACCTGTAACCCCTACGAGTGCGGCGAATAGCCCGCCAATTCTAGAGTGAAGCCCCTTCCGTCTCAATGCCATGTGATGCGAGCTTGTTGCCCTCTAGAACCCGGCTATCCGTGCACCCCACCGCGGGGTAATCCTAGCACAGAAAGTAAAATATACATACAACGGGTACATCTACCGCAACCTGGCCGTGCCCCAAAACAATAATACAAACAGGCAGTGACGACAGTCCACATGTCGGACGCTCGCCCCGCAATATCAAATGTACATGATACAGCAAAACTATACTAGCTTTGCATCCAGGCTATCCCCCACGACCGATCCGCAACAATACAGCAATACATAGAACATCAACGTGAAAGTCACGTTCGCAAATCCGTCTAATCGGGCTATAGCAGTTAGACGGGATTTACCGATCAAGTGACATTCACGGTCGTAGATATAATGTAAATACTGTGAAATAATGTGTTTAAAATTTCCGATCGATCAAATTTTAACAAGTGGGCCCCAAGCATTGTTGTAGCAGATCAAGAAATTCTGGGCCCAATGTTATTATTCCAAAACACCTATTTTCAGCCCAGAAAGATACTGTAGAAATTTGGTGCAGCCAACTCATCATTGTGCGGCGGAAACGCGGCCCAAAGGGGTGTTTGGCCGCGATTCCGCGCTCCTACAGTGGAGTTAGTGCATCGAATTTTCACAGAACTCTTATTTTTTCTAGTAGATCACTTTTCTGTAACCTGAAAAAATTTTCGACACCAAAAAATTTTAACAGAAAACTGATGTGAACAAAAATGCAGATTTTGGAATTTTTGTCGATCGGAAATGTAAAACACATAAAACAAAGCTAGACTAAGTTAATGGCGAGGCTTTGATACCACTGTAAGTGCACGGCGGTGCCCCGGCCGTCAATCCGACGGCCAAATGCGGAAGCGGTCATAAACTTTAATTTTTCTTGAACTGGCAAACCGCCGCGCACTAATACCCGGATCGAACCATTAACTAGTCCTAGCTAACTACAAGACGGGTTAGAGAGATATACCGACTGATCCGAGTCCTCCGGTCTTCTCGTCGTCGTCCCGATCTCCAGCGGAAGGTCCTGTCTCCACCTCGTCGCCGGAAGTGCACCACATCGCCTACATCTTTTATGGGCTCCCACCTCAATGCCGAGGCAACTCGGGCACGAAGCTGGCTAGTCGACGTGCCCAAGGTTTACTGTAGAGTGTGTAATGAGGATCTATATGTCTCATTTGGGGTATTGGAAGTTGCCATTTTGGTGGAGGGAAGATACAAGAACTTTGTAGAGGAACTTTGGGGATTTTGGAACATGAAATGAACAAAACCCCACACACCAAAAATTTGGGCAGCCCCCTCCCCATATGGCCGGCCAAATCAATGAGGAAGAGGAGAGAGTGATAGTGTGGTAATCCAAAGAATAAGCCCCATCATACAAGGAAGAGAGAGAAAGTTACAATCATAACAAGAAATGATCACAAGCTAAAACCAACACCACACTCAACCACAACCATCACCCCAAGTATGATGACTCCAAATGGTCAAGCCATCATGAACAAATCAAGTTAAAAGGTCAAGGTATGGAGCAACCATCATGAAGTCAAAAAGTCAAGTGATCATGACATGGTAATATGCAAAAGACCCCCTCCACAAATGCCTATTTGCAACAATGCAAATAAGCCCTCCTCCACCAATCTTCGGCCAATGAACGATACAAAGGAAATTGGCCGAAACGGAAAGCAAACTGGCAACTCCATAAAACTGGTCCCGTAATAAATTACAGGAGAACCCCGATACTGTGCATACACACCCGCATTTGTATTCCGACCGAAATACAAATGCAATGAGACAAAGTCTACACTGTACTATACTAGGATCCGGCTTAAACCAAAGCCGGCTAGTAATATCCGTTCGATCCTGATCCGTGCAATACCGTACGTATCTTATCGAACCCTGCCATATACCCATACGGCCTGTAGTACAATCTGTCCGATCCTGATCCGTGCAATACCGCACGTATCCGATCGGACCCTGCCATATCTCCATACGGCCTCTACAACTTTTCGCCCGAAAGCTGAGTAACTGAATGTGGGGGACTCTAAAGACTCGTCAACACCTTGGTAGTGGATTTAACCACTAGCACGTCAGAGGTATAAGCCAATACGTAACGGGTTACCAGGTATTGACTAAAAGGGACGTCTGTGAGTGAACTCAGCCTGACAACCCTACTGAGCCTGTCAGTGACAATATCCGTACAGTCCGGTCCGTTCGTCTATGAGCATCGCATGGCGGGCCTAGGGGGTTGGTAAAAGTCAGACCACCAAAAGCGGTACAAGTCGTGTCGGAGTGTAGCCCAGAACACCCTGAGATACTACTGGAATACCTACCAGTAAATCTCCTTGCCTCGGCCGAGGGCTTCGTGTAATGGCTCTCCTAGACACAGCGCGACCTCACCCCCAATACCGGGAGAGACGAACCCGTGAAGATACGCTCACTGCCTCCATGTGGCTCGGGACTGTACCCAACTAAAACCTATTTGCACGATTCCTTTGAGCCGTGGTAGGGTAGTAATCAAAGTACAGTGGGAACTGACACAAGACAAATGACGATCCCCAGGTCGATGAACTAACCTGTACACATGTCACCAGGGAACTGCCATCTGACGTCTGGTATATGACCAACTGGCATGTTCCCGGCGAGTCCTGTCCGGTGTACTCATAACCCAATGAGCACCTGAATACATCTTAGGTGAACCAACTGACACCAGTGGCTTGTGAGACCGGCCACCGCCCCTCGTCGGGGTCTGGACTGTATACACTAGTCTACTCTGGAGTATCCATACCCTGTCTCGAAACTCACACGACTAGGGACTATTTAAGGATATGCTTATAGACTCCCAGCTCCCACTTATATGATCGCCCTCATACTGCTGGTGGTTAAGCAAGAATCCTAGGGGCTCTATCAACGTGTAATAGCGACCTGTAAGGTCACCTAAAGCAGTACACGATGATAAAGGTAAACCAGATAGCATACTATCATCTCGAGTAAGACTGTCCTACCGGGATAGTTCCTCCATCAATCATTGCAATCACGTACCTGTGACCTAATAATTGACTCTGAGGGCACTATCTCCAACATTCTAAACCCGAAAATTTATTGGTATGTTCTTTACTAACACCTTCTTATCAAATCCGAAGCATCCACTATTCTATCTTTGCAGGATTCTTTGCAAGTTCGCCACCAAACGCCAAAAATTGACTAACCCGTATTGGTTGCCGTGCTGTGCTTAAACGAAAAACGATTGTTTGATTATTTGAATAATTTATTTTATTGAATTGCGCATTACATCAATTAATACTGATTTAAGGGCAAGCGAACCCCAAAACATACGGTAAAGAATTTCATCACTTTTTCCGTGGACCACAAATCACGAAAATTGAGCATAACGAGTACCCGCACAAAATTTTAAAAGAAACTAGACTTTAAGCCTTAAGGACTTCGCGCTCACTAGGAGAAGTTAACTGTGTTTAGAACACCGCTTAACGGTATATCGTTCCCAGGGTGTCTAGGAAAGTGTTCACGGCAAAACCGCCAAAAGAGAAAAGGGTTATTTAATTAAGGACCTTCACGAAAGCGTCAGAAAACCTCCCCTTATCTCTGCACTTACCTGGCCTCGTGATCGGTACATCTTGAGCCCGTTTCTCGACACAATTTTACTTCAACAATTAAGTTCTTGAGCTGGTCTAGTTGACCTAGGTGAACCCTAGACCAATTAGGTGTGTGGTATTTTTGTGTCGTGATTGTTTTTATCCAGATTCTTTTTGTGTATATTTCATTCTTTTGTTAATAACTAACTTAAAAAAAAAATCATATTCTTTTTCCCCTTCTTTTCTCTTCTTCTTCTTCCTCTCTTCATGTCATTGGTACCCCACCCAGAAAAACTCTTGCCGAATTTTGGTACCCATAACCAAACATTACTTCCTACGGTTCTTGCTTTGGTCGAACTTCGAACGATCCCTCCATACCTAAACTTTCTTTGAAATATCGGATAGACGCGTCTAGGACAAACAATTGGACTCCGCAATCCACTCTGTATCAACTGTTTCAACCTTCCCTACATTCGTACGTTGATACCCATTTTTTGAGTCCTGTTGTAACTCCAAGACCCATGTCTATTGCTGAATGTATTGAACAATCCCGTAGCCGATCTTTCACTCCTGTCACCACTGCCAATTTTTGGGATCAACAATTCCATTCACCTTCTTATTCAAATGTTGATCCTACTCCTATCCATCCATTCAATTCTTATCCATCCTACCCACCAATAACACCTACCGTAGACATTGCTTCTGAACAGCCATTTGGGACATTTTAGCATCCAAACAACTTTGAATCTTTTACTGAAACTCCTTCATAACCCATGTCTAGTCTGGAACAGTCGTTGGAAGACTTTCGGGTAGCGTCGTACAAACAGATGATGGATTTGAATGCGACCATGGCCGCCCTCATACAACCTAACGAACCGGTAGCTAGTTTTCAACTAGCTCCAAATTTTCGAATGTATGATGAGGCGGTAGGACTGGTTGAGAATTTGAGTGTTGAGAGTGAGCTGTACACCCTTCCAAATCAAAGCTACCCATTACAAATTGAATCTCATAACTCCGGTTTTGAATGTCTATCAAGTGTCCCAAATGATTTACCAATTAAAGATAGAATGTTTAATGAGTTGTGCGACCTTGAAGTGTTTGATTTACCCGATTGTGAA
This sequence comes from Agapanthus africanus, assembly GCA_030015575.1. Classification (NCBI taxonomy): domain Eukaryota; kingdom Viridiplantae; phylum Streptophyta; class Magnoliopsida; order Asparagales; family Amaryllidaceae; genus Agapanthus; species Agapanthus africanus. The sequence goes on from JASDDO010000014.1 coordinate 340,244,504, forward strand.
GGGTCCATTCCAAGTGAAACCTATCCCAATCCTGTTGACCTCTACACCTCCACTCTAGAACCTAAATTGATTGAAATCCATGCTTTTGATGAGGTGTTTGAGAATATTGATTTTCACTTGATTGAGGATGTCGAAGCTGGGGATATTTCAGACGATGAACCCGCAGATTTGGATGAGTTTTTCTTTCTAATTCATCATCCCGAGTCATCAACTGTTTTTTCCGAACCCCATAAGCGTCTAGATATTGATGATACATACATGGATGAGCTGATTTTTGAGGAGAATTTTGAGGATATGATTGACGATGAAGCAGTTTTACTTGATGAGTCGGATTTTCCAATTCATCCTATCCCTTTCATTGACAGTGTACACCCTCCGGAACCTTTAACCGATAACCTTCCTCGATCACTCCTCTCCATCCTTTCGATCGTTCCTACCTTGCAAGAAACCGTACCACCTTCTTTTTTATGTCTGGTTTACCAAGTTCGGCGTACCCATGTTTTCTCACGAATATTGAGGGATTTGACCCCATTTCTCGATGGGTTAATAGATTAGTACAATCGCTTATTACACATCGGTCATCACAAATTATGCTAATTTATTCACCCTATTTTCACCCTCAAGTTCGTACACCATTTCTTTTTCCCTTCCGCCATTCTTCTTTTCATATACCGAGACTGTATTCTGCTCCTATCCGCATACGGTCTCGCGTATTCTCCATTTCTTTCCTCTCCGTATTCTTTCACCAACCTGCATATTATAGCGATAGAATTTTTGAATGGTAGGTGCTCACTTTTGGCCTGTGTAAGGCCTTGTATAGATTGATGCTGTTCTTTCCCCCTAATCCTGAATTTCAACGCTTAAACAGTGGAAACACTGTTTCACTTAAGTTTGGAGGGAACCCTTTTTGTGTAAATATTTTTGTTTTCCTTTTTTTGTAAAAAATTTTCTTTTGGGAAGCGCCAAAAATTTTGACCCTCTTGGTGGAGCCTGACAGTGAGGGTACTGTCAAGTTTATGTTTGGGGGTGTGCTCGGTGAGCTTTCTACCTTCGCATTAATTTGTATATTTTGCATTTGCATACTCATTTAAAAACCCATAAAAGTCGAAAATTTTCACAAAAATATAAAAACATTGTCGTCAAGTTAGCTAATAGGGTAACTTAGATTTTTATTCCGAAAGTTTAGTTTATATGTTAGAAATAACTAAATCCTAGGCTTAGGAATTGAAAACCCTAAAAATAACTCTCATTTTGTTTAAACCTTGGTAATTATACGTCCTTACAGTTTTTTTTATATAAGTAGGTAATCTTGAGTTCGGTTCTTGAGTTAAGTCAAGATGAAGGGAAAGTATTGAAGCATTACTAAAGGATAAGTCTGAAAAATAGTTTCTATTCTTGAGTTCAAATTTAGAAAGTATATACCCTACAAAACTGCACATACACGCACCTTGAAACTTGGGATAGTAGAGGATACTTAGAAAAACTCGTGCCTGAAAACCTAATATGAATGAAAAAACGGTATTTAAAGATAAACACCAAAAAGAGCATATTGAAAAATATATCCGGCCTTGAAAAAGAAAAAAATAAAGAAAAGAAAAATAAATAAATAAAGTCAAGACCTGGAAACTGCTATTTACGCTTTAAGCTCACACATTCAGTAATCGGTTGTTAGTGCCTCAAGAAGCATTAATAGTTGAATGAAAGATGTGTGAGCAACACCGACCATTATTAATGAAAAGAAGTATTATTAGGTATTAAGGCAATGGTACTATAGCTTGAATTGAATTCTTAAGTGTAGGGGTGAAAAATTTACACACACGTAGGGGTATACAATCGATGTTTGGAGGAAAGATAGAAATAAAGAATAAGACTTATGTTTTTTGTAAGTTGGTAAAAATCCCAAATTTGGGGCCGCACTTTAAAAGGAAAACTCAAGAGATACCGAGATCTTTCTAAACTGTAAATCGTATAGAATCTGGGGTTGAATAAATATAAGGTGTGAAACATAAGGGTTGGATATTTCTAACTCAGGATAATAAAATTGCTAACCTAGATACTAAACTATAAGAGTAGATTCGATGTTAGCTTATGAAACTAGCTTGGCGGGATTTTGTGCGTAGTATCCGCTGAAAACCCTTAGGAGACAACACTCCTCCTACTAGGGACACCTTGAGGTTTAACGGCTTGTTGCACGAGCTCAGTGCAACCGCGTTCCCTGTGAAAGTGATGCTAGGATTTTGTTTTGGTCGGGATGAGCAAAAGATAAGTTTGGGGGTATTTGTTCATGTGAGAAAACTGCATTTTAATACCGCTCATTCATCATCTATTTTGTCTTATATCGGTACTATTAACCAGTGTCTGCTCAGTAATACAGATTAAAGGTATCCGTGACAAAATACTGGAAATACATTTAAAATCATGGATATATCAATTGTGAGCCGACACTGCAACCGGAACTGAAAACCGACCGATATCCAAAGAGTTTTTGCGAATAAAGTGTGTGCACAATATTTTGGTCCAACACAATACAAGTGTGTACACATGCTCTTTGGCACATGGACCATGGATGGGGAAACAATGAATCATGGCACAAGTAGGCATGGAAGCGATGGGTAGTTAATGCATAATGATGTGATGTGAAGTGTGTTGACTTAAAGATTCAAGTTTCCCTCCAAATCTAAGTGGGCAACCTAAGCTTCTACAGACAAATCCAGCAACACCAAAGTGATGTGGGGGAACACACAAACCAACACACCAAGCATGAGACACTAAGCCCAACATGTGGCCGGTCACATCATCATTCCAGCCGAGCTGGCCGGCCCAACCGCCTCCATTTGCCCCCATTTTCTCACAAGCCTTCCTTTGCTGCTACGTAGCCCTATTTTTATTGTTTGTTTATTTTTCTTTTTTGCCTATAAAAGTAGGCAGTGGGCAAAGAGTCAAGGGTCTCACATTTGCCAAGTTTTGTTCTATACTTTGTAACTCTTTTTTTTTCTTTAGTTCTTGTATATAGCTTAGGCCGCTTGAGTTCTTAACCTTCTTTTGATCTTGTAACCTCTTAATTGAGCTTGCAAGTTTAATATTAGGTTATTGATCTCAAGGGTTTGTATCTTCATTTTGGAATCAATAAAGCTCTCTTTTGTTCCTTCATTCACCATGAGTTCTTTGCCATCACTTGATCTTGCAACCTCTTCATTGAGCTTGCAAGTTTAAGTGTAGGTTATTGAATCCATGACTTGTGTTTTGTTCTATGGTTCTTAGTGTTCTCTTTACTTGGTTTACTTTCTTGCAATTTACTTACCTTGCTTTACTTTCTTGTTTTTAATTACATGCTCTTTATTTATTTGCAAATTTCTTACCATGTCATTTGCTTACTTGAAATGCTCTTTTCTTTTCTTTGTTTCTATTTTCTTTTGCTCTTTTGGTTTGTTGTTGTAATGTTTGTGAATATGTGTTGTTAGGAAAAGAATACGATATTGTAAGTTAAGGTTTCGTTTCTCATATGCTTTTCCCGTATTTTCCATTTGAAACTCCACCCAAACCTTACGCAAGCGCTCCGTTAGGCACCCTACCCTACCAAGGTATCGGTGTTTCCTAACCGCGACCGGTTGCATTCGGTTTGGCCGGAGTCGAAAGCAAGAGACAAGTATGGACGGACAAGGGTCAATAAGCCGGATTTCTAATACCGTGCTTAAGCACCCTAATCTACATTGTTGTCGATTGCTCTTGCTTCAATGGTTAAGTTCGGCTCAAAAGACTGAGTACGGAATTCACTATCTTACACTATCCTATCTAATCCTAACAACTTGTATTTTTTCATATATACCCATAGGATAGATACGAAAAATCCGCCTCGCGCATTGACTCGTGAAAACAAAAACTTAAAACGCTCCGTCTCCCCGTGGATCGACCCGTGCTCATCGCGGCTAGCTGCAAACCGACACCGTCTTGATCGCGGTTAAACTTTAGAACTCTTAAAACTCAACACGCCAAAAGCATGCGATTAACAATTTTCAGAAATCAGAAAACACGAAATCAGCAACATAAGAAATCTCTCCCAGATCTTACCTTAGGTCAAACTAGGACATTTTGCATATAGGGTTAGTCTAAATATCTCATAACAAAACCATGCACAAAAGATCAAACCCTAACCTATAGTCCTGGCCGCAATTTGCGGCCTCCTTGGATAAATCTGCAGCCTGATTGATGAGTTGGGATCTCGGGTCTTGGGGAAAAACTCTAGGTAGCATGCACGTCTCACGGTCTTGGGAAATTATTTTATGGGTCTCTCGGGTTATCCTAGATTCTAATATATCATCACAAACTATCAAATAATCGATGTCGGGAAATTCTAAGTTGTGGTTTTGGTTCTAATCTCTGGTCTTGGCCAGTAACACCATCTCTAAGGTCTTACAACACTCACTACACCTCAAATACACATTCAAAAAAAATAGAATCCCTAACCCTCATCTAGGAAATTTCTAACATCACTAATCTACAAAAGTTTAACTCTAATGCACTATAGGATATTAGGTAACTCAAAAACTAAACTAGAAGTGTAGGATATACCTCATTTGGCAACTCAAGAATTTTCTTGGGTTGCCCATAGTGCTCAAAACCTTAGCTTGATTCGTCCATGTGGTTTGGGATGGGGTTGTGATCATTTTTAGTGAAGAGAGTATAAGGTTTTGTCTTAGTTTTTGGGGTGATTTGTGATGGAAAAAGGAGGTGGAGGAAGGAGGTGAAGAAGAAGAAGGAGTTGAAGAGAAAAGGAAATGAAGAAATGAGATGAAGAAAAGTTGGGAGCCACCCCTCTCTCTTTCTCTTTCTCACTCACACTCTCTTTCATGCCATGCCCATGCCTCATCATTGACTTTTTCCTTTCTTTTTTTTTCATTTCTCTTTCTCACAAATACATAAAACCAAAACCACAAATACAAATCAACAAACATGCAATAAAATACAACATGCCATGGTGCACTAGCCATGAATATTTAAAAATACGGATTTGACTTTATCGTGATTAGTAGTGCACTAATCAAATTTAGTATAAACTTGCATATAATTAATTAAAAAAAGGCCCAAATCAGATAAATATCTTTTGAATAAATAAATCATTTTAATCTCCAATTATTTTCCAAATATTGGTATATAATTATACCATTTTACGAAAACCCCAGTTCGCAAATCGACTATTTTTCGCGAAATATATTATTTTATTATTTAAATTCAAAAAATAATATTTCATATTTCTAAAATGTTACAATCTTCCCCCCTTAAGTAAATTCTATCCCCGAATTTAAATTTAAACCTCCAAATACCAAAACATTTAAATAATTAGCTCAAATCAACGGGGCTCCGAAATCACGGAATACTCAAGAATATCAGAGCGCATCGAGTGCACATGAAAACGAATGCGAAACTCAAAATCAAATTTTGTCAAGCATCACGCAATCATAGGAGTTATAAAGGAGATGCAAATCTCGAAATCTACTGCTGAAATCCAATATGCTATAGTCAAAATCATAATACGTATATAGTACACATCCTTGTAAATTCCTCTAAAAACTGAATAAAACACATGCAAAATCTTTCCCGAATCGCCGTGTGATGCGTAACTCACGGCACAAGTGGCGGACGCTCATTTGTTAAGTAGTAAATATACGTCTATATATGTTTTGCTCAAAATATACGTTCCGCCTTTTTGAAATATCCCAAAATGTTTTTCTTTTGTAAAAGTTCGTGTCACTCATGGACACGTGGGAAATATAGAGAGTATAGCTCCTTTTTTGAAAAACTCTTGGTAAACTTTTATTCATGCAAAGTACTCAGGTACTGTCCTCAAATCAGTCTAATATAGTACCCAACATCAAAATATAATGCTCAAGAGCAAAAATCGTCCTCAAAAGGCGTACCCAACATCACGTGCGTTTGGTGTGCGCGGAAATCAAAGCCAAATACAAGTGCCACAAATGTGCACAAAATCAAAACTAAGTACAACGGATGTGCATGGAAGCATCTGTCATGTGCAATGGGTGTGCATGACAACAATATCGAGTGCATCTAGAGTGCATGAAAATCTCAACCAAGTGCAACTAACATGCACGAATAAAAATCTCATCCCATGCGTCCAATATGCGCGAAAATCCAAATCAAGTGCGTGAGGCCCGCACAAAAACATCTATTGCGGTAAGGCGCACGAAAACGAACGTCAAGTGCAACGGAGCTCAAAAATAGAGATCTAGTGCAACAAATGTGCAAAAATATAATCTCAGGTGCACTAGGTGCTCGAAAATTCATCAATATCTCAAATACGCACAAAAACAACACCGAGCGTCCCAAGGTGTATAAAATCATGAATGTATGCAACTGTGTGCACAAAACACGTATCAATGTACTGCAAGCACATGTGAGCTATACCGAGTGCCTAAGTCAAAGTCAGGTGCATATAACATGCACGAAATCAAATCGACTACATCAAAATCCACGAAATCATAAACATGTGCAGCCAAGGAACAAAATCGATATCAAATGCAATAGATATGCACAAATCACAAACCAATGTAATGGTGTATAAAACATAAATCAAGTGCAATAACTGTGCACAGATGAAAATATCTAGTATGTGCAGCCATGGTGCACGAAAATATAATATCACTAAACCCAATCATCGAAACTCAAAGTCCAAGTGATAAAAGTGTGATACTTGTATCACAAAACGCAAATCGCAAAAAATGATATTGAGGTACATCTCTTTCAATGTTGAAAAATTCCGGTGCGCCCAAAGCTGGAAGAGCAAGAACATCCACTTGCCTGCTGCTCACGGTCTGGCGTCTTCGGTCTTTGGGTCTTTGTCTTCTCTCTGTGGATTACCAATCCCATAATCTTTCTGCTCGTCGTCTCGATAAGGTGTAATAACGGAACAGTTCCGCTCTGGCACTCCTCTGACCATCTCATGGCCAATTGACATGACCACTCGTAAAGCAGCACGTAACTGACGGCGGCATCTAGCCCTCTGAATACGCGCGATACAACTGATCCTGGGTGCAAGTCGTTATCGATGCGGTGTCCTAGAAATAACCTACTCAAGGTCTCTTCCGATCTTACCTTTGCTGAACTATACGGAGGTTGGCACTCTTTACTTAATTATTTTCTCATAACCGGACAGCTGTGTCCTCAGCACAGCTTTCCTCTGAAATCGGCCATATATAACACCTCTGCACACATATCAATCCTCTGGCATCCACGGGGAGTAACAACAGCTCGTTAACATCTTGCACGAACCTCTTGTTCCACTCATCATCATTATCGTCCACTTCGACGTCATCTCTTGCTGTCTTCATACGCCAATTCGTTCTCGGCTACAGTCAATCCGGAGTCTCTCTCAAGGACTCGAAATACGAGCTTGGGTATCTTCGCCACTCTGTGGAAGATATCTAGCCGAAAACATCTTCGGGAACTCTTCCAATCTATCGGAGGAATACGCTTCATTCTTCCATTCTCGATCAACTCATAATGCATCTGGGTGAGGACCTTCTATCCGAAACTGGTCAACTTACCAATCTCACATCGGAGCATCCAACGAACACCGTCTCTCTTGATCAATTTACTCTAGATCCGAGTAAAATCCTCCAAACTGGAATTCTTCAACTTAACCGAGCCGGCATCGACGCATCCAATTAGACGTATCATCTTCATCGCTCTATTCAAGATGTACTGGCGGTCTTCTGCCACATCTCTGGCTGAAAGTTCCTATGGTTTCAGCTCATAAAATCTGGAGGCGACATCCCATCAATCTCAGCAATAGCTGGGTCATCTGTCTATACGGTAGACAACATCGCGACAGCTAGCATAGGCTGTACATCAATAGTCTTCTCAATTCGGCAGCCTCTATCAATGGCCCGATCATCCGGTGCAAATCTGAACACTCACCTCAAATGAGAGATCTCAACATAAACACTATACCGATACGTCCCTATGTCACCAGAAAACATCATGGACAGCCCTCGTCCGTGATGAGCTCGCTCTGGCAGCAACTCTAGCAGCAGCTTTATCTGCGCTCAACACCCTGATGACAGGAACCTCAAGCAGGTATCGATGAAGACAGATCAAAGAAACGAAAGGAATCAATAAGTCCAAAATGGATATATGATCATAGGAAAGAAAGAAATCAATAGAAGTATGATCATAAGAACAAATAGAAGTACGGATTTCAAGAATGTACATCCTAAGGTCACTTAAACAGAGCAGCGTCTCATAAGTATGCCGCGGAACATACACACGGTACATCACTTTACTCAAGCTACCTACTCCATCAACCAAGGTCAACCTAAGCGACGAAAGTTCGAGTCTAATAACCCCTCAGTCAAGTCTAAGTTCCGTAAGGTCAAGCCTAAACTCGAACCAAGATTAAAGATAACGCTCTTATACCAACTATGTCACGACCTAGAAATTGGCACGTGTCCGACACGAGAATCACGCAATGTCTAAAGGTGTAACGCAATTCAAGTAAGACGAAACCCATAAATCTAAACCATTTTGCGGAAAATAGTGGAGGTTCAGTTTCAAAATAAAGGTATAATGAAATCATGTTTTTTTGAAATGCATAAATAATGATATATGAAATTGCAAGTGAATTATATAACAGTTGAAAACATATTTCGTCTTTTTTAAAAATTTGGGAAGCACTTCCCTTGTATATTTTGATCCAAAACACTATACATAACAATATATAGGCATTCCCAAGCGGGAGCTAGCTCTTCTCCCAATGGAGGAATCACAGCCATGCAAGAAACATATATACGACGCCCTACGATGAAGATCAAACACAGAAAGAACAATAAAGCAAGACATCACAACCTCCAAGAAACGAACATACACCCATCGCTCTAAGTCTCGCAACACAAGTCTGACTAGGTCTACCAATATACAAAGTCTAGTTTCTGATTGATTGAGTTTATCTCGATACAAAAGGAATAATAAATACAAGAGTGGGAACGATCCAATGTGTCCTACCTACCATAGCAACACCCTGAATGAAACTGTGTGCCAGTGATACCGCTACTGATTCAAGCGGTCGAACCTGCAAGAAAACTGTGGCACAACGGAGGTGAGTTGCCAACTCGTGAGTAGAAAACAACAGCAGGTAGAAATTGAATAAACAACGACTCCTAGGTCATACTGTATCATGAAGGTAATACTATGATAACTAGGTTGACCATGTATGCATATATGTATCAACATTGGAGTCAAAGACAACGACATATACAAATAAACATCTGAAATCATATGCATGTACGCATGTGGATATCATCCATGTGTGTCCATCAACGACACAATCAATATCATGGAACCTGAGTGTCTAACATCGACACTCGAATCATCATGAAAACATATGCCTGTATGTATGAGAATATCAACCAACGTGTTGCGACCGACATTTTTCGACATTGTAGGAGGTGTACCTCAATGTTATTTGTTGCGATTTGCGTTTGTGATCCGAGTATTACGCTTATATCGCTTGTATTTGAGTTTTGATGATTGATTTTCATGATATTGATTTTTTGCAACATGGCTGCACCTACTGGGAATTTACATTTTGTGCATAGTTATTGCACCTTATATATATTTTATACACCGTTGTGTTGGTTTATGATTTATGCATATCTATTGCACTTGAGGTCGACTTTGTACCTTGGTAGTGTAGGGTTCCTAGGCACTCTTACAAGGGTTAATAAGGCATCAACCATGCCCGAATAAAAATTTAGACGTGCCGAACAACACAAAGCCGGGATCTTTGCTAGATTATTAGGGTTTAACATGCAAGTAAACATCTTTACAACTAAGTGTGAGGGATTAAAACCTTTGTAGTCCGCTCCTTCGCTTCATAAGCTCCGAGTAGAATTCCCTTCGCTGCGATCCATGATCTCCCGGACTCATGAGAGGCTCCATAACTCGAACGATCCATGCTAGCTTGTAGTCTTCCTTTTCTCCGATGATCTACCTCGAAATTTCTATAACTCAAGCTCTCTATCTCTAATGAGGTGAACACCCTAATATAATTGGCTAGATTAGATGAGGATGATGGAGTGGTATTTGTGCTCTCTTTTCTTATCATATTCTCACTCTTAATCATCACAAAATGAAAACCTAGAAAGCTTTCTCAAAGCTTAAGGTTGAAGAAGAAGAAAAATGGAAAAATCCTTTTGTGATGAATAATGAAACGATATATGATTAATAATGCAACCATGGTTAACTATGACAAGGCTAACTCATGGAGAGAATTAACTAGGGCTAGGGTTTGGGTTGGGTTAAAGAATGCGTCATCTAAAATATCAACCATAATATCTTAGAACAAAACAAAAGAAAACCTTCTGGAATGTTCATGAAAGAACTAACCCAATTCAAACCCTAACCTTGTTTAATCTCCACTAAACATGTTGCATTAGTAATCATATTATGTTACAATATTATATATCACATATATAATATATTTTGTAACAAAAGAAAATAATACAATTAACATATATCGCATATATATCAATTTATTATCCGGTGAGAAAATGAAATAATAAAGCGAGCCAATATTTGATAATATAATGCAATATATCATATATATTATTATACATTAAATTATCGAATCGGCACTTGATCCGACAATCCGGCTATATCAAATATAACCGACTAATATGTCATGTACCGATTCATCGAATCAACACTTGATCCGATGACCCGGCTCATATCAAAATATCGCGAGAATATAATACGGTATCTCATATCGCATTATCCTCGGTCCTGCAAATATCACATATGTGCTCTTACTCCGTTTTCCCTGAGTTAAGAAACTTCTATGTAGGATTCTAAGGAATCGTCAATACGCCGGCAGTAGGTGATGATCATATCAAACACCCATAAGCTGCAAGCGGTCAGCTAAACGTAACAGCCACCCAGGTATTGAGCAATCAGAAGATCAACAAGTAAGCCTGTACATTCTCCTATGAATCCAATCAGTAACACTCCCGTACAGTCCGGTCTCTTCGTCTGATATGTTGCATATCTAGTCTAGGGGTGGTATACGTCAGACCCCAGTAACCGATAAGTCATGTCGATATGAGGCTCATAACGGGTCGAGAAACTACTGGTAACACTTACCAGTAAATCTCTATATCAGCCCTGGCCAGGGACTTCTAGTTATAGCCAATCGAACACAGCACAACATCAACTCCCTATATCGGGTGAGACGAATCCCCTCCTATCGCTCATTGCCTCCATGTGATTCGGGACTGCACCCAAAAGCAACCTTTTTGCACGCCAACTTAGACATGGTAATGTGGAAATCAAAGAACAGTGGGAATCACACAAGACTCTATTACGATCTCGGGTCTACAGACTACCTTGTACCAGTGTCACCGGAGAACTGCCATCTGATGTGTGGTATATCACCATCTGGGAGTTCTCGGCGAGTCCGTCCGGTGTACCCAGTCTCCACTGAGCACCCATACACCATCTCTGATGTCATAACACCGATGGATATGGGATCATCCATCGCCCATCATATGGGTCAAGATGCGTATACGCTAGTCTACTCTAGTGTATCGATGCCCTGTCTCGACACACCCTCGACTAGGAATAGTTATAGGATGTACTCATCGACTACTCTGGCCCCACTAGTATGATCTCATCATAGTCCTAGTAGTCGAGTACATATCCTAAGGGCTTTATCAACATGTGAGAGTAAGACAGTACACTAATATAAGTCAACATGTTAAGATAAAGGGAAACCAAATAGCATACTATCATGACGAGCAAGAAAGTCCTCTCTATATATATCCAAGCATCCATTATAATATACATCATATGTACAACAATGGCCTCTAGGGCATATACATAACTAACAATCTCCCACTTGCACTAAGGCCAGCTGCTGTAGTATCTCATACCTAGCATCCCGAATAATGTCTCAAACTGTAACTGGGGAATGGCTTTCGTGAGTGGATCCGCATTGTTGTCCTTCGTATCTACTCTCGTGACCTCGATCTCCCGGCGATCAACTATCTCCCTGATCAGGTGATACCGCCTCAGACTATGTCTGGACTTTTGATGGGACCTGGGTTCCTTGGCCAAAGCCACGGCTCCATTGTTATCACAATACAGAGGTATTGGATGCTCAATGGATGGAACCTCACCAAGTTCACTAATGAATTTCTTTATCCAGACAGCCTCTTTGGCAGCATCGTTGGCAGCGATGTATTCAGCCTCCATCATCGAGTCTGCAACGGTATCCTGTTTGGAACTCTTCCAACATACCGCACCTTTATTGAGGGTAAAGACAAATCCCGAGTGTCCTTATCACTTTAGAAGTTGGAATCGGTAAAGGACTCGACCTGGAGTTCTCCGTTACCATACACCAAGAACATCTCCTTAGTCCTTCACAAGTACTTGAGAGTGTTCTTCACAGCTATCCAGTGACTCTCTCCAGGATCTGCTTGATACCTACTCACTACACTTAGTGAGTATGCTACATCCGGTCTGGAACATAGCATCGCATACATGATAGAGCCTACTTCCGAAGCATAGGGTATCCTTTGCATGCGAGCTCTCTCTAAATCAGTCTTGGGAGACATCTCTTTGAAGAGAGTGAGTCCAGAGATCGTGGGAAGGTTCCCATGCTTGTATTCTTCCATACTAAACCTCTTTAGTATGGTGTCAATGTACCTGGATTGGGACAATCCTAGTATCCGTTTAGATCTATCTCTATAGATCATAATTCCCAATATGCAGGAGGCATCACCTAGATCTTTCATTGTGAATCTTTGTGATAAGAAGTGCTTGACTGACCGCAGCATAGGAACATCTTTTCCTATCAAGAGTATGTCATCGACGTACAATACGAGGAATACAACCTTACTCTGTGCAACCTTCTTATAAATACAAGGTTCATCTACATTTTTGATGAAGTCAAACTCTTTGACTATAACATCAAAACAGATGTTCCAACTCTACAATGCTTGCTTTAACCCATAAATGGATTTAAGCAGTTTGTACACCTTTCCGCTGCTCTCTGTTAGGGTAAAAATTTACACCCCGGTTGACCAAGTCAAAATCAAAGTCAACCACAAGCCAAGTGGGCCCAAGCCCAGATCCGGTGGGCCCATGCCCAGGTTGAGCCCGAACATGAAGCGGCCGGCTTCCCACCATGCCAAGATAAAAATTTTGTAATAAATAATTATATTGTATTTCCTTTATTTTATTTTATGGATAAATGTAAGAAAAATAGGCATAAAGCCAAATTTTTGTAAAGCCCATGGCTTATGTGCAAAAAGAAATGGCACATGAGCTATGGGATAGGCAAAATGCCATTTTGTGAAGCCCAAGGGGCTATGTGTAAAGTGTATAGCCTATAAAGGCAAAGATAATGAAATATCTCAACAACTTTATTCTCTTTCAAAATTTTTTTTAGATCTGGGATCTTTTCTCCTTCTTCAAGGTTCCAGAACCTTCTTTTTTCTTTTGAATTAAATCAAGAGTTTTACTCTTTATTCTATAAAACTAAATAGTTTTTCACCACGAAACCCATAAAGGGGAACTCAGATCTTCCATTAGATCTCAAAAAGAAGAGATTTTTAAAACCTCATATCTCTTAATCTTCAAGATCCAGCAACCAGAGGAGAAAGAAGAAGAACCCCTTTTATCAACCCCAAAACATCTTAGGAGTTTAACTCCACTCTGATTTCTCTTTTGAGAATTTCTGAGGCTAAAAGCATCTTTTTCTCGCCGGTGCCCAAGCACTTAAGCGCCCGGCGCTCAAGCGCCAAGCACCCACGTGCCGACACGTGGCGCGCTAGCGCTCAATCGCCAAGCACCTTCGCGCTGATATGTGGTGCGCTAGCGCTCGAGCGCTTAGCGCTCAAGTGCCCGGCGCTCAAGCGCAAAGCGCCCACGTGCTAACATGTGGTGCGCCAGCGTCGAGCGCCTGGCGCTCAAGTGCCCAACGCTCAAGCGCAAAGCGCCCACGTGCCGACACGTGGTGTGCTAGCGCTCGAGCGCCTAGCGCTCCAGCGCCTTGCGCTCAAGCGCAAAACGCCCACGTACCGACACGTGGCATGCCTGCTCTCAAGCGCAAAGAGCCCACATGGCGACACGTGGCGCGCTTGCGCTCCAGCGCGCAGCGCTCAAGCGCAAAGCGCCCACATGCCGATATGTGGCACGCTAGCGCCTAAGCTCACAGCGCTCAAGGCGCTGATCCCTCGTGTCCTTTGGGCGCTTTTTCCCTTTTTTAATATATGTATACATGTATATATATTTACAGATACACACACACTCCACAACACAGTCCCCCTAAAAATTTATTTTGGGCCGGAGCGCTGCCTCGCACACCGCAAGGGGGCTGCTAGCCTCCTTGACCCCCAACCCGCTATCCGGGTAGCGGGACCCCCGTAAAAACTCTGCGTGGCTCCCGATATATCCAACCCCCCTCCAAAACAAAACACACGTACACTGCACATTGAGTTCGCATGACCGGTTTAACCCGTTAATCGGAGGTTCCCTCTCCCCACAGGCGAGGGGTAATTAACGGCAGCTTAGTCCGCGGCTGCCGGAAATTCTGATCCCCACAATCGATAAACCCCCGCCTACCCTAGGCAGGGGGAATCTGTAGTACGCCTGACAAGAGCGCGCGTATTCCCATCTCAATGGGGTGACGAAAAACACCCTACAGATTTTGGCACACCCGGTGGGACTTTTCTCTCCTCCAATATTTTCATGCGAACACAATCAATATGCATATCGATTGCCTATACTGAAATGATGTTTTTTTCCCGTGCCGCAATCAACCTTCGACGACAATGTCTCCCAAGACGAATTCAGCTTCCAACGCGACCCCGATCTCGTGCGTGGTCAAGGTCAATGCTCGTATGGTTCTCCCCGCAAGCCTCAGTCGACGGTGGGAGGAACTGCCCCGCCAGTTTGGCTCCGTCATCTTCTACCCTGCCGGAAGCGCTCATCTGGCAGAAATCACGGCAAAACAGGTGGCCAAGCCGGTTTCAAGGGGCAAGAGGCCGAATGTTGTGATCGCTAAGGCACCACAATCAAAACTTAAGACGGTGTCTGAACGACTCTCTGGCGCTCCAACTGGGGGAAGACTTTCGGTACAAAGGGCAACATCAAATGTTGCGGACGAGCTCAGGCGATGACTCCAACAAATGCACAATCGAGCGTATCTCCAAAGCCCTCTATCGCCCGGTCTGCAGCGTCTTCCCAAAGAGCCGAAGTCTGCCAGGTGCATAGAATAGAAAAGTTAAGGCAGAAGCGGCTCAGGTATCGAGCCAACAAGAGGGCCAGGGCTTCGGCCAAGTGGAATCTTGTGAAGTTCCAAGAGCAAGGTTACTCTGTGACGACGGCTGAGTCGGCCGTAAAGATCAGTAATTCATTCGAACCTCTGTAGTGGGTTCAGAAAAATGCCATGACCGCCCGAATCAAGAAGACATCGGTCCGAACGTCGCTACAAAGAGACGTGTCCCAGCCCCAACAGAAAAAGTATGACACTGTCTTTTCAAGAGTCTATCAGGCAGTCTGTGTCGCACGAAAGCAGCGGGTCAAACCCAGAAAAGAAGCGTCAGCACAATTCAAGAACCTAGTCAGGCTAGCCGCCGATAATAAAAAGACGGCTGGATATATTATCCATACGGTCTATATGGCGGGCGGGCGCCCCAGCGATAACCTTCGCAGCAAAAGCAAGGATGGGGCCACCACATCCCAAGCCCAATCTGGCTTGAATGTGGTTGCCACTGCCCAAGAATAGTCGCATCCATTGGATGAAGAAAACCCTTTCGATGAAGATGATAGGCAGAAAGACCCCTCGGTCCATGTAGAGTCAAGCTCAGACAGCGAGGAAGAGCCGACTTTCCGCCCCAGGACCGCGGAGCAAGAGTTGCTTTAAGAGCTTCGAAAACAGCTCAGGAGTAAGGATAAAGAGATGGCCAAGCTCTATTCGAAAATTAACGACCTAACAAACGTTGTGATGCAGCTTACTGCTCAAATTGCTCGAGCGCCTCCCAATCAAGCACAAGTCGCTACTAATCAGCCGGGTGATGACAATCCAAAGTAGCCAATGCCTGTTCTTTTGGGTCCAAGGCTGGTCGAGCCGCACGAAAGCCGGCCACATTCCGCTTCTGGGGACGCCTTGGCCCCAGATAGCACTATCCCACCAACACAAGATCGGATAATGGATTTGGTCACCAGCAAAGTTAAAACATTGGTGGCTGAAGGTGAAGCTCAAAAAGAAATTGGCAGTAGTGGGCGGCCATATCCTGCACAGTACGATCTGATCGAGTTTCCGAGCAGCTACGTCATTCCTATGTTCGGAAGATTTGACGGAATGGGGAATGCAAATCATCACGTCGCCCACTTCAAAGCCTCGTGCGGAAATACAGGGGGGAATGATGCGCTCCTTCTTCGTCAGTTTGTCAACAGCCTAACTGGTGTCGGTTTTGACTGGTACGCGAGTATAGAAGATGGTTCCGTTATTACCTTTGCCCAAATGGAGTTTCTGTTTCGTCAAAGGTTCATGAGTGTTAGTGATAAAATCTCCATTGCCGACCTTGTGAGGACCAAGCCGGGGAAGAATGAAAGCAACACCGACTTTATCGCCCGATGGCGTAATCTCACGTTCAAGTGCGAACCGCCGCTGGAGCAGGACTAGTCTGTCAGCCTTCTTTTGTACAGCAGGCCCCAAGATGTTTCAAGAGCTAACCAAGAAAGTACAAATGCTGGAACGCTTGAAGCAAAATTCTACCCAGGACTCTCAGAGAGACATGTCTTGGAAAAGCAAGCGGGACAACAACCGTAGAAGTGGGAGTTCCAGCTGTACCAATGTCTTCAATGCGTCCGACAATGAAGAAAAGCGAAGGGCGGGCGAATCCAAAACCAACCGGTCTCGAAAGCTATTACTGAGAGGAGATGGGCCTTCCACAGAGGAGAAAAAGAACAAGGTTTACTCTTTCAGAAGGGACAAGGTCCGTAAGATATTTAAAGATGCCTTGAACAACGGCCTACAATTACCGGAGTCAAAAAGACCCCAAGAAGCAAAAATGAACGACAATCACCTGTATTGCCCGTACCACCGAGTAGTGAGCTATGCAATCGAGGATTGCTATATCTTCAAGGACTGGGTCGAGAAGCAGTACAAGGCTGGAGAGATCGAGCTGTCCAAAAGCGTGTTGGTGAAAAATCAAGTTGCAACTGCCAACTTTATAAAGACAGAAGTTGAAGCCTTCTGGGGGCAGACAACTGAACACGCTGCCTTGATAAACGAAACTGACTCATCGCGGCCTCCATGAAGTACACACATATCTAATAAGACGAAGAAGATGATAAAGCTACTTCGGAAAGAGCCTAGGACGGAATGGGAAGGGCAGAAGAAGCCTACCAGTCCAGCTGCCAATGCGGCTCCATCAGGCTCAAAATCCAAAATGCTCAAGAAGAAGAAAAGTGCAGCTCGGCGTGAAAAGGAATTTGTAGGTATATCGACCATTCAAAAATATATCGATTCCCTCGAAGAATATGAACAGAAAGAAAGAACTCTGATTCAATTGAAGGAGTTCTTCCCTATACAAGCGGCTGAAATTCTGGAAGAGTTAGAAGAAGGCTCCAATGAAGAGATCCCTATAGTGACCTGCTACGCCATCTACCTGGGCAGCGACTCTGAGGAGGATCTCTGTTTTCCCGAAGAGGACGAGGAGCTCGCCACAAAGGCCAACCAAGTCCAGCTTAGAAGCGGAAGGGCTCTGCCGCCAAATCAGGGAAACGCCTCAAAAGAAAAGGAAAAACATGTGGCTAATGAGGAAGACGACAGAGAGCAAGCTAATGAGAACCTATGTCCTCCCTCAGTGGACTACAATGTCTTGGCTCACCACCGAAAACTTCCGTCTCTCCTTAGCATCTACGATGCCTTGGTCCTATCTAAGGAGCTTAGAGATGTTTTCATTCACGCTCTGCAAAACCCTGAGCGGTATCAGGCTCGCTTTGCGGAAATTAGTATGAAAGAAGCCCAGTACTCTTTGCATGCCTCCGCAGTTACGTTTAAAGACGAAGACTTGCTACTGGGAACGGCTGAGCATAATCGACCGCTTAACGTGACCAGGTATAGCGACGAAGATCGAATTAATCGCAAATTGATTGATCCGGTGTCCTCAGTGAACATCATGAACTTGCGAACTCTGAAGAGTTTGTCAATGGACGTCCAACACCTGTCAAGGGAAAGTATTGTCATTCAAGGCTTCAACCAAAATTGCCAGCAAGTTCTGGGGTCCATATCTCTGCCGATCAAATTTGGGGATCTGCAGACAGAAGCTAAGATATACGTGATCGATGCTGACACGTCTTATAAGGTTCTCTTGGGATGGCCATGGATCCATGATTATGGCATCGTTCCGTCAACTCTCCATCAATGCATGAAGTATACTAAAAATGCCGAAGAAAAACGCATTGACGGAGACATCCAGCCGTTCGGTGTGCATGAAGTCCGATATAAAGGTTCTCGGTACTTTATGAACTGCCAAAATGCCAAGCCACAACTGACTGAGGATAGAGCGGCCCCAACACTCAAAAGCAAATTGAAACCAGCTGTCACATTCAATAGCAGAAACGCCCTGGTGCGCCCGCATTTCGGTAGTGACACAGATGAGTCCGACGCTGGAAGTCCGTCCATCCGTAAGACTCGCCCTCGTTTCGGTAGCGATACGGACGAATCTGTTACTGAAGCCCCATCTAGAAGCAAAGTCCGCCCTCATCTTGGCAGCGACACTGAAGAGTCGGAGGAAGAGAACCTGCCGTGCGACAGCTGTGCAGATTGGACCCCCATGCCACAAGCGAAACTACGAGAGACCTTCGAAACTGCAGAAGGGTCCCTAGCCATCACAAAGGTGCCGGAACGGATGTGTAAAGAGCTCGATGCACTGTCAGTCTCTACCGTGGACCAGCTGAAAACTTTCTACGTTCCCGGGAGGAAAAGTGGACAGAAGGGCATCCTGTTTTACGGGTCAAATCCTGTTGTGCACCCGGACGATTTGTCTGTCGCGTGCCTTCCCTATGAGAGGGGCATAAGAGCCATCCTCATTCCCAGGTAATATGCGCCCGAGATGCGGGAATACTTTAAAAAGTGCGAATGCCGGTTATATCAAACGGTGTCCGAAGCAAAGTTTTACGAAGGGCTATAACATCCACCTAAGGTACGAGCACTCATCGATGGACGAATTCCAGATAGACGGGGCATAGGCTTCATTCAACCTGATTCCAAAGCATGCTACATGATCCATGTTGGTGAAGCCAGCGAAAGATCAAATGATGATGACGAGACAACCGAACCAGAAGAAGCTCCTCAAGAGCTCGAAGATGGCGGACAAGCAACCTTTGACGAGTTAACCGAGATTGACTTAGGAACGCCCGATAATCCAAGGCCGACCTACATCAGCTCGCTCTTGTCAGAGGAAATGAAAGCGTAGATAATCACCCTGCTGCACGAGTTCGTCGACTGCTTCGCATGGACGTACAAAGAAATGCCTGGCCTTTCCCCCGAAGTGGCCGTGCATAAACTGGCTATATCTCAAAATGCTAAGCCAGTCAAACAAGCTCCTCGAAGAATGAGAAGGGAACTAGAAGAAAAGTTCATTGAGGAAACCAAGAAGCTCATCGATGCCGGCTTCATCAGGGAGGAGAAATATGCGGATTGGATCGCATGCATAGTCCCAGTGAAGAAGAAAAATAGGCAGATCTGAGTTTGTATCGATTTCAGGGACCTCAATAAGGCATGTCCTAAAGACGACTTCCCGCTACCGGTCATGGAAATGATGGTCAATGACACCTCAAATTACGAGTTGTTCACCTTTATGGATGGGTCGTCTGGATATTAACATATCAAGATGTCGCCTGAGGATGAGAAACATACAGCATTTCGTACCCGATCGGAATATATTGCTACAAGGTCATGCCGTTCGGACTGAAGAACACAGGTGCTATATATCAAAGGGCAATGACTAATATCTTTGATGACCTAATCCATAAATTCGTCGAATGCTATGCTGATTATCTGGTCGTCAAAACTAAAGCCAAAGCCTATCACATCCAAGATCTTAGGACCGTTCTCACCAGACTGAGGGAATACGATCTGAAGATGAATCCTCTGAAGTGCGCTTTTGGTGTGTCATCGGGAAAATTCCTGGGCTTTATAGTCTGATATCGGGGGATTGAAGTTGACCCATCCAAGATAAAGGCCATCATGGAGATGCCCCCTCCGAAGAGTCTAACGCAGCTAAGATCTTTTCAAGGCAAGCTTGCTTATATACGGAGCTTTATCTCAAATTTATCGGGAATATGCAGGCCCTTTTCAAAGCTCATGAAGAAAGGAGCTCCTTTTATCTGGGATGCCGAATGTCAAGTAGCGTTCGAAAGCATCAAACAATACTTGTTGCATCCTCCAGTGCTGGCCGCTCCCATTCCAAATAAACCGCTGATTCTCTACACTACCGCGCTAGATGAGTCACTCGGTGCGTTCCTTGCCCATAATAACGAGGATGGAAAAGAAAATGCCCTCTACTACCTCAGTCGAACTCTAGTCGGGGCGGAACATAACTATTCCCCAATCGAAAAGCAATGTCTGGCTCTGATATTTGCAGTGAAGAAGCTGAGGCACTATCTGTTCGCTTATCGGGTTATGCTGATCTCCAAGGTCGACCCGCTCAAACACTTGATGACCAAAGCAAGCCTAGCCGGTAGAATGGCAAGATGGGCTGTCATGCTACTTGCGTTTGACATAGTTTATACTCCTCAGAAAGCAGTGAAAGGGCAAGCCCTTGCAGACTTTCTCGCTGCTCATCCTATACGAGAAGGATCGCCACTCAATTGCGAGTTACCCGACGAACAAGTGCCGCACCTCGAGAATAACGAATTATGTTGGGAGCTTTACTTCGATGTGGCCTCATCGATAAGGACTTCCAGTAAATCAAGCGTCCCGGAGATAAAAGCAGGGATAGGATTGGTGTTCATCACGCCATCAATGGGAACCCTACGACGTTCTTTTGCTCTCACCGAGCCTCGTACAAACAATGAAGCCGAGTATGAAGCTCTAATAGCTGGCTTGGAGCTCGCCATAGAAATGGAAATCCTTCGACTGCGGGTTTACGGTGACTCCCAGCTTTTCGTCAACCAAGTAAGTGACGACTATAAGATATACAAACCCGAGTTAGCTCAGTACAGAAGCCGGGTGGTGGAACTCATGAAACGGTTCACTCACATTGAACTAATGAGAGTCCCTAGAGCGTTGAATGGAAAGGCTGACGTACTCGCTCGCTTAGCCAAGGAGCTGGCTGATCCTGACATGGACGAAATTCTGATCACAGTCAGGAGCCGACAAATTCTACCCCTAGTCTCTCTACGAGAAGTGAAAAGCATGAAACAGAAGAGCAGTCCTACCGAAGAAGCTTCGATCATCCAAGACGAGCCCGATTGGAGAGAACCCTTCATAGAGTACCTCCGATACGACAAGCTGACCGAAGAAAAATCTGCGAGGATTCAGCTGAAGAAAAGAGCTCTCCGATACGTATTTTTAAATGACACGTTATACCGCAGGTCATATGACGAACTCTGGCTCAGGTGTCTGTCATTGGCCGAAGCCCAAAAGGTCATGAAAGAAGTTCACTCGGGCATTTGCGGTGCTCACCAATCTGGCCCCAAGATGCGACTTCAAATCAAACGACTTGGGTATTACTGGCCCACCATGATACGGGATTGCGAAGAGCATGCAAAGAAATGTCAGATCTGCCAAATCCATGGTGATTTCATTCACAAGCATCCCTATCCGTTGCATCCTACGGTGGCGTCGTGGCCCTTCGATGTCTTGGACACCGACATTGTTGGCCCGATTGATCCTCCGTCATCCAAAGGCCACCGGTTCATACTGGCCGCGACAGACTACTTCTCCAAATGGGCTGAAGCTGTCCCGCTAAAAGAAGTCAAGACAAAAGATATTCAGATATTCTTCCAGCATAATATTCTATACCGCTTCGGTACACTAAGAAGAATGATTTCTGACAAAGGGCATTCTTTCAAGATCTTCAATGTTTCAAGGTTCGCTACTCAGCACAAGATAGACTGGAGATATTCCTCCATCTATAACCCAAGAGCCAACGGGCTAGCCGAAGCCTTCAATAAGACTCTATGCAAGCTCCTGATGAAAAATGCTTCAGCCAACAAGAGAGACTGGAATCTCATACTTCACGAGGCGTTGTGGGCATATCGTACCACGCACCGTACTCCAACTCAGTCCACTCCATACTTATTGATCTTCGGAGTGGAGGCGGTCCTCCCCCTCGAAGTCGATGTTCCAAGCTTAAGAATGGCCGTTCAGCACGAGTTGACGGAGGAGAAAAACGTACTCCTTCGACCTGAAGAGCTCGATGCCCTCGAAGAAAAGAGGCTCGTGGTGCAGCAAAATCTGGAGCTATACCGAGCCCAAATGTTACGGGCCTATGACAAGATAACCCATCTCCGCGCTTTCAAGAAAGGTTAATTGGTGTTGGTCCTGAAAAGACCGATCATCCCCAATCGACATGCCAAGGGAAAATTCGAGCAAAACTGTGAAGGACCATACGTCATCGAGAAAGTGTTCGACGGAGGATCCTACCAACTAATAAGTGCCGAGGGAGAAAGGCTCATGCCACCCATCAATGGCCGATATCTCAAGAAATACTACACCTGAATGCTCCAAGTCGCAGGCGAATTAAGCATATTAGCCTTACGGTCTGGATCATCAATCCTGAAAAACCGTATACAATCCACGGGCGTAAATGACCCCTATCTCTCCCAAATCCTACCGGTGAGACTACTTTAAATGTCCTACCAGCGGCAAAAAAAGAAGAAGAAGAAAAATGAAAGAAAAAAAGGTATGTCGACAAGCAAAACGGACACAGATGAAAACCCGAAAGGGCTCCGTGAGTAAAAACAGCAGGACTACCGGCGAGTTTGTGAAAACCCGAAAGGGTGCAAACTCGTGAAAAGGGATGAAACACACTCGCAAAGTCCTCTCGACCTTGTGAGGAGAAAACACCTGCATGAGATCCTTACGACTCACAAAGGAGAAACACACTTAGGAATCCTCACGATTCCTAAGGAGAACATACACCTGCGAGAGCCTCTCGACTCGTAGGTAGAAAATGCTTTTATGAGACCCCCACGGCTCATAAAATTGAAAAGTCTTAGGTGATAGGGACCCAAACCTGTCTCTTAAGCCATCGTTCCCGAACGAGAAACGGCAAATGATGAGTCGCTCTTGGCATTTCGCTTCAGTGTTAGCGGTGCTGATGCCGACCAAAAACCCAAATCCCAAGTCCTCCTAAGGAAAATGGTGAGTTGCTCCTGGCATTATTCCAGTGTAGCAATGCTGATGCCAAACAAGATCCAAATTCCAAGTCCCCAAACGGCGAATGATGAGTCGCTCCTGGTACCATATTCCAGTGTATCGATGCAGACGCCAACCAAAATTCAATTTCTCAAAATTCTGCAGCCCTACGGCCAGTCCCCAAATTGACTGCCGTATACAATCCATGGGCTCAAATAATTCTCTTCATACCCATGCCCCACCACAATCACCAGTTACGCGGCTGGTCTCCGTCTTTGGAATTATGCTCCATTGAGAAGACCCACTCATGTGTCCTCACGATACATGAGGAGAACAAACCATTGTGGGATCCTTACGACTCATAAAGGAAAAACACACTTAGGAGTCCTCATGACTCCTAAGGAGAAAATACACCTGCGGGATCTTTACGACTCATAGGGAGAAAATGCTTTTATGGGACCCTCACGGCCCATAAAATTGAACTTAGGTGATAGGGACCTAAACCTGTCTCCTAAGCTATCACTCCCCCCCAATAGGAATAGGCAAATGATGAATTTCTCCTGGCACGTGTGCTTCAGTTTTAGCAACGCTGATGCCTACCCTAACCCCAAAATCCCAAACTCCAATCCAATAAACCCTTAAGTGTTTAAACTAGGAACATATGACCCCTAAGTCGTTAAACTGGGAACAGATGACCCCTAAGTCATTAAACTGGGAACGAGGGAAATTTCCTCATGGCAGATGATGATTCGCTCCTGGTACCATATTCCAGGGCAGCGATGTTGATGCTAAACCAAAACCAAAATCCCCAAATTCTGTCATGACAAATGATGATTCGCTCCTGGTACCATATTCCAGCGTAGCGATGCTAATGTCAACCCAAATCACATCAAGTCAGCAAAACAACCAATGACCTCCCTGGCAGAATCAAATTCCACCTCGGAAACAAGTCAACTTCATCCCTGACGTCGTAAGAAGCAGGGCAAGTCAAATCCAGAACCGATCGTACATGTCGCTAAAATGTGACCACCGACCGTCCACGTCGCTAAAATGTGAGCACCGACCGTCCACGTCGCTAAAATGGCAGCACCGACCGTCCACGTCGCAAAAAGGGCAGAACCGACCGTCCAAATCGTAAAAAGGGCAGCATCGACCGTCCAAGTCGCAAAAAGGGCAGAACCGATCGTCCACGTCGCTAAAATAGAAGCACCGACCGTCCACGTCGCAAAAAGGGCAGAACCGACCATCCAAGTCACAAAAAGGGCAGCACCGACCGTTCACGTCGCTAAAATGGCAGCACCGACAGTCCACGTCGCAAAAAGGGCAGAACCGACCGTCCAAGTCGTAAAAAGGGCAGCATCCACCATCCAAGTCGCAAAAAGGGGAGAACCGACCGTCCACTTCGCTAAAATGGTAGCAACGACCGTCCACGTCGCAAAAAGGGCACAACCGACCGTCCAAGTCGCAAAAAGGGCAGCACTGACCGTCCACGTCGCAAAAAGGGCAGGACCGACCGTCAAAGTCGCAAAAAGGGCAGCATCGACCGTCCAAGTCGCAAAAAGGGCATAATCGACCATCCACGTCGCTAAAATGGCAGAACCGACCGTCCACATCGCAAAAAGGGCAGAACCGACCGTCCAGGTCGCAAAAAGGGCAGCACCGACCGTCCACGTCGCTAAAATGGCAGCACCAACCGTCCACGTCGCAAAAAGGGCAGAACCGACCGTCCAAGTCGCAAAAAGGGCAGAACCGACCGTCCACGTTGGTAAAATGGAATCAACGACCGTCCATGTCGCAAAAAGGGCAGAACCGACCGTCCAAGTCGCAAAAAGGGCAGCACCGACCGTCCACGTCGCTAAAATGGCAGCACCGACCGTCCACGTCGAAAAAAGGGCAGAACCGACCGTCCAAGTCGCAAAAAGGGCAGCATCGACCATCCAAATCGCAAAAAGGGCAGAACCGACCGTCAACGTCACTAAAATGGCAGCATCGACCGTCCACGTCGCTAAAATGGCAGCACCGACCGTCCAAGTCGCAGAAAGGGCAGCATCGACCGTCCAAGTCGCTAAAAGGGCAGTATCGACCGTGCAAGTCGCAAAAAGGGCAGTATCGACCGTCCAAGTCGTAAAAAGGGCAGCATTGACCGTCCATGTCGTAAAAGGGGCAGCGCAGGATTCCTACAAAGCGGGAACCAGATCACTCCGGGCTAGGGAAACGTCTTTCACGGACACTCTGTCTCGAAGACATGTCAACCAACGACCGTCCATGTCGTAAAAAGGGCAGTGCCAGCTTCCCAAAAAGAGGGAACCAAATCAGGTCGCCTCTAAGTAAAAGAAGGTCCATCAATTTCATGCACACGACCCACATATGTGGTGTGCATTTATTGATGGGGGCAATTTGTTGGGGTAAAAATTTACACACCGGTTGACCAAGTCAAAATCAAAGTCAACCCCAAGCCAAGTGGGCCCAAGCCCAGATCCAGTTGGCCCATGCCCGGGTCAAGGCCGAACATGAAGCGGCCGGCTTCCCTCCATGCCAAGATAAAAATTTTGTAATAAATAATTTTGTTGTATTTTCTTTATTTTATTTTATGGATTAATGTAAGAAAAATATGCATAAAGCTAAATTTTTGTAAAGCCCATGACTTATGTGCAAAAAGAAATGGCACATGAGCCATGGGATAGGCAAAATGCCATTTTGTGAAGCCTAAGGGGCTATGTGTAAAGTGTATAGCCTATAAAGGCAAAGATAATGAAATATCTCAACAAATTTTTTCTCTCTCCAAAATTTTTTTTAGATCTGAGATCTTTTCTCCTTCTTCAAGGTTCCAAAACCTTCTTCTTTCTTTTGAATTAAATCAAGAGTTTTACTCTTCATTCTATAAAACTAAATAGTTTTTCACCACAAAACCCATAAAAGGGAACTCAGATCTTCCATTAGATCTCAAAAATAAGAGATTTTTAAAACCTCATATCTCTTGATCTTCAAGATCCAGCAACCAGAGGAGAAAGAAGAAGAACCTCATTTATCAACCCCAAAACATCTTAGGAGTTTAACTCTACTCTGATTTCTCTTTTGAGAATTTCTGGGCCTAAAAGCCTCTTTTTCTCGCCAGCGCTCAAGCGCCAAGCACCCACGTGCCGACACGTGGCGCGCTAGCTCTCGAGCACTTAGCGCTCAATCGCCAAGCACCCTGGCGCCGAGACGTGGCGCGCTAGCACTCAAGTGCCCGCCGCTCAAGCGCAAAACGCCCATGTGCCGACACGTGGTGCGCTGGCGCTCAAGTGCACTGCGCTCAAGCGCAAAGCGCCCATGTGCCGACATGTGGCGCGCTAGCGCTCCAGCGCCCTGCGCTCTAGCGCAAAGTGCCTACATGCCGACACGTGGCGCGTCTGCGCCCTGCGCTCAAGCACAAAGCGCCTACGTGCCGACACGTGGCACGCTTGCGCTCAAGCGCAAAGCGCCCACATGCCGACACGTAGCGCGCTAGAGCTTAAGCGCACCGCACCTAAGCGCACAGCGCTCAAGGCGCTGACCCCACGCGTCCTTTGGGCACTTTTTCCCTTTTTTTTATATGTATACATGCATATATATGTACAGATACACACACACTCCACAACACAGTCCCCCTCAAAATTTTTTTTGGGCCGGGGCGCTGCCCCGCACCCCGCAAGGGGGCTGCTGGCGCCTTTGACCCCCAGCCCGCTATCCGGGTAGCAGGACCCCCGTAAAAACATTGCGTGGCTCCCGATATATCCAACCCCCCTCCGAAACAAAACACGCGTACACTGTACATTGAGTTCGCATGACCAGTTTAATCCGTTAATCGGAGGTTCCCTCGCCCCATGGGGGAGGGGTAATTAACGGCAGCTTAGTCCGCGGCTGCCGGAGATTCGGATCCCCACAATTAATAATCCCCCGCCTACCCTAGGCAGGGGGGATCTGTAGTATGCCAGACAAGCGCGCGCGTATTCCCATCTCAATGGGGTGACGAAAAACACCCTACACTCCCACTATCTATGAAGCCCTCTGGCTGAGTCATGTACATGCACTCTTCTAAATCACCATTTAGAAAGGCGGTCTTAACATCCATTTGCCAGATTTCATAGTCATGGTTTGCATCAATGGGAAGTAAGATCCCGATGGACTTAAGCATAGCCACTGGAGAAAAGGTTTCGTCATAATCCACACCTGGTCGTTGACGAAAAACCTTTGCAACAAGTTTAGCTTTGAAAGTCTCAACTTTTCCATCTACACCATTTTTCTTTTTAAAAATCCACTTGCTCCCAATAGGTTTTACCCCTTCAGGAGCATTTTCCAAAGTCCATACTTTGTTGGTGTATATGGATTCCATCTGAGATCGCATTGCATCCAGCCATTTCACAGACTCACCACTCGTGATGGCCTGCTCGAAACTAGTCGGCTCATCATCTTCCATGATGCAATCCTCGCTTCCACCATCAATGAGAAAACCGTAGTATCTCTCAGGTGGATGAGAAATCCTACTAGATCGGCGGAGAGGCTGGGGTTCTTCGGGTACTACTGTATCCTCTGGTTCCACTAAATCTTCTGTTGTAGTTTGTGTTGCTGGAACTTCTTCCAGTTCTACCTCAGAGCCACTAATATCTTTTGCAAGAAATTCCTTTTCTAAAAAGGTGGCGTCCTGAGAAACAAACCCTTTTTGTTCTTCGGTGTGGTAGAAGATATACCCGCACGAATGTTTGGGAAATCCAATAAACATGCACAGAATAGACCTTGCCCCGAGCTTGTCCGGATTTTGTATTTTCACATATGCCGGACAACCCCGTATACTAACATAATTAAGATATGGTCTCTTTCTTTTCCATATCTCATATGGAGTGGTTGGCAAAGATTTGGTGGGAACCATATTCAATAGGTCTGCAGCTGTCTCCAGTGCATATTCCCAGAAGGAAATAGGCAACTCAGCTGTGCTCATCATAGAGAGCACCATATCTAATAGGGTGGGATTCCTCTGTTCCGATACACCATTGTGTTGTGGTGTATAAGGATGAGTAATTTGAGAGAGAATCCCATTCTCTTTTAGATAATCCAGAAAATCATTGCTCAAGTATTCTCCTCCTCGATCAGATCGAAGGATCTTAATACTTTTTCCCGTTTGGTTCTCTACTTCGTGCTTATATTCTCTGAATTTCTCAAAAGCTTCATACTTGTGTTTCATCAGGAACACATGTCCGTATCTAGAGAGATCGTCAGCGAATGTAATGAAGTAGGAAGAATCATTCCTGGCATGCGTAGACATAGGACCGAATACATCACTATGTACCAGTCCTAAGAGTTCCGTAACTCTTTCTCCGTGTCCACTAAACGGAGTTTTGGTCATTTTACCTTTGAGACATGAATGGAAAGTATCATAAGATGATAATGTTAGTTATATGTATGCCCTAGAGGCCATTACTGTACATTGGATGTATATTGTAGTGGATGCTGAGACATATATAGGTAGGACTTTCTTGCTCGGCATGATAGTACGCTATCTGGTTGCTCTTTATCTTAACATGTATACTTTTTGTCTCTCTGTTACATGTTGATAAAGCCCTTAGGATGTGTACTCGACTTCCAGGACTATGATGCAGATCATACTAGTGGGGTCTGGGTAGTCCATGAGTACATCCTTCAATGTTCCTAGTCGAGGGAATATCGAGACGGGGCATCGATATTCCAGAGTAGACTAGCTTATATCTTCTCGACCCATGCGATGGGCGATGGATCATCCCATATCCATTGGTGTTTAACATCAGAGATGGTATACGGGTGCTCAGTGGAGACTGGGTACACTGAACGGACTCGCCGAGAACTCCCAGATGGTATTATACCTCACGTCAGATGGTAGTTCTCTGGTGACACTGGTACAGCTTAGTCTGTTGACCCGAGATCGTCATAGAGTCTTGTGTGTTTCCCACTGTGCTTTGATTTCCACCCTACCACGGCTCTACTGAGTCGTGCAAACAGGTGGTTTTTGGGTACAGTCCCGATTCACATGGAGGCAATAAGCGATAGGAGGGGATTCGTCTCTCCCGGTATTGGGGGTTGATGTTGCGCTATGCTCGACTGGCCATAACAGGAAATCCCTGGCCAGGGTTGCATTGATATACTGGTAAGAGTTATCAGTAGTTTCACGATTGTCATGGACCTCACGTCGGCATGACTTATCGAGCTATTGGGGTCTGACGTTTACCACCCCTAGGCGAGATATGCGACATATCAGACGAACAGACCAGACTGTACGGTAAGTGTTACTGGTTGGATTCACAGGAGTGTGAGCGGGCTTGCTCGTCGTTCTTCTGATCGCTCAATACCCAGGTGGCCGTTACGTTTAGCAGACCGCTTGCGGCTTGTGGGTGTTTGATATGATCATCATCTGCTGCCGGCGTATTGACGAGTCTTTAGAGTCCTACACAGAGGTTTCCTGGCTCAAGCGAAACGAAATAGGAGTGCATATGAGATATGTGCGGGACCGAGAATAATACCAGTATGTGATACTGTATTCGATTCTCGCGATTTGTGACATTGATCGGTTATATGCGATATAGCCGGGTTATCGAATCAAGTGTTGATTCGATAAGATGTTACTAATGACACAAGTCGGTTATGTGCGACATGACCGGGTAATTGAATCAAGTGTTGATTTAATGATTTATTGTAGAATTATATATTTGATATATTACTTTGCATTAACTAGTATTGGTTCACTTTAAATGGATTTTCTCACTTGGAGTGCACATTGTATATGTGATATATTTTTGTGTGCACTTGTTTGTATCATGTTTGATGATACATGCAAAATTGGTTAAGTGTAAAGATTGAACCATGGTTATATGAATGGTTAGGGTTATAATTACTTATTCATTCATTTATTTATTTATTAGTTTTGGAAAATAAAAGCATTAAGAGAAAAAACAAAATGGTTTTCTTTCATTCTTTTCTTTCATGAAGCTTTTGACCAAGTGACCATTTTATCTTCTTCTTTAACCCTAACCATTCACATAAACTCTAGTTAGCTCTCTACACTTGACCATGGTTCATGATATAATAAGAATTCATTTATTTTCTATTTAGAAATATACTTATCATATCATTCATCATCTTCTTCTTCTTCTTTAAAAGTAGAAAAAGCTTGACCATCAATGGTGATTGATGAAAAAGTGTGAGAAATCCAAATCTAAAGTATACCCACTTCCTATTTCTTCATCCTCTACCTCTTGCCAAGTTGTATAGGGTGTTTCCTTCACAAGTTTTCAAGGCTTGGTGAAGTTGGAGCTTGATCTTGTGATGCCTCGACGTAGATCATCTTCGTCATCGAACCGACGACCAAGCCCGCCCATTTCTCCGATGAAGCCGATGCTAGAGTCATGGATTTGATTTGGACAATGGAGGGACCCCATCACGGAGCCTAGGACGTGGAGGACCGGGTCTACAAAGGTTGTAGCTTATTTCCTTTAGTTAAAAGTCGTTAACTTGCATCGCATAGCCTATATATCAAGTTAACGATCCGTATTAGGGTTTGTAGGCACTTCTAAAATTTGAATTAGCCATGTTTGATGCCTTGTGAGACTTCATTAGTGTGCCTAGGAACCCTACAGTGATATCAGAGCCTAGCTAGAGCCTTAGGCGATGCGTAGACGGAATTAGAAGTTCGATCGAATCAAAACCCAAACCCAAAAATGCTCTCTGTACATTTTTGAAATTCGTGGTTTTTTGAGAATTAAAAATATGCAGAAAACTCAGTAGACGATTCTAAGAATTACTGTATAAAACGGGGCCCCTGAATCCATCAAAGCGCGGCGGAACCGCGGCATTAGCATGCTGATGCGGCGGTTCCGCGGCCCTTTTGTCTCCTCTTGCAATAAAGTTTGCACAGTAATTCCTAGTTTGCAGTGCTAGTTTTCCTGGGAATTTTTAATATTTTTTCAAGAGTTGAATTTTCTGGGTTGTATTGAGGACTCGGTGTATCGATCAGATTGTCTAATTTTGTCAGTGTGTTTTTCCGGGTATTTTTAGAATATGTTAAAAAGTTCGTCCGGATATAAATACCCACTTTTTCCCCTGCCGGGAAAATTCCAATTGTTGGATTTTTCCGTAGTTTAACGACGTTCTAAGTAGTGCAAGTAACGCGATGGTCCCTCTAGAAGACAACAAACCTTAACTCGATTATGTGACCGTCTTGAACTGCCCTTTGAACATTCGGGTTTAGGGCAGTACGGCGTGCCACATGTGAGGCGTTGGCTTGACCCTTCTACGGCTGGACCGTTGGTACTGAGACACGAACTGAATGTTGTTAGACTTATTTCATGTGTTGAGCTGTTTCAGGAAAACTTGGGTGTTCGAATGTTCAATCGGAAAGTTTAACATTTTCTGTTTATCCGGAATGTGATAGAACAATTGGAATTCACAAAAGTTATGTGATAACTGAATGAATGTTATAAACATAGCACTTTAGTCTCACTTGATCGGTTGCCACGGAATTTTGATGTGATCAAAAGTCCGTCGCAATAACGTAGTGTACGCGGATACTCGCCGGGTAAACTTAATAGACAGCCTCACCCCATAGCCTCGACCAAGTGACTGTAGGAGAACCCCGTCGCCGAAAGCATCCGTTCGGGTGCTCGCGGCAGCGGTGTTCCGCCTTGGTGCACTTCGTCGACGGCACCGGGGGTGCGGCCGCCTACTGAAGTTTGCGACGAGAATTCGATTAGGATGTCGGGAATCTTGTTGAATTGCCCGACTTGATATTGAAAAGAGTTTTCGATTTTGAGACTAAAATGCGGGGTTTATAATTGTTAGGCATACGATGTCTAAGTGATTCATTTGATCAGGCATGCGATGTCTGAGGTGGTTGCGGATTCCAACTGTTGTAGTTTTACACATTCTTTTCTGTGACCGTAAGTGTAATATGTGATGTCGCATGTTTCGTTGCTATATGTCAACGACAATTGGGATGCGCATATTTACTTACGTTGATGACATGTGATGTTATGTGTTGCTGGATATGTTATATTGGATCGTCGTGTTCGAATAGCCGGGGGTTCTTATGTGAGATGAGTGCTTTCCATTTTCATTCATGTAAAAAATTTGTATGTAATATTCTTTTATTGGGGCACTTCCAGGTTGCGGAAGTTGTCACCGTTGATGTATATTGTTTACTTTTTTGCACTAGGATAGACCCAAGGAGGGGAGCACAAGTAACCGGGTTCTAGGGTCCAGTGGGAGACCATCTTGAGGAGTCGAGTCCGGGTCTCCTAACCCTAGAATTGGTAGGGTTGCTTGCCGCTCTCGTAGGGGTCTAGGGGTATGGGATTGGCTATTCATCACGACCGTGGAATCCGTGTTTTATACTGGCTCGTATTGAAAACACGGACGTCCTAGTATATCCAATATTTCATATGATATTTTCTGCTGCGTTATCTGTGATGTGATCATGTGATGTTCTGTGCTCTGTTCAGATAGATGTAGTATATAGTATATATGATATATTATATAGACGTTGCTTATGTTTTACACCCGTGATAGCCCTGCCTCGCTCTGCCGTTAGTTACCTAACCTAACGGTGCAGACGGGACATCGAGGCGAATGCGGATGGCATAAGCGTACGTTATATTTATCTGTGATGTTTAGGTGGACTTAAATGATGGGATATTCATTAATGAGATTAATGAAAGAAAATAAACCTAATTGATGTTGTGGAATCGAATTTCAAAATAAAAACAGGTAGCTACAGTTCTTGCTTTGCATCGCGGTGTTCATTATAGAACATCCTGCACCTTATTCGATGAGGAAAGGACCGAGATCCCTTCACCGGGAGTGACTCCTTTAGAAATAACTGGCAGATGCTACAACCCTCGGTTTGTCTTTGATCGCTTCTATAGTTTCCGCTTTGCACAGTGATATATATGATATATCCCGCACCTCATTCGACGAGGAAAGGGCCGACGATCCCTTCACCGGGAGTGACCCCTTTAGCAAAACTAGAAAAGCCTCGAAAACATTCCATTTAAAAACCATTTGATTCCGCAACAAGATCAAGTTCAAAGCGTTAAAGGTTTTCATAAAAACCATTCACAACCCTCCGTCATTTTAGGAAGTAGAGTACTTAGTATTCGTGCTGTGTTTGTTGACCATAGTCAAGGCACAGTGTACGGTAGCTAAGTGATGTCTTCCTACACCGCATATGATTCGATTAGTTAGGACAGTCGCGTGACTTTCTTGACCTTAGTTAAGGGTCATGTGGGTGGGTCTAATTAATCACGAAATGACGGGTAGAACTTGACTAGTACTTATGATTTGTTGACCATAGTTAAGGTCATAGGTGCTAGGGGTGAAAACCATTATCGGGAGTTTCAAGTGTTGAAACTTGCAATGAGATTGCATACCTTCTATATGATAGATGGATCCCGATACCCACTGCGAGTAATTGTTACTCCTGGGAGAGAGTTGCACTTTGCAATTAGCCGATCAAGTAGGTGTCTAGAAAGGTGTCAACGGGGTTACGCCTCTGGGAAAACGAGGTTTACTGTAATTAGGTCCGTGCGAAAGCACGGGGAACCTCCCTCAAAGTACCGACACTGGCCTGGCTGAAAGATTGGCGAACTTGTAGAGTGTAGTTAATCCCGGCTAGTCTTTCCTTTTAGGGTTAGAAGGAAGATTTGATAAAAACAGTGGGAGCCATCCTGATTAGATAAAATAATAACCAATCTATTCTTGCAAGAGCGCACGCTGAGTGTTTTCTTCTCTCTCTCTCCAGGTAGCGACCATATCACGCCTTAATCAAGATAATAATATGGATGTATTGACTGAACCCGCTTGTTATACTGAGCTGGGGAACGTTGGTCCCGCTCCAACTTATAATTGTTATAAGACCGAGCAGGAAATAGGGGAATACCAGGATTCCCATGCCACCCAAACGAAGAAAGTGCATGAGATGCATCTCCTTCGGGTGTGTTCATTATAAAGAACTGTTTCTCAGTATCCTCTGCATCCTGGGTATATGATACCGGATCAGGATCCCAGATATGTAATCTGTTACATAGGGCTACAAAAGGGTAGAAAAACTGAGAACGGGTGATAAGTTTCATGAGACAGAAAACGGGGCAAGTGTTGCAGCCAAGTCTGTTGGTCACTGTCACCCTGTATTGCCAATACATTGATTCTGAACAAATGCTATTAGATACCGAACCTGATATACAAAATCATATCAGTCTCTTTATTAGTAAAGAAATGATAAAATTTTGTATTGATGGATAATGTTTTGAACATTTCCTATATCAAAAGTTGATCGGTTCAGGCACGTTATCTAAAAGCATTGACGTTCTAAATCAAACTACAGTTCTTTAGTATACAGAACACACACAAAAGGAAGAGTTCAGAAATGAACGGATCCTTCTTGAGGTATTGTAGACTAGGTCACATCAATGCGACCCGACTGGCTGAAGTTACATTTTAGATGCATATTTAAATTAGTTTGAATTTACATCTTGTGAAACTTGCCAGTCATGTCACAAAGATTAGATGAACATAGCTCCGTTTGCTGAAAACTGAGAAAGAGTTAGTAAACTCTTGGGACTGATGCATGATGATGTATGTAAGGTCTCCTATCTACACATGCCAGGACTGGTTCTTTATACTTCATTATATATTCTGATAATCTCTCAAGATTCAGTCATACGTTCCTGTTGAAACATAAGTCCGAACCTTTTGAGGTATTCACAGAATATAAGTTAGATGTAGAGAACCAATAACCGGGTATAAGTATTATGTACTATGATGAAATCAGGGAGGAGAATACTTATGCATGGCATTCCTGGACCATTCTAAAGGAGAATGAGATTCACTCTCCGTATTACTCCTCTGAATACACCACATCACAACGGTGTATCAGGGCGGAGCAATCACACAATATTAGATATCGTGTGCTCTATGATGAGTACTACTGAGTTTCCTATTTCCTTTTGGGAGTTATGCACTTATGAAGTTTCATACCTATTGAATAGGGTTCGATTCAAATCAGTGCCTACCATTCCATATGAGATATGGTATAGGAAGAGCCTATCTCTTAAGTAAGTTAAGATTTAGGATTGTCCGGCCTATGCCAAAAGCAAAATCCGGACAAGATCGAGTCAAGGTCAGTTCTGTAAAACTGGAAATGTTCCAGCTATACAAAACTGCAGTTGATTTGACATAACCAAAGGATTCAATGGTCCCCGACGAACCTCAGCCTCTCCGCCGATCTGGTAGGGTTCCTCTTCCGCCTGAGAGATACCTTGGTTTCTCGATGACAGTGGGAGCAAGGAATGCATCATGAGATGATGACCCAACTAGATTTGAGCAGGCCATCAGGAGTAAGACTCTGTCAGAATGGCTGGATGCTTAGCGATCTGAGATGGAATCCATATACACAAACAAAGTATGGACTTTGGTTGCGATATCTGAAGGGTTAAATCTGTTAGTTATATGTATGCCCTAGAGGCCATTACTGTACATACGATGTATATTGTAGTGGATGCTGGGACATATATAGGGAGGACTTTCTTGCTCGACATGATAGTATGCTATCTGGTTGTACTTTATCTTAACGTGTACTCTGATTGTCTCTATATTACATGTTGATAAAGCCCTTAGGATATGTACTCGACTACTGGGACTATGATGAGATCATACAAGTGGGGCCACGGTAGTCGACGAGTACATCCTATAACTGTTCCTAGTCGAGGGTGTATCGAGACAGGGCATCGATGCACCAGAGTAGACTAGCGTATACGCATCTTGACCCATATGATGGGCGATGGATGATCCCATATCCATCGGTGTTTGACATCAAGGATGGTGTACGGGTGCTCAGTGGAGACTGGGTACACTGGACGGACTCGCCGAGAACTCCCAGATGGTATTATACCATACGTCAGATGGCAGTTCTCCGGTGACACTGGTACAGAGTAGTCTGTCGACCCGAGATCGTCATAGAGTCTTGTGTGGTTCCCACTGTGCTTTGATTTCCATCATACCACGTCCAAGAGGGCGTGCAAAAAGGTGGCTTTTGGGTACAGTCCCGAATCACATGGAGGCAATGAGCGATAGGAGGGGATTCGTCTCTCCCGGTATAGGGAGTTGATGTTGTGCTGTGTTCGATTGGCTATAACCGGAAATCCCTGGCCAGGGTTGCTGAGATTTACTGGTAAGTGTTATCAGTAGTTTCTCGAACTGTTATAGACCTCATATCGACACGACTTATCGAGCTACTGGGGTCTGACGTTTACCACCCCTAGGCGAGATATGCGACATATCAGACGACGAGACCGGACTGTACGGGAGTGTTACTGTTTGGATTCACAAGAGAAGTTACAGGCTTGCTTGTTGATCTTCTGAGCGCTAAATACCTGGGTAGCTGTTACGTTTAGCTGACCGCTTGCAGCTTGTGGGTGTTTGATATGATCATCACCTACTGCCGGCGTATTGACGATTCTTTAGAGTCCTACACAGAGGTTTCTTGACTCAGGCAAAACGGAGTAGGAGCACATATGTGATATGTGCGGGACCGAGGATAATGCGATATGTGATACCGTATTATATTCTCGCGATATTTGATATCAGCCGGGTCATCGGATCAAGTGTTGATTCGATGAATCGGTACGGATAAATATTAGCCGGTTATATGCGATATAGCCGGATTGTCGGATCAAGTGTTGATTCGATAATTTAATGTATAATAATAATATATGTGATATATTAAATTGCATTAACTAATATTTGCTCACTAAAAGATTCTTTTTCTCACTCGGGTAATACATTGATATATATGCGATATATGTTAATTGTATTATTTTATTTTGTTACGGTAAATATTATATATGTGATATATAATATTGTAACATGATATGATAACTAATGCAACTCGTTTAGTGGAGTTTAAACTTGATTAGGGTTCGGATTAGGGTTAATCTTTCTAGAAGTTTCTAGAAGGATTTGTTTTGTTTTGTGAAAGATATTTGTTCATGACTCATTCTTTTAATTACCCAAAAACCCTAACCCTAGTCAATTCTCTACAAAGGTTAAGTGAACCATGGTTGCTTTATCTATCATATTATTATTTCCTATTCATCACAAATGGATTGATCTTCTTCTTCCTCCTTCATTTTCTTCCATGAAAAAGCTCACTAGATTTTTCAAAGGTGATGAATAAATATGAGAAAAAGAGAAATAAATAGAGCAAAATTCCTACTTCATCATCCTCATCTTCCCTTGCCATTTAGATGAGGGTGTTCACATCATTTGATGAGTGTTAGCTTGTGTTAAAGAAACTTCGAGGTAGATCATCTTAGTATCGAAGATCGGAAGCAAAGCTTGCGACTTTCTCTTCGTGGAACCTCTCGAGAGTCCGGATCCCGATGATCGCAGTGAAGGGACCACAACACGGAGCATATGAAGTGAAGGACCGGATCTACAAAGGTTGTAATCCCTCTCACTTAGTGTTAAAGTGTTTAGCATGCAAGTTATCGCCTAATCTCTAGTTTAAAGTTCCGTATTCGGGTAGTTCGGCACGGCTAAATTTTTGTTCGGGCATGGTTGATGCCTCGTAGACCCTTGTGCGCGTGCCTAGCAACCCTACAGTGGTATCAAAGCCTAGCTAGAGCCTTAGGCGAAGCGTAGACGGAGTTTGAAGTCCGATCGAACCGAAATCCGATCTCCAAATTGCTCTCTGTACTTTTTTCAAATTTGTGGATTTTTGCAAATTAAAAATATGTAGAAAAATCAGCAGGGAAATCTAAGAATTACGGTGCAAAAATTACCAAATGATCCCTCAAAAGTGCGGCGGAACCGCGGCATTAGCATGCTAATGCGGCCCTTCCGCCGCCGTTTTGTCTTATTAGGCACTCAATTTTGCACAGTAACTCCTATTTTTCAGTGCTGGTTTTCCTGGGAATTTTTTATCTGAAATCAAGAGTTGAGTATTTTGGGTTGTATTGGGAGTTCATACTTTCGATCGGATTGTCAAACTTTGTCTATGTGTCGTTCCGGATAATTTTTAGAATATGTTAAAAAGTTCGACCGGATATAAATACCCAATTTTTCCCCTGTCGGGAAATTTCCAAGTGTTGGATTTTTCCGTAGTTTAACGACGTTCTAAGTAGTGCAAGTAACGCGATGGACCCTCTAGAAGACAACAAACCTTAACTCGATTATGTGACCGTCTTGAACTGCCCTTTGAACCTTCGGGTTTGGGGCAGTACGGCGTGCCACATGTGAGGCGTTGGCTTGACCCTTCTACGGCTGGACCGTTGCTACTGAGGCACGAACTGAATGTTGTTAGACTTATTTCATGTGTTGTGTAGTATCGGGAAAACTTAGGTGTTCGATTGTTCGATCGAAAAGTTTAGCATTTTCTATTTATCTGGAATGTGATACAATAATTGGAATTCACAATTAGTTATGTGATAACTGAATGAATGTTATAAACATAGCAGTTTAGTCTCACTTGATCGGTTGCCACGGAATTTTGATGTGATCAAAAGTCCGTCGCAATCACGTAGTGTACGCGGATACTCGCCGGGTAAACTTAATAGACAGCCTCACTCCATAGCCCCGACCAAGTGACTGTAGGAGAACCCCGTCGCCGAAAGCATCCGTTCGGGTGCTCGCGGCAGCGGTGTTCCGCCTTGGTGCACTTCGTCGACGGTATCGGGGGGTGCAGCCGTCTACTGAAGTTTGCGACGAGCATTCGATCAGGATGTCGGGAATCTTGTTGAATTACCCGACTTGATATTGAAAAGAGTTTTCGATTTTGAGACTAAAATGCGGGGTTTATAATTGTTAGGCATGTGATGTCTAAGGAATTCATTTGGTTAGGCATGCGATGTCTAAAAAGTTGCGGGTTCCAACTGTTGTAGTTTTACACTTTCTTTTCTGTGACCGTAAGCGTAGTATGTGGTGTATCGCCGGCTTCGTTGCTATACATCAACGACAATCGGGATACGCATACTTGCTTACGTTGATGATATGAGATATTATGTGTTGCTGTGATATGTTATATTGGATCGTCGCGTTCTGAATAGCCGGGGGTTTTATGTGAGATGAGAGTTTTTCTTTTTCATTCATGTAAAATTCATTTGTATGTAATATTCTTTTATTGGGGCACTTCCAGGTAGCAGAAGATGTCACCGTTGTATATTATTTACTTTTCCGCATTAGGTAGACCCAAGGCGGGGAGCACAAGTAACCGGGTTCTAGGGTCCAGTGGGAGATCATCTCGAGGAGTCGAGACCGGGTCTCCTAACCCTAGAATTGGCAGTGTTGCTTGCCGCTCTCGTAGGGGTCTAGGGATGTGGGTTTGGCTATTCATCGCGACCGTGGAATCCGTGTTTTATACTGGCTCGTATTGAAAACACGGACGTCCTAGTATATCCAATATTTCATATATGTTTCTTCTGCTGCAATGTTCTGTGATGAGATCATATTACTGCCTGAGATGAATGTTTATATTATATATATAAGATATATGTTATATTGCAGATTTCGTTTCAAAAGAGATGCTTGTGAAGCATATTAAAATGGGACTTCATTAATGAGATTAATGAAATAAAAGAAACCTAAGATGTTGTAGAAACTTGTTTATAAAAAAAAAACTGGTAGCTACAGTTCTTGCTTTGCATAGCGGTGTTCCTTGTAGAACATCCAGCACCTTATTCGATAAGGAAAGGACCGAGATCCCTTCACCGGGAGTGACTCCTTTAGCAATAACTGGCAGATGCTACAAACTCGGTTTGTCTTTTGATTGCTACTATAGTTCTTGCTTTGCACAGCGGTATATATGATATATCCTGCACCTTATTCGATGAGGAAAGGGCCGACGATCCCTTCACCGGGAGTGACCCCTTTAGCAAAACTAGAAAAGCCTCAAAAGCATTCCATTTAAAATCACTCGATTCTACAACGATATCAAGTTCATTACGCAAAGGGTTTTCTGAAAAACCCGTCGTAGCCCTCCGTCATTTCAGGTAAGGACTGTTTAGTATTCGTGCTGCGTTTGTTGGCCTTTGTCAAGGCGTAGTGTGCGGTAGCTGAATAGTACTTATCTGTTTATGCATATGATGCAGATTGGATTAGGGTAGTCGTGCGACCTTGTTGGCCTTTGTCAAGGGCCGTGCGGGTGGGTTTACTTCAATCAAGAAATGACGGGTTGAACTTGACTAGCAGCCTATGGTTTGTTGGCCTTTGTCAAGGTCATAGGAGGCTTGGGGCAAAATATTATTGGGAATTTCAAGTGTTGGAATTTGCAATGAGATTGCATACCTTCTATGAGATAGTTGGATCCCGATACCCGCTACGAGTAAGAGTTACTCCTGGGAGAGTTTTATACATTACAATTAGCCGATCAAGTAGGTGTCTAGAAAGGTGTTAACGGGGTTACGCCTCTGGGAAAACGAGGTTTACATTAATTAGGTTCGTGCGAAAGCACGGGGGACCTCCCTCAAAGTACCGACACTGGCCTGGCTGAAAGATTGGCGAACTTGTAGCGTGTAATTAATCCCGGCTAGTCTTTCCTTTTAGGGTTTGAAGGAAGATTTGATTAAAACAGTGGGAGACATCCTGATTAGATATATTAGATAACCAATCTAATCTTGCAAGAGCATACGCTGAGTGTTTTCTTCTCTCTCTCTCCAGATAGCGACCATATCACGCCTTAATCAAGATAATAAAACGGATATATTGACCGAACCCGCTTGTTATACTGAGCTGGGGAACGTTGGTCCCGCTCCAACTTATAATTGTTATAAGACAGAGCAGGAAATTGGGGAATGCCAGATTTCCCGTGCCGCCCAAACGAAGAAAGTGCATGATGATGCATCATCTTCGGGTGTGTTCATTACACAGAACTGTTTCTCAGTATCCTTTACGTCCTGGGTATGTGATACCGGATCAGGATCCCGTATATGTAATCTGTTACATGGGCTACAGATAGGTAAAGAACTGAGAATGGGTGATAAGTTTCATGAGACAGAAAACGGTGCAAGTGTTGCAGCCAAGTCTGTTGGTCACTGTCACCCTGTATTACCAGAATACATTGATTCTGAACGAATGTTATTAGATACCGAACCTGATATACAAAATCATATCAGTCTCTTTATTAGTAAAGAAAGGATATAATTTTGTATTGTTGGATAATGTTTTGAACATTTCCTATATCAAGAGTTGATCGGTTCAGGCACGTTATCTAAAAGCATTGATGTTCTAAATCAAACTACAGTTCTTAGTATACGGAACACACACAAGAGGAAGAGTTCAGAAATGAACGAATCCTTCTTGAGGCATTGTAGACTAGGTCGTATCAATGCGACCCGACTGGCTGAAGTTACATTTAGATGCATATTTAAATCTGTTTGAATTTACATCTTGTGAAACTTGCCAATCATGTCACAAAGATAAGATGACCACAGCTCTGTTTATTGGAAACAGAGAAAGAGTTAGTGAACTTTTGGGAGTAATACATGCTGATGTATGAAAGTCCCCTGTCTACACATGCCAAGATTGGTTCTTTGTACTTCATTACATTCTCTGATAATCTCTTAAGATTCAGACATGTGTTCCTGTTGAAATATAAGTCCGAACCTTTTGAGATATTCACAGAATATAAGTTAGAAGTAGAGAACCAAAATACGGGTAAAAGTA
Organism: Agapanthus africanus; assembly: GCA_030015575.1. Classification (NCBI taxonomy): domain Eukaryota; kingdom Viridiplantae; phylum Streptophyta; class Magnoliopsida; order Asparagales; family Amaryllidaceae; genus Agapanthus; species Agapanthus africanus. The sequence goes on from JASDDO010000014.1 coordinate 340,286,589, forward strand.
TTATGTCCTTTGATGTGATCAAGGAGGAGAATACTTGAGCACGGAATTCCTGGACTATTCTAAAGGAGAATGAGATTCTCTCTCAGCATTACTCCTCCGTATACACCATAGCACGATGGTATATCGGGGCGGAGCAATAACACCCTATGTGATATGGTGTGCTCTATGATGAGTACTACTGAGTTTCCTATTTCCTTTAGGGAGTTATGCACTTGTGAAGCTGCATACCTATTGAATGTGGATTCAATGGTTTCCAACGAACCTCAGCCTCTCCGCCGATCTAGTAGGGTTCCTCACCCACCTGAGAGATACTTCGGTTTCTCTATGACAGTGGGAGCGAGGATTGCATCATGAGATGATGACCCATCTAGTTTCAAGCTAGCCATCAGGAGTGGGACTCTGTAAGAATGGCTGGATGCTTATCGATCTGAGATGGAATCCTTATACACCAACAAAGTATGGACTTTGGTTGCTTTATCTGAAGGGTTAAATTCCCATCAGGAGCGAGTATATCTTGAGAAGATTACTTGGTGTGCATGGAAAAGTTGAGACTTTCAAAGCTATGCTTAAGTCCATCCAGATCCTACTTGCCACGGCTACGTACCATGACTACGATATCTGGTGGTTGGGTGTCATGACTGCTTTTCTAAATGATGTTTTAGAAAAGAGCGTCTATAAGTACACAGCCAGAGGGCTTCGTAGACAGTGGGAGCAGCGGAAACGTGTGCAAGATGTTTTATATGATAAAGCAGGCATCGCGGAGTTGGAACATCTGTTTTGATGTGGTAGTCAAAGAGTTTGACTTCATCAAAATGGTAGATGAACCTTGTATATACAAAATGGTAGTAGAGAGTATGGTGGTGATCTTCGTAGAGTACGTGGATGACATACTCTTGATAGGGAAGGAGTTTCCTATGCTACGCTCGGTCAATCTCCGCTTATCACAAGGATTCTCCATATAGGATCAAAGATGATACCTCCTAAATCCTGGGTTTTGGATCTATGAGATAGATCTAATTGGATGTTAGGATAATCACTAGTTGTAGTGAGATGGTATCAATAGATCCTCGGGAGAATCACTGGAAAGGTTCCAGAGTGATAAGGACGACTGAATGTCAGTCGCAGGCTTGTCTATACCCTCAGTGGAGGGACGGTATGTTGGAAGAGTTCCAAGCTAGATACTGTGACATACTAGACGATTAAAGGCAAGATACATCGTTATCAAGGATGCTACCAAAGAGGCAGTCTGGATAAATATAAGTTCATAAGATGAACTTCGTTCCTACCATTGTGTGACAATGGAGTTGTGGCTTCAGCCAAGGAACTACCGTCCCATCAGAAATCCAGATATAATTCTTAGGCAGTATCACCTGATCATAGAGATGGTTGATCTTCAGGGAGATCTAAGGTTAGGAGAGCAGACACAGAGGACGACAACGCGGATCCACTCACAAAGGCCTTTTTTCCCAATAGAGACTTTTATGGGATGGTTGAGTATGAGATACTTCAACCGCAGCTAATTGTTGGGTATGCGATACCATAACAGATGGCCCTAGTGCAAGTGGGAGATTGTTAGTTATATGTATGCCCTAGAGGCCATTACTGTACATACGATGTATATTGTAGTGGATGCTGGGACATATATAGGGAGGACTTTCTTGCTCGACATGATAGTATGCTATCTGGTTGTACTTTATCTTAACGTGTACTCTGATTGTCTCTATATTACATGTTGATAAAGCCCTTAGGATATGTACTCGACTACTGGGACTATGATGAGATCATACAAGTGGGGCCACGGTAGTCGACGAGTACATCCTATAACTGTTCCTAGTCGAGGGTGTATCGAGACAGGGCATCGATGCACCAGAGTAGACTAGCGTATACGCATCTTGACCCATATGATGGGCGATGGATGATCCCATATCCATCGGTGTTTGACATCAAGGATGGTGTACGGGTGCTCAGTGGAGACTGGGTACACTGGACGGACTCGCCGAGAACTCCCAGATGGTATTATACCATACGTCAGATGGCAGTTCTCCGGTGACACTGGTACAGAGTAGTCTGTCGACCCGAGATCGTCATAGAGTCTTGTGTGGTTCCCACTGTGCTTTGATTTCCATCATACCACGTCCAAGTGGGCGTGCAAAAAGGTGGCTTTTGGGTACAGTCCCGAATCACATGGAGGCAATGAGCGATAGGAGGGGATTCGTCTCTCCCGGTATAGGGAGTTGATGTTGTGCTGTGTTCGATTGGCTATAACCGGAAATCCCTGGCCAGGGTTGCTGAGATTTACTGGTAAGTGTTATCAGTAGTTTCTCGAACTGTTATAGACCTCATATCGACACGACTTATCGAGCTACTGGGGTCTGACGTTTACCACCCCTAGGCGAGATATGCGACATATCAGACGACGAGACCGGACTGTACGGGAGTGTTACTGTTTGGATTCACAAGAGAAGTTACAGGCTTGCTTGTTGATCTTCTGAGCGCTAAATACCTGGGTAGCTGTTACGTTTAGCTGACCGCTTGCAGCTTGTGGGTGTTTGATATGATCATCACCTACTGCCGGCGTATTGACGATTCTTTAGAGTCCTACACAGAGGTTTCTTGACTCAGGCAAAACGGAGTAGGAGCACATATGTGATATGTGCGGGACCGAGGATAATGCGATATGTGATACCGTATTATATTCTCGCGATATTTGATATCAGCCGGGTCATCGGATCAAGTGTTGATTCGATGAATCGGTACGGATAAATATTAGCCGGTTATATGCGATATAGCCGGATTGTCGGATCAAGTGTTGATTCGATAATTTAATGTATAATAATAATATATGTGATATATTAAATTGCATTAACTAATATTTGCTCACTAAAAGATTCTTTTTCTCACTCGGGTAATACATTGATATATATGCGATATATGTTAATTGTATTATTTTATTTTGTTACGGTAAATATTATATATGTGATATATAATATTGTAACATGATATGATAACTAATGCAACTCGTTTAGTGGAGTTTAAACTTGATTAGGGTTCGGATTAGGGTTAATCTTTCTAGAAGTTTCTAGAAGGATTTGTTTTGTTTTGTGAAAGATATTTGTTCATGACTCATTCTTTTAATTACCCAAAAACCCTAACCCTAGTCAATTCTCTACAAAGGTTAAGTGAACCATGGTTGCTTTATCTATCATATTATTATTTCCTATTCATCACAAATGGATTGATCTTCTTCTTCCTCCTTCATTTTCTTCCATGAAAAAGCTCACTAGATTTTTCAAAGGTGATGAATAAATATGAGAAAAAGAGAAATAAATAGAGCAAAATTCCTACTTCATCATCCTCATCTTCCCTTGCCATTTAGATGAGGGTGTTCACATCATTTGATGAGTGTTAGCTTGTGTTAAAGAAACTTCGAGGTAGATCATCTTAGTATCGAAGATCGGAAGCAAAGCTTGCGACTTTCTCTTCGTGGAACCTCTCGAGAGTCCGGATCCCGATGATCGCAGTGAAGGGACCACAACACGGAGCATATGAAGTGAAGGACCGGATCTACAAAGGTTGTAATCCCTCTCACTTAGTGTTAAAGTGTTTAGCATGCAAGTTATCGCCTAATCTCTAGTTTAAAGTTCCGTATTCGGGTAGTTCGGCACGGCTAAATTTTTGTTCGGGCATGGTTGATGCCTCGTAGACCCTTGTGCGCGTGCCTAGCAACCCTACAAAATCCCCATCAGGAGCAAGTATATCTTGAGAAGATTACTTGGTGTAGATGGAAAAGTTGAGACTTTCAAAACGAGACTTGTTAAAGGTTTTAGTCATCAACCAGGTATGGATAATGATGAAACCTTTTCTAGAGACTATGCTTAGGTCCATCTAGATCCTACTTGCCATTGCTACATACCATGACTACGATATCTGGTGGTTGGGTGCCATGACAACTTTTCTAAATAATGATTTAGAAGAGAACGTCTATAAGTACACAGCCAGAGGGCTTCGTAAACAGTGGGAGCAGCGGAAACATGTGCAAGTTTCTTTACATAATAAAGCAAGCATCGCGGAGTTGGAACGTCTGTTTTGATGTGATAGTCGAAGTGTTTGACTTCATCAAAATGGTAGATGAACCTTGTATATACAAAACAGTAATAGAGAGTAAGGTGGTCATACTCGTATTGTACGTGGACAACATACTCTTGATAAGAAAGGAGTTTCCTATGCCTCGATCGGTCAATCTCCGCTTATCACAAGGATTCTCTAATAGGATCAAAGTGGTACCTCCTAAATCCTGAGTTTTCATCTATGAGATAGATGCAATTGGATGCTAGGATTCTCACTAGATGTAGTGAGATGGTATCAATCGATCCTGGGGAGAATCACTGGAAGGGTTCCAGGGTGATAAAGACGACTGAATGTCAGTCGCAGGCATTGTCTTTACCCTCAGTAAAGGGACGGTATGTTGGAAGATTTCCAAGCTAGATACCGTGGCAAACTAGACGATAAAGGCTGGTAACATCGCTATTTAAGATACTACCAAAGAGGCAGTTTGGGTGTATATTGGTTCATAGGATGAACTAGGTCCCTACCATTGTGTGACAATGGAACTGTGGCTTTGGCCCTGGAACCCTGGTCCCATCAGTGACCCAGGCATATTCTGAGGCAGCATCACCTGATCATGGAGATAGTTGATCTCCAGGGTGATCGAGGTTAGGAGAGTAGACTCAGAGGACAACACGGCGGATCCACTCACGAAGGCCTTTTCCCAAAGAGAGACTTTTAGGGGATGGTTGAGTATTAGATACTACAACTACTGCTACAGATGGCCCTAGCGCAAGTGGGAGATTGTTAGTTATATGTATGCCCTAGAGGCCATTACTGTACATTGGATGAATATTGTAGTGGATGCTGAGACATATATAGGTAGGACTTTCTTGCTCGACATGATAGTACGCTATCTGGTTGCTCTTTATCTTAACATGTATACTTTTTGTCTCTCTGTTACATGTTGATAAAGCCCTTAGGATGTGTACTCGACTTCCAGGACTATGATGCAGATCATACTAGTGGGGCCTGGGTAGTCAATGAGTACATCTTTCAATGTTCCTAGTCGAGGGAATATCGAGACGGGGCATCGATATTCCAGAGTAGACTGGCGTATATCTTCTCGACCCATGCGATGGGCGATGGATGATCCCATATCCATTGGTGTTTGACATCAGAGATGGTATACGGGTGCTCAGTGGAGACTGGGTACACTGAACGGACTCGCCGAGAACTCCCAGATGGTATTATACCTCACGTCAGATGGCAGTTCTCTGGTGACACTGGTACAGCTTAGTCTGTTGATCCGAGATCGTCATAGAGTCTTGTGTGTCACCCACTGTGCTTTGATTTCCACCCTACCATGGCTCTACTGAGTCGTGCAAACAGGTGGTTTTTGGGTACAGTCCCGATTCACATGGAGGCAATGAGCGATAGGAGGGGATTCGTCTCTCCCGGTATTGGGGGTTGATGTTGCGCTATGCTCGACTGGCCATAACAGGAAATCCCTGGCCAGGGTTGCAGTGATGTACTGGTAAGAGTTATCAGTAGTTTCAAGATTGTCATGGACCTCACGTCGGCATGACTTATTGAGCTATTGGGGTCTGACGTTTACCACCCCTAGGCGAGATATGCGACATATCAGACGAACAGACCGGACTGTACGGTAAGTGTTACTGGTTGGATTCACAGGAGTGTGAGCGGGCCTGATCGTCGTTCTTCTGATCGCTCAATACCTGGGTGGCCGTTACGTTTAGCAGACCACTTGCGGCTTGTGGGTGTTTGATATGATCATCATCTGCTGCCGGCGTATTGACGAGTCTTTAGAGTCCTACACAGAGGTTTCCTGGCTCAAGCGAAACGAAATAGGAGTGCATATGAGATATGTGCGGGACCGAGAATAATACCAGTATGTGATACTGTATTCGATTCTCACGATTTGTGACATTGATCGGTTATATGCGATATAGCCGGGTTATCGAATCAAGTGTTGATTCGATAAGATGTTACTAATGACACTAGTCGGTTATGTGCGACATGACCGGGTCATTGAATCAAGTGTTGATTTAATGATTTAATGTAGAATTATATATTTGATATATTATTTTGCATTAACTAGTATTGGTTCACTTTAAATGGATTTTCTCACTTCGAGTGCACATTGTATATGTGATATATTTTTGTGTGCACTTGTTTGTATCATGTTTGATGATACATGCAAAATTGGTTAAGTGTAAAGATTGAACCATGGTTATATGAATGGTTAGGGTTATAATTACTTATTCATTCATTTATTTATTTATTAGTTTTGGAAAATAAAAGCATTAAGAGAAAAAACAAAATGGTTTTCTTTCATTCTTTTCTTTCATGAAGCTTGTTGAAGCTTCATGAAGCTTTTGACCAAGTGACCATTTTGTCTTCTTCTTTAACCCTAACCATTCACATAAACTCTAGTTAGCTCTCTACACTTGACCATGGTTCATGATATGACAAGAATTCATTTATTTTCTATTTAGAAATATACTTATCATATCATTCATCATCATCTTCTTCTTCTTTAAAAGTAGAAAAAGCTTGAGCATCAATGGTGATTGATGAAAAAGTGTGAGAAATCCAAATCTAAAGTCTACCCACTTCCTATTTCTTCATCCTCTACCTCTTGCCAAGTTGTATAGGGTGTTTCCTTCACAAGTTTTCAAGGCTTGGTGAAGTTGGAGCTTGATCTTGTGATGCCTCGACGTAGATCATCTTCGGCATCGAACCGACGACCAAGCCCGCCCATTTCTCCGATGAAGCCGATGCTAGAGTCATGGATTTGATTTGGATAGCGGAGGTGTTGGACATAGTGCCCTCAGAGTCAATTATTGGATCACAGGGACGTGATTGCAATGATTGAGGGAGGACCTATCCCGGTAGGACAGTCTTACTCGAGATGATAGTATGCTATCTGGTTTACCTTTATCATCGTATACTGCTTCAGGTGACCTGACAGGTCGCTATTGCACGTTGATAGAGCCCCTAGGATTCATGCTTGACGGCCAGAAGTATGAGGGCGATCATATAAGTGGGAGCTGGTAGTCAATAAGCACATCCTTAAATGGTCCCTAGTCGTGGGAATTTCGAGACAGGGCATCGATTCTCCAGAGTAGACTAGTGTATACAGTCGAGACCCCGACGAGGGGCGGTGGTCGGTCTCACAAGCCACTGGTGTCAGTTGGTTCACCTAAGATGTATACAGGTGCTCATTGGGTTATGAGCACACCGGACAGGACTCGCCGGGAACATGCTAGTTGGTCTTATACCTGACGTCAGATAGCAGTTCCCTGGTGACATGTGTACAGGTTAGTTCATCGACCTGGGGATCGTCATTTGTCTCGTGTGAGTTCCCACTGTACTTTGATTACTACCCTACCACGCTCAAAGGAGACGTGCAAACAAGTTTTAGTTGGGTACAGTCCCGAGCCACATGGAAGCAGTGAGCGGATCTTCAGGGGTTCGTCTCTCCCGGTATTGGGGGTGAGGTCGCGCTGTGTCTAGGAGAGCCATTACACGAAATCCTTGGCCAAGGCAGGAGATTTACTGGTAGGTATTCCAGTAGTATCTCAGGGTGTTCTGGGCTACACTCCGACACGAATTGTACCGCTTTTGGGGGTCTGACTTTTACCAACCCCTAGGCCCGCCATGCAATGCTCATAGACGAATGGACCGGACTGTACGGATATTGTCACTGACAGGCTCAGTAGGGTGTCAGGATGAGTTCACTCATCGACGTCCCTTTTGGTCAATAGCTGGTGGCCCGTCACGTATTGGCTTATACCTCTGACGTGCTAGTGGTTAAATCCACAGCCATAGTATTGACGAGTCTTTAGAGTCCACCACACTTTCAGTTACTCAAGCTTTCGGGCGAAACGCTGTAGAGGCCGTATGGAGATATGGCAGGGTCCGATCAGATACGTGCGGTATTGCACGGATCAGGATCGGACGGTTAGTACTAGAGGCCGTATAGTTATATGGCAGGGTTCGATCAGATACGTGCGGTATTGCACGGATCAGGATCGAACGGATATAACTAGCCGGCTTTGGTTTAAGCCGGATCCTAGTGTAGTACAGTGTAGATTTTTTCTCATTGCATTTGTATCCGGTCGGAATACAGATGCGGGTGTGTATGCACAGTATCGGGGTTTTCCTGTAATTTATTACAGGACCAGTTTTCTGGAGTTGCCAGTCTGCATTCCGTTTCCGGCGGCTTTCCTTTGTTCTTTCCCGGCCGGACTTTTCCGATGGAGGGACTAATTTGCAATTGTGCAAATTGGTATTTGTGGAGGGGTTTTCTTGCATTTGTCGGGCTTCATGATGGTTCATAATCATGAGATGTTTTCTAAGTCTTTTCCTTTACTTTTTGGTGATTAGAATGGATTAGGACTTGATTTGATATTGTGATGATGGTTTTGGATATGGTCACCCTTTCTCTTTTCTTACACTCACCTCCCTTCTTGTTATGGATTCATATTCATTCCTCCACCATTCTCACAAGAAGAGGTTGGCCACACTTGAAAGAAGAGAATGAGAGAGTTCATTTTTGTTATGTGAGGAATTCTTCATCTCATCTTCTTCTTGCTAGAAAATTGAAAGCACCAATTTTCCTTACCTCTTCCTCCATCCTCCAAGGCAACATAAACCCCAAATGAGACATAGCCTCTACACTACACATTCTACAATAAATCTTGGGCACGTCGACTTGCCAGCTTCGTGCCCGAGTTGCCTCGGTATTGAGGTGGGAGCCCGTAAAAGATGCAGGCGATGTGGTGCCCTTCCGGCAAGGAGGCGACGACCGGAGTTTCCGCAGGAGATCGGGACGACGACGAGAAGACCGGAGGACTCGGATCACTCGGTATATCTCTTCCCCATCTTGTAGTTAGCTAGAACTAGTTTAATGGTCCGATCCGGGTGTTTAGTGCCGCGGTGGTGCCGGTTTGCTAAGTTGGCAAAATTAAAGTTTATCACCGCTCCGCATTTGGCCGTCGGATTGACGGCCGGGGCGCCGCCGTGCACTTACAGTGGTATTAGAGACTCGCCATTAACTTAGTCTAGCTTTGTTTGATGTGTTTACATTTCCGATCGACCAAAATTCCAAAAACCCGCGTTTTCTTCACATCAGTTTTCTGTCGAAATTTTTTGAAGTCCAAAAATTTTTCAGGTTGTAGAAAAATGATGTACTTGAAGATCTAAGAATACTGTAAAAATTCGACACAGTAAATTGACAAGCAGAGCGCGGAACCGCGGCCAAACCCCCCTCTAGGCCGCGGTTCCGCCGCACTATGTTGTCTTTGCCATGTCGAATTTCTACAGTTGCCTTCTTGGCTGAAAATAGGGGTTTTGGAATATTAAAATTGGGCCCAGAATTTCTGTGAGTGTTACAGTATTTCTTGGGGGCCCACTTGTTAATTTTTGATCGATCAGATATTTTAAACACATTATTTCACAGTATTTACATTATATCTGAACCGTGAATGTCACTTGATCGGTAAATCCAGTCTAACTGATATAGCCCGGTTAGACGGATTTGCGAACGTGACTTTCACGTTGATGTTCTGTGATTTTGCTGTGATGTTGCGGATCGGTCGTGGGGGATAGCCTGGATGCAATGCTAGTACAGTTTTGTTGTATTATGTACATTTGATATTGTGGGGCGAGCGTCCGACATGTGGACTGCCGTCACTGCCTGTTTGTATTATTCTTTTGGGGCACGACCTGGTTGCGGTCGATGTACCCGTTGTATGTATATTTTACTTTCTGTACTAGGATTACCCCGTGAAGGGGTGCACGGATAGCCGGGTTCTAGAGGTTAACAAGCCCGCATCTCATGGCATTGAGACGGAGGGGGCTTCACTCTAGGATTGGCGGGCTATTCGCCGCACTCGTAGGGGGTACAGGTTGACCCAGGAGGGGTGCCCAAGTTACCGGATTCCGTGAAGTGCTGGGTGGTCCATTCACGGTGCTGAAGGGGGCTGCCTCACTTCAGGTTTTGGCGGGTAACTTGCTGTGCCCGTAGGGGTCTAGGATTTCATTGCACAGGCTATCCACACGACCAGGGGAACTTCGGGTTTCAGTAGTAGCTCTGTGAAACCCGGGGATCCCAGATATCTTTATTGTTCTGTGATGCTGTACATTTCTGTGATGTTGCATTTCTTATCACGCCTTGAGCGAATATAATATATTGGTATATATATTAGTAGATGTTGTATATGTTTTACATCTGCGCTAGTCCAGTCCCCGCTCTGTCGTTAGTTAGCTAACCTAACGGGTAATGACGGGACCCAGTGGCGAATGCGGATGGCATATAGGTACATCAGTATATTTTCGTTCTTTATGGTGTGATCAATTGATGGGACTGCATTGATTCGGATCAATGCAAGTTAAAACAAACCTAATCTGATGCTGTTGGAACACTTTTCAAAAAGCTGTTATTGCAAGGACGTTCACTTTTGTTTTGCATTGTGGTATTCATTTGGAATATCCTGCTCCTCAGTCGACGAGGCAAGGGCCGAGATCCCTTCACCGGGAGTGACCCCTTGGACAGAAGTTTGCGTCAGGGCATTAACTTCACTATAGCCGATTATTTTGCTTTGCATCGTGGTATTCATTTGGAATGTCCTGCACCCCATTCTACGGGGAAAGAGCCGAGATCCCTTCACCGGGAGTGACTTCTTTAGTAAAGGTTTTCGTCACTATATTTTCTAAAAAGTTATCCGTTCCTTCAACGATATCAAGTTCTTTACGTTAAAGGTTTTCGCCAGAAACCATTCGTAGCCCTCCGTCGTTTCAGACGGGTAGCACGTAGTATTCATGCTATGTTTGTTGGCCTTCGTCAAGGCATAGTGTATGGTAGCTGCTTGTTGCCTTTCTGCAGCATAGATAGATGTGTTGGTTTGGGACAGTCGTATAGCCTTGTTGACCTTCGTCAAGGGCTTGTACGGGTGGGTTCAAATTAACCTGGATAATGACGGGTAGAACTTGACATGTGACTTATGATTTGTTGACCTTCGTCAAGGTCATAAGAGCATGGGGTAAAAATCACATCGGGAGTTTCAAAAGAACTGAAACTTGCCAGATATGCGCATACCTTCTGGAGTGTGATAGCGTGAGCGGATTCCGTCACGTTATCATGCGATGATCGTTGGATCCCGATTCCCACTGATGAGTTAGTTTACTCCTCGGGTGACCCCGACTAATTCTTCTTTCAGGTTTGGAGGAGAATTTGAGGTACAGTGGGAGGTTTCCAGGTTAGATAAAGGGATAACCATTCTGATCTAGGATAGAGTGCACGCTGAGTGTTTCTTTTCTCTCTCTCTGGCAGCGACCATTGACCCGACCCTAAGACTATGACTCAGTGACCAAGTTGACCGGACCTTCTTAACACTGGCTTTTGGATTGTCAGAGTTGCAAACCTCATTGCCACTCCTACTTTTACCCTTTTCTCCAGGACACCCCGTATTACTACGAACGTCCACTTCCATTGGACAAAACCATCGTATGGTCATATACGAACTCGAAGGAATTCGAGGATGGTTTCCGGTTTTGGAGAAAACGGATAGGATTATTCAGTTGTCTTTTCCTTTTACCTTCTCTCAGGTTGCGAGTACTCCTTGGTTTAGGAGATAGTAAACCTATTACGCAAATTGGATAGTCTTCTTCCAAACCTTAGGCTGGTGCCGACCGGTAGGGAATGAAGAAAACCAATTAGCATAACGATGGTGTGCAGAAGGTATTAAGTTAAGACAAAGCAAGGGATTAGTAAGAGGGCAAAGTAAATTATGACGGCTATTCACGATCAAACCGAGTATTTCTTCGCCAATCCTAAAATCACCTTTGTATTTCTCCAGAACACTCCGTATCACTATGAAGATCCACAGTTTACTGGATACTCCATCGTATGGTTATATACGAACTCGAAAGGAACTTGTTCCAGTTCGGGGATGGATTCTGGTTCAGGAGAAATAGGAATAAGGTTTATTCGGTTGTCTCTTATCTTCACCTTCTCTCGCATTGCGAGTGCTCCTAGGACTAGGACAGTACACCCATTATGCTTATCGGATAGTCTTCTTCCAAACCATAGGCTGGTGCCGAACGGTAGGGAAGGAAGAAAACCATTTGGCCTAAGGGGTGTGCAGAAGGTAATGACTAAAGACATATAAAGGGATTTGGAGAGGTGGCAAAGAATTATACGGTTATAGTTGTGAATCTGGATAATGGTAGAGGAATTACTAGGAATACCAGGATACCCCATCGAAACATTTCAATGTTTCAGTTCAACTGTGTACTGTTAAAAGAAAACTGATTTCCCGATTAGACACTTGCTCCAGGGTATGTATTTACCAGGTTTGATTCTCACATCTGTATGGTTTTACAGATGATCAGTAGGAGTAAGTTATTGGGAATAGGGTGATCATCCTCATTATATCGGGATTCGTTGTAATCGGTGATATTTGAGGAGATCATCTGGGCTGTTTGCCGGTCGGCAAATATTTGGTTTTGAATATCCGCTGTTGTGCACCAATTTCAAATTGATATATCTGTACGTCTATTTTCATAGAGTGAGATATACCTTTTGATATTATGTCGATGACATTTACCTATATCAGTGGATGGTTAGGTAAGGAGCATTAAACAGCGGTGTAATTCTTCTTAACCATAAGTACAGTTTTCAACCTACGACACACAGTGAAAGAGTTGTTAGACTCAGCGGACTTATACAGAGTATTGTATGTTGTCCAGTGTCCATTAGGACAGAGGGGTTGGTCCTCATACTATATTCTGTTTACTTTTAACTTCTCTAGTTCTTAGACATGTGTTTCGTAGAAACACAGGGTCTAAGTTTTGAGGAGTTATAGGTATTTGAATAGAGTAGAGAATCAGGTGTAACAAGTATCGGGATTCTTCAAAGTGATCGAAGATGTAGATACTTGTGTATGGTATTCAGTTGATAGTAATGATAAAGAGAAATTGCTTCTCTTTCAGGTTACTCATAATTGGAAGCATTCCTAAGTTGAGTAACGCTGATCGGCCTACTTCCATTTAGTTGACATGCACTGGAGATAGCTGCATGATTTGAATCTGGTTCAATTAAATCAGTGCCTCTGGTTCTATATTGGATATAGAACAGTTCATATCTTAACGATGTTAAGGTACGGGAAGTTGTCCGGCTTATGATTAAAACCAGACACTGGACAACTCAAGGCACGTTTCTGTAATGGTTGTTTGTGGGTTGACCCAGGCTATGACGAGGGTTGAGTTTCTACCATCTGGGAGATCAATAATAATATTGTTCTATACTCGCCACAGTTTTAATAAAAATGGATTGTTCAGAAAACAGTAGTGGGAGTATGGTAGAACTGGAAGTGATTCCAGAACCGCAAACGATTACTGAAGATTTGATAAGGAACCTAAAGATTCAATCTGGTTTGACAATCCATTGGCCACTCCGCAAATACGGTGGGTAACTTCAGGCACCCGAGAGGTACTCCGGTAGCCTCAAGGACGGTGATAGGGAAGTTCTTGTTTACCCACACTTGCCATTGCTGTTGTTCCAGGTTGCGAGACCCGGCAGGAGGATGAGTATAGCGTCGTTCTAAACTAGCTTTAGAAATGCACGTCTATATGACTTTGCCAGAGAGTTGTCGTAGTCAGTGGGAGCAGCGGAAGCATTGTCGTACAGGTGGCTTATGTCTATTTATAGACTAAAGCAGAGTTGCGGAGATAGATCATCTATTTCTGATGTGACAGTCATAGGTTTGACTTCATCAGAATAGGGGATGGATCTGTTGAGAAGGTAGTAGGGTGTGATATCCTGGTATTTGGATGACATACACAGAGTAGGAAAAGAAACTCCTATACTACGATCGGTTATATTTTGGTCGTCACACAGTGGTTTCTCCACAAAGGACTTGGACATTATATCAGACATACTGGTTACTAGATCTATGGTTTTAGATCTAGATTTGGGTGGTTTCCTAATCAGGGTACTTTGACAGCATTCTAAGAGTATTTAGAATGGACGACTCCTGGCACGGTAGTGTACCTGCAGGTGATGGAGTCACCCTCTCTAAAGGTGTCTTATGGACTAAAGTAGAGAGGGATGTGCATGATTGGCAGATCACTTGCTTAGGCAGTTGAGTCAATCATGAGATGTCAAGTACCACACCAGATGTTGTTCTTGCACTAGATGCAATAAGTTGATATTGATCCAATCCTGGAGAAACAGTCGGAAGCAGTTTTAGAACATAAGTGGATGTTCTAGGGATATGATAACGACAGCCTCATTCGGGAGACAGTTATCATTCCAGGCTTCCAAGGTGACCTGGATGACAAGGAGGTTGTCAGAGTTATTGTTTTTCCCACTGACGAGGGGCAGTATTTTGGACAGGTGATCCAAGGCAATACTGAGGGAGGCATGGCGCAGGATACTGATTAAATTCAGTTGACGATACAGTCTAAGAAGTTTGGATTTGGAGTTCATTTATGAACTAGGTCCCATCAGACATCCAGACATTCTAAGACAGGTATTGCTCATTTCGGGAGATGGCTTTCTCCGCGAACTTGAGATATAGAGAGACTTAGAAATAAACATCAAGGCGGATCCACTCACTGAGGCTATTCCTCGAACGCAATAGTTTCGCAAACGAGTTTTGTGAGACTGACAAGTAGAGGAGTTGGGTGTTCGGTATCATACGGGCTGTGAGTATGCGACATCGCAATAATTAGCCCTGAGTGCAAGTGGGAGATTGTTGGAGATAGTGCCCTCAGAGTCAATTATTGGATCACAGGCACGTGATTGCAATGATTGAGGGAGAACCTATCCCGGTAGGACAGTCTTACTCGAGATGATAGTATGCTATCTGGTTTACCTTTATCATCGTATACTGCTTCAGGTGACCTGACAGGTCGCTATTGCACGTTGATAGAGCCCCTAGGATTCATGCTTGGCGGCCAGCAGTATGAGGGCGATCATATAAGTGGGAGCTGGTAGTCTATAAGCACATCCTTAAATGGTCCCTAGTCGTGGGAGTTTCGAGAAAGGGCATCGATTCTCCAGAGTAGACTAGTGTATACAGTCGAGACCTCGACGAGGGGCGGTGGTCGGTCTCACAAGCCACTGGTGTCAGTTGGTTCACCTAAGATGTATACAGGTGCTCATTGGGTTATGAGTACACCGGACAGGACTCGCCGGGAACATGCTAGTTTGTCTTATACCTGACGTCAGATAGCAGTTCCCTGGTGACATGTGTACAGGTTAGTTCATCGACCTGGGGATCGTCATTTGTCTCGTGTGAGTTCCCACTGTACTTTGATTACTACCCTACCACGCTCAAAGGAGACGTGCAAACAGGTTTTAGTTGGGTACAGTCCCGAGCCACATGGAGGCAGTGAGCGGATCTTCAGGGGTTCGTCTCTCTCGGTATTGGGGGTGAGGTCGCGCTGTGTCTAGGAGAGCCATTACACGAAGTCCTTGGCCAAGGCAGGAGATTTACTGGTAGGTATTCCAGTAGTATCTCAGGGTGTTCTGGGCTATACTCCGACACGACTTGTACCGCTTTTGGGGGTCTGACTTTTACCAACCCCCTAGGCCCGCCATGCGATGCTCATAGACGAACGGACCGGACTGTACGGATATTGTCACTGACAGGCTCAGTAGGGTGTCAGGATGAGTTCGCTCATCGACGTCCCTTTTGGTCAATAGCTGGTGGCCCGTCACGTATTGGCTTATACCTCTGACGTGCTAGTGGTTAAATCCACAGCCATAGTATTGACGAGTCTTTAGAGTCCACCACACTTTCAGTTACTCAAGCTTTCGGGCGAAACGCTGTAGAGGCCGTATGGAGATATGGCAGGGTCCGATCAGATACGTGCGGTATTGCACGGATCAGGATCAGACGATTAGTACTTGAGGCCGTATGGTTATATGGCAGGGTTCGATCAGATACGTGCGGTATTGCACGGATCAGGATCGAACGGATATTACTAGCCGGCTTTGGTTTAAGCCGGATCCTAGTATAGTACAGTGTAGATTTTTTCTCATTGCATTTGTATCCGGTCGGAATACAGATGCGGGTGTGTATGCACAGTATCGGGGTTTTCCTGTAATTTATTACAGGACCAGTTTTCTGGAGTTGCCAGTTTGCATTCCGTTTCCGCCGGTTTTCCTTTGTTCTTTCCCGGCCGGACTTTTCCGATGGAGGGACTAATTTGCAATTGTGCAAATTGGTATTTGTGGAGGGGTTTTGTTGCATTTGTGGGGCTTCATGATGGTTCATAATCATGAGATGCTTTCTAAGTCTTTTCTTTTGCTTTTTGGTGATTAGAATGGATTAGGACTTGATTTGATATTGTGATGATGGTTTTGGATATGGTCACCCTTTCTCCTTTCTTACACTCACCTCCCTTCTTGTTATGGATTCATATTCATTCCTCCACCATTCTCACAAGAAGAGGTTGGCCACACTTGAGAGAAGAGAATGAGAGAGTTCATTTTTGTTATGTGAGGAATTCTTCATCTCATCTTCTTCTTGCTAGAAAATTGAAAGCACCAATTTTCCTTACCTCTTCCTCCATCCTCCAAGGAAACATAAACCCCAAATGAGACATAGCCTCTACACTACACATTCTACAACAAATCTTGGGCACGTCGACTTGCCAGCTTCGTGCCCGAGTTGCCTCGGTATTGAGGTGGGAGCCCGTAAAAGATGCAGGCGATGTGGTGCCCTTCCGGCAAGGAGGCGACGACCGGAGTTTCCGCAGGAGATCGGGACGACGACGAGAAGACCGGAGGACTCGGATCACTTGGTATATCTCTTCCCAATCTTGTAGTTAGCTAGAACTAGTTTAATGGTCCGATCCGGGTGTTTAGTGCGCGGTGGTGCCGGTTTGCTAAGTTCGCAAAATTAAAGTTTATCACCGCTTCCGCATTTGGCCGTCGGATTGACGGCCTGGGCGCCGCCGTGCACATACAGGAGGGACCTCATCACGGAGCCTAGGACGTGGAGGACCGGGTCTACAAAGGTTGTAGCTTCTTTCCTTTAGTTAAAAGTCGTTAACTTGCATCGCATAGCCTATATATCTAGTTAACGATCCGTATTAGGGTTTGTAGGCACTTGTAAAATTTGAATTAGCTATGTTTGATGCCTTGTGAGACTTCATTAGTGTGCCAAGGAACCCTACAGATAATTCGAACAGATTCAAATATCCGTCCTTATATAACTTAGCTAGTCGTGTTGCATTGATATGACCAAGTCTACAATGCCACAAGAAGGATTCGTTCATTTCTGAACTCTTCCTCTTGTGTGTGTTTTGTATATTAAGGACTGTATTTTGATTGAGAATGAATATGCCATTATGTAACGAGCCTGATGCAATCAACTTTTGATCTTGGAATATGTTCATAACATTATCCTTTACTACAAAATTATATCCTTATTTACTTAATAAATAAACTGATATAATGTTGCACATCATGTTCGGTATATAATAGCACTCATTCAGAATCAGTGTATTACCACTTGGTAATACAAGGTGATATTCGCCAACTGTTTTGGCTGCAATACTTGCACCATTCCCTACTTGAACGGAATGATCACCTATTCCCAGTTCTCTACCTTTACGTAGCCCATGTAACAATTTACATATGTGGGATCCCGATCCGGTATCTAATACCCAGGACGTAGGGTGAACTGAGAAACAATTATCAATAACTAACACACCCGAAGAAGATGCATCAGCATGCATGTTCTTTGTTTAGGCGGCATGAGAATCCAGATATTCTCCTGTTTCATGTTCAGTCTTATAACTCTTATAAGAAAGAACGGGACAAACGATCCCCTGCTCAGTATAATAAGTGGGCTCAGTCAATACATCCATATTTTTATCTTGATTATGGCCTGACATGGTCGCTACCTGGAGAGAGAGAGAGAGAAGAAAAACACTTTAGCGTATGCTCTTGCAAGATTAGATTGGTTATTATCTTATCTAATCAGGATGTCTCCCTATCAAATCTTCCTTCAAACCCTAAAAGGTAAGAATAGCCGGGATTAATTACACCCTACCATTTCGTCAATCTTTCAGCCATATCAGTGTCGGTACTTGAGGGAGGTTCCCCGTGCTTTCGCACGGACCTAATTAAAGCAAACCTCGTTTTCCCAGAGGCATAACCCTGTTAACACTTTTCTATAACACCTACTTGATCGGCTAATTGTCCTGTGTAAAACTCTCCCAGGAGTAACTATTACTCGCAGTGGGTATCGGGATCCAACTATCTCATAGGAGGTATGCAATCTCATTGCAAATTTCAACACTTGAAATTCCCGATAGTACTTTTAACCCTAGCGTTCTATGACCTTGACGCAGGCCAACAAACCATAGTCCGCTAGTCAAGTTCAACCCGTACATTTCTTGATTGAATTAAACCTACCCGTACGACCCTTAACGTAGGCCAACAAAGACGTACGACTACCCTAATCCAATCACATCTCATGTTGCGGATAAGTATTAGTTAGCTACCGCACACTACGCCTTGACGCAGGCCAACAAACTTAGCACGAATACTAAGTATTATCTATCTGAAATGACGGAGGGCTACGCAAGTTTTTCAGAAAACCATGAGCGTAATGAACTTGATATCGTTGTAGAAACAAGTGATTTTGAAAAGGAGTGTTTTTTAGGCTTTTCAACTTTCGCTAAAGAGGTCACTCCCGGTGAAGGGATCTCGGCTCTTTCCCCATCGAATAAGGTGCAGATATATTATATATACCGCTGTGCAAAGCAAGAACTATATAAGCTGTCAAAAACTAAACCGTAAGTTTGTAGCATCTGCCAGTTTCGCTAAAGAGGTCACTCCCGGTGAAGGGATCTCGGCTCTTTTCTCATCGAATAAGGTGCATGGTATATCATATATACCGCTATACAAAGCAAAACTGTAGCTACCCTTTTTATAAAGTTTTGATTCTACAACATCTTTCAAGTTTCTTTTCTTTTATTAATTTCATTAATAAAAATCCATCAACTTATGCTTCCTAAGCATCACAGAAGAAACGAAAGCAGTAATATTTATATATCAGCATATATATATAGTATAAGCATTCGACTCAGGCAGTAATATGATCTCATCACAGAACGTTGCAGCAGAAGAACATATATGAAATATTGGATATACTAGGTCGTCCGTGTTTTAATACGAGCCTGTATAAAACACGGATTCCACGGTCGCGATGAATAGCCAAACCCACATCCCTAGACCCCTACGAGAGCGGCAAGTAACACTGCCAATTCTAGGGTTAGAAGACCCGGTCTCGACTCCTCGAGATGGCCTCCCACTGGACCCTAGAACCCGGTTACTTGTGCTCCCCTCGTTGGGTCTACCTAATGCGGAAAAGTAAATAATATACATTGGTGACATCAACCTCATCCCGGAAGTGCCCCAATAAAAGAATATTACATACAAATGAATTTTACATGAATGAAAATAAAAACCCTCATCTCACATAAAACCCCCGGCTATTCAGAACACAACGATCCAATACAACATATCACAGCAACACATAATATCTCATATCATCAACATAAGCAAGTATGCGTATCCCGATTGTCGTTGATGTATAGCAACGAAGCCGGCGATACACCACATACTACGCTTACGGTCACAGAAAAGAAAGTGTAAAACTACAACATTTGGAATCCACAATCTCTTTAGACATCGTAAATCCGAAATATCACATACTTCGCATTTCATGCCTAACTATATGAATTCCACATATTGTATCACATTCCAGATAAATAGACAATATTAAACTTTTCGATCGAATAATCAAATACCCAAGATTTCCTAAATAGCTAAACACTTGAGCGGAGTTCAAAAAGTCCCAGAATACGTCACAGTACCAATGGTCCAGCCGTAGAAGTGTCAAGGCAACGCCTCACATGTGGCAACGCCGTACTGCCCCAAACCCTAAGGTTTAGAGGTGGTTCATACGGTCACATGATGGAGTTAAGGTTTGTGTTCTTCTAGTAGGACCACTGCGTTTCTTGTACGTTTTTCCGAAAGATTTAAACTCTAGAAAAATTCAACACTTGAAAGTTTTTCGTGCCGGGAAAAAGTGAGTTAATGATATCCGTTCGAACATTTTAACAGTTTCTAAAATATCCGGAAAACAAAACGAAATTAAATTTTCCGATCGAATCAACGAATTCAAAATAATCCCCAGAACACTCAATACCTGAGTCAGATTAAAAATACCCAGAAGAATGTACAAGTCCCTACGTATATTACTGCACAAAACACTAACCCTAATTCTACTGTTCCGCCGCGGAACCGACGTGCAAGCAAGGTATTGCCGTGGTTCTGCGGCTCTATAGTGGAATTAGGATGTCGTGTTTTACAGTAACTCTTAGAATTCCCTGATGATTTTTTTGAGTATTTTTAATGCAGAAAAAATCACATTTTTACAAAATTTCCAGAGAGGGGGTCTTGTTTGATATATCGGGGTTCGATCGGTGTTTTAACTTCGTAAACACGTCGCCTAATGCTCTAGCAAGGCTCTGATACCACTGTAGGGTTCCTAGGTACTCTTACAAGGGTTAATAAAGCATCAACCATTCCCGAAAAAAAATTTAGACGTGCCGAACAACCCAAACCTGGGATCTTTGCTAGATTATTAGGGCTTAACATGCAAGTAAACATCTTTACAACTAAGTGTGAGGGATTACAACCTTGTAGTCCGCTCCTTCGCTTCATAAGCTCCGAGTAGAAATCCCTTCGCCGCGATCCATGATCTCCCGGACTCACGAGAGGCTCCACAACTCGAACGATCCATGCTAGCTTGAAGTCTTCCTTTTCTCCGATGATCCACCTTGAAGTTTCTATAACTCAAGCTCTCTCTCTCTCTCTCTCTCTCTCTCTCTCTATCTAATGAGGTGAACACCCTAATCTAATTGGCTAGATTAGACGAGGATGATGGAGTAGTATTTGTGCTCACTTTTCTTATCAAATTCTCACTCTTAATCATCACAAAATGAAAACCTAGAAAGCTTTCTCAAATCTCAAGGTTGAAGAAGAAGAAGAAGAAAAATGGATAAATCCTTTTGTGATGAATAATGAAATGATATATGATTAATAATGCAACCATGGTTAACTATGACAAAGCTAACTCATGTAGAGAATTAACTAGGGCTAGGGTTTGGGTTGGGTTAAAGAATGAGTCATCTAAAATATCAACCATAATATCTTAGCACAAAACAAAAGAAAACCTTCTAGAATGTTCATGAAAGAACTAACCCAATTTAAAACCTAACCTTATTTAATCTCCACTAAATATGTTGCATTAGTAATCATATTATGTTACAATATTATATATCACATATATAATATATTTTGTAACAAAAGAAAATAATACAATTAATATATATCGCATATATATCAATGTATTATCCGGTGAGAAAATGAAATAATAAAGGGAGCCAATATTAGATAATGTAATGCAATATATCATATATATTATTATACATTAAATTATCGAATCAACACTTGATCCGACAATCCGGCTATATCGAATATAACCGACTAATATGTCATGTACCGATTCTTCGAATCAACACTTGATCCGATGACCCGGCTCATATCAAAATATCGCGAGAATATAATACGGTATCTCATATCGCATTATCCTCGTTTCTGCACATATCACATATGTGCTCCTACTCCGTTTTGCCAGAGTCAAGAAACTTCTGTGTAGGACTCTAAAGAATCATCAATACGCCGGCAGTAGGTGATGATCATATCAAACACCCACAAGCTGCAAGCGGTCAGCTAAACGTAACAGTCACCCAGGTAATGAGTAATCAGAAGATCAACAAGCAAGTCTGTACATTCTCCTGTGAATCCAATTAGTAACACTCCCGTACAGTCCGGTCTCTTCGTCTGATATGTTGCATATCTAGTCTAGGGGTGGTATACGTCAGACCCCAGTAACCGATAAGTCGTGTCGATGCGAGGCTCATAACGGGTCGAGAAAATACTGGTAACACTTACTAGTAAATATTTATATCAGCCTTGGCCAGGGACTTCCAGTTATAGCCAATCGAACACAGCACAACATAAACTCTTTATACCGGGAGAGACGAATCCCCTCCTATCGCTCATTGACTCCATGTAATTCGGGACTGCACCCAAAAGCCACCGTTTTGCATGCCCTCTTGGACGTGGTAAGGTGGAAATCAAAGCATAGTGGGAATCATACAAGACTCTATGACGATCTCGGGTCTACAGACTACCCTGTACCAGTGTCACTGGAGAACTGCCATCTGACGTGTGGTATATCACTATCTGGGAGTTCTCGGCGAGTCCGTCCAGTGTACCCAGTCTCCACTGAGCACCCGTACACCATCTCTGATGTCATAACACTGATGGATATGGGATCATCCATCGCCCATCATATGGGTCAAGATACTTATACGCTAGTCTACTCTGGTGTATCGATGCCCTGTCTCGACACACCCTCGACTAGGAACAGTTATAGGATGTACTCATCGACTACTCTGGCCCCACTAGTATGATCTCATCATAGTCCCAGTAGTCGAGTACATATCCTAAGGGCTTTATCAACATATGAGAGTAAGACAGTAAACTAATATAAGTCAACATGTTAAGATAAAGGGAAACCAAATAGCATACTATCATGACGAGCAAGAAAGTCCTCTCTATATATATCCAAGCATCCATTATAATAAACATCATGTGTACAACAATGGCCTCTAGGGGATATACATAACGAACAAGTAGCACTTATTTATGATTTCGTGGATTTTAAACGGCTGATTTGATTTTGTGCATGTGGTACGCACACGATTTGATTTATGCACTTGGTATAGCTCACATGTGCTTGCAGTGCATTGATACGTGTTTTGTGCACGCAGTTGCACTCGTTTTTGGATTTTATACACCTTGGTACACTCGGTGTTTCTTTTTATACGCATTTGAGTTATTGATGAGTTTTCGTGAATTAGGTGCACCGGATTTGTATTTCGTGCACTGGATGCACCGGATTTGTGTTTCGTGCATTTGTTACACTAGATTTTTATTTCGTGCATTTGTTGCACTGGATTTATATTTGGTGCATTTGTTGCTCTCGATATATATTTTTGTGCATTGGTTGCACCATATCGGTATTTCGTGCATTGGTTGCACTAGAGTTATGCTCCATACCTTGGTTGCACCCGATTTATGTCTTGAGCATTCGTTTTACCAGATTTGTGTTTTCGTGCGCGTTTGTACTTGATGTTCGTTTTCATGCATGCTACTGCACCGGATGCCTTTTACGGACCTGACGCATGGGTTGGATTTTTGCGCATATTAGGCCCTTGGTATTGGATATTTGCGCATTGGATGCACTTGTTATAGATTTTTATTCGTGCATATGAGATGCACTTGATTCCGATTTCATTCGTTCATGACGGATACACTTGATTTGGGTTTTCGCGCATGTTGGGCGCATGATGTGAGATGTGATTTTGTGCACACTGGATGCATTCGATTGGGATTTTCATTGTGCAGGTTAGTTGCACTGGGTTGAGACTTTCGTGCACTCTAGATGCACTTTATGTTGTTGTCGTGCACATCCGTTGCACTGGACAGATGTTTTCGTGCACACCCGTTGCACTTAGTTTTGACTTTCGTGCATATCATAGCACTTGGATTGGATTTGATTTCTGTGCGTACCAGACGTACGTGATGTTGGATACGCCTTTTGAGGCTGATTTTGCACTTGAGCACATTGTTTTCATGATAGGTACTATATTATATAGTGGCCGAACAGGACAGTACCTGAGTACCTTGCATGCATAAAAGTTTACCAAGAGGGTTTTCAAAAACGAGCTATAGTATCTCTATTTCTTATGTGTCCGTGAGCGACACGAACGTTTACAAAGGAAAACCATTTGGGATAATTTAAAAGGGTGGAACGTATATTATAGCAAAACCTATATGGAAAAATATTTATTACTTTACAAATGAGTGTCCGTCACATGTGCCATGAGCTACGCATCACACGGCGATTCAGAAAAGATTTTGCATGTGTTTTATTAAATTTAAAGATTTTTCTAAAGATGCGTACAATATATGTATTATAGTATTTGACTAGTGCATATTGGATTTCAGTAGTGAATTTCGAGATCTGCATCTCCATTGTAACTCTGATGATATGCGTGCAAATCCGATGATTTGCGTGACACTTGACGGAGTTCGATTTTGAGTTTTGTACTCGTTTTTAGGTGCACGCGATGCGCTGTTGTATTTATATATCTTCTGGGATTTCGGATCCCCGTTGATTGATTTGAATTTGAAATGTTTTAGTATTTGGGGGTTAAAATTTAAATTCGGGGACAAAATTTATTTAAGGGGGGAAGATTGTAACATTTCAGAAAATATAAAATATTATTTTTAGGATTCAATATTAAAATAATATATTTCCCGAAAACTGCTAGATTTGCGAAATTGGGGTTTTCGAAAAAGGGTATAAATATATACCAATAATTGTGAAATAATTGGAGATTAAAATGATTTATTCATTTAAATATATATTTATCGGACATGGCATTTTTAGAATTAATTATATGAAATTTGAATAAAAAATTGATTAGTGCACTACTAATCGCGATTAAACCAAATCCGTGTTTCTACATTTTTAATCATGGCTAGTACACCATGACATGTTGCATTTTTTGTTGTATGTTATTTCATTGTGTTTTTTTGATATTTGGTTTCAAAAAGAGAGAAGAAAAAGAGAAGAGAATGAATTATTGAGGAGAGAGAGAAAGAGGGGACCACAAGGGACATGCAATAATTGAGAGAGGGTGAGAATATGAGATAGAAGGGGGGCTGCCATTTCCTGATCCCCCATCATTTTAATTCATCTTCTACCTCCTCATCTCCCTCCACCTTCAACCTCAAGATCCATCTCAAAAACCTTGTCAAAACCCTGTACCCTCTTCATAAAAGTTGATCCCCTCCCCATCCTCAACACATTGGACCCATCAAAGTTAGATTTTGAAGACTTGGGACAGTTAGGGTTTTTCTTGAGTTGCCCAAATGAAGTATATTTTCTTTTAGCCAGTTTTGAGTTTCATGTATTCTAGTTTAGTTAGAATGTGATTTGGTTAGGGTATGTATTGTTTAGAAGTTTTAAGAGAAGTATTAGGGTTTGAGTTGTGTTGTGGTGATATGTAGTGGCTGTTACAAGACCTTAGCGTTAGAATACTTGGTCTGGACCAGAGACCAAACCATAAAATGCGAACTTTGAAATCTGCCGATATCGGAAATTGTAGAATTTGTGATGAAAATTAGTGATCTACTGTGACCCGAGAGACCTATAAAATAAGTTCCCATGACCATGAGACGAGCAGGCAACCTAAAAGCATCACCTGAAACCTGAACCCCTTTGCTTCTAATCTGGCCGCAAATTTATTGGTATAGGCCGCAAATTGCAGCCATTATGTAAGGAAATGTGCTGAATCTTGGACCATAGCTTAGTTATATAATATTTATAGCAACCCAATATGAAAAATTCCCTAGTTTGGCCTAGGGTGAAATCTGGAAGTGATTTCCTTCGTTGCTGAATTTGGTTTTCTGATTTCTGAACTTGGATTTTGGGTATTTGATATTGTTTGGGTCGTTTGATTTTTGTACGTCAACGATGAGGGTTGTTTGGTTGTTTTGCATGTGTAGGCTATAGGTTTTAACCTATGAGCGCACCGTGTGCTGTATCGGTTTTCCGGATTCGATTTTAATAGCGATTACGATTGTGTATTATTGTAGGTACCTTCGCGTGGATTTCGAGGCGACGGAGCATGGCGTCATCGACTTCGGCAAGCAAGGATCTAGTGAGTAGATCTATATCTAAAGGGGAAGTCTGGTGGATGGCATATATCACCCCCGCAATTTGATGGAAACCGATATATATGATACAGTCGTAGAAACCTAGATTAGAAAAACTTGGGATATGGTTAAAGAGATAGTTAGCGAAGATGTGAGTGATTGAATATATATATATATATATATATATATATATATATATATATATGTATGTATGTATGTATGTATATATTGAGATATGAAATGAAAGATTTAGGGATATGAAAAGTGAATGTGAATCACGGCTTATAGATATGTAGTTGCACTAGAATAAGTAGGAGTTTTAGTGTAGCATGAAACTGGATTAATAAAGTAGAATGTGTATATAAAATTGACTTGATGTGGGATATAAATATGGTGAAAAGAATGTACGTTGTGATATGATGACTTGATTGATATGTCGGTATACGGATGCGAGTCGATAAGAGATGATTAATACCTTTGCCGGTCCCCTGATATGAGATTGTTATGAATGTGACATGGGATATAGGTATATAGATATATGTAATGTTGTGAATCTTAAGTGATATGTCATACGAGACGTTAGGTCCGTACCCTCATTGTCATATAGGTTGATAGGATCCCTAATGGTTTAATGCCGCCGTACGATGATTTTCCGTACGTGATGAGTTTGACTTGATGATTGATCCATACCCTTGACTAGAGGATGCCGTACGATGTATTATACCGTACATGATATTGTGAGGCTGGATGCCGATTGATAGATTCACCGACTCGGTTATATTGCAGATGCGTATACCAGTCAACATTTTGCGTAAGATTTACATTATGCTACGCTCATGTCACTTTCATTGCATTTACACATACCTGTGCTAGTACACCTAAACCATTATCGATGATGCGTATGTTACACTTACACAGATTGGCCGGCTCACACACTTTAACATCGATAATTTCTATGTCACTCACAAAGAAGAATTGCTACATCATGTTCTTATATAGCTATGCTCACATCACTGTTCTATGTTGCATGATATATGGATATGCATACATTTTGTTATATGTCGCATACATCATTCTTTACGATCATACGCATTGAGATATGTTGTTTTCATGAGATTTCTGGATTTGAGAACCGTGGTTATTTCAAAAGAAAGTATGTATTGTTTTAAAAACCCGGTTTCTCTTGACATGATATTTCAGTGCGTCTACCATGCGTTTTCTCGGTTCTGAGATGTGTGATATGTAAAACCCGATTCGAGGAGTTGGATGATCCATTTGCGGGTTCATGGTGGACCCGGTATAGTATCCCGGGGAGAAAATGGATGGTTGTGCAGTAGACGATGTGCCTGGCAGAGTGACTACTACCTACCAGTGATTGGTTGGACCTGGCGGTTATCCGGAGGATACCGACCGGAGTCGAGAGATGGATATGGGCCGACCCGTTCTTCCGGAGCCCATGGGCCGATCCTGCAGACGGAACCCGAGGGTCGATCCGGACTGACGGAGCCCGAGATATGAGGATTTACATGTCGATGCTGGACATGGGTTTCATGATGTTTCGAGTGTCGATGCTGGACACTCAGGTTCTATGATTTTGATGTGTTGC
This sequence comes from Agapanthus africanus, assembly GCA_030015575.1. Taxonomy (NCBI): domain Eukaryota; kingdom Viridiplantae; phylum Streptophyta; class Magnoliopsida; order Asparagales; family Amaryllidaceae; genus Agapanthus; species Agapanthus africanus. Next base: position 340,314,155 of record JASDDO010000014.1, read on the forward strand.
GAGGGACACACGTTGATTTATATCCTCATACCTTCATGCATATGCTTTTATGATATTTACATGCATGATGTTGTTGTTTCATTGGTTGACACATGGACGAGATTCATATGCATACTGGCATTGATTATATGGTTAGATGATATCCACATGCAGATAGGCATTGAGTACATTGTTGACACATATGTAGATACGGTCACCCTAAATATCATAGTATTACCTTTATGATATAGTTAACCTAGGAAATCGTTATTTATTCGATTTCTATCTGATGATGTTTTCTACTTACGAGTTGGCAACTCATCCCCGTTGTGCCACAGTTCTTGCAGGTTGACCGCATGGATCTGTAGCGGCATCGCTGGCACATAGCTGCATTCGGGTGTTTTGCTTTGGTAGGTGGTATATGTTGGATCGTACCCCTCTTGGATTTATTATTCCTATTGTATCTATCCGACTTCATCAAATCAGAAACTAGTATTTGTATAATTAATAAGACTTAATGAGACTTGCAGTTGCGAGACTTGAGCGATGGGTTTTATATTCGCTTATTAGGTTGGTTGTCTTGCTTTATATTATTCTGTGTTGATCTTCGCCGTTGGGCGTCGTATACTTATATCTATTCTTTGCGTGGTTATGGATCCGCCGATTAGCGAAGAGCTTGCTCCCGCTTGGAGATGCCTTTTATATTATCTTGTATTTGTGGTTTTGGATCCAAATTTACAAAGGAGGTGCTGCCCAAATTTTTAAAAGACGAAACTTGTTTTTCAACTAATAAATTCCACTTGCATTTTTCAGGTTCCACTATTTATGCATTAAGAAAACTTTTGATTTCATCATACCTTTATTTCAAAACTTCACCAATTCTATTTTCTTTAAAAAGGTTTTAGATTTCTGGTCGTCGGCTTACTTAATTTACGTTACGTCTTTAGATGTGGCGTGATTTAAGTGCCGGTCATGAGCTAATATTTCGGGTCGTGACAAAGTTGGTATCAGAGCGCTAGGTTTAACCTTGGACCGAGTTTAGGTCAGACTCTGGCGTAATTTATTTCGGAACCTAGGCTTGACCTTATGGAACTTAGGCTTGAACAGGGGGTATTAGACCCGAACTTTCGTTTCATAGGTTCACCCTGATTGATTGAGTAGGTAGCTTGAGCAGAGTGACGTACCGTACGTATGTTCCGCGGCATATTTACGATACGATACTCCACTTAAGAAACCTTAGGATGTACCTATTTTGAGATCTGTGATTCCCTTCGTATCTATGATTATACATCCATTTGACATCCTCGATTTTATTCGTTTCCTTGATCATACTCTTATTGATTCCATTCCTCCTTATGATCATGTATCCATTCTGGATCTGTTGATTCCTTTCATTCCTTGGATCCAATTTCATCGATACATACTTGAGATTCTTGTCACCATGGTTTAAGCGTAGATTGAGCTGCTGCTAGTGATATGGTCAGGGCGAGCTCGTCATGGACGAGGACTAATCAATGTGTTTTCTGGTGACATGGGAACATATCGAGTTAGTATTTGTATTGTGACCTCTTGTTTGAGGCAAGTATTCGATTTTGCACCGGATGATCGGGCCATTGTTAGAGGCTGCCTATTGTGAGAGAACTGTTGATGTACAACCTACCTCAGAGATTGTGATGTCGTCTACCGTGCAGACAGATGACCCAGCTGTTGCTGAGATTGATAGGATGTCGCATCCATAATTTACGAGCTGAGATCGTTGGAGCTTTCAGGCAGAGCTGCGATAGATGATAGCTATTCTACCTTGAGTTGTGAGACGAAGGGTATTCATATGTTGTCTAGGCGAAGTTAAAAAGTTCGAACGAATGTCAGAAACCTATTTTTCCAAGTTTAAGGTATTCGGAGGAACATGCAAGTAATTCTGTGGACCCTTCAGAAGAATGAAAACCTAACTCGACATAATGACCATGGAACCGCTTTTGAACCTTAGGGCTTGCGGCAGTTCCGTAGTGCCATCAGTGAGGCTTGGGTTTGCCCTACTACGGCTGGTCCATAGGTACTGTGGCATGTACTGGATATTATTAAACTGTGCTCAGGTATTAAGCATTCGGGGAATTATGGGACTTTAATTAATCGATCGAAAAGTTTAACGTCGTCCGGATATCATGTGATAGGAGATCAAAAAGCTGACCAGCTCGGATAGAGGACCTCACCCAGATGCGTTGTGAGTTGATCGAGAACGAACGAGTATGAGTATTCCTCCGATGGTTGGGACAAGTTCACGAGGACGTGTTCGGCTAGATATCTTCTACAGAGTGATGAAGATACCAAGTTCGTGATTTCGAGTCCGCGTGAGAGATTCCAGATTGACTGTGGCCGAGAATATAGCAGTACGCAAATAGCATGACGTGACGTCGATGTGGACGATGTTACAGACGAGTGGAACCAGTGGTTCGTGCGAGATGCTGGCGAGCTGTTGTTACTCCCCGTTGAGATCAGAGATCGAATATGTATACAGAGGCGTTGGGATACGGCCAGTTCCCGAAGAAATGCTGTGTTGAGAACGCAGATGTCCAGAAAACGAGAAAAGATTATATAAGAGTACCGGCCTCCGTATAGTTCGGCATATGCGAGATCGGAAGAGACCCTGAGCAGGTTCCTTCCAGGACACTGCCGCGATAAGAATTGCACCGAGGATCAATTGTGTCACATGTATTCAGAGGGCCAGAGGCCGATGCCAGTGGCATGCCGTTTTACGAGTGGTCATGCTAATTGGCCGGGAGATGACCAGAGGAGTGCCAGAGCGGAATTGTTTCCGTTACTACACCTGACCGGGCCGACGAGCCGACGGATTGCGAGATTGGTAATCCATAGAAAAAGTGAGAACCCAGAGACAGAGGACGCCAGACCGTGAGCAGTAGGCAAGCGGATGTTCTTTCTCTGCCAGTTTTGGGCGCACCGACATTTTTCGACATTGTAGGAGATGTACCTCAATGTCATTTGTTGCGATTTGCATTTGTGATCCGAGTATCACGCTTTTATCGCTTGGATTTGAGTTTTGATGATTGAGTTTCCTGATATTGATTTCGTGCACCATGGCTGCACCTACTGGGCATTTACATTTTGTGCATAGTTATTGCACTTGATATATATTTTATACACCGTTGTGTTGGATTATGATTTGTGCATATCTATTGCACTTGAGATCGAATTTGTACCTTGGTAGCACGTATTTATAGTTTCGTGGATTTCAAACCTCTGATTTGATTTTGTGCATGTGGTATGCACACGATTTGATTTATGCACTCGGTATAGCTCACATGTGCTTGAAGTGTATTGATACGTGTTTTTTGCACGCAGTTGCACGCGTTTTTGGATTTTATACACCTTGGTACACTCGGTTTTTCTTTTTATACGCATTTGAGTTATTGATGAGTTTTTGTGTGCTAGGTGCACCGAATTTGTATTTCGTGCACTGGATGCACCGGATTTGTGTTTCGTGCATTTGTTGTACTAGATTTTTATTTCGTGCATTTGTTGCAATGGAATTATGTTTTTGTGCATTGGTTGGACCATATCGGTATTTCGTACATTGGTTGCACTAGAGTTATACTCCGCACCTTGGTTGCACCCGATTTATGTCTTGAGCATTCGTTTTACCAGATTTGTGTTTTCGTGTGCGTTTGTACTTGATGTTCGTTTTCATGCATGCTACTGCACTGGATGCTTTTTATGGACTTGACGCACTTGGGTTGGATTTTTGAGCATATTAGGCGCTTGGTATTGGATTTTTGCGCATTGGATGCACTTGTTTTAGATTTTTATTCGTGCATATGGGATGCACTTGATTCCGATTTCATTCGTGCATGACGGATGCACTTGATTTGGGTTTTCGCGCATGTTGGGCGCATGATGTGAGATGTGATTTTGTGCAAACTGGATGCACTTGATAGGGATTTTCATTGTGCAGGTTAGTTGCACTGGGTTGAGACTTTCATGCACTCTAGATGCACTTGATATTATTGTCGTGCACATCCTTTGCACTGGACAGATGTTTTCGTGCACGCCCGTTGCACTTAGTTTTTACTTTCGTGCATGTCGTAGCACTTGGATTGGATTTGATTTCCGTGCACACCAGACATACGTGATGTTGGATACGGCTTTTGAGGCTGATTTTTCTCTTGAGCACTTTGTTTTCATGATAGGTACTATATTATATAGTGGCCGAACAAGATTGATCTGAGGACAGTACCTGAGTACCTTGCATGCATTAAAAGTTTACCAAGAGGGTTTTCAAAAAGGAGCTATAGTCTCTCTATTTCTTACGTGTCTGTAAGCGGCACGAACGTTTACAAAGGAAAACCTTTTGGGATATTTTAAAAGGGCGGAACGTATATTTTAGCAAAACCTATATGAACAAATATTTATTACATTACAAATGAGCGTCCATCACTTGTGCCGAGAGTTACGCATCACACGGTGTCACGACCCAAAATTTGTGTCACGACCCGAAATATTAGCTCGTGACCAGCATTTGAATCACATAACGTCTAAAGGCGTAACGGAATTCAAGTAAGCTGAAACCCATAAATCTAAACCTTTTAAGAAAAATAAAGGAGGTGAGGTTTTGAAATAAAGGTATAATGAAATCAAGTTTTCTTAATGCATAGAAAAGAACATGAATGATGCAAGTGAAGTTTACTAGTTAAAAACATGTTTCGTATTTTAAAAAATTTGGCAGCACCTCCTTTGTATATTTTGATCCAAAACCACAAGTACATAATAAGAATAATGGCATCCCCAAGCGGGAGCTAGCTCTTCGCCAAACGGCGGATCACAACCACGCAATATAGCATAAATAAGTATACGACGCCCAACAGTGAAGATCACCACATAGAGAAAAAGAAGCAAGACATAAATATCACAAGTAGCAAAAAACCCCTCGCTCTAAGTCTCGAAACCACAAACCCACTAAGTCTCATTACTTACACAAATTCTAATTTTGATTGATTGATGGAGTTAACTAGATACAATATGAAATGTAATACAAGAGTGGGAACGATACAAATGTCCTACCTACCACTGCAAAAAAAAAACCCAAAGGAAACTGTGTGCCAGCGATGCCGCTACTGATCCACGCGTCAATCTGCAAGAACTGTGGCACAACGGGGGTGAGTTGCCAACTCGTGAATAGAATTATATATACAAGTAAAAATTGAATAAACAAACGACTCCTAGGTCAACTATATCAAAAGATAATACTATTATATCTAGGGTGACCGGGTCATATATGTGCCAATAAGGTAGTCAATACCTGTATACATGTGGATAACATCCAACAGTAAAAATCAATGTATGCAGATATGTGAATCTCGTCCACCCATAAATCAATGTCTATAAGCATGTGTATAATCTCCAATAGTAGAATCAGTGTATGTATGTATGTATGTATGTGGATCTAGTCCACGTGTCAACCACTGACGCAACAATATCATGCATGTAAATATCATAAAAGAGTGTGCATGAAAGTATGAGGATATATATCAACGGTGTCCTTCCCGACACATCAAATCATGGAACCTGAGAGCCAAGCATCGACACTCGAAAACATCATGAAAACCGTGCCTAGCATCGGCACGTAAATCCTCATATATCGGGCTCCATCAGTATGGATCGGGCCCTATCATCTCTCCACTCCGGTCGGTATCCTCCGGATATCCGCCGAGCCCAAATACTATCACCGGTAGGTAGTAGTCCCTCTGCCAGGCTCACCGTCTACTACACAGCGATCCATTCTCGCCCCGGGATACCATACCGGGTCCACCATGTACCCGCAATCGGCCTCATCCGCCTCCTCGAATCGGGTTTCACATGTCGCTCTCAGAACCGAGAAAACACATGGTGGACGCACTGAAATATCATATCAAGAGAAACCGGGGTTTTAAAACAACACATAATCTCTTTTAAAATGTCCACGGTTCTCAAATCCAGAAATCTCATGAAAACAGCATATCTCAATGCGTACAATAATAGTGCATGATGTGTGCGACATATAATAGAAATGTAATCATATCATGTATCATGCAACGTGGAATAGTGAAATGACATGTTAAGGGAAAACCGCTCTATTAAAATGATTCCAGTTTTTAAAATATAACATGTGGTTCCCAATTTTACAATTAAACTAGTTATCTATATAGGTACAATATGTAAATACGCAAGTATATATGTATCAATGTTTGTGTGCACAAATATGGATATACAAATGTGTATATCCGCAAGTATGAATGTATCAATGTATATGCCATGATGCAGCAACCCTACTGTGTAGTGACATGGCAATTATCGATGATGAAGTGTGTGAGCCGGCAAATATGTGTACGTGTAACATACGCATCATCGATAATGGTGCAGGTGTACTATCACAGGTATATACGATGCAATAATAATATCATGAATGCAGGACAAGGTAAATCATCAGCTAAAAGGTATAAGGTATACGTAACTATCATATGTCCGAGTCGGTGAATCTATCAATCGACATCTAGCCTCGCAACCTCGCGTACGGTATAATCCATCGTACAACATCCTCTAGTCAAGGGCAAGGACCATTCATCAAGTCAAACTCATCACGCACGAAATATCATCATGGGGGGGCATTAAGCTAATAGGGATCCTATCATCCTATAACACAAATGAGGGTACGGCCTAATATCACATACGGCCTATCATCCATGATTCACAACATTATATATATATATATATATACTTATGTCCCAGTTTACATCCGCAATAATCTCATTTCAGGGGACCGACAGGGTATAAATCAACTCGATCGACTCGCATCCGTATACCAACATATCATCATATCATCATCTCATCATATCATCAAATCAGTCTTGTATTCATTCATCGCATTTATATCTCATATCATGTCGAGTTACATAAACATGCTATCTCTACTAAGTATAAGTATCTAATCTAACAAACACACCCGAACCATACAATCAGATTTTTGAAGAAGGGAATCATAGTTTTGAAAACAGGGGTTACGGTATTTTTAAGGAAAAGATACCATTTGAAAATTCGTAACATCCCTCAAGGTATACATTTAAAAGATACATACGATTCTTTGGTTTAGAAAAAGGTATGGTTCAGATGACGCATCTACATCGACTGTCTAGTCCTACAGTACCCTAAGCGGTAATATCGCTAAACGTCATCCTACGACAGTAGTAACATATCACTTCTAACTATCCTCTAGTTTCTAATATCGTTTCATAGCTATCTCATTCTAACCCTAGTTTCCTAATCTAGGTTTCCTAACCATATTCTATAAATCGGTTTTCCATCAAAAGTTTGCGGGGGTGCTATACGCCATCCATCCGATTTCCCCGGTAGATATAGATCTACTCACCGTAGTCCTCTCTCGCCCGAGTCGATGACGCCTCGCTCCGTCGCTTCAGAATCAACGCGAAGGTACCTACAATAACAACACATATCGTAATGATATTAAAATCAAGGCGGAAAAACCAAAATGGCACGCGCATTGATCGTAGGTTAGAACCTATAGCATATGCATACAAAATCAATCAAACAACTCTTGTTGTCGATGTACAAACATGCGACAACCAAAAACAAATCCAAATATCAAAACTCATCTTTCAAATACGGAAAACATATCCTGAATCACACACAAGTATTCCCAGATTTTGACTCAGGTCAAATAAATCCAAGCAAACAAGTTTAGGGTGATGTATAAGGTCTATGTGAGGTACTGAACCAACCTAGGCCTCTACCCTCACCAAGTGGCCGGCCACTACCTCCTAAAATCCGATCTCGCCGGCCAGGGGGTCTCTGTTAGGGTTCATCAGGTCAGAGAGGTCTTCTAGTAGCATATCTATGCCACTAGTATTGTTGTTCGTTATGTATATGCCCTAGAGTCCATTGTTGTACATATGATGTATATTATGATGGATGCTTGGATATATACATGTAAGTCGATGTACTACACCCCAATACTTGTGGGGAGGCGGAATTTTCAAAAACGAACTTGTTTAGTGAACGAACATCGACTAACCGCTTGAATCGAAGCTAAACTATAAATAACCAAACACAAAGTGTTTCTAAACTACTGTGTTTAGGGATTATACCTAATGAACCAACTCCTTCGTCTTTACGAACACCTTGTTCTCCTCGGCCTTCTCGAAGTAGTAGACGATCCACCCGAGAGCAAAACTCCAAGCTTAGCCTCTAAACTTGAGGCAACTAACCTTCTTGGATTGCTAATCAAAGAAGATAGATTGAGATAGAGTGATGGTTATGGATTGTTTAGTCTTACTAACCCTTGTACTCAACTCATGAGAGGGGAGGATTAGTCTTTTGAAGAGAGAAAGCTTGAGGAGAGAGAAGGTGAGAATTCTTATCATATGAGAATAGTAAGTCATCATAATAAATATGAAGCATTCTTATTAATGAAGAAAAGAATAATACATAATGAATAAGCATGCTTCACAAATATCTAATGGTGATTCATTGTCATGACTCATTAAGCATTTATCATGCATTAATAATATGCATGAATCACCCTCATGACTCACTAAACTCATTTAATGCAAATGACACCTAAACCTCCTTAGTCACCACTTCTAGAAGCTTCTCGCACAATTACGAGAACGCCCCTCCAATCAGCAAAAATACGGAAAAACTTTAGACTGTAAAAATCCAATAACCGGATACCAGTAACTGGCTTAAACCAAAGCCGACTGGTAAAAACTGTCCGAAAGTCGTACGCGCGTAAACGCACGTATGCGTCCGAACCCTTGTCGTAAAACCATACGACCTCTATATCGTTTCGCCTGGAATAGGAAACTCTCTGTGTGGGACTCTAGAGACTCGACTACTACGCTGGCAGTGGGTTTAACCACAGACCGCAAGCGGCACTAGCTGTACGTAACGGTCCCCAGGTAGTTGTCGATAAGAAGGCCGATGAGGAAACCCATCCGAACTCCTACTGAGTCTGATGTGACATTCTCCATACAGTCCGGTCCGTTCGTCCTAGACTATCGCATATCCTGCCTAGGGGGTGGCAAGCGTCAGTCCCCTAATAGCAGTATAAGTCGTGTCAGAGGGAAGTCCATTACACCCTGAGAAACTACTGGAACCTACCAGCAAATCTCGCTTGCCCTGGCCAGGGACTTTGCGTAATGGCTCTCTGACACAGCACGATATCAACTACCAATACCGGGAGGGGCGAATCCTGTCTAACCGCCACTGCCTCCAAGTGCTCGGGACTGCACCCAACTGCTACCTGTTTGCACGACTCCTTTGAGCCGTGGTAGGGTAGCAATCTAAGAACAGTGGGACACACTCGTGGCGAAGTAGCAGTGTCAAGTCTGCGGACTACGCTGTACTCATGTCATCTGGGAACTGTTCACTGACGACTGGTATAAAACCAACCAACAGTTCCCTGTGAGTCCTGTCCGGTGTACCCGTAACCTAACGAGCACCTGTATACTATCTCCAGTACGATGTACTGACGGCTGTGGGACAGACCATCTCCCCAACTGGGATGAGAAGCGTACACACTAGTCTACTCCGGAGTATCGATGCCCTGTCTCGATAATCCAACGACTAGGGACCTGAATAAGGATGTGCTTGTAGACAACCCAGCCCCTACTAGTTTGACTGCAATCACAACGCTGGTAGTCAAGCAAGATCCTAAGAGCTCTATCAATACGTATACTCACATATTAAGATAGAAAAACCAAGTAGCATACTACCATGTTTAGCAAGACTGTTATATACATGTGAATATCCCAAGCTTCCATTAAGTAATATACAAACTAGTATGATACAATAATGGCCTTCTAGGGCATAAACACTAACAATCTCCCACTTGCACTAGGGCCATGTACTGGCATATCGAAGACCAATGATCTCGAGTAGCCTCTCGAACTGCGTCTGAGGTAGGGCCTTCGTGAATGGATCAGCAATGTTCTCTTCTGAAGCAACTCTCCGAACCTCGATCTCCTGACGATCAATGATCTCCCTGATCAGGTGATACCGCCTCAAGATGTGTCTGGACTTCTGATGGGTCCTTGGTTCCTTCGCTAAAACTATAGCTCCGTTGTTGTCGTAATACAGAGGTATTGGATCAACTATGGTAGGAACCACCTGAAGTTCTGTTAGGAACTTCTTCATCCAGACTGCTTCTTTTGCGGCATCGCAAGCAGCTATATACTCCGCTTCCATCGTCGAGTCAGCAACGGTGTCCTGCTTGGAGCTCTTCCAGCACACCGCCCATCCATTGAGGGTAAAGACATAACCCGACATGGACTTGGAATCGTCCTTATCACTCTGGAAGCCGGAATCAGCAAAGGCCTCCAACCTGAGGTCTTTTCCGCCGTAAACCAAGAACATCTCCTTAGTCCTCCTTAGGTACTTGAGAATGTTCTTTACTGCTATCCAGTGTTTCTCCCCTGGGTCTGACTGATACCGGCTCACCACGCTCAGTGCGTAAGCTACATCTGGTCTGGTACACAACATCGCATACATTATAGAGCCTACCGCAGAAGCGTAGGGTATAATAGACATGCGTTCCCTTTCCAAATCAGTCTTGGGAGACATCTCTTTGGAGAGGGTGATTCCGTGACAAGCCGGTAGATTACCGCGCTTAGAATCTTCCATACTGAATCTTTTCAGTACAGTGTCGATATACCTGGACTGCGAAAGTCCCAACATCCTCTTGGATCTATCACGATAGATCCGGATCCCCAGAATGTAAGAGGCATCACCCAGGTCATTCATGGAGAACCTGTGTGACAAGAATCTTTTGACAAATTGTAGCATAAGAATGTCATTTCTTATCAATAGAATGTCATCCACGTACAAGACGGGGAATACAACACTTTTGGCTACAACTTTACTATATATGCACGGTTCATCTGGATTTTTGATAAACTCATATTCTTTGACTGTCTCATCAAAACAGATATTCCAACTCCGCGATGCCTGCTTTAGTCCATAAATGGACTTAAGCAGCTTGCATACTTTCCCGCTTCTCCTACTCTGATTGAAACCCTCTGGCTGATCCATATAGACGCTCTCTTCTAAATTTCCATTCAGAAAAGCCGTCTTTACGTCCATCTGCCAGATTTCATAATCATGGAAGGCAGCAATAGCAAGAAGGACCCGAATGGATTTGAGCATAGCCACTGGAGAAAAAGTTTCGTCATAGTCCAAACCAGGTCTTTGACGAAAACCCTTTGCAACAAGTCTAGCCTTATAGGTTTCCACCTGTCCATCTACACCAATCTTTTTTTGATGATCCATTTGCATCCTATGGGTTTAACCCCATCTGGAGCAAAGTCCAAAGTCCATACTTTGTTGGTGTACATGGACTCCATTTCGCTCCGCATTGCATCTAGCCATCGTACCGAGTCGCCGCTCTGGATGGCCTGCTGGAAGTCAGTAGGTTCATCATCTTCTATGATCCAATCCTCTCTATCCCCGTCTATGAGAAAACCGTAGTATCTCTCAGGCGGATGAGACGGCCTACTACTCCTGCGGAGGGGTGCGGGAATGTTCTGTACTTCTTGAACCTCTGGTTCTACCAAACTTTCAGTAGCAGCTTGTGGTTCTGGAATTTCTTCCAGTTCTACTGCGCTCCCACTCTTCTGATTTTCTAAAAATTCAGTTTCTAAGAAGTGGGCATGACGAGAAACAAAAACCTTTTGTTCCTCTGCGTAATAGAAATAATATCCCTTGGAGTTCTTTGGATATCCCACAAGCATACACTGTACTGAGCGTGCCTCGAGCTTGTCCGAATGCTGCTTTTTTATAAAAGCTGGACACCCCCATGTCCTAAAATGTTTTAGACAGGGTTTCTTCCCACTCCACATCTGATATGGTGTGGTAGGCACAGTCTTGGTTGGAACCTGGTTTAAAAGATATGCCGCTGATTCTAACGCATAACCCCAGAAAGATCGCGGTAACTCAGCATTACTCATCATGGATCGTACCATATCTAATAGGGTTCGATTCCGTCTCTCCGATACACCATTATGCTGTGGAGTGTATGGAGGAGTAAGCTGAGAGAGAATTCCTTTCTCTTTTAGGTAACCTAGGAACTCGGCACTCAAGTATTCTCCACCTCGATCAGATCTCAGTGTCTTAATACTTTTGCCTGTTTGGTTTTCCGCTTCACTCTTGTATTCCAGGAATTTCTCAAAGGCCTCGGATTTATGCTTCATTAAGAAAACATATCCATACCTAGAGAAATCATCTGTAAAAGTAATGAAGTAGGAATAACCACCTCTCGCATGTGTAGACATTGGACCACATACATCGCTGTGTATGAGTCCTAAGAGCTCGCTCGCTCTTACTCCTTGTTCAGTGAATGGAGTCTTTGTCATCTTTCCTTTGAGACAAGATTGACAAGTGTCATAAGATTGATATTCGAATGAGTCCAAATATCCTTTTCTATGCAACTTAGTCAACCTTCTCTCATTGATGTGACCCAGTCTACAATGCCATAAGAAAGCTTTATTTAAATCTGGAGACTTTCTTTTTGGTGTGTTCTGGACATTGAAAATTTGGAGTTGGTTTAAAACATATATTCCGTTATTTAGTGTACCTGACCCAATCAAACCATGATTAAGGTGGATGTTGACAACATCTCTTATAAACGTGAAATCATAACCTTTATTTGATAACAAGGAAACTGATATGATATTACACGTTAAGCTTGGTACAAAATAACAGTTATGTAAAACCAAAATGTGTCCACTCGTCAATCCTAGGTGATAATCCCCGACGGACGCAGCTCCCACGCTAGCTCCGTTAGCAACCTTTAGGGTCATATCACCTTCCTTCAGCACTCTACGATTTCTCAGTGCCTGCAATGAATTGCAAATATGAGATCCTGATCCGGTATCCAATACCCAGGAAGTAGAGTTGATCGACAGGCAATTCTCAATTACAAACACACCTGAAGTCGAAGCCACAGCTTGCTTCGGTTCCTGGTTCTTGGCGTTCCACGCCTTGCAATCATTCTTCCAGTGCCCTTTCCTGTGACAATGGAAGCACTCATCCTGGCCAACTATCGGTACTGCAATCTTTTTCTTTCCCTTCCCTCCCACCTTACTAACACCTCCTCTAGGTCTGGGTGCGGTCTTCTTCTTCCTTCCTTTGGCCCTAGCCTTGGACCCGGAAGAAGATGTACCGCCAACAAACATAGCGGGTGTTTCCCTTGAATTCTTCAAGGTGCCCTCTACACTCCTTAACATGTTCAGGAGTTCCGGAAGTTCAACTTCTTTTCTTTGAAGGTTGAAGTTCAGGATAAACTGGGCGTAGGTGTGAGGAAGGGACTGGAGAATAAGGTCTGTATAGAGCTCATTATCCAAAGTCGTCCCAAGGTCTGCGAGCTCTTCTATATAGCCGATCATCTTTAGGACATGTTCTCCTACCGATGACCCGACAGCCAACCTCGCTCGAAACAAGTTCTTTGAGGTCTCGTATCTTGCTATACGAGATTGCTCTCCATAAAGTTCCTTTGTATGGAGAAATATGCCATCAAGGTCCATATCCTCGTGCCTCCTCTGATGTTCATTGTTCATCGAGGCAAGCACGATGCACTTGGCTTTCGCGCAATCTAAATCCCAGGTTTTGCGGATTTCCTTATCCGCATTGCTGGATTTGGGACCAGGGACAGCAGGTGCCGTAGCGGTGAGGACGTACCCCAGTTTGTCATAGGTCAAAGCCATTTTGACATTCCGCAGCCAATCTTTATAGTTTGGCCTGTCAGTATATTTTTCTCTAAAAGTAACTTAAGTCCAGTCATTTTCAGGGTCGCTGCAATTAGGAGAGAGAGAAGAAAACTCTTTAGCATGATGCTCTTGCAAGTTTAGAGTGGTTTTTAGTTTATCTAAACTGGATGGCTCCCACTGTTTCTCGAATCCTTCCACAAACCATAAAAGAAGAATTAGCCAGGACTATTCTCACCATACAATACTTGCTTAACCGTTCAGCCAGGCTGGTGTCGATACTTCGAGGGAGGTTTTCCAACGCTTTCGCGAAGTTCCTTAATTTAATAACTTCTTTTCTCTGGGGGCGTAACCCCGCTGACACTTTTCTGGACACCTACTAGGTTTATAGCATTGATCGTTAAGTGACGAATATCCTGATAAGTAGCATATACTCACAGTAGGATCGGGATCCAAATATCATCGTCTGATAATGCTGTAGGAATGCTACCAACATTCATCAAACTCAAAATGGTATGCATCTCTCTGCAAATTTCAGTTTCTTTAGAAATTCCAGATATTGATTTTTGCTCCATGCTCTTATGATCTTGACTAAGGGACAACAAATCATAAGTCACATGTAAAGATCTGCCCATCATTATCCTGTTGATTTGAACCCATCCGTATATTCTTGACTAAGGGCCAAACAAAGTAATACGACTGTCCCAATCCAACTCATCTATCTATGCAACAAATGAATACCCCAGCAGCTACCAATCACTATGTCTTGATTAAGGGCCAAACAAACATAGCTTGAATACTACTGACCATTCATAAGAAATGACGGAGGGCTACGACTGGTTTTGGCGAAACTGTGAACGTAGTGAACTTGATATAATCGAAGGAACCTGATAGCTTTTAAAAAGAGTGGTTAAATCTCCGCATTTAAAAATATCTGTTATAAAAATAACCGAGTGGTTTCTTTTTAAATTGTTCCAACGATTTAAACTTGGTTTATTTTCTTTGCATTATCGATAATGCGTCCCATCATTAACCTATCATTGCAGAAAACAACGAAAATATGACGTCCTCATATGCCATCCGCATTCGCCACGGGGTCCCGTCATTACCCGTTAGGTTACTTAACTAACGACAGAGCGGGGGCTGGGCTAGCGCGGGTGCAAAACATAAGTGACGTCTAAATAGCTACATTATATATAGATATTTTACATTCGTCTGACGCAATGATATACATTCCAGAACACAGATAAACTTTATTGGATTTGCAAGCAATCTGTATTTCTTTTGAGCCTGCAAGAAAAGACAGATTACACAGTTGTGATGAATAGCCGTTACCCCACCCAAGATCCCTACGGGTACGGCAAACTACCCGCCCGGCAGTTTGTGTACCCCACCTTGGATCTGTCCTAGGAGCAAAAACAGTAAAATGAAATAATACAACGGTGGCTACAACCGCAACCTGGATGTGCCCCGCAAAATAATATTACAACAAATTACATTTACAACAAATGAATTAAATAATAACCCATTTCAAAACCCCGGCTATACACCACAACAGTCCAATACAGTTTATATGCACAAACAGATAAAACCATTTCAGAAATGTGCAACCCCCTGCCAACTGACATACTAGCAGTTAGGGGAGGTTTACGAACACATTAAGCAATCCCAGATATAATCCAATATGCAAATACGGTACAATTTCGATCGATGAAACGCATTTAACATTGCTCCAATACTGCTCTGTAAACTGGAAACCTGAGCAAAATTAAAATATTCCAGAAAATCCAAAAAACCACAGGGGACCCACAAAAGAAAAAAGAGTTCCTGACTCGTCAACTCGGCGGCGGATCGGTGGGATCCGCCGCGGTTCCACGGCACTGTAGACGAATCAGGAACCCAAATTTCTTGGGTGTTCTTCTGTGTTCATTTCAAGATTTCTGCACTTACCTGAAAAATTTTAGGACTTCATTTAAATTTCGACAGAAACTTGACAGTTTTAGGGTTTTCCGGCTTCGTTTTTCCGTTCGAAATTCGTACAAATTTGCAATTAAGTTATTTATTGTTTAGCGAGGCTCTGATACCACTGTAAGTCGATATACTACACACCAATACTTATGGGGAGGCGGAATTTTCAAAAACGAACTTGTTTAGTGAACGAACATCGACTAACCGCTTGAATCGAAGCTAAACTATAAATAACCAAACACAAAGTGTTTCTAAACTACTGTGTTTAGGGATTATACCTAATGAACCAACTCCTTCGTCTTTACGAACTCCTTGTTCTCCTCGGCCTTCTCGAAGTAGTAGACGATCCACCCGAGAGCAAAACTCCAAGCTTAGCCTCTAAACTTGAGGCAACTAACCTTCTTGGATTGCTAATCAAAGAATATAGATTGAGATAGAGTGATGATTATGGATTGTTTAGTCTTACTAACCCTTGTACTCAACTCATGAGAGGGGAGGACTAGTCTTTTGAAGAGAGAGAGCTTGAGGAGAGAGAAGGTGAGAATTCTTATCATATGAGAATAGTAAGTCATCATAATAAATATGAAGCATTCTTATTAATGAAGAAAAGAATAATACATAATGAATAAGCATGCTTCACAAATATCTAATGGTGATTCATTGTCATGACTCATTAAGCATTTATCATGCATTAATGATATGCATGAATCACCCTCATGACTCACTAAACTCATTTAATGCAAATGACACCTAAAACTCCTTAGTCACCACTTCTAGAAGCTTCTCGCACAATTACGAGAACGCCCCTCCAATCCGCAAAAATACGGAAAAACTTTAGACTGTAAAAATCCAATAACCGGATACCAGTAACTGGCTTAAACCAAAGCCGACTGGTAAAAACTTTCCAAAAGTCGTACGCGCGTAAACGCACGTATTCGTCCGAACCCTTGTCGTAAAACCATACGACCTCTATATCGTTTCGCCTGGAATAGGAAACTCTCTGTGTGGGACTCTAGAGACTCGACTACTACGCTGGCAGTGGGTTTAACAACAGACCGCAAGCGGCACTAGCTGTACGTAACGGTCCCCAGGTAGTTGTCGATAAGAAGGCCGATGAGGAAACCCATCCGAACTCCTACTGAGTCTGATGTGACAATCTCCATATAGTCCGGTCCGTTCGTCCTAGACTATCGCATATCCTGCCTAGGGGGCGGAAAGCGTCAGTCCCCTAATAGCAGTATAAGTAGTGTCGGAGGGAAGCCCATTACACCCTGAGAAACTTCTGGAACCTACCAGCAAATCTCGCTTGCCCTGGCCAGGGACTTTGCGTAATGGCTCTCTGACACAGCACGATATCAACTCCCAATACCGGGAGGGGCGAATCCTGTCTAACCGCCACTGCCTCCAAGTGCTCGGGACTGCACCCAACTGCTACCTGTTTGCACGACTCCTTTGAGCCGTGGTAGGGTAGCAATCTAAGAACAGTGGGACACACTCGAGGCGAAGTAGCAGTGTCAAGTCTGCGGACTACGCTGTACTAATGTCACCTGGGAACTGTTCACTGACGACTAGTATAAAACCAACCAACAGTTCCCTGTGAGTCCTGTCCGGTGTACCCGTAACCTAACGAGCACCTGTATACTATCTCCAGTACGACGTACTGACGGCTGTGGGACAGACCATCTCCCCAACTGGGATGAGAAGCGTACACACTAGTCTACTCCGGAGTATCGATGCCCTGTCTCGATAATCCAACGACTAAGGACCTGAATAAGGATGTGCTTGTAGACTACCCAGCCCCCACTAGTGTGACTGCCATCACAACGCTGGTAGTCAAGCAAGATCCTAAGAGCTCTATCAATACGTATACTCACATATTAAAATAGAAAAACCAAGTAGCATACTACCATGTTTAGCAAGACTGTTATATACATGTGAATATCCCAAGCTTCCATTAAGTAATATACAAACTAGTATGATACAGTAATGGCCTTCTAGGGCATAAACACTAACAATACAAAGAGGACTTTCTTGCTCATCATAATAGTATGCTATTTGGTTTCACTTTATCTTAACATGTTGACTTGTATTGGTTTACTGTCTTACTCTCACATGTTGATAAAGCCCTTAGGATCTGTACTCGACTAGTGGGACTATGATGAGATAATACTAGTGGGGCCATAATAGTCGATGAGTACATCCTATAACTGTTCCTAGTCGAGGGTATATCGAGACAGGGCATCGATACACCAGGGTAGACTAGCGTATATGCATCTTGACCCATATGATGGGCGCTGGATGACCCCATATCCATCGGTGTTTGACATCAGAGATGGTGTACGGGTGCTCAGTGGAGACTGGGTACACTGGACGGACTCGCCGAGAACTCCCAGATGGTGATATACCATACGTCAGATGGCAGTTCTCCGGTGACACTGGTACAAGGTAGTCTGTAGACCCGAGATCATCATAGAGTCTTGTGTGATTCCCACTGTGCTTTGATTTCCACCATACCACATCCAAGAGTGCGTGCAAAATGGTGGCTTTTGGGTACAGTCCCGAATCACATGGAGGCAATGAGCGATAGGAGGGGATTCGACTCTCCCGGTATAGGGAGTTGATGTTGTGCTGTGTTCGATTGGCTATAACTGGAAGTCCCTGGCCATGGCTGATATAGAGATATACTGGTAAGTGTTACCAGTAGTTTCTTGCCTGTTATTGTTAGTTATGTATATGCCCTAGAGGCCATTGTTGTACATATGATGTATATTATAATGGATGCTTGATTATATATAGAGATGACTTTCTTGCTCGTCATGATAGTATGCTATTTGGTTTCACTTTATATTAACTTGTTGACTTGTATTGGTTTACTGTTTCACTCTCACATGTTGATAAAGCCCTTAGGATCTGTACTCGACTACTGGGACTATGATGAGATCATACTAGTGGGGCCGCGGTAGTCGATGAGTACATCCTATAACTGTTCCTAGTCGAGAGTATATCGAGACAGGGCATCGATACACCAGAGTAGACTAGCGTATACGCATCTTGACCCATATGATGGGCGATGGATGATCCCATATCCATCGGTGTTAGACATCAGAGATGGTGTACGGGTGCTCAGTGGAGACTGGGTACACTGGACGGACTCGCCGAGAACTCCCAGATGGTGATATACCACACGTCAGATGGCAGTTCTCCGGTGACACTGGTACAGGGTAGTCTGTAGACCCGAGATCGTCATAGAGTCTTGTGTGATTCCCACTGTGCTTTGATTTCCACCTTACCACGTCCAAGAGGGCATGCAAAACGGTGGCTTTTGGGTACAGTCCCGAATCACATGGAGGCAATGAGCGATAGGAGGGGATTCGTCTCTCCCGGTATAGGGAGTTGATGTTGTGCTGTGTTCGATTGGCTATAACTGGAAGTCCCTGGCCAGGGCTGATATGGAGATTTACTTGTAAGTGTTACTAGTAGTTTCTCGACCCGTTATGAGCCACACATCGACACGACTTATCGGTTACTGGGGTCTGACGTATACCACCCCTAGACTTGATATGCGACATATCAGACGAACAGACCGGACTGTACGGGAGTGTTACTGGTTGGATTCACAGGAGAACGCACAGGCTAGCTTGTTGATCTTCTGATCGCTCAATACCTGGGTGGCTGTTACGTTTAGCTGACCGCTTACAGCTTGTGGGTGTTTGATATGATCATCACCTGCTACCGGCGTATTGACGATTCTTTAGAGTCCTACACAGAGGTTTCTTGGCTCAGTAGAAACGGAGTAGTGGTGCAAATATGATATGCGCAGGAACGAGAATAATACGATATGGGAGACCGTATTATATTCTCGCGATATATGGATATGAACCGGGTAATCGGATCAAGTGTTGATTCGATGAATCGGTACATGATATATTAGTCGGTAATATTCGATATAGCCGGATCGTCGAATCAAGTGTTGATTCGATGATTTAATGTATAATAATATATATGATATATTGTATTACATTATCTAATATTGGCTCGCTTTATTATTTCATTTTCTCAGTGGATGATACATTGATATATATGCGATATATGTTAATTGTATTATTTTCTTTTGTTGCAAATATATAATATATATGTGATATATATTATTGTGACATGATATGATTAATTGTTAAACATGTTTAAGGATGATTAATTGAGGTTAGGGTTTGATTAGGGTTAGATGCTTCAAGTTCCTTCTAGAAGCATTTTTCTTTTTGTCATGGTTGTGATATTTTGTGATGACATATTTTTAACTTAACCAAACCCTAACTCTAGTTGTTTCTCTACTCATTCTTAACCATTCATCCTTGACCATGGTTATATATCAATCATATGTTTTATTTCTATTCATCACAAAAGGATTTTGAGATTATCATTATCATATAATTTCCATTATCTTCTTCTTCTTCTCTCTTGAAGAAGCTCTCTTGAAAATCCTAAAGTGATGATAAAATATGAGAAAATGATATTAAAAGAAAGCAAAATTACTACTCTCTCATCCTCATCTCATCTAGCCCTTGAGATTAGTGTGTTCTTCTCTTTTGAGTGAGAAAGCTTGAGTCGAAGCAACTTCAAGGTAGATCATCGGAGATTTGGATTACGACAAGCTAGAATGGATCGTTCGAGTCGTGGAGCCTCTCATGAGTCCGGGAGATCGTGGATCGCGGTAAAGGGACTTCTACTCGGAGCTTGTGAAGTGAAGGAGCGGACTACAAAGGTTGTAATCCCTCACACTTAGATAAAAGTTATCTTATTGCATGTTAAACCCTAATAATCTAGCAAAGATCCCGGCTTTGGGTTGTTCGGCACGTCTAAAATTTAATCCGGGCATGTTTGATGCCTTATGAACCTTCACAAGAGTGCCTAGGAACCCTACAGTTATGAGCCTCACATCGACACGACTTATCGGTTACTGGGGTCTCACGTATACCACCCCTAGACTTGATATGCGACATATCAGACGAACAGACCGGACTGTACGGGAGTGTTACTGATTGGATTCACTGGAGAACGGATAGGCTAGCTTGTTGATCTTCTGATCGCTCAATACCTGGGTGGCTGTTACGTTTAGCTGACCGCTTGCAGCTTGTGGGTGTTTGATATGATCATCACCTGCTGCCGGCGTATTGACGATTCTTTAGTGTCCTACACCAAGGTTTCTTGGCTCAGGCAAAACGGCGTAGAAGCACATATGTGATATGTGCAGTACCGAGGATAATGCGATATGAGATCCCGTATTATATTCTCGCGATATTTAGATATGAACCGGGAGATCGGATCAAGTGTTGATTCGATGAATCGGTACATGATATATTAGTCGGTTATATTCGATATAGCCGGATCGTCGGATCAAGTGTTGATTTGATGATTTAATATATAATAATATATTGTTAGTGTTTATGCCCTAGAAGGCCATTACTGTATCATACTAGTTTGTATATTACTTAATGGAAGCTTGGGATATTCACATGTATATAGCAGTCTTGCTAAACATGGTAGTATGCTACTTGGTTTTCTCTATCTTAATGTGTGAGTATACGTATTGATAGAGCTCTTAGGATCTTGCTTGACTACCAGCGTTGTGATGGCAGTCACACTAGTGGGGGCTGGGTAGTCTACAAGCACATCCTTATTCAGGTCCCTAGTCATTGGATTATCGAGACAGAGCATCGATACTCCGGAGTATACTAGTGTGTACGCTTCTCATCCCAGTTGGGGAGATGGTCTGTCCCACAGCCGTCAGTACGTCGTACTGGAGATAGTATACAGGTGCTCGTTAGGTTACGGGTACACCGGAAAGGACTCACAGGGAACTGTTGGTTAGTTTTATACCAGTCGTCAGTAGACAGTTCCCAGGTGACATGAGTACAGCATAGTCCGCAGACTTGACACTGCTACTTCGCCTCGAGTGTGTCCCACTGTTCTTAGATTGCTACCCTACCACGGCTCAAAGAAGTCGTGCAAACAGGTAGCAGTTGTGTGCAGTCCCGAGCTCTTGGAGGCAGTGGCGGTTAGACAGGATTCTTCTCTCCCGGTATTGGGAGTTGATATCGCGCTGTGTCAGAGAGCCATTACGCAAAGTTCCTGGCCAGGGCAAGCGAGATTTGCTGGTAGGTTCCAGTAGTTTCTCAGGGTGTAATGGGCTTCCCTCCGACACGACTTATACCGCTATTAGGGGACTGACGCTTGCCGCCCCCTAGGCCAGATATGCGATAGTCTAAGACGAACGGACCGGACCGTATGGAGATTGTCACATCAGACTCAGTAGGAGTTCGGATGGGTTTCCTCATCGGCCTTCTTATCGACATCTACCTGGGGACCGTTACGTACAGCTAGTGCCGCTTGCGGTCTGTGGTTAAACCCACTGCCAGCGTAGTAGTCGAGTCTCTAGAGTCCCACACAGAGAGTTTCCCTACTCCAGGCGAAACGATATAGAGGTCGTATGGTTTTACGACAAGGGTTCGGACGCATACGTGTGTTTACGCACGTACGACTTTCGGACAGTTTTTACCAGTCGGCTTTGGTTTAAGCCAGTTACTGGTATCCGGTTATTGGATTTTTACAGTCTAAAGTTTTTTCGTATTTTTGCGGAAAGGAGGGGCGTTCTCGTAATTATGCGAGAAGCTTCTAGAAGGTGGTGACTAAGGAGGTTAAGGTGGCGTATGAAATGATTGTGATTAGTGAGTCACCTTGATGATTCATAGAAGTCTTTTGTCATTACAATGAATCATCACTAGATATTATCAAGCATGGTTGCTAAATTCATTTCTTATTTCTTTTCTTGAAAAAAGAAATGCTTGATATATATCTTCTTGACTCACTATTCTCAGATCATTATCTTTTTCATCTTCTCTCTCCTCAAGCTCTCCCTCTTCAAAAGACTAATCCTCCCCTCTCATGAGTTGAGTACAAGGGTTAGTAAGACTAATTAATCCATAACCCTCTCTATATTACACCTAGCTTCTTTGATTAGCACTTAGAGAAGTTTAGTTGCCTCAAGTTTAGAGGCTAAGCTTGGAGTAAAGCTCTCGGGTGGATCGTCTACTACTTCGAGAAGGCCGAGGAGAACGAGGAGATCGTAAAGCCGAAGGGCTTGGTTCGATAGGTATAATCCCTAAACATAGTAGTATAGAAACTATATGTTTGTTGTTAGTTATCGTTTAGCTTCGATTCAAGCGGTTAGTCGATGTTTGTTCACTAAACAAGTTCGTTTTTTAAAATTCCGCCTCCTCACAAGTATTGGGGTGTTCTACATCGACTTATAGTGGTATCAGAGCCTTGCTAAACAATAAATAACTTTATTGCAAATTTGTACGAATTTCGAACGGAAAAACGAAGCCGGAAAACCCTAAAAACATCAAGTTTCTGTCGATTTTAAAATGATGTCCTAAAATTTTTCAGGGATGTGCAGAAAGCTTGAAATGACCACAGAAGAACACCCAAGAAATTTGGGTTCCTGAATCGTCTATGGCGCCGCGGAACCGCGGCGGATCCCACCGATCCGCCGCGCTTCCGCCGCCGAGTTGACGAGTCAGGAACTCGTTTTTCTTGTGTGGGTCCCCTGTGGTATTTGGGATTTTCTGGAATATTTTAATTTTGCTCAGGTTTCAGTTTTACAGAGCAGTATTGGAGCAATGTTAAATGCGTTTAATCGATCGAAATTGTACAGTATTTGCATATTGGATTATATCTATGATTGTATAATATGTTCGTGAACCTCCCCTAACTGCTAGTATGTCAGTTGGCAGGGGGTTGCACATTTCTGTAATGGTTTTGTCTGTTTGTGCATATGAACTGTAATTGGACTGTTGTGGTGTATAGCCGGGGTTTAGCAATGGGTTATTATTTAATTCATTTGTTGTAAATGTAATTTGTTGTAATATTATTTTTTGCGGGGCACATCCAGGTTGCGGTTGTAGCCACCGTTGTATTATTTCATTTTACTGTTTTTGCTCCTAGGACAGACCCAAGGTGGAGTGCACAAACTGCCGGGCGGGTAGTTTGCCGTACCCGTAGGGGTCGTGGGTGGGGTAATGGCTATTCATCACAACTGTGTTATCCGTCTTTTCTTGCAGGCTCAAAAGAAATACGGATTGCTAGCAAATCCAATTAAGTTCATCTGTGTTCTGGAATGTATATCATTGCGTCAGACGAATGTAAAATATCTATATATATGATAGCTATTTAGACGTCACTTATGTTTTACACCCGCGCTAGCCCAGCCCCCGCTCTGTCGTTAGTTAAGTAACCTAACGGGTAATGACGGGACCCCGTGGCGAATGCGGATGGCATAAGAGGACGTTGTATTTTCGTTGTTTTCTGCAATGATAGGTTAATGATGGGACGCATTATCTATAATGCAAAGAAAATAAACCAAAGTTTTAATCGTTGGAACAATTTAAAAGAAACCACTCGGTTAATTTTAAAATAGATATTTTTTAAATGCGGAGCCTTAACCACTCCTTTTAAAAGCTATCAGGTTCCTTCGATTATATCAAGTTCACTACGTTCACGGTTTCGCCAAAACCAGTCGTAGCCCTCCGTCATTTCTTATGAATGGTCAGTAGTATTCAAGCTATGTTTGTTTGGCCCTTAGTCAAGACATAGTGATTGGTAGCTGCTGGGGTATTCATTTGTTGCATAGATAGATGAGTTGGTTTGGGACACTCGTATTACTTTGTTTGGCCCTTAGTCAAGAGTATACGGATGGGTTCAAATCAACAGGATAATGATGGGCAGAACTTGACATGTGACTTATGATTTGTTGGCCCTTAGTCAAGATCATAAGAACATGGGGCAAAAATCCATATCGGGAATTTATAAAGAAACTGAAATTTGCAAAGAGATGCATACCATTTTGAGTTTGATGAATGTTGGTAGCATTCCTACAACATTATCAGACGATGATATTTGGATCCCGATCCTACTGTGAGTATATGCTACTCATCAGGATATTCGTCACTTAACGATCAATGCTATAAACCTAGTAGGTGTCCAAAAAAGTGTCAGCGGGGTTACGCCCCCAGAGAAAAGAGGTTATTTAATTAAGGAACTTCGCGAAAGCGTTGGAAAACCTCCCTCGAAGTACCGACACCAGCCTGGCTGAACGGTTAAGCAAGTATTGTACGGTGAGAATAGTCCTGGCTAATTCTTCTTTTATGGTTTGAGGAAGGATTCGAGAAACAGTGGGAGCCATCCAGTTTAGATATACTAAAAACCACTCTAAACTTGCAAGAGCATCATGCTAAAGAGTTTTCTTCTCTCTCTCCTAATTGCAGCGACTCTGAAAATGACTGGACTTAAGTTACTTTTAGAGAAAAAATATACTGACAGGGCCAAACTATAAAGATTGGCTGCGGAATGTCAAAATGGCTTTGACCTATGACAAATTGGGGTACGTCCTCACCGCTACGGCACCTGCTGTCCCTGGTCCCAAATCCAGTAATGCGGATAAGGAAATCCGCAAAACCTGGGATTTAGATTGCGCGAAAGCCAAGTGCATCGTACTTGCCTCGATGAACAATGAACATCAGAGGAGGCACGAGGATATGGACCTTGATGGCATATTTCTCCATACAAAGGAACTTTATGGAGAGCAATCTCGTATAGCAAGATACGAGACCTCTAAGAACTTGTTTCGAGCGAGGTTGGCTGTCGGGTCATCGGTAGGAGAACATGTCCTAAAGATGATCGGCTATATTGAAGAGCTCGCAGACCTTGGGACGACTTTGGATAATGAGCTTTATACAGACCTTATTCTCCAGTCCCTTCCTCACACCTACGCCCAGTTTATCCTGAACTTCAACATTCAAAGAAAAGAAGTTGAACTTCCGGAACTCCTGAACATGTTAAGGAGTGCAGAGGGCACCTTGAAGAATTCAAGGAAAACACCCGCTATGTTTGTTGGCGGTACATCTTCATCCGGGTCCAAGGCAAGGGCCAAAGGAAGGAAGAAGAAGGCCGCACCCAAACCTAGAGGAGGTGTTAGTAAGGTGGGAGGAAAGGGAAAGAAAAAGTTTGCGGTACCGGTAGTTGGCCAGGATGAGTGCTTCCATTGTCACAGGAAAGGGCACTGGAAGAAGGATTGCAAGGCGTGGAACGCCAAGAACCAGGAACCGAAGCAAGCTGTGGCTTCGACTTCAGGTGTGTTTGTAATTGAGAATTGTCTGTCGATCAACTCTACTTCCTGGGTATTGGATACCGGATCAGGATCTCATATTTTCAATTCATTGCAGGCACTGAGAAACCGTAGAGTGCTGAAGGAAGGTGATATGACCCTAAAGGTTGCTAACGGAGCTAGCGTGGGAGCTGCGTCCGTCGGGGATTATCACCTAGGATTGACGAGTGGACACATTTTGGTTTTACATAACTGTTATTTTGTACCAAGCTTAACGTGTAATATCATATCAGTTTCCTTGTTATCAAATAAAGGTTATGATTTCACGTTTGTAAGAGAAGTTGTCAACATCCACCTTAATCATGGTTTGATTGGGTCCGGTACATTAAATAACAGAATATATGTTTTAAACCAACTCCAAATTTTCAATGTCCAGAACACACTAAAAAGAAAGTCTCCAGATTTAAATAAAGCTTTCTTATGGCATTGTAGACTGGGTCACATCAATGAGAGAAGGTTGACTAAGTTGCATAGAGAAGGATATTTGGACTCATTCGAATATCAATCTTATGACACCTGTCAATCTTGTCTCAAACGAAAGATGACAAAGACTCCATTTACTGGACAAGGAGTAAGAGCGAGCGAGCTCTTAGGACTCATACACAGCGATGTATGTGGTCCAATGTCTACACATGCGAGAGGTGGTTATTCCTACTTCATTACATTTACAGATGATTTCTCTAGGTTTGGACATGTCATCTTAATGAAGCATAAATCCGAGGCCTTTGAGAAATTCAATGAATACAAGAGTGAAGCGGAAAACCAAACAGGCAAAAGTATTAAGACACTGAGATCTGATCGAGGTGGAGAATACTTAAGTGCCGAGTTCCTAGGTTACCTAAAAGAGAAAGGAATTCTCTCTCAGCTTACTCCTCCATACACTCAACAGCGCAACGGTGTATCGGAAAGACGGAATCGAACCCTATTGGATATGGTGCGATCTATGATGAGTAATGCTGAGTTACCGCGATCTTTCTGGGGTTATGCGCTAGAATCAGCGGCATATCTTTTGAACCAGGTTCCAACCAAGACTGTGCCTACCACACCATATCAGATGTGGAGTGGGAAGAAACCCTGTCTAAAACATTTTAGGACGTGGGGGTGTCCAGCTTTTGTAAAAAAGCAGCATTCGGACAAGCTCGAGGCACGCTCAGTACAGTGTAAGCTTGTGGGATATCCAAAGAACTCCAAGGGATATTATTTCTATTACGCAGAGGAACAAAAGGTTTTTATTTCTCGTCATGCCCACTTCTTAGAAACTGAATTTTTAGAAAATCAGAAGAGTGGGAGTGCAGTAGAACTGGAAGAAATTCCAGAACCACAAGCTGTTACTGAAAGTTTGGTAGAACCAGAGGTTCAAGAAGAACAGAACATTCCCGCACCCCTCCGCAGGAGTAGTAGGCCGTCTCATCCGCCTGAGAGATACTACGGTTTTCTCATAGTCGGGGATAAAGAGGATTGCATCATAGATGATGATGAACCTACTGACTTCCAGCAAGCCATCCAGAGCGGCGACTCGGTACGATGGCTAGATGCAATGCGGACCAAAATGGAGTCCATGTACACCAACAAAGTATGGACTTTGGACTTTGCTCCAGATGGGGTAAAACCCATAGGATGCAAATGGATCTTCAAGAAAAAGATTGGTGTAGATGGACAGGTGGAAACCTATAAGGCTAGACTTGTTGCAAAGGGTTTTCGTCAAAGACCTGGTTTGGACTATGACGAAACTTTTTCTCCAGTGGCTATGCTCAAATCCATTCGGGTCCTTCTTGCTATTGCTGCCTTCCATGATTATGAAATCTGGCAGATGGACGTAAAGACGGCTTTTCTAAATGGAAATTTAGAAGAGAGCGTCTATATGGATCAACCAGAGGGTTTCAATCAGAGTGGGAGCAGCGGGAAAGTATGCAAGCTGCTTAAGTCCATTTATGGACTAAAGCAGGCATCGCGGAGTTGGAACATCTGTTTTGATGAGACAGTCAAAGAATATGACTTTATCAAAAATCCAGATGAACCGTGCATATATAGTAAAGTTGTAGCCAGAAGTGTCGTATTCCTCGTCTTGTACGTGGATGACATTCTATTGATAGGAAATGACATTCCTATGCTACAATCTGTCAAAGGATTCTTGTCACACAGGTTTTCCATGAAAGACCTGGGTGATGCCTCTTACATTCTGGGGATCCGGATCTATCATGATAGATCCAAAAGGATGTTGGGACTTTCGCAGTCCAGGTATATCGACACTGTACTGAAAAGATTCAGTATGGAAGATTCTAAGCGCGGTAATCTACCGGCTTGTCACGGAATCACCCTCTCCAAAAAGATGTCTCCCAAGACTGATTTGGAAAGGGAACGCATGTCTATTATACCCTACGCTTCTGCGGTAGGCTCTATAATGTATGCGATGTTGTGTACCAGACCAGATGTAGCTTACGCACTAAGCGTGGTGAGCAGGTATCAGTCAGACCCAGGGGAGAAACACTGGATAGCAGTAAAGAACATTCTCAAGTACCTGAGGAGGACTAAGGAGATGTTCTTGGTTTACGGCGGAAAAGACCTCAGGTTGGAGGCCTTTGCTGATTCCGGCTTCCAGAGTGATAAGGACGATTCCAAGTCCATGTCGGGTTATGTCTTTACCCTCAATGGAGGGGCGGTGTGCTGGAAGAGCTCCAAGCAGGACACCGTTGCTGACTCAACGATGGAAGCGGAGTATATAGCTGCTTGCGATGCCGCAAAAGAAGCAGTCTGGATGAAGAAGTTCCTAACAGAACTTCAGGTGGTTCCTACCATAGTTGATCCAATACCTCTGTATTGCGACAACAACGGAGCTATAGCTTTAGCGAAGGAACCAAGGTCCCATCAGAAGTCCAGACACATCTTGAGGCGGTATCACCTGATCAGGGAGATCATTGATCGTCAGGAGATCGAGGTTCGGAGAGTTGCTTCAGAAGAGAACATTGCTGATCCATTCACGAAGGCCCTACCTCAGACGCAGTTCGAGAGGCTACTCGAGATCATTGGTCTTCGATATGCCAGTACATGGCCCTAGTGCAAGTGTGAGATTGTTAGTGTTTATGCCCGAGAAGGCCATTACTGTATCATACTAGTTTGTATATTACTTAATGGAAGCTTGGGATATTCACATGTATATAACAGTCGTGCTAAACATGGTAGTATGCTACTTGGTTTTCTCTATCTTAATGTGTGAGTATACGTATTGATAGAGCTCTTAGGATCTTGCTTCACTACCAGCGTTGTGATGGCAGTCACACTAGTGGGGGATGGGTAGTCTACAAGCACATCCTTATTCAGGTCCCTAGTCGTTGGATTATCGAGACAGAGAATCGATACTCCGGAGTAGACTAGTGTGTACGCTTCTCATCCCAGTTGGGAAGATGGTCTGTCACACAGCCGTCAGTACGTCGTACTGGAGATAGTATACAGGTGCTCGTTAGGTTACGGGTACACCGGACAGGACTCACAGGGAACTGTTGGTTGGTTTTATACCAGTCGTCAGTGGACAGTTCCCAGGTGACATGAGTACAGCATAGTCCGCAGACTTGACACTGCTACTTCGCCTCGAGTGTGTCCCACTGTTCTTAGATTGCTACCCTACCACGGCTCAAAGGAGACGTGCAAACAGGTAGCGGTTGGGTGCAGTCCCGAGCACTTGGAGGCAGTGGCGGTTAGACAGGATTCGTCTCTCCCGGTATTGGGAGTTGATATCGCGCTGTGTCAGAGAGCCATTATGCAAAGTCCCTGGCCAGGGCAAGCGAGAATTGCTGGTAGGTTCCAGTAGTTTCTCAGGGTGTAATGGGCTTTCCTCCGACACGACTTATACCGCTATTAGGGGACTGACGCTTGCCACCCCCTAGGCCGGATATGCGATAGTCTAAGACGAACGGACCGGACTGTATGGAGATTGTCACATCAGACTCAGTAGGAGTTCGGATGGGTTTCCTCATCGGCCTTCTTATCGACATCTACCTGGGGACCGTTACGTACAGCTAGTGCCGCTTGCGGTCTGTGGTTAAACCCACCGCCAGCGTCGCAGTCGAGTCTCTAGAGTCCCACACAGAGAGTTTCCCTACTCCAGGCGAAACGATATAGAGGTCGTATGGTTTTACGACAAGGGTTCGGACGCATATGTGTGTTTACGCACGTACGACTTTCGGACAGTTTTTACCAGTCGGCTTTGGTTTAAGCCAGTTACTGGTATCCGGTTATTGGATTTTTACAGTCTAAAGTTTTTCCGTATTTTTGCGGAAAGGAGGGGCATTCTCGTAATTATGCGAGAAGCTTCTAGAAGGTGGTGACTAAGGAGGTTAAGGTGGCATATGAAATGATTGTGATTAGTGAGTCATCTTGATGATTCATAGAAGTCTTTTGTCATTACAATGAATCATCACTAGATATTATCAAGCATGGTTGCTAAATTCATTTCTTATTTCTTTTCTTGAAAAAAGAAATGCTTGATATATATCTTCTTGACTCACTATTCTCAGATCATTATCTTTTTCATCTTCTCTCTCCTCAAGCTCTCCCTCTTCAAAAGACTAATCCTCCCCTCTCATGAGTTGAGTACAAGGGTTAGTAAGACTAATTAATCCATAACCCTCTCTATATTACACCTAGCTTCTTTGATTAGCACTTAGAGAAGTTTAGTTGCCTCAAGTTTAGAGGCTAAGCTTGGAGTAAAGCTCTCGGGTGGATCGTCTACTATTTCGAGAAGGCCGAGGAGAACGAGGAGATCATAAAGCCGAAGGACTTGGTTCGATAGGTATAATCCCTAAACATAGTAGTATAGAAACTATATGTTTGTTGTTAGTTATCGTTTAGCTTCGATTCAAGCGGTTAGTCGATGTTTGTTCACTAAACAAGTTCGTTTTTGAAAATTCCGCCTCCCCACAAGTATTGGGGTGTTCTACATCGACTTACATATATATGATATAATGTATTACATTATCTAATATTGGCTCGCTTTATTATTTCATTTTCTCACCGGATTAATACATTGATATATATGCGATATATATTAATTGTATTATTTTCTTTTGTTGCAAATATATAATATATATGTGATATATATTATTGTGACATAATATGATTTATTATGAAATATGTTTAAGGATGATAAAAAGGGATTAGGGTTTGATTAGGGTTAGCTCCTTCTTGTTCATTCTAGAAGGATTCTCTTTTGTCTTGGTTAAGTTATTATGGTTGATACATATCCTTAACCTAACCAAACCCTAGCTCTAGTTTATTCTCTACAAAGGTTAAGCCTATCATCCTTGACCATGGTTCCATATGAATCATATATTCTTATCTACTATTCATCACAAAATTATCTCATATTTCTTCATCTTCTTCTCTCTTTATTTTTTGAGAGAGCTCACTAGAAATTCCTTTTGTGATGATTTCTTGTGAGAAAGTGAATTAAAAAGATAGCATAAATACTACTCCATCATCCTCATGTAATCTAGCCCATTAGATTAGGGTGTTCACCTCATTAGAGTGAGAGAGCTTGGGTTATAGCTATTTCGACATAGATCATTGGAGAAGCGGAACAATACAAGCTACCATGGATCGTTCAAGTCATGGAGCCTCTCTTGAGTCTGGGAGATCGTGGATCGCGGCGAAGGGACTTCTACTCGGAGCTTGTGAAGCGAAGGAGCGGACTACAAAGGTTGTAATCCCTCACACTTAGGTTTAAAGATGTTATCTTGCATGTTAAAACCTAATAATCCAGCAAAGATCCCGTCTTTGGGTTGTTCGGTACATCTAAAATTTTATTCGGGCATGTTTGATGCTTTACGAACCTTCACAAGAGTGCCTAGGAACCCTACAGTGGTATCAGAGCCTAGCTAGAGCATTAGGCGACGTGTTTACGAAGTTAAAACTCCGATCAAACCCGTACCGACAAAGTTAACCCCCTTTCTGGATATTTTTCAAAAATTGTGATTTTTCTGAATTAAAAATATCTCAAAATAACATCAGGAAATTATAAGAATTATGGTGCAAAATAAAAGTGTAATGTGTACGGACCACCGCGGAACCGTGGCCAATCCTTGCTTGGGCCGCGGATCCGCGGCCGTACAGTGGTTGTTTGCCTGTCTGTTTGCACAGTAATTTCTAATTCTGTCAGTTATTTATTTTTGGTATTTTTAAATTGACTCAAGTGTTGAGTGTTCTGGGGTTTATTTTGTAATCGTAGATTCGATCGGAACATTTAAATTCGTTATTTTTCCGGATATTTAGAAACTGTTAAAATGTTCGAACGGATATCATTAACTCAATTTTTCCCGACACGAAAAATTTTCAAGTGTTGAATCTTTTCTCGAGTTTAAATCTTTCGCAAATGCGTGCAAGTTTTGTGGTGGACCCTCTAGAAGACAACAAAGCTTAACTCGATTATGTGACCGTCTTGAACTTCCTTTTGAACCTTCGGGTTTGGGGCAGTACGGCGTGCCACATGTGAGGCGTTGGCTTGACCCTTCTACGGCTGGACCGCTACTACTGTGACACATTCCGGATTATTTGAACTCCGCTCAAGTGTTGAGAAATTTAAGAAATTTTGGGTATTTGATTATCTGTTCGAAAAGTTTAATACTGTCTATTTATCTGGAATTTGATACAATATGTGAAATTCATAGAGTTAGGCATGAAATGCGAAGTATGTGATATTTCGGATTTACGATGTCTAAAGTGATTGTGGATTTCAAATATTGTAGTTTTACAATTTCTTTTCTGTGACCGTTAGTGTAGTATGTAGTTGTATTGCCGGTTGTCGTTGTTATACATCAACGACGATCGGTGTATGCATACTTACTTACGTTGATGATATGAGATATTATGTGTTGCTGAGATATGATGTGCAGGATTGTCGCGATTGAATAGCCGGGGGTTTTATGTGAGATGAGAGTTTTATATTTTCATTCATGTAAATTCAATTGTAATGTAATATTCTTTTATTTGGGGCACTTCCGGGTTGAGGTTGATGCCTCCATTGTTGTATATTATTTACTTTTCCGCATTAGGATGGACCCAAGGAAGGGAGCACAGGTGACCGGGTTCTGGGGTTCAGTGGGAGGCCATCTCGACGAGTCGAGACCGGGTCTCCTAAACTCCATAATTGGTAAGGTCGCTTGCCACTCTCGTAGGGGTCCAGGGTGTGGGCCTGGCTATTCATCGCGACTGTGGAATCCGTATTTTCTATTGTTGGCTAAATACTAAATACGGACGTCCTAGTATATCCCATATTATATCTATGTATCTGCTGCGATATCTGTGATGTGATCATTTGATATGTTGTGATGGATATGTTAGTTATGTATATGCCCTAGAGGCCATTGTTGTACATATGATGTATATTATAATGGATTCTTGGATATATATGGAGATGACTTTCTTGCTCGTCATGATAGTATGCTATTTGGTTTCACTTTATCTTAACATGTTGACTTGTATTGATTTACTGTTTTACTCTCACATGTTGATAAAGCCCTTAGGATTTGTACTCGACTACTGGGACTGTGATGAGATCATACTAGTGGGGCCACGGTAGTCGATGAGTACATCCTATAACTGTTCCTAGTCGAGGGTATATCGAGACAGGGCATCGATACGCCAGAGTAGACTAGCGTATTCGCATCTTGACCCATATGATGGGCGATAGATGATCCCATATCCATCGGTGTTTTGACATCAGAGATGGTGTACGGGTGCTCAGTGGAGACTGGGTACACTGGACGGATTCGCCGAGAACTCCCAGATGGTGATATACCACACGTCAGATGGCAGTTCTCCGGTGACACTGGTACAGGGTAGTCTGAAGACCCGAGATCGTCATAGAGTCTTGTGTGATTCCCACTGTGCTTTGATTTCCACCTTACCACGTCCAAGAGGGCGTGCAAAATGGTGGCTTTTGGGTACAGTCCCGAATCACATGGAGGCAATGAGCGATAGGAGGGGATTCGTCTCTCCCGGTATAGGGAGTTGATGTTGTGCTGTGTTCGATTGGCTATAACTGGAAGTCCCTGGCTAGGGCTGATATAGAGATTTACTGGTAAGTGTTACGAGTAGTTTCTCAACCCGTTATGAGCCACACATCGACACGACTTATCGGTTACTCGGGTCTGACGTATACCACCCCTAGACTTGATATGCGACATATCAGACGAACAGACCGGACTGTACGGGAGTGTTACTGATTGGATTCACAGGAGAACGCACAGGCTAGCTTGTTGATCTTCTGATCGCTCAATACCTGGGTGGCTGTTACGTTTAGCTGACCGCTTGCAGCTTGTGGGTGTTTGATATGATCATCACCTGCTACCGGCGTAGTGACGATTCTTTAGAGTCCTACACAGAGGTTTCCTGGCTCAGACGAAACGGAGTAGAGGCACATATGTGATATGTGCAGGTCCGAGAATAATGCGATATGGGATACCGTATTATATTCTCGCGATATTTAGTTATGAACCGGGTCATCGGATCAAGTGTTGATTCGATGAATCGGTACATGATATATTAGTCGGTAATATTCGATATAGCCGGATCGTCGGATCAAGTGTTGATTCGATGATTTAATGTATAATAATATATATGATATATTATTACACTATCTAATATTGGCTCGCTTTATTATTTCATTTTCTCACCGGATGATACATTGATATATATGCGATATATGTTAATTATATTATTTTCTTTTGTTGCAAATATATAATATATATGTGATATATATTATTGTGACATGATATGATTAATTGTTAAACATGTTTAAGGATGATTAATTGAGGTTAGGGTTTGATTAGGGTTAGATGCTTCATGCACCTTCTAGAAGCTTTTTCTTTTGTCATTCTTAAGATATTTTTGGATGACACATTCTTAACCCAACCAAACCCTAACTCTAGTTTATTCTCTACTAAATCTTAGCCACTCATCCTTGACCATGGTTTATGAATCAATCATATAGTTTTCATTCTATTCATCACAAAAGGATTAATCTTATTATTCATTTTCCATTATCATCTTCTTCTCTCTTGAAAAAGCTTACTTGATTTTCTTTAGGTGATGAATAAATATGAGAAAATGATTTAAAAAGAAAGAAAAAATACTACTCTCTCATCCTTATCTCATCTAGCCTATGAGATTAGTGTGTTCATCTCTTTAAGTGAGAAAGCTTGAGTCTTTGCAACTTCGACGTAGA
The DNA here is from genome assembly GCA_030015575.1 of Agapanthus africanus. Lineage (NCBI taxonomy): Eukaryota > Viridiplantae > Streptophyta > Magnoliopsida > Asparagales > Amaryllidaceae > Agapanthus > Agapanthus africanus. The sequence continues at coordinate 340,349,301 of JASDDO010000014.1, forward strand.
TCATCGGAGATTTGGAACACTTCAAGCTAGCATGGATCGTTCGAGTCGTGGAGCCTCTCATGAGTCCGGGAGATCGTGGATCGCGGCAAAGGGACTTCTACTCGGAGCTTGTGAAGAGAAGGAGCGGACTACAAAGGTTGTAATCCCTCACACTTAGATAAAAGTTATCATCTTGCATGTTAAACCCTAATAATCTAGCAAAGATCCCGGGTTTGGGTTGTTCGGCACGTCTAAAATTTTATCCGGGCATGTTTGATGCCTTATGAACCTTCACAAGAGTGCCTAGGAACCTTTCAGTGGTATCAGAGTCTAGCTAGAGCATTAGGCGATGTGTTTACGAAGTTAAAACTCCGATCGAACCCGAACCGACGGAAAAAGCCCCCTCTCTGGAAATTTTTCAGAAATTAGGATTTTTCTGAATTAAAAATATGTAAAAAAATCAGCAGCGAATTCTAAGAATCACCATGAAACACGGGCCCAAAATTCCGCAAAACGGCGGCGGAACCGCGGCGCAAGCAAGCGTGCGCGGCGGTTCCGCAGCGGATTTGTGGGATTGTGACACGCGGCTTCATGGTAATATCCGTAGGTGCTTGTTGATGCTTCTGGATATTTTTAAAAGTGATTCTAGTGTTGTTTAAATCTAGGGTTTATTTTCTAATCGTAGATTCGATCGGAATATTTAAATTCGTATTTCTTTCCGGATATTTAGAAACTGTTAAACTAGTTGAACGGATATCATTAACCCACTTTATCCCGGCACGGAAAAGATTCAAGCGTTGAATTTTTATCGGGTTTAAATCTTTCGGAAAAATTGTACAAGTTAAGCGGTGGACCCTCTAGAAGACAACAAACCTTAACTCGATTATGTGACCGTCTTGAACTGCCTTTTGAACCTTCGAGTTTGGGGCAGTACGGCGTGCCACATGTGAGGCGTTGGCTTGACCCTTCTACGGCTGGATCACTGGTACTTTGACATATTCTGGGATTATTTGAACTCCGCTCAAGAGTTGAGCACTTTGGGAAATTTTGGGTATTTGATTATCTGTTCGGAAAGTTTAATACTGTCTATTTATCTGGAATGTGATACAATATGTGGAATTCATAGAGTTAGGCATGAAATGCGAAGTATGTGATATTTCGGATTTACGATGTCTAAAGTGATTGTGGATTCCAAATATTGTAGTTTTACACTTTCTTTTTTGTGACCGTAAGTGTAATATGTGATATCGACGGTTTCGTTTCTATATGTCAACGACAATTGCGATGCGCATATTTACTTACGTTGATGATATGAGATATTATGTGTTGCTGTGATATGTTATATTGGATCGTCGCGTTCTGAGTAGCCGGGGGTTTTATGTGAGATGAGAGTTTTTATTTTCATTCATATAAAATTCATCTGTAATGTAATATTCTTTTATTTGGGGCACTTCCAGGTTGCGGTTGCTGTCACCAGTGTATATTATTTACTTTTCCGCATTAGGTAGACCCAAGGAGGGGAGCACAAGTAACGGGGTTTTAGGGTCCAGTGGGAGGCCATCTCGAGGAGTCGAGACCGGGTCTCCTAACCCTAGAATTGGCAGTGTTACTTGCCGCTCTCGTAGGGGTCTTGGGATGTGGGTTTGGCTATTCGTCGCGACCGTGGAATCCGTGTTTTATACAGGCTCGTATTGAAAACATGGACGTCCTAGTATATCCAATATTTCATATATGTTCTTCTGCTGCAATGTTCTGTGATGAGATCATATTACTGCCAGAGACGAATGCTTATACTATATATATATGCTGATATATAAATATTACTGCTTTCGTTTCTTCTGTGATGCTTAGGAAGCATAAGCTGATGGGATTTTTATTAATGAGATTAATAAAAGAAAAGAAACCTAAAGATGTTGTAGAATCAAAACTTTATAAAAATGGTAGCTACAGTTTTGCTTTGCACAGTGATATATATGATATATCCTGCACCTTATTCGATGGGGAAAGAGCCGACGATCCCTTCACCGGGAGTGACCTCTTTAGCGAAACTGGCAGATGCTACAAAACGCGGTTTGTCTTTTGATTGCTTTTAGAGTTTTGCTTTGCACAGCGGTATATATGATATATCCTGCACCTTATTCGATGAGGAAAGGGCCGACGATCCCTTCACCGGGAGTGACCCTTTTAGCGAAACTAAGAAAAGCCTCAAAAACACTCCTTTTCAAAAACACTTAATTCTACGACGATATCAAGTTCATTACGCTGAGGGTTTTCTGAAAAACCTGCGTAGCCCTCCGTCATTTCAGATAAAGTCTATTTAGTATTCGTGCTGCGTTTGTTGGCCTTTGTCAAGGCGTAGTGTGCGGTAGCTAACTGGTACTTATCTGCTTAAACATATGATGTGATTGGATTAGGGTATTCGTACGACCTTGTTGGCCTTTGTCAAGGGTCATGCGGGTGGGTTTAATTTCAATCAAGAAATGACGGGTTGAACTTGACTAGCATCCTATGGTTTGTTGGCCTTTGTCAAGGTCATAGGGGTTAGGGGCAAAAGCATTATCGGGAATTTCAAGTGTTGAAATTTGCAATGAGATTGCATACCTCCTATGAGATAGTTGGATCCCGATACCCACTGCGAGTAAGTGTTACTCCTGGGAGAGTTTTACACAGGACAATTAGTCATTCAAGTAGGTGTTTAGAAAAGTGTTAACGGGGTTACGCCTCTGGGAAAACGAGGTTTACTTTAATTAGGTCCGTGCGAAAGCACGGGGAACCTCCCTCAAAGTACCGACACTGATCTGCCAGAAAGATTAACGATGTTGTAGGGTGTAATTAATCCCGGCTAATCTTACCTTTTAGGGTTTTAAGGTAGATTTGATAAAAACAGTGGGAGACATCATGATTAGATAAGATAATAACTAATCTAATCTTGCAAGAGCATACGCTAAAGTGTTTTCTTCTCTCTCTCTCCAGGTAGCGACCATGTCAAGCCATAATCAAGATAATAATATGGATGTATTGACTGAACCCGATTATTGTACTGAGCAAGGGAACGTTGGACCCGTTTTTTCTTATAAGAGTTATAAGACTGAACAGGAAACAGGATAATATCTGGATTCTCACACCGCCCAAAAGAACATGCATGTTGATGCATCTTCTTCGGGTGTGTTAGTTATTGAGAACTGTTTCTCAGTTCACCCTACGTCCTGGGTATTAGATACCGGATCAGGATCCCACATATGTAAACAGTTACATGGGCTACGTAAAGGTAGAGAACTGGGAAAAGGTGATCATTCCGTACAAGTAGGGAACGGTGCAAGTATTGTAGCCAAAGCAGTTGGCGAATATCACCTTGTATTACCAAGTCGTAATACACTGATTCTGAATGAGTGTTATTATATACCGAACATGATGTGCAACATTATATCAGTTTCTTTATTAAGTTAAGAAGGATATAATTTTGTAGTAAAGGATAATGTTATGAACATATTCCTAGATCAAAAGTTGATTGCATCAGGCTCGTTACATAATGGCATATTCATTCTAAATCAGAATACAGTCCTGAATATACAAAACACACACAAGAGGAAAAGTTCAGAAATGAACGAATCCTACTTGTGGCATTGTAGACTTGGTCATATCAATGAGACACGACTGGCTAAGTTACATAAAGATGGTTATTTGAATTCGTTCGAATTATCATCTGATGATACTTGCCATTCATGTCTCAAAGGAAAAATGACCAAAGCTCCGTTTAGTGGACACGGAGAAAGAGTTACCGAACTCTTAGGACTGGTACATAGTGATGTATGCGGTCCCATGTCTACGCATGCCAGGAACGGTTCTTCCTACTTCATTACATTCACTAACGATCTCTCAAGATTCGGATATGTGTTCCTGATGAAACACAAGTCTGAAGCTTTTGAGAAATTCAGAGAATATAAGCACGAAGTAGAGAATCAAACGGGCAAAAGTATTAAGATTCTTCGATCTGATCGAGGAGGTGAATACTTAAGCAGTGAGTTCCTAGATTATCTAAAAGAGAATGGGATTCTCTCACAGCTTACTCCTCCTTATACACCACAGCACAACGGTGTACCTGAGCGGAGGAATCGCACCCTATTAGATATGGTGCGCTCGATGATGAGTACAGCTGAGTTACCTATTTCCTTCTGGGGGCATGCACTGGAAACAGCAGCTTACTTGTTGAATCAAGTTCCAACTAAATCTGTACCTACCACACCATATGAGATATGGAGTGGGAAGAGACCATGTCTTAAACAAGTTAAGATATGGGGTTGTCTGGCCTATGTCAAAAGGCAAAATCCAGACAAACTCGAGGCACGGTCAGTTCTATGCAAGTTTGTGGGATATCCCAAACATTCACATGGATATCTTTTCTACCATCGCGAGGAACAAAAGGTGTTTGCTTCTCGACATGCCACCTTTTTAGAAAAGGAATTTCTTATAAAAGAAATTAGTGGCGAAGAGGTAGAACTGGAAGAAATTCCAGCTACACAAACTCAAACTGAAACTGAAGATTTGGTAGAACCGGAGGATTCAATAGTACCCAACGAACCCCAGCCTCTCCGCCGATCTAGTAGGGTTTCTCATCCACCTGAGAGATACTACGGTTTTCTCATTGATGGTGGAAGCGAGGATTGCATCATGGATGATGATGACCGGACTAGTTTCGAGCAGGCCATCACGAGTGGTGCCTCTGTGAAATGGCTGGATGCAATGCGATCTGAGATGGAATCCATGTACACCAATAAAGTATGGATTTTGGAAAATGCTCCTGAAGGGGTAAAACCCATTGGGAGCAAGTGGATTTTTAAAAGGAAATTTGGTGTAGATGGAAAAGTTGAGACTTTCAAAGCTAGACTTGTAACAAAGGGTTTTCGTCAACGACCAGGTGTGGATTATGACGAAACCTTTTCTCCAGTGGCTATGCTTAAGTCCATCCGGATCTTACTTGCCATTGCTGCACACCATGACTACGAAATCTGGCAAATGGATGTTAAGACCGCCTTTCTAAACGGTGATTTAGAAGAGTGCGTGTACATGACTCAGCCAGAGGGCTTCGTAGATAGTGGGAGCATCGGAAAGGTGTGCAAGCTGCTTAAATCCATTTATGGGTTAAAGCAAGCATCGCGGAGTTGGAACATCTGTTTTGATGTTGTAGTCAAAGAGTTTGACTTCATCAAAAATATAGATGAACCTTGTATCTATAAGAAGGTAGCAGAGGGTGAGGTTGTCTTCCTCGTATTGTACGTTGATGATATACTCTTGATAGGAAATGATATTCCTATGCTGCAATCAGTCAAGCTCTTCTTATCACAGAGATTCTCAATGAAAGATCTAGGTGATGCCTCCTGCGTATTGGGAATCATGATCTATAGAGATAGATCTAAACGGAAACTGGGATTGTCCCAATCCAGGTACATTGACACCATACTAAAGAGGTTTAGTATGGAAGAATCCAAGCGTAGGAACCAACCCACGATCTTTGGACCCACTCTCTCCAAAGAGCTGTCTCCCAAGACTGATTTGGAGAGAGCTCGCATGCAAGGGATACCCTATGCTTCGGCAGTAGGCTCTATCATGTATGCGATGCTATGTACCAGACCCGATGTAGCATACTCACTAAGTGTAGTGAGTCGGTATCAAGCAGATCCTGGAGAGAGTCATTGGACAGCAGTGAAGAACATTCTCAAGTACTTACGAAGGACTAAGGAGATGTTCTTGGTGTATGGTAACGGAGAACTTCAGGTGGAGTCCTTTACCGATTCCAGCTTCCAAAGTGATAAGGACGACTCTAAGTCGCATTCGGGTTTTGTCTTTACCCTCAATGGAGGGGCGGTATGTTGGAAGAGTTCCAAACAGGATACGGTTGCAGACTCGACGATGGAGGCTGAATACATCGCTGCCAACGATGCTGCCAAAGAGGCTGTCTGGATCAAGAAGTTCACTAGTGAACTTGGTGTGGTTCCATCCATTGAGCATCCAATACCTCTGTATCGATAACAATGGAGCTGTGGCGTTAGCCGAGGAACCCAGGTCCCATCAAAAGTCCAGACATATTCTGAGGCGGTATCACCTGATCAGGGAGATAGTTGATCGCCGGGAGATCGAGGTCAGGAGAGTAGATACGAAGGACAACACTGCGGATCCATTCACGAAGTCTATTCCCCAGATACAGTTTGAGAGATTATTCGGGATGCTAGGTATGAGATACTACAGCAGCTGGCCTTAGTGTAAGTGGGAGATTGTTAATTATGTATATGCCCTAGAGGCCATTGTTGTACATATGATGTATATTATAATGGATGCTTGGATATATATGGAGATGACTTTCTTGCTCGTCATGATAGTATGCTATTTGGTTTCAATTTATCTTAACATGTTGACTTGTATTGGTTTACTGTTTACTCTCACATGTTGATAAAGCCCTTAGGATTTGTACTCGACTACTGGGACTATGATGAGATCATACTAGTGGGGCCACGGTAGTCGATGAGTACATCCTATAACTGTTCCTAGTCGAGGGTATATCGAGACAGGGCATCGATACGCCAGAGTAGACTAGCGTATTCGCATCTTGACCCATATGATGGCCGATGGATGATCCCATATCCTTCGGTGTTTTGACATCAGAGATGGTGTACGGGTGCTCAGTGGAGACTGGGTACACTGGACGGACTCGCCGAGAACTCCCAGATGGTGATATACCACACGTCAGATGGAAGTTCTCCGGTGACACTGGTACAGGGTGGTCTGAAGACCCGAGATCGTCATAGAATCTTGTGTGATTCCCACTTTGCTTTGATTTCCACCTTACCACGTCTAAGAGGGCGTGCAAAACGGTGGCTTTTGGGTACAGTCCCGAATCACATGGAGGCAATGAGCGATAGGAGGGGATTCGTCTCTCCCGGTATAGGGAGTTGATGTTGTGCTGTGTTCGATTGGCTATAACTGGAAGTCCCTGGCCAGGGCTGATATAGAGATTTACTGGTAAGTGTTACTAGTAGTTTCTCGACCCGTTATGAGCCACACATCGACACGACTTATCGGTTACTGGGTCTGACGTATACCACCCCTAGACTTGATATGCGACTTATCAGACGAACAGACCGGACTGTACGGGAGTGTTACTGATTGGATTCACAGGAGAACGCACAGGCTAGCTTGTTGATCTTCTGATCGCTCAATACCTGGGTGGCTGTTACGTTTAGCTGACCGCTTGCAGCTTGTGGGTGTTTGATATGATCATCACCTGCTACCGGCGTATTGACGATTCTTTAGAGTCCTACACAGAGGTTTCTTGGCTCAGGCGAAACGGAGTACAGGCACATATGTGATATGTGCAGGACCGAGAATAATGCGATATGGGATACCGTATTATATTCTCGCGATATTTAGTTATGAGCCGGGTCATCGGATCAAGTGTTGATTCGATGAATCGGTACATGATATATTAGTCGGTAATATTCGATATAACCGGATCGTCGGATCAAGTGTTGATTCGATGATTTAATGTATAATAATATATATGATATATTATTACACTATCTAATATTGGCTCGCTTTATTATTTCATTTTCTCATTGGATGATACATTGATATATATGCGATATATGTTAATTGTATTATTTTCTTTTGTTGCAAATATATAATATATATGTGATATATATTATTATGACATGATATGATTAATTGTTAAACATGTTTAAGGATGATTAATCGAGGTTAGGGTTTGATTAGGGTTAGATGCTTCATGCACCTTCTAGAAGCTTTTTCTTTTGTCATTCTTAAGATATTTTTGGATGACACATTCTTAACCCAACCAAACCCTAACTCTAGTTTATTCTCTACAAAATCTTAGCCACTCATCCTTGACCATGGTTTATGAATCAATCATATAGTTTTCATTCTATTCATCACAAAAGGATTAATCTTATTATTCATTTTCCATTATCATCTTCTTCTCTCTTGAAAAAGCTTACTTGATTTTCTTTAGGTGATGAATAAATATGAGAAAATGATTTAAAAAGAAAGCAAAAATACTACTCTCTCATCCTTATCTCATCTAGCCCATGAGATTAGTGTGTTCATCTCTTTAGAGTGAGAAATCTTGAGTCTTTGCAACTTCGACGTAGATCATCGGAGTTTTGGAACACTTCAAGCTAGCATGGATCGTTCGAGTCGTGGAGCCTCTCATGAGTCCAGGAGATCGTGGATCGCGGCAAAGGGATTTCTACTCGGAGCTTGTGAAGCGAAGGAGCGGACTACAAAGGTTGTAATCCCTCACACTTAGATAAAAGTTATCATCTTGCATGTTAAACCCTAATAATCTAGCAAAGATCCCGGCTTTGGGTTGTTCGGCACGTCTAAAATTTTATCCGGGCATGTTTGATGCCTTATGAACCTTCACAAGAGTGCCTAGGAACCTTTCAGGATACAGTATATAGTATATATGATATATTATATAGACGTTGCTTATGTTTTACACCCACACTAGCCCTGCCCTGTCATTAGTTACCTAAACTAACGGTGCACGAGGGGACATCGAGGCGAATGGGGATGGCATAAGTGTACGTCGTATTTATCTGTGATGCTTAGGAAGCATAAGATGATGGGATTTTTTATTAATGAGATTAATAAAAAGAAAAGAAACCTAAAAGATGTAGAATCAAAACTTTATAAAAAGGGTAGCTACAGCTTTGCTTTGAATAGTGGTATATATGATATACCCTGCACCTTATTCGATGAGGAAAGAGCCGAGATCCCTTCGCCGGGAGTGACCTCTTTAGCGAAACTGGCAGATGCTACAAAAACTCGATTTGTCTTTTGATTGCTTTTAGAGTTTTTCTTTGCACAGTGATATATATGATATGTCCTGCACCTTATTCGATGAGGAAAAAGCCGAGATCGCTTCACCGGGAGTGACCTCTTTAGCAAAACTAATGAAAGCCTCAAAAACACTCCATTTCAAAATTTCACTTGATTCTACGATGATATCAAGTTCATTACGCAATAGGTTTTCAGAAAAACCTACGTAGCCCTCCGTCATTTCAGATAGATATTATTTAGTATCCGTGTTATGTTTCTTGATTTAGTTAAGACGTAGTGTACGGTAGCTAAGTAGTGTTTATCTACTAAAACATGAGATGTGATTGGATTAGGGTATTCGCATGACCTTGTTAACTCAGTCAAGGGTCGTACGGGTTGGTTTAATTCAATCGGGAAATGTACGGGTTGAACTTGACAAGCGATTTATGGTTTGTTGACTTAGTCAAGGTCATAGATCGCTAGGGGCAAAATATTATCGGGAATTTCAAGTGTTGAAATTTGCAATGAGATTGCATACCTCCTATGAGATAGTTGGATCCCGATACCGACTGCGAGTAAGAGTTACTCCTGAGAGAGTTTTACACAGGACAATTAGCCAATCAAGTAGGTGTCTAGAAAAGTGTTAACGGAGTTATGCCTCTAGGAAAATGAGGTTTACTTTAATTAGGTCCGTGCGATAGCACGGGGAACCTCCCTCAAGTACCGACACTGATCTGGCCGAAAGATTGACGAAATTGTAGGATGTAATTAATCCCGGCTAATCTTACCTTTTAGGGTTTGAAGTTATATTTGATAAAAACAGTGGGAGACATCCTGATTAGATAAGATAATAACCAATCTAATCTTGCAAGAGCATACGCTAAAGTGTTTTCTTCTCTCTCTCTCCAGGTAGCGACCATGTCAGGCCATAATCAAGATAATAATATAGATGTATTGACTGAACCCGCTTATTATACTGAGCAGGGGAACGGTTGACCCGTTCTTTCTTATAAGAGTTATAAGACTGAACAGGGAATATGAGAATATCTGGATTCTCACACCGCCCAAAAGAGCATGCATGTTGATGCATCTTCTTCTGGTGTGTTAGTTATTGAGAACCGTTTCTCAGTTCACCCTACGTCCTGGGTATTAGATACCCGATCAGGATCCCACATATGTAAATTGTTACATGGGCTACGTAAAGATAGAGAACTGGGAAAAGGTGATCATTCCGTTCAAGTAGGGAACAGTGCAAGTATTGTAGCCAAAGCAGTTGGCGAATATCACATAGTATTGCCAAGTCGTAATACACTGATTCTAAATGAGTGCTATTATATACCGAACATGATGTGCAACAATATATCAGTTTCTTTATTAAGTAAAGAAGGATATAATTTTTTAGTAAAGGATAATGTTATGAACATATTCCTATATCAAAAGTTGATTGCATCAGGCTCGTTACATAATGGCATATTCATTCTAAATCAGAATACAGTCCCCAATATACAAAACACACACAAGAGGAAAAGTTCAGAAATGAACGAATCCTTCTTGTGACATTGTAGACTTGGCCATATCAATAAGACACCGCTAGCTAAGTTACATAAAAATAGATATTTGAATTCATTCGAATTTTCATCTTATGATACTTGCCATTCATGTCTCAAAGGAAAACTGACCAAAGCTCCGTTTAGTAGACACAGAGAAAGAGTTACCGAACTCTTAGGACTGGTACATAGTGATGTATGCGGTCCCATGTCTACGCATGCCAGGAACGGTTCTTCCTACTTCATTACATTCACTGACGATCTCTCTAGATACGGGCATGTGTTCCTGTTGAAATACAAGTCTGAAGCTTTTAAGAAATTCATAGAATATAAGCATGAAGTAGAGAACCAAACGGGCAAAAGTATTAAGATCCTTCGATCTGATCAAAGAGGAGAATACTTGAGCAATGATTTTCTGGATTATCTAAAAGAGAATGGGATTCTCTCTCAGCTTACTCCTCCTTATACACCACAACACAACGGTGTATCAGAACGAAGGAATCGGACCCTATTAGATATGGTGCGATCTATGATGAGCGAAGCTAAGTTACCTATTTCCTTCTGGGGGTATGCGCTTAAGACAGCCATATACATATTGAATCTAGTTCCATCTAAATCTGTACCTACCACACCATATGAGATATGGAGTGGGAAGAGACCATATTTTAAACGAGTTAAGATATGGGATTGTCCGGCTTATGTCAAAAGACAAAATCCAGACAAACTCGAGGCACGATCAGTTCTTTGCAAATTTGTGGGATATCCAAAGAATTCTCAAGGATATTTTTTCTACCACGCTGAGGAACAAAAAGTGTTTGTTGCTCAACATGCCACCTTTTTGGAAAAGGAATTTCTTGCAAAAGAAATTAGTGTCAACGAGGTAGAGCTGGAAGAGGTTCCAGCACCACAAACCGCAACTGATGATTTGTTGGAACCAGAAGATTCAGTAGTACCCGACGAACTCCAGCCTCTCCGTCGATCTAGTAGGGTTTCTCGTCCACCTGAAAGATAGTACGGTTTTCTCATTGATGGTGGAAGCGAGGATTGCATCATGGAAGATGATGACCCGACTAGTTTCGAGCAGGCCATCATTAGTGGTGACTCTGTGAAATGGCTGGATGCAATGCGATCTGAGATGGAATCCATGTACACCAATAAAGTATGGATTTTGGAAAATGCTCCTGAAGGGGTAAAACCCATTAGGAGCAAGTGGATTTTTAAAAAGAAATTTGGTGTAGATGGAAAAGTTGAGACTTTCAAAGCTAGACTTATAGGAAAGGGTTTTCGTCAATGGCCAGGTGTGGATTATGACGAAACCTTTTCTCAAGTGGCTATGCTTAAGTCCATCCGGATCTTACTTGCCATTGCTGCATACCATGACTACGAAATTTGGCAAATAGATATTAAGACCGCCTTTCTAAATGGTGATTTAAAAGAGTGCGTGTACATGACTCAGCCAGAGGGCATCGTAGATAGTGGGAGCAGCAGAAAGGTGTGCAAACTGCTTAAATCCATTTATGGGTTAAAGCAAGCATCGTGGAGTTGGAACATCTGTTTTGATGTAGTAGTCAAAGAGTTTGACTTCATCAAAAACATAGATGAACCTTGTATCTATAAGAAGGTAGCAGAGAGTAAGGTTGTCTTCCTCGTATTGTACGTGGATGGCATACTCTTGATAGGAAATGATATTCCTATGCAGCAATCAGTCAAGCTCTTCTTATCACAAAGATTCTCAATGAAAGATCTAGGAGATGCCTCCTGCATATTGGGGATTAGGATCTATAGAGATAGATCCAAAAGAATACTGGGATTGTCCCAATCCAGGTACATTGACACCATACTAAAGAGGTTTAGTATGGAAGAATCCAAGCGTGGGAACCAACCCATGATCTCTAGACTCACTCTCTCCAAAGAGATGTCTCCCATGACTGATTTGGAGAGAGCTCGCATGCAAGGGATTGTTCATATCATAATATTGAAATTCATACGCCCCACTTTTATACATTTTATAAGTAAACAGGTACTCTTGACGCATGTTTGTTGCATGATACAGGATACAGGCTCTTGGAGCGAAGACAGTGAGAAAAGACAGAAGATGATACAAAAGAGAGACTTTTTGACCAACAAGAAGATGGATCCGAGTCACGAAGAACAGGTTACAATTGTATAAAGCAGTGCGGTCCGAAATGTCAAAGTGAACGGTTAAAAGCTCCTTACAAGTTTTCACTGAAGATCTGGAATAGACCAAGAAGCCAAATAGAGAAAAATAGTGAAGAACAAATAAGCCCAAGTACCCAGCATGAAGACCAGAGAAGATGGTGACATGAAGCCACCAAAGGGCCGTGGAACCGCGGCCCAAGGCCCATCATTGCCGCGGTTCCGCGGCCGTTTGTTTCCCGTGTCGGCACCGACTTCTTGTGTCGGTGCGACGGTGCGGGTGTTGGGATTTTTAGGGGGAAAATCTGTAATTGCACTTCTGCGAGAGTCTGTAACCCTAGCTTCACTGTTTGCTTATAAATTGTACTCACAAATCTGTAAAATGGATGCCTCTTTTCAATCAATAAAATCAGAATTGTTGGGAGATCTAGAGCATCACTCTTTGTAAGTTTTTCTTTTAAATTCCTGCCTTAGTTCTAATTTAATTCTTGCCCTAGTTATCTAATATCATTCTTGCAGTAGAGTAATTTTATTACTTGCCTTAGTTAGCTAGTCTAGCTCCTTTTAATCTGCAGTAAGTAATAATTCAAGATTTGAACAAAGCACTTTAAAACATAACAACAAAAATGTCGTTTTTAGAAAATTCCCTAATGAGCAAGTAAAATCCTCGCTTGTTAGGGTTAGGAACATGGAAGGGAGTGAGAGATGAATATCTCTCACCTCCTTCAATGCCGATACTTTTTTTCATAACTAGAACTTCATGCACGCATGCATGACCCGCTCCCTACGGCACCCTACCTACGAGGTAACGGTGAACCGTAGTATAAAGGGCCGGGCATACATGACGTCCATGAAGATTGTACCATTTAATAGGAAAGGACGGACAAGGATCTAGAGAAAGAAACTTCGTTTCTTCCCAAATCATCCTAATCCCCTTTGATAATAATTGATATGATTTCTAAAAAGCTTTAATTAAACGGCATTGAAAGAGGTGACAATATCGATCTTATCAACCCTACCTTATACCTATCCCTAACAAGTTCTTTAATATCATATAAATTAGTTTTTAAATCAATCGACAAAAAACCAAACAACGATCTGAATCAACTCGTTAAAACATAAAACAGAAATTACACATCTCTGCGGATTGACCCGTATTCACCGGCTAGCTGCAAAGCGACGCCGTTTCTGATTACGGTAAATACAATTTTTTGGACTAATCAAATGGCGCCGTTGCCGGGGATGGCGTAATTTTTTTTTGTTTTGTATGATTTCGGGTTGATATAAATTTTGAAAAATCATAAAAATCAGAAAATATAAAAAAGTAGAAAAATATTTTATCAATTTTTATCTATTTAAAGGGTTTATTGCTTGAATCTTCCAGGAACAGCGAAGGATTGCGAATCTGGAATTTTACAGAAGGTCAAAACAGAAAAGGGAACATCAGAACAGAGTAGAAGTGGTGAACAGGAGCTGCACAAAATTTTTCAGAGGCTGAAGCCACTGAACTGTCGCGCTTCCGCCGCAAAAGAGGCCCCTGACCGCGGTTCCGCGCTCTTCCTGCCATGTCAGCACATCAATTTTGCAAGGTTTGCTTTCTCCTTCTCCCCTCTGCAACCTCCCATATATCTCTCTGTAAAAACTTTCTGCAGGAATTCTTTGCGCTAAAAATCTTCTCTCCCCTTCTAAATAACAGATTTTCTGCAGGTTTCTTTGCGCCGCGCTAAAAATTGATTGCAAGTGAATTTTATTGTTTTGCATAATTTAATCGGACTTTAAGGGGCTAATTGACCAAACTCAGATTGGGTGGGGATTTCATCACCCTTCCCAGGACCCCAGAAAACACTTAAAGCATGTGCATTGACCACAATTAATTAAAAAAAGACTAGACGCGGACCTAAGGACATCGAGCTCAATAGGAAAAGGACTAGTATAGGCATCGACCGTTTATCCTAACCGACATTGCGGTGTCTAGGCTAGTGGTTATTAATTAGGCCCACTGTAGTGGTGGTTCCTTCCCACTTACCTGGCCGTACTTGTCCGTGAAGAGGCGGTTAGAGGTCCTATTTCTAGCCCTAGTTAGGAGCTGTCTAGCAGACCTAGGTGGCCCTAGATCTAGGCCTGATTGTGCATATGTGGTTGATTTGTGTCATGAGTCCCTTTCCAAAAACCTTTTTGCAAAACTCTCACATAAAAAAAAAGAAAAATCATTTCAAAACTTGCAACTTTCCGCTAAGAAAACTTGCAACTCACTTCCACCACTTTCTCCCACTGACGTTATCTTACCTCCACATTCTGTCTTTCTTTTTTTTGACTACACTACCCCTTTTAGTGTATGTCATTTTGGACTAGGGATACTAACGCCCGATTAGTCCGTGTTTCGTTGGTACCGACCGACGAACCCTTCGACACCGAAGTCGACATTCCGTCCACTTTCTTACCTACACCTTCATATTCTTCCGCTGAAGGCATGTCGGGATTCAACCCCAACAATACCTTACCGACGGGAAAGATTCCACCTCCGCCAGGTGCGAATAACCCGATTCAACCGCCTGTTGAAGCGCCCGCACAAGTTGCACTCCAGGATCTCTTCTACCCCATCCGCACTTCTTTACCTACCTGTCTTTCACCCCCACCGGCAAATGGGGACAATTTTGAAATAAAACCACATTTCATAAATATGCTGCCAAAATTTCATGGTTTGGAATCTGAAGATGCATATATCTTTATTAATAAATTCCAAAATGTGTGCGCTATGATGAAAACAACCCAATTAAGTGATGACGCTATAAGGCTAAGGGTCATTCCTTTCACCTTATGTGACCTAGCCGAGAAGTGGCTATACAGCACCGCATCACATTCCATAAGAAATTGGGACGAATTTGTGAAAGCTTTTCTGAAAAAGTTCTATCCTCATCACAAAACTGCCAGAATCCGCAATGAAATAATTCAATTCTCACAACTTCCTTCCGAACCATTTTGGAAGTGCTTCGACAGATTTAAGGACCTACTAGTTCAATGCCCTCATCATGGGATAGAAAGTTGGCAACTTTGCCAAACATTATACGAGGGATTGAACTCGGCAACGAAGCTGTTGCTAGAAACCATAAGTCAAGGTCATTTTCTCTCCAAATCTAGTGATGAAGCATGGCAGTTTCTTGAGGATCTTAGTGAGCAAACAATTCAGTGGGAGAGTACCAAGACGACATCATCTTCCTCTAGTGGTCAATCTAGGGCAGGCGTACATCAAGTAGAAATGTCGATTGCTATGAAGGTCGAGATGGCCGCTCTTACGAAAAAGCTAGAAGCGATTGAGACCAAAATCTCGTCGTCTTCTCCTGCCCCTGTTATGCCTCCGAGAACTGTTTGTGCTTGTTGTGCGAATCCATCGCACCTAACCGAAGAGTGTCCTTATAATGCATCTACTCAAGGACAGGATCAAGTCAACGCTGCATTTCAGCAACGACAAAGAAACGATCCTTACTCTTCGACCTACAATCCGGGATGGAGGAATCACCCAAATTTCGCTTGGAACCAAAATCAACAATTCCAAGGAAATAACAATTTTCAAAGACCTCCTCCTCCACAACAACAACAAGCACCGTCACAAACTCAATTTCAACCGCAACAATTTCAACAACAACCTTACCCTAATCAGGTGAACAATTTTGTGCCTAACAATGCTTACCAGCCAAATAATTATGTTCAACCTAATAATGATAAGGTTAGCTCGCTCGAAAGAAGTCTAGATGCGTTCCTTAAGTAATCTACACATTCTACAGCAAGACTTGAGACTTCTATTGAATCTTTGGTGCAAAACAGTGCCTCACACGATCAAAGCATCAAATCTATTGAGGCACAAATTGCACAACTCAACGCAGCTTTGAGCGAGCGCGAAAAAGGAAAACTCCCGTCTCAACCACTGCCCAACCCCGGTCACGCACATGCTGCAAATCAACAACAGAATCATAATGTAAATGCGGTGACCACGTTGAGATCGGGAAAAGTGTTGCAAAACAATGTGGGTATTGACAATGACACCCCTGCCGGTGGTCCTTCTTCATCTTCTTCACCATCTTCTTTAGAGC
The DNA here is from genome assembly GCA_030015575.1 of Agapanthus africanus. NCBI lineage: Eukaryota > Viridiplantae > Streptophyta > Magnoliopsida > Asparagales > Amaryllidaceae > Agapanthus > Agapanthus africanus. The sequence goes on from JASDDO010000014.1 coordinate 340,365,904, forward strand.
CTATTCTCCACCCTTCACACGGCTCTACATCTTCTAGCTCGAACGGACCCATTTCTCACAACACGAACACATCTACACGGGGTGCCGTTCCAACTCGATAATCTGATCCGCAAGAATTGGACTCAACCACCTTTCAAAATGTTCCTTTTCCTAATCGGTTGAGATCCAATAAACCAACTCCACAGATGGAAAAGATTGTAGAGTTGTTCAAACAGGTTAGCATAAATATCCCTCTTTTGGATGCAATCCAACAAGTTCCTTCATATGCAAAAATTTTAAAGGACTTATGCACCAAAAAGAGGAAGTCGCAAGTGCCAAAGAAAGTTTTTGTGGCTAGTGCTATTAGTGATGCTCTTGTAAATTCCTTACCCCTAAAACAAAAGGACCCCGGGTGTCCTACCATTTCGATAACAATTGGGGATAAGAACATCAATAGAGCACTATTAGATCTTGGCGCGAGTGTCAATTTGCTACCCTATTCTGTGTACGAGCAATTGGGCGTTGGAGAGCTTAAGCCCACTCACTGTACTCTCCAAATGGCCGACCGGTCAATCACCCACCCTAGGGGAGAGCTGGAGGATGTGTTGATTAGAGTAGGGGATTTTATTTTCCCTGTTGACTTTATCGTGATGGATACACAATCTGTCGCTAACCCCCGGAACCAAATTCCGGTAATACTTGGTCGACCATTTCTGGCTACTTCCAACGCAGTGATCAATTGTCGTAATGGTTCAATGAACCTATCTTTCGGCAATATGACAATTGAGCTCAATATTTTCAAGTTGGGAAGTCAGCCTACTGAGCCTAATGCTAGCGTACTCAATGTTTGCTCGATCAATGAGATCGCTGAGGAGGACTGTGAATTCGAGAATTTTTTGTTCGATCACAGCAATGTTAACGCCACTAGTGCGTTCCTCCTAGAATTCGACGCAGCTTTCACAGCGGATAACGATTTTGAGTGCTTTACCTTCGTTGATGACTTTGAAGACTCATCACCTGAATTGGAGTCTTTTGCTTTTTCGGATGAGTTAGTTGAACCATCCGACACTGTTGCGTACACTCGGTTCGAACCTTTGATGGAATACTTCGAGTTTGAAACAACTACCCCATTGTCACCATCTATTGTTTCACCATCTATTGAGACCTTACCTGTCATTATATCAGCCTCTCTAGCTCTTGAGCAAGAGAAGGCTCTTTTGATGATCTTACATAATTATCGGCAAGCTTTCGGCTGGTCTATGGCGGACATTAAGGGGATTAGTCCCCTCATAGTCGAACATCATATACACTTAATGGATGATGCCAAGCCGGTCCGGGATCCACAAAGACGCCTCAACCCCATCATGAAAGAGGCTGTTAAGAAGGAGATTGTCAAGTGTCTGGATAGTAGTATCATTTACCCTATCTCGGATAACCAATGGGTTAGCCCAATCCACGTCGTGCCAAAGAAATCGGGTATTACGGTCATTACCAATGAGGCAAATGAGTTGATTCCCACTCGCATCCAAACTGGGTTGCGAGTCTGCATAGACTATAGGAAACTCAATGCCGCAACAAAGAAAGACCACTGTCCTTTACCTTTCATTGACCAAATGCTCGAGCAATTGGCAGGGCACGAGTTCTATTGCTTTCTCGATGGCTATTCTGGTTACAACCAAGTCCCCATCGCCAAAGAGGATCAAGACAAGACAACATTCACTTGTCCCTTTGGCACTTTTGCTTATCGTCGCATGCCCTTTGGGTTATGCAATGCACCCGCGACATTTCAGCGGTGTATGAAGGGGATCTTTTCAGACATGGTTGAAAAGTTCCTGGAGATCTTTATGGATGATTTCTCCATCTTTGGCGACTCCTTCGAGGAGTGTTTACGGCATCTTGACGCTGTTCTTACCCGCTGCAGGGATAAGAACCTCACATTGAATTGGGAGAAGTGCCATTTCATGGTATGAGAGGGCATTGTCTTAGGACATGTCATCTCGCAAAACGGCATCGAGGTAGATAGAGCAAAAATCGAAGTGATTTCTAACCTCCCTCCCCCAAAATGCGTCAAAGATATTAGAGCCTTTCTTGGCCACGCCGGTTTCTACAGACGGTTCATCAAGGACGTTAGCAAGATCGCTAGACCCTTGACTCTCTTACTGGCCAAGGACACAACTTTTGCTTTCGACTCCACTTGCATTGAAGCATTCGAGTCCTTGAAACATTCACTCATCACTGCGCCCATCCTCTCATCTCCCGACTGGACGCACCCTTTTGAAATCATGTGCGACGCATCAGACTTTGCTATTGGCGCTGTTCTTGGACAACACATTAATAAGATGCCGCACGTGATTTATTATGCTAGCCGAACACTAAATGAGGCCCAACTCAACTACACAAAAACAGAGAAAGAGTTTTTAGCTGTTGTGTTTGCACTCGAAAAATTTCGGCCTTATTTAATTGGCTCTCCAGTCGTTGTATATACTGATCATTCAGCTCTTCGCCACCTTTTTGCGAAGAAGGATGCTAAGTCAAGGCTAATACGTTGGATCCTTTTATTACAAGAGTTTGACCTTGTCATTAAGGACAAAAAGGATGTGAAAACGTAGTAGCTGATCACCTATCACGACTTCCTTCTTCGCCCACGCTCGATCTTCCAATCACTGATGTTTTTCCGGACGAGCAACTCTTGACCGTTTCTTGCGAACCATGGTTCGCCGATATTGTAAACTACTTAAGCACCGGCCTGATACCTAATGATTGGTCGAAACAGGATAAACTTCGATTTTTATCCCAAGTAAAGCATTTTTACTGGGATGAACCCTATCATTTTAAATACTGTTCCGACCAAATCATTCGTCGGTGTGTGCCTGAAAGTGAGGTCAAGAGTGTGCTGTCTTTTTGCCACGATCAAGCATGAGGCAGGCATTTTGGCCCAAAGAAGACAGCCGAAAAAGTTTTGCAGTGTGGTTTCTATTGGCCACTACTCTTCAAGGATGCATTTGAATACTGCAAAACTTGCTCCCGGTGCTAACACTTGGGCCGGATATCGCGGAGGAACGAAATGCCGCTCCAACCTATTTTGGTTGTGGACATTTTTTATGTTTGGGGTATAGATTTCATGGGACCATTTCCTAACTCTTTGGAAATGTGTATATTCTGTTGGCGGTTGACTATGTTTCTAAGTGGGTCGAGACTGTGTCCAGCCGAACGAACGATAATAAAGTTGTCGTTCGGTTTCTTAAAGAACACATATTTTCTCGATTTGGGCATCCTCGGGCGATAATAAGTGATAATGGTTCTCATTTCTGCAACAGGACTTTCGAGTCTTTAATGCGCAAATACTCTATCACCCACAAATTGTCAACGCCATATCACCCCCAAACATGTGGGCAAGCCGAGATTTCAAATCGGCAAATAAAGCAAATCTTAGAGAAAACGGTTTCTAAAAATCGTAAAGATTGGTCACTTAAATTGATCGATGCACTATGGGCTTTCCGTACTGCATACAAAAACGATCTTGGTATGTCTCCATACCGGCTTGTGTACAGGAAGGCTTACCACCTCCCAGTGGAGATTGAGCATAAAGCATTCTGGGCTATCAAAGAGCTGAATCTATCTTTAGGAGATGCGGGCAGCAATCGAAAGCTGCAATTGAATGAATTGGAGGAGCTGAGGGATGAGGCATATGATAATGCCATAATTGCTAAAAACCGAGCTAAGGTGTTCCACGATAAACACCTTTTGCGAAAAACTTTTGAACCGGGACAACATGTTCTACTTTATGACACTCGGTTACATTGTCATCCCGGCAAGCTCCGGTCCAGATGGAGAGGACCTTTTGTAGTCCGCACCGTTTATCCGCACGGTGCGGTTGATCTTGAAAATCCTGAAGACGGTAATTTATTCAAAGTGAATGCGCATCGACTGAAACCGTTCTTCACAGCGGACCCTTCGGAGGAGCTCCTGTTCTTGCAGGAGCCGATCTACACTGAGTGATATTCCTCCACTTTCACCCCCAAATTTCTTTTCTCAAAACATTATTTCAAATAAGTTTTGGGGTGTGTATATTATTTGTATATATATTTCCAAAATACCATAAAATATATATATATATATATATATATAATAATAATTAATAGAAAAAAATATATAAATAAAATTTTTTGGACCTAATAGCAAATTTTCAGAATTAAGAGCTGATTTTACAAATAAAACCCTCATTTTAGAGGGTGTTCTATACAAATATCCCTCCCATCCCTTATTTAAAGGAACCCGAGCCCCCTATTTGCTTAAACCTAAATTTTTCCTCTCTAAAAAACCCTAGCCGCCGCCGCCAACCTGCTGTAAAAAATTTTTCGCAGCGCCTCCACCAGAACGCCGCGGTTCCGCCGCCGTAGCCGTCTCCTGCCGCCGAACCGCCGCACCTCTGAAGCTTCAGCCCCTGTAATTTTCAGGGGAGGTAAATCTGTGTCTTTCCTCTCTGTTATTACATATTATTCCCTGAAAAAAATCTACATGGCACATAAAATGCAATTTGAGAGGGATTTTTCCCCGGTCTTCACACACGAAGTATACGGTAGATATTTCGCACATGAAATCGAACAAAGGGGCTGGAATTTCCTGCTTTATAATCACTCATCTGCGTTTGCCCTACCTAACATAGTTGCTATATTCTATGAATCAATGGAGGATAATAGCCTTGACAACTTAGGTTACATTAAACTAAATTGTGAAAATCCTGAAATTCACATCGATAGGGACATGATACACGAGGTTACACTCATACCACGTGTACCTGCACATGAACACCCATTGCGCTTCGAAGATTATATACCCTTGATGGGGAATGACTGTGCACGAGAGCCGCGTAAGGGTATCCAAGCACGGACCCTTTTCGCGAACGTTTTAACTGTGTGCCGGTGGGCACAAAACAATATCTTTGGTAGTTCCCACAACATGACTTTTTTCACCCCTTCATTACATGTCGTACAAACACTGATGATGAAAAAATCCAAGGTTCGACATGTGCACGGTTTTGCTCCAATCTATAGGTACGGGGAAACGAGGTACCGTATACCCATGTCCAATGCTTGTTGCCCAACTCTGCCGTTATTTCCTCCCCGTCGAGGAATTTGACTCATACATGATAGACGGTGTTCCGATTCGACCACTCGTAGAGGGCGTCACGTCGTCCTACTCTAGACTCACTGATATTTGGACACGAACGGAACCGGCAGAAAATGTACCCGCACACATCCCTAGCTCGAGCTCGACTTCGAGCGGGGAAGAACTAACTCCTCAGGAGCATGCGCGATTGATGCGGAGAACAGTGAGAAGAATCGATTCTTTGAGGGATGATTTTTGGGTGACTGCACGAGATCATGACCGTCGTGTTAGTGTATATGCCCTAGAGGCCATTACTGTATCATACTAGTTTGTATATTACTTAATGGAAGCTTGGGATATTCACCTTGTATAAACAATCTTGCTCAAAATAGTAGTATGCTACTTGGTTTGTTTCTACTTCAATGTGTACTTGTGTTTATTTCAGTATATCACTTATACGCATTAGTGGAGCCCTTAGGATCTTTGCTTGATTACCAGCGTTGTGATGGCAGTCACACTAGTGGGGGCTGGGTAATCTATAAGCACATCCTTATACAGGTCCCTAGTCGCAGGACTATCGAGACAGGGCATCGATACTCCGGAGTAGACTAGCGTATGCGCTTCTCATCCCAGTGTGGGAGATGGTCTGTCCTACAGCCATCAGTACGTCGTACTGGAGATAGTATACGGGTGCTCGTTGGGTTACGAGTACACTGGACAGGACTCGTCGGGAACTGACAGGTTGGTATTATACCTATCGTCAGTTATCAGTTCCCAGGTGACATGAGTACAGCTTAGTCCGCTGACTTGACACTGGCACTTCGCCTCGAGTGTGTTCCCACTGCACTTTGATCACTACCCTACCACGGCTCAAAGGAGTCGTGCAAACAGGTGGTGGTTGGGTGCAGTCCCGAAGCACTTGGAGGCAGTGACGGTTAGACAGGATTCGTCTCTCCCGGTATTGGGGGTTGACATCGCGCTGTGTCTAGGAGAGCCATTACACGAGTAGTCCCTGGCCAGGGCAAGCGAGATATACTGGTAGGTTTCCAGTGTTAACTCAGGGTGTTTTGGGCTTCACTCCGACACGACTTGTACCGCTATTGGGGGACTGACGTTTTACCGCCCCCTAGGCCCCACATGCGATGTATCAGACGAACAGACCGGACTGTACGGAGACTGTCACATTCAGACTCAGTAGGAGTTCAGATGGGGTTCACCTCGTCAGCCTTCTTGTCGGCATCTACCTGGGGACCGTTAGGCACAGCTAGTGCCGATTGCGGTCTGTGGTTAAACCCACTGCCAGCGTAGTGTCGAGTCTTTAGAGTCCCACACAGAGGGTATTCGCCTCTGGGCAAAACAGAGTAGAGGTCGCATCGATTTGCGACAGGGTTCGTTCTCATCCGCGCACTTGTGCACGTTTGGAGTCCGGACGGATTTTGCCAGCGGGCTCTGGTTTGAGCCGGATACTGGTATATGTTTTGGGGTTACTTTTATCTCTCAGTATTCATGTTCATCGGAACAAGAATGCAGGTGTGTATGCACAGTTATTTGAGGAGGAAGAAGAGGTTTTTCATTAGGGTTTCGGAACGGGTGCGCATGCACAGTTGATAGTCGTCTTTTTTCCAAACCCTAATGAATATGTGAGATATCTATTAATAATAGTAATTAAATGGAATTATGTTATGGTTGGTTTTTTCGACTTGTTGACCATGGTTGAATGTTTGACCATCATCATTATTTAGCAAGGATGCTCCTTGATTCTTGCCAACATTCATTTAATGAAGTATGATAGTGGTCATTCCAAAACAACCATCAACTATTCTCATTTCAATTATTATTACTAATTAGATAATTCTTTTTCTTTTGATATGGTTGCAAAAAGGAAAAAGAGAGCTCATTCTTTCATAACCATTCTCTCTCCTCACTTCATCTTCTTCTTCCTCAAGCTCATGGTGACTCCTTCTCATGTGTTGAGAATCATTCACCTTGAAAAGAAAACAACCCCTAGACACTCTCTACTCATTCTAGGTTCAAGGTTTAGCAAGCCGGAGATCCTAGTTCACTCAAAGTTCGAGGAAGAGCCCAAAGGTTGAACCCTCAGGTGGATCCATCTTCGACGGAAGAAGGCTACGAGGAAAGAACCATCAACCTCCACAAAGTTTGAAGAAGAAGGAGTTCAAGTTTAGGTATAACCATCTTTCCGAGTAGCTAACTCTCTTTAGCAAGTTTGCTAGTTTTAGTTTAGGAAAAGATCCCGACTTTGTTTAGTCCATGTTGCCCCTTGCGTTAAAAATTTGATTTTTATACCGTTTCCGCCTCCCCGTAAGAACCGGGGGTCGCAACGTGGACTTACAGTGGTATCAGAGCCTAACTAAACTTAAACTAGCTTGGTAGCGAAGTGTATGGAAGTTCGAAACCGAAAAATCGCAAAACCGGAAAAACTAAAACCCTAAGTTTCTGTTGAAATGTTTTCTGCTCTAAATGAAAAACTTTATACTCCTAAAATCGGCTCAGGGTTTTCTGAGAACACCCACCAAAAACGATCCCATGATTCCTTCAAAGCGCCGCCCATCCGCAGCCTCACCTGTTCATCTAGCCGCGGATCCGCCGCCGTTTGGGCACTTCATGAGATCGTGTTTTGTGCAGTGTTGTTCTGGTAGGGTTTTAGGATTTTTAAAATATGTTATATGTGCCCAGATTTTCCAGAACAGAAATTTACTTTTGGGGTCCTATAAATCCGTATTTTTTTCGAACTTTGCTACACTTTGGCTATGTTGGTTATATCTGTGATGTTTGCATGTATTGAACGTCGGCTAATCGCTATAAGTCGATTGGTCGGGGTTATACATGATCTGTGTTTGATATTGGAATGTGTATATGAATGTATTGGACTGTCGCGGGTGAATAGCCGGGGTGGATGTGAGATGAGCTTTTGTTTTTCTTTCATTCATTGTAAATGTAAATTGATGTAATATTATTATTTGTTTGGCCGCACAACCGGGTCGGGGTTGTAGCCGTCATTGTATAATTCTTTTTACTGTTTTTGCTCCTAGGATAGACCCACGGAGGGGTGCACAAACTGCCGAGTACTTGGCGGGTAGTTTGCCGCACCCGTAGGGGTCTTGGGTGGGGTATTTGGCTATTCACCGCGACCGTGTAATCCGCTTTTCGTTGCAGGCTCGAAAGGATTGCGGATTGCTAGTATATCCAATGTATTCATCTGTGATCTGTAATGTCTATCATTGCTTTCTATTTAGGCGTTGCTTATGTTTTACAGCCGCGCTAGCCCAGCCCCTGCTCTGTCGTTAGTTAAGTAACCTAACGGGTGATGACGGGGCCCCGTGGCGAATGCATATGGCATAAGCGTACGTCATATTTTGGTTGTTTTCTGCAATGGTAGGATTAAATGATGGTACGCATTAAAAGAACTAATGCAAGAATATCACGCATTAAAAGAACTAATGCAAGATAATAAACCAAGCTAAAGTCATTGGAACATTTTCGAAAAACCACTCGGTTCTTTTCAAAACTAACTTTTAAATGCGGAGCTTGAGCCACTCCATCTAAAAGCTATCTCGTTCCATCGATTATATCAAGTTCACTACGTTCACGGTTTTACCAAAACCATTCGTAGCCCTCCGTCGCTTCGCATGAATAGGCTATAGTATTCAAGCTATGTATTTTGGCCAAAGTCAAGGCATAGTGATTGGTAGCTATTGGGTGTTCATGTGTAGCATAGATAGATGCGTTGGTTTGGGACAGTCGTGCTGCCATTTTGGCCAAAGTCAAGGGTAGGTACGGATGGATCCAAATTAACCTGGATAGTGACGGGCAGAACTTGACATGTGACTTATGATATTTTGGCCAAAGTCAAGGTCATAAGAGCATGGGGCAAAAATCCACATCGGGAGTTTCATAAGTACTGAAACTTGCTAGATTTGCATACCATTTGGAGTGTGGTGATTCTGGTAGGATTCCTTCAGTTTCGTCACGCGATGATATTTGGATCCCGATCCTACTGTGAGTATATGCTACTCCTCGGGAAATTTTTCACTAAACGATCAATGCTATAAACCTAGTAGGTGCCTAGAAAGGTGTTAGCGGGGTTACGCCCCCAGGGAAAAGAGGTTATTTAACTAAGGAACTTCGCGAAAGCGTTGGAAAACCTCCCTCGAAGTACCGACACTGGCCTGGCTGAACGGTTAAGCAAGTATTGTGCGGTGGGATTGATCCCGGCTAATTCTTCCTTTATGGTTTGAGGAGGGATTCAAGAGACAGTGGGAGCCATCCTGTTTAGACAAATTAAAAACCATTCTAAACTTGCAAGAGCATCGTGCTAAAGTGTTTCTTCTCTCCCCCTGCAGCGACCAAATCGAAATGACTGGACTTAAGTTACTTCTAGATAAAAACATATTGACAGGGCCAAACTACAAAGATTGGCTCAGGAATGTCAAGTTGGCAATCACTTACGACAAGCTGGGGTATCTTCTTACCACCAAAGCTCCCCCCGTCCCAGGTCCCACCTCCAGCTTCACGGATAAGGAAATCCGTAAGACTTGGGAGATTGACAGCGCGAAGGCCAGGTGCCTCGTACTTGCCTCGATGGACAACGAACATCAGAGGAGGCACGAGAATATGGATTTGGAATCCATATTTCTTCATACAAAAGAACTGTATGGAGAGCAGTCTCGTATCGCAAGATACGAAGTGTCGAAGAAGTTGTTTTCGACAAAGTTGGCCGTCGGATCATCGGTAGCGGACCACGTGCTTAAGATGATTGGCTACACTGAGGAGCTCGCGGAACTTGGGACCACGTTGGACAGTGAACTCTATATGGATTTAATTCTCCAGTCCCTTCCATCCACTTACGCCCAGTTCATACTGAATTTCAACTTGCAAGAAAAAGAAGTTGAAATTTCAGAACTCCTCAACATGCTGAGGAGCGCAGAGGGCACCCTACAGAAGGGTAGGGAAACACCCGCTTTGTTTGTAGGAGGATCTTCTTCCTCTAGGTCCAAGGCGAAAGCCAAGGGAAAGAGGAAGAAAGCCCCCGCCAAACCAAGAGGCGGTGTTAGTAAAGTGGGTACGAAGGGAAAGGAAAAGGCAACAAAGATTGCGGGGAAGCTTGTTGGAAAGGAAGAATGCTTCTATTGTCATAAGAGTGGACACTGGAAGAAAGATTGCAGGGCTTGGAAGGCCAGGACACAGGAACTGAAGCAGGTTGCGGCTTCAGCTTCAGGTGTGTATGTTATTGAAAATTGCCTTTCTATAAACTCTACTTCCTGGGTATTGGATACCGGATCAGGATCTCATATCTGTAATTCTTTGCAGGCGTTGAGAAACCGTAGGTTTTTGAAGGCAGGTGACATGACCCTCAGAGTTGCGAATGGAGCTAGCATGGATGCTAAAGCCGTGGGGGACTATCACCTGGGAATGTCAGATGGGCATGTTTTGGTTTTGCGTAATTGCTTTTTTGTACCCAACGCAACTTGTAATATCATTTCTGTATCTTTGGTTTCTAAAGAAGGTTATGAATTTGCGTTTGTAAGTAATGTTGTAAACATTCACTTTAATCAAGTTCTGATTGGGTCAGGTACATTGAGCAATGGTATATACGTATTGAACCAACCACAGATTTTCAATGTCCAGAATACACACAAAAGAAAGTCTCTAGATATCAATCAGGCTTTCTTATGGCATTGTAGACTGGGTCACATCAATGAGAGAAGGTTGACTAAGTTACATACAGAAGGATATTTGGATCCGTTCGAATATCAATCATATGCCACTTGTCAATCCTGTCCCAAAGGAAAGATGACAAAGACTCCGTTCACTGGACACGGAGTAAGAGCGAGCGAGCTCTTGGGACTCGTACACAGCGACGTGTGCGGTCCAATGTCTACACATGCGCGAAGCGGTTACTCTTACTTCATTACTTTTACGGATGATTTTTCAAGGTACGGTTATGTCTTCTTAATGAAACATAAGTCCGAAGCCTTTGAAAAATTCCAGGAATATAAGAATGAAGTGGAAAACCAAACCGGCAAAAGTATCAAGATTCTAAGATCGGATCGAGGTGGAGAATACTTGAGTGCCGAGTTCCTGAATTATTTAAAAGAGAACGGAATTCTCTCTCAGCTTACTCCTCCATACACTCCGCAACACAACGGTGTATCGGAGAGACGGAACCGAACCCTATTGGATATGGTACGGTCCATGATGAGTAGCGCTGAGTTACCGCGATCATTCTGGGGGTATGCGCTAGAATCAGCTGCGTACCTTTTGAACCGAGTTCCTACTAAGACTGTGCCTACTACACCATATGAGATGTGGTGTGGGAAGAGGCCCCATCTCAGTCACATTAAGACTTGGGGAAGTCCAGCTTTTGTTAAAAAGCAGCATGCGGACAAGCTCGAGGCACGCTCAGTACTGTGTAAGTTTGTGGGATATCCAAAGAACTCCAAGGGATATCTCTTCTACTACGAAGAGGAACAAAAAGTTCTTGTTTCTCGTCATGCCCACTTTCTAGAACACCAGTTCATAGAAAAAGAAACAAGTGGGAGCGCAGTAGAACTGGAAGAAATTCCAGAACCATAGACTATTACTGAAAGCTTAATGGAACCAGAGGGTTCAAATGAACAGGACATTCCTATGCCGCTCCGCAGGAGTAGTAGGCAGTCTCATCCACCCGAGAGATACTACGGTTTTCTCATAGACGGGGATCGAGAGGATTGCATCATAGATTATGATGAGCCTACTAGCTTCCAGCAGGCCGTTCAGAGCGTTGACTCAGTAAAATGGCTGGATGCAATGCGGACCGAAATGGAGTCCATGTACACCAACAAAGTATGGACGTTGGACATTACTCCAGACGGGGTAAAACCCGTAGGATGCAAGTGGATCTTCAAAAGGAAGATTGGTGTAGATGGACAGGTTGAGACCTATAAAGCTAGACTTGTAGCAAAGGGTTTCTGTCAAAGACCTGGCTTGGACTATGACGAAACCTTTTCTCCAGTGTCTATGCTGAAATCCATTCGGATCCTTCTTGCCATTGCTGCCTTCCACGATTATGAGATTTGGCAGATGGACGTAAAGGCCGCTTTTCTGAATGGAAATTTAGAGGAGTGTGTCTATATGGATCAGCCAGAGGGTTTCATTCAGAGTGGGAGCAGCGGAAAGGTGTGCAAGTTGCTTAAGTCCATCTATGGACTAAAGCAGGCATCGCGGAGTTGGAACATCTGTTTTGATGAGACGGTCAAGGAATTTGGCTTTATCAAAAATCCAGATGAACCATGCATCTATAGTAGATTTGTAGCGAGAACTGTAGTATTCCTCGTTTTATACGTGGATGACATTCTCTTAATAGGAAATGACATTCCTATGCTACAATCTGTCAAGGGGTTCTTGTCACACAGGTTCTCCATGAAAGACCTGGGTGATGCCTCATACATCCTGGGGATCCGGATCCATCGTGATAGATCCAAGAGGATATTAGGACTTTCTCAGTCCAGGTACATCGACACCATAGTGAAAAGATTCAGTATGGAAGATTCCAAGCGCGGTAACCTACCGGCTTGTCACGGGATCACCCTCTCTAAAGAGATGTCTCCCAAGACTGATTTGGAGAGGGATCACATGTCTATTATACCCTACGCTTCTGCGGTAGGCTCTATAATGTTTGCGATGTTGTGTACCAGACCGGATGTAGCTTATGCACTGAGTGTGGTAAGCCGGTATCAGTCAAACCCTGGGGAGAAACACTGGATAGCGGTAAAGAACATTCTCAAGTACCTGAGAAGGACTAAGGAGATGTTCTTGGTGTATGGCGGAAAAGACCTCCAGATCGAGGCCTTTGCTGACTCCAGCTTCCAGAGTGACAAGGATGATTCCAAGTCCGTGTCGGGATTTGTCTTTACCCTCAATGGAGGGGCGGTGTGTTGGAAGAGCTCCAAACAGGAAACCGTTGCAGACTCGACTATGGAAGCGGAATACATTGCTGCATCTGATGCCGCAAAAGAAGCTGTCTGGATGAGGAAGTTCTTAAAAGAACTTCAGGTGGTTCCGTCCATTGTTGACCCAATACCTCTGTATTGCGACAACAACGGGGCTATAGCTTTAGCGAAGGAACCCAGGTCCCATCAAAGATCCAGGCACATCTTGAGGCGGTATCACCTGATCAGGGAGATCGTGGATCTCAAGGAGATCGAGGTTCGGAGGGTTGCTTCAGAAGAGAACACTGCAGATCCATTCACCAAGGCCCTACCCCAGAATCAGTTCGAGCGGCTGATCGAGATGATAGGTCTTCGATACGCCAGTACATGGCCTTAGTGCAAGTGGGAGATTGTTAGTGTATATGCCCTAGAGGCCATTACTGTATCATACTAGTTTGTATATTACTTAATGGAAGCTTGGGATATTCACCTTGTATAAACAATCTTGCTCAAAATAGTAGTATGCTACTTGGTTTGTTTCTACTTCAATGTGTACTTGTGTTTATTTCAGTATATCACTTATACGCATTAGTGGAGCCCTTAGGATCTTTGCTTGATTACCAGCGTTGTGATGGCAGTCACACTAGTGGGGGCTGGGTAATCTATAAGCACATCCTTATACAGGTCCCTAGTCGCAGGACTATCGAGACAGGGCATCGATACTCCGGAGTAGACTAGCGTATGCGCTTCTCATCCCAGTGTGGGAGATGGTCTGTCCCACAGCCATCAGTACGTCGTACTGGAGATAGTATACGGGTGCTCATTGGGTTACGAGTACACTGGACAGGACTCGTCGGGAACTGACAGGTTGGTATTATACCTATCGTCAGTTATCAGTTCCCAGGTGACATGAGTACAGCTTAGTCCACTGACTTGACACTGGCACTTCGCCTCGAGTGTGTTCCCACTGCACTTTGATCACTACCCTACCACGGCTCAAAGGAGTCGTGCAAACAGGTGGTGGTTGGGTGCAGTCCCGAAGCACTTGGAGGCAGTGACGGTTAGACAGGATTCGTCTCTCCCGGTATTGGGGGTTGACATCGCGCTGTGTCTAGGAGAGCCATTACACGAGTAGTCCCTGGCCAGGGCAAGCGAGATATACTGGTAGGTTTCCAGTGTTATCTCAGGGTGTTTTGGGCTTCACTCCGACACGACTTGTACCGCTATTGGGGGACTGACGTTTTACCGCCCCCTAGGCCTGACATGCGATGTATCAGACGAACAGACCGGACTGTACGGAGACTGTCACATTCAGACTCAGTAGGAGTTCAGATGGGGTTCACCTCGTCAGCCTTCTTGTCGGCATCTACCTGGGGACCGTTACGCACAGCTAGTGCCGCTTGCGGTCTGTGGTTAAACCCACTGCCAGCGTAGTGTCGAGTCTTTAGAGTCCCACACAGAGGGTATTCGCCTCTGGGCAAAACAGAGTAGAGGTCGCATGGTTTTGCGACAGGGTTCGTTCTCATCCGCGCACTTGTGCACGTTTGGAGTCCGGACGGATTTTGCCAGCGGGCTCTGGTTTGAGCCGGATACTGGTATATGTTTTGGGGTTACTTTTATCTCTCAGTATTCATGTTCATCGGAACAGGAATGCAGGTGTGTATGCACAGTTATTTGAGGAGGAAGAAGAGGTTTTTCATTAGGGTTTCGGAACGGGTGCGCATGCACAGTTGACAGTCGTCTTTTTTCCAAACCCTAATGAATATGTGAGATATCTATTAATAATAGTAATTAAATGGAATTATGTTATGGTTGGTTTTGTTGACTTGTTGACCATGGTTGACTTGTTGACCATGGTTGAATGTTTGACCATCATCATTATTTAGCAAGGATGCTCCTTGATTCTTGCCAACATTCATTTAATGAAGTATGATAGTGGTCATTCCAAAACAACCATCAACTATTCTCATTTCAATTATTATTACTAATTAGATAATTCTTTTTCTTTTGATATGGTTGCAAAAAGGAAAAAGAGAGCTCATTCTTTCATAACCATTCTCTCTCCTCACTTCATCTTCTTCTTCCTCAAGCTCAAGGTGACTCCTTCTCATGTGTTGAGAATCCCTCACCTTGAAAAGAAAACAATCCCTAGACACTCTCTACTCATTCTAGGTTCAAGGTTTAGCAAGCCGGAGATCCTAGTTCACTCAAAGTTCGAGGAAGAGCCCAAAGGTTGAACCCTCAGGTGGATCCATCTTCGACGGAAGAAGGCTACGAGGAAAGAACCATCAACCTCCACAAAGTTTGAAGAAGAAGGAGTTCAAGTTTAGGTATAACCATCTTTCCGAGTAGCTAACTCTCTTTAGCAAGTTTGCTAGTTTTAGTTTAGGAAAAGATCCCGACTTTGTTTAGTCCATGTTGCCCCTTGCGTTAAAAATTTGATTTTTATACCGTTTCCGCCTCCCCGTAAGAACCGGGGGTCGCAACGTGGACTTACACGTCGGTTGACGGAAATTGAGAGGGGAATCCAAACACTTTTGGCTAGAGGGGAACGATCACGTTCACGCTCACGAGCGCGACGTGGGGCCCGGGCAGTGAGGGCACAGCTTTGCTCAAGTTTGGGGGAGAGGGTAATGTATATAGTTATCGTTTTACATTGCATATTGTATATATTTTTCTTTTCTTTTTGCGTATTTAATTTCTGCATTGCATCTTTATATAAAAAAAAATTCATAAAAATTTGAAAATTTGAAAAATAAAAAAATTTAGAAAACTGAAAAACCCATAAAAATAGAAAAAAATTCAAAAAATTATAAAAATTATTGTATTCAATTTTGGTTAATTGACTTGAGTTTGATAAAAAGGTTAACTGAGTAGGAAAAACTAGATCCTAGACTTAGCAAATTAAAAACCCTAAAAATAACCTTCTTTAGAGTTTAGCGGTAGAGAGTATATGTCTTTGTAGGTTATTTTGAAATAGGTAAATTTTAGATTCACTTCTTGGGCTAAGTCAAAATGAGGGAAGAATATTGATGTTCTTATTAAAGTATAAGTTCGAAAAATAGTTCCTAGCTTAAGTCTATATTCTGAAAACAAGTACCCTACAAAATGCACAATCATGCACCTTGAAACTTGGATTAGTAGAAGAGACCTTGAATTACTCTTGTCTAAAGTCCTTAGCACAATGAAAATAAAAAGAAAAAAAAAGTGAATAAAGAAAAAAAATGGACACTGGTTTTTGTGATTACTTAAGGCTAGAAAATTATTTAGCGAGGGTGCTTCATCACCTAGTGCCTTAGACCAACTGGTTTGGGAGTCACTGCTAAAAGCCTTGGGGTGTGCAAAACTAGGAAATACGCTTTAAAGTGCTAACGCATCTTGTAATCGGCTATTGGTACCTCAAGAAGTATTAACGGTCGCATTAAGGATGTGTAAGCAAAAGTTAAGAAAAATTCACAAATAAGTGCCTTGGACAATGGACGAGAGTACGATTGCATGATTTGAATTTCCAAGCGTAGGGGTGACAATTACACACACGTGTGGATATGTGATTAGAGGTTAGATAAGAGAAAGGAATAAAGAATAAAACTTTTATCTTTAATAGAGTTGATAGAAATTCCCAAGTGGAGATGAAACTCTAGAAGAAAAACTTAAGAAATGCTGAATTCTAAGTAATTTTATAGAACATGTACAATCTTAAGTTACATAATAAGGAAGTGTGAAGAATATGGGTGGATAATTTGCAGGGCAACGATAATAGAATTCCTTATTAGAAAACATAATTGGAGAGCAAAAGTCGAAAAACCAAATTGATAGAATTTTGTGGGTGTAATCTGCCGAAAACCCTCAGGAGACAACACTCCTCCTACTAGGGACACCTAGAGGTTTAACGACTTGTTGCACGTGCTCAGTGCAATCGCGTTTCCCTGCGAAAGTGCGGCTAGGTTAAAATAAAATAATAAGTTTGCTCGAGGACGAGCAAAAGGTAAGTTTGGGGGTATTTGTTCATATCATAATATTGCAATTCATACGCCCCACTTTTATACATTTTATAAGTAAACAAGTACTCTTGACGCATGTTTGTTGCATGATACATGATACAGGCTCTTGGAGCGAAGACGGTGAGAAAAGACAGAAGATGATACAAAAGAGAGACTTTTTGACCAACAAGAAGATGGATCCGAGTCACGAAGAACAGGTTACAATTGTATAAAGCAGTGCGGTCCGAAATGTCAAAGTGAACGGTCAAAAGCTCCTTACAAGTTTTCACTGAAGATCTGGAAAAGACCAAGAAGCCAAATAGAGAAAAATAGTGAAGAACAAATAAGCCCAAGTACCTAGCATGAATACCAGAGAAGATGGTGACATGAAGCCACCAAAGGGCCGCGGAACCGCGGCCCAAGGCCCATCATTGCCGCGGTTCCGCGGCCGTTTGTTGCCCGTGTCGGCACCGACTTCTTATGTCGGTGCGACGGTGCGGGTGTTGGGATTTTTAGGGGGCAAATCTGTAATTGCACTTCTGCGAGAGTCTGTAACCCTAGCTTCACTGTTTGCTTATAAATTGTACTCACAAATCTGTAAAATGGATGCCTCTTTTCCATCAATAAAATCAGAATTGTTAGGAGATCTAGAGCATCACTTTTTGTAAGTTTTTCTTTTAAATTCCTGCCTTAGTTCTAATTTAATTCTTGCCCTAGTTATCTAATATCATTCTTGCAGTAGAGTAATTTTATTACTTGCCTTAGTTAGCTAGTCTAGCTCCATTTAATCTGCAGTAAGTAATAATTCAAGATTTGAACAAAGCACTTTAAAACATAACAACAAAAATGTCGTTTTTAGAAAATTCCCTAATGAGCAAGTAAAATCCTCGCTTGTTAGGGTTAGGAACAAGGAAGGGAGTGAGAGATGAATATCTCTCACCTCCTTCAATGCTGATTCTTTTTTTCATAACTAGAACTTCATGCACGCATGCATGACCCGCTCCCTACGGCACCCTATCTACGAGGTAACGGTGAACCGTAGTATAAAGGGCCGGGCATACATGACGGCCATGAAGATTGTACCAATTAATAGGAAAGGACGGACAAGGATCTAGAGGAAGAAACTTCGTTTCTTCCCAAATCATCCTAATCCCCTTTGCTAATAATTGATATGATTTCTAAAAAGCTTTAATTAAACGGCATTGAAAGAGGTGACAATATCGATCTTATCAACCCTACCTTATACCTATCCCTAACAAGTTCTTTAATATCATATAAATTAGGTTTTAAATCAATCGACAAAAAACCAAACAACGATCTGAATCAACTCGTTAAAACATAAAACAAAAATTACACATCTCTGCGGATCGACCCGTATTCACCGGCTAGCTGCAAAGCGACGCCGTTTCTGATTACGGTAAATACAATTTTTTGGACTAATCAGGGATACCCTATGCTTCGGTAGTAGGCTCTATCATATATGCGATGCTATGTACCAGACCTGATGTAGCATACTCACTAAGTGTAGTGAGCCGGTATCAAGCAGATCCTGGAGTGAGTCACTAGACAGCTGTGAAGAACATTCTCAGGTACTTGCGAAGGACTAGAGATATGTTCTTGGTGTATGGTAACGGAGAACTCCGGGTGGAGTCCTTTACCAATTCCAGCTTTCAAAGTGATAAGGACGACTCTAAGTCGCACTCGGGATTTGTCTTTACCTCAATGGAGGGGCGGTATGTTGGAAGAGTTCCAAACAGGATACCGTTGCAGACTCGACGATGGAGGCTGAATACATCGCTGCTAACGATGCTGCCAAAGAGGCTGTCTGGATGAAGAAGTTCTTCACTGAACTTGGTGTGGTTCCATCCATTGAACATCCAATACCTCTGTATTACGATAACAATGGAGCTGTGGCTTTGGCCAAGGAACACAGGTCCCATCAGAAGTCCATACATATTCTAAGGCAGTATCACCTGATCAGGGAGATAGTTGATTGCCGGGTGATTGAGGTCAGGAGAGTAGATACGAAAGATAACACTGCGGATCCACTCACGAAGGCCATTCCCCAGATATAGTTTGAAAGATTATTCGGGATGCTAGGTATGAGATACTACAGCAGCTGGCCTTAGTGCAAGTGGGAGATTGTTAGTTATGTATATGCCCTAGAGGCCATTGTTGTATATATGATGTATATTATGATGGATGCTTGGATATATACAGAGAGGACTTTCTTGCTCGTCATGATAGTATGCTATTTGGTTTCACTTTATCTTAACATGTTGACTTGTATTGGTTTACTGTCTTACTCTCACATGTTGATAAAGCCCTTAGGATCTGTACTCGACTACTGGGACTATGATGAGATCATACTAGTGGGGCCATAGTAGTCGATGAGTACATCCTATAACTGTTCCTAGTCGAGGGTATATCGAGACAGGGCATCGATACACCAGAGTAGACTAGCGTATACGCATCTTGACCCATATGATGTGCGATGGATGATACCATATCCATTGGTGTTTGACATCAGACATGGTGTACGGGTGCTCAGTGGAGACTGGGTACACTTGACGGACTCGCCGAGAACTCCCAGATGGTGATATACCTCACGTCAGATGGCAGTTCTCCAGTGACACTGGTATAGGGTAGTCTGTAGACCCGAGATCGTCATAGAGTCTTGTGTGATTCTCACTGTGCTTTGATTTCCACCTTACTACGTCCAAGAGGGCATGCAAAACGGTGGCTTTTGGGTACAGTCCCGAATCACATGGAGGCAATGAGCGATAGGAGGGGATTCGTCTCTCCTGGTATAGGGAGTTGATGTTGAGCTGTGTTCGATTGGCTATAACTGGAAGTCCCTGGCCAGGGCTGATATAGAGATATACTGGTAAGTGTTACCAATAGTTTCTCGACCTGTTATGAGCCTCACATCGACACGACTTATCGGTTACTGGGGTCTGACGTATACCACCCCTAAACTTGATATGTGACATATCAGACGAACAGACCGGACTGTACGGGAGTGTTACTGATTGGATTCACTGGAGAATGGACAGGCTTGCTTGTTGATCTTTCGATCGCTCAATACCTGGGTGGCTGTTATGTTTAGCTGACCGCTTGCAGCTTGTGGGTGTTTGATATGATCATCACCTGCTACCGGCATATTGACGATTCTTTAGAGTCCTACACAGAGGTTTCTTGGCTCAGGCAAAACGGAGTAGAGGCACATATATGATATGTGCAGGACAGAGGATAATGCGTTATGAGATACCGTTTTATATTCTCGTGATATTTAGATATGAACTGGGACATCGGATCAAGTGTTGATTCGATGAATCGGTACATGATATATTAGTCGGTTATATTCGATATAGCCGGATCGTCGGATCAAGTGTTGATTCGATGATTTAATGTATAATAATATATATGATATATTGTATTACATTATCTAATATTGGCTCGCTTTATTATTTTATTTTCTCACCGGATTAATACATTGATATATATGCGATATATGTTAATTGTATTATTTTCTTTTGTTGCAAATATATAATATATATGTGATATATATTATTGTGACATGATATGATTTATTATGAAACATGTTTAAAGATGATAAAAAGGGATTAGGGTTTGATTAGGGTTAGCTCCTTCTTGTTCATTCTAGAAGGATTCTCTTTTGTCTTAGTTAAGATATTATGGTTGATACGTATCCTTAACTTAACCAAACCCTAGCTATAGTTTATTCTCTACAAAGGTTAAGCCTATCATCATTGACCATGGTTCCATATCAATCATATATTCTTATCTACTATTCATCACAAAAGGAATTATCTCATATTTCTTCATCTTCTTCCCTCTTTATTTTTTGAGAGAGCTCACTAGAAATTCCTTTTGTGATGATTTCTTGTGAGAAAGTGAATTAAAAAGATAGCATAAATACTACTCCACCATCCTCATCTAATCTAGCCCATTAGATTAGGGTGTTCACCTCATTAGAGTGAGAGGGCTTGGGTTATAGCAATTTCGACGTAGATCATCGGAGAAGCGGAACAATACAAGCTAGCATGGTCGTGGAGCCTCTCTTGAGTCTGGGAGATCGTGGATCGCGGCGAAGGGACTTCTACTCGGAGCTTGTGAAGCGAAGGAGAGGACTACAAAGATTGTAATCCCTCACACTTAAGTTAAATATATTATCTTGCATGTTAAACCCTAATAATCTAGCAAAGATCCCGGCTTTGGGTTGTTCGGCACATCTAAAATTTTATTCGGGCATGTTTGATGCTTTAAGAACCTTTACATGAGTGCCTAGGAACCTTACAATTGTTTGGTTGCCTCAGTAATTCCCTGGGTTGCTCCAGATACCCCATAGGCACACTAAAAGTCACAAAACTGATATGGGTAAATTCTAAAGTTTGCGCATCGGGTTTAGTTCTATGGTTCAGGTCAGGGAAACGTGCCACCAAGGTCATGTAAACACTCACCAATGTCCCCAGATTTCACCTGTGACCCTTACCTAAAAATCCAGTAAGACCAAACATTACAAAACCACCTCAAACAGCTACCCTAACAATTACAGCCCCCCAGTCCCCTACAGGGCCGAGGTCGCCGGATTTGGCCACAAGGTCGCCGGCCGAAACCGGTGGGAAAGGGTTAGGGTTCCAGGTGAACACTACTGGTCTTGAGAACAAAACTAACACACTGTTTGTTTTCCCAGTGAGTGCTCGGGGTTACAGCAGGACAGCAACATCATCAAAACGACATCTAAACACGATATCTCATAAAACTAATCTAAAGGGAAGAAATTATACCTCATCTAGTCCACTCTAGGCAGCACTAACTTCCCAACGTCGCCAAAATCTCACTTTGCTCGGTTTATCGTGTAGAGGAGGAGATGGGGATTAAGTTTTGTGAAGGGAGTGTAGCGTTTTGGGGAATGGTTGGAGGTAGATCTAGGGTTTTAAGTGGAGGGTGGAGGAGTTGAGGAAGATGAAGAGGGTGATGGAAATGGTGGGGGATTTTAATTTGGGCAGCAGCCTCCCTCTCTCTCTCACTAATACTCACTCTCTCTCCTTTCTCCAAAGTACACCTAACCTAATGATTATGTCTCCCCTTTGACCTTTTCTTTTTCTCATTTCTTTTTTCTCACCAAAATGAACACATATACCCATATAAAACCATAAATGAAATAACATGCAACCAAATGAAAAATGCCATGGTGCACTAACCATGAAAAGCTGTAGAAATGTGGATTTGGCTTAATCGCGATTAGCAGTGCACTAATCGGGTTTTTATCAAAATTGCATATAATAAATTTTAAAATTGCCAAATCCGTTAAATATATTATTAAATGAATAAATCATTTTAAATTTTCAATTATTTCACAAATACTGGTATATTCTTATACCCTTTTTCGAAAATCCCAATTTCGAAAATCGGGCAGTTTTCGGGAAAAATATTATTTTAATATTAAATTCCAAAAATAATATTTTATATTTTCTGAAATGTTACAGTCTTCCCCCTTAAATAAATTCGGTCCCCGAATTTAAATTTAAACCCCTAAAATCTAAAACATTTCAATAATCAGCTCAAATCAGCGGGGCTCCGAAATCATGGAAAACACAGAAATACCACAACGCATCAAGTGCGCATGAAAACGAGTACAAAACTCAAAATCGAACTCCGTCAAGCGTCACGCAAATCATCGAATGTGCATGCATATCCTCGGAGTTACAATAGAGATATAGGTCCCGAAATCTGAAATCCAGTACATACTAGTCAAATACTATAATACGGGTATAGTACGCATCCTTGAAAACTCCAAAATCTGAATAAAATACATGCAAAGATCTTTTCTAAATTGCTGTGTGATGTGTAACTCACGGCATAACGGACGGACGCTCATTTTAAAATAATAATATATGTCCATATATGTTTTCTTAAATATACGTTCCATCGTTTTCAAAATATCCCAAAAGGTTTTCCTTTATAAACGTTCGTGTCGCTCACGGACACGTAGAAAATAGCGAGACTATAACTCCTCTTTTTTTTTCAAAAACCTTTTGGTAAACTTTTAATTCATGGAAAGTACCCAGGTACTGTCCTTGGATCATTCCTGTTTGGCTACTACACAATATAGTGCCCAACATGAAAACAATGTGCTCAAAAGCAAAATCAGCCTCAAAGGCGTATCCAATAATCACATGCGTCTGGTGCGCATGGAAATCAAATCTAAATACAGGTGCCACAATATGCACAAAAGCCAAAATTGCGTGCAACGACTGTGCACGAAAGTATCTGTCCAGTACAACGGGTGTGCACGACAACAATATCGGGTGCATCTGATATGCATAAGAATCCGGATTTAGTGCATCTGGTGTGCACCAAAATCGCATCTCATATCATGCGCCTAACATGCGTGAAAATCCAAATCAGTGCATATGTCCCGCACGAATGGAATCGCCTCCAGTATGCACGGAAGAAATCTAAATCAAGAGCATCCAACATGCACGAGTAAAAGCTCACTCAAGTGCATCCGATGCGCACAAAATCCAAAATCAAGCGCCTAATATGCGGAAAATCCAACCAAAATGCGTCGGGTCCGTAAAAGCATATAGTGCAGTAACATGCACGAAAACGAACGGCAAGTGCCAACACGCACGAAAATACAAATCTGGTAAAACGAATGCTCAAGGATATAAATCGGGTGCAACTAAGGTACGGGGTATAAATCTAGTGCGACAACGCATAAATACCCGTCCGGTGCAACAAATTCAGAATGCAATCTAGCGCACAAAATACAAATACAGTGCATCTAGTGCATGAAATACAAATACGGTGCATCCTGTGCACAAAATACCGATCAATAACTCAAATGCATAAACAGCAACACCGAGTACACCAAGGTGTATAAAATCGTAAACGTGTGCAACTGCGTGCACAAAACGCATATCAATGCACTACTAGCACATATAAGTTATACCGAGTGCAAAAATCAACTCGAGTACGTACCACACACAAAATCAAATCACCGTATGAAATCCACGAAATCATAGACATGTGCATCCAAGGCACAAAACCGATATCAAACGCAATAGGCATGCACAAATCGCAAATCAACACAACGGTGTATAAAATATATATATCAGGTGCGAAACTATGCGCAAACATGCAAATACCCAGTAGGTGCATCCATGGTGCACGAAATCAATATCAGGAAACTCGTCATCAAAACTCAAATCCAAGAGATATAAGCATGATACTTGGATCACCAACGCAAATCGCAAAAAGGACATTGAGGTACACCTCCTACAATGTCGAAAAATAAATTGGTGCGCCAAAACTGGCAGAAAAAAAATATCCGCTCGCCTCCTGCTCACCGTCTGGCATCTTCTGTCTCTGGGTCTTCTTTTTTTTTGTGCATTACTACACTCGCAATCCATCGGCTCATCGGCCCTGTTAGGTGTGCTAACGGGGACGATTCCGTTCTGGCACTTCTCTGGTCATCTCTCGGTCAATCATCGCCACCACTCGTAATGCAGCACATCACTGGCGTCGGCCGTTGGTCCTCTGAATACACTTGACCCATCTGATCCTGGTGCAAATCTCATTGCAGAAGTGTCCTGGAAGGAATCCTGCTCAAGGTCTCTTCCGATCTCGCCTATGCCAAATTGTACGGAGGCTGGTACTCTTGCATAATCTTCTCTTATTTTCTGGACATCTGCGTGTTCCGCACACCTTCCCTTGGGAATCGGCTGTATCCCAACGCTCTGTAAGCATATCAGGTCTCTAATCACGACGGGGAGTCATAACCGCTCGTCAGCGTCTCGTGTAAACTTCTGGTTCCACTCGTCTTTATCATCTCTCACTATGACGTCACACCATGCTATCTGGGTCCTGCAACTGTTCTCGACCTTATTCAATCCGGAGTCTCTCACACGGACTCGAAGTCATGAACTCGGTATCTTCATCACTCGGTGGAAGATATCTGGCCGAACATGTCCTCGGGAACTCGCCCCAATCATCGGAGGAATACTCGATACTCGCCCGCTCTCGATCAACTCACAACGCATCTGGGTGAGGTCCTCTATCCGAAGCTGGTCAACTTGCTGATCTCTTTTCACATGGTATCTGGACGACGTCAAACTTTTCAATCGAGTCATCGAGGTCCCAAAATTTCCCGAAGGCTCAACACCTGAGCACAGTCAAAAATATTTGGTACATACCACAGCACCTCTGGACCAGCCGTAGAAGGGAAAACCCAAGCCTCACTAATGGCAACGCTAAACTGCCACAAACACTAAGGTGCAAAGCGGTTCCATGGTCATCATGTCGAGTTAGGGTTTCATTCTTCTAGAGGGTCAACAAAATTACTTGCATGTTCCTCCGAACACTTTAAACTTGGGAAAATGGTGTCCTGGCACTCGTTCAAACCTTTTAGGTTGGCCAATACCACATGTGACAATTCTTCGCCCGTATGATAAACAATGCCTCAATCCTCCAGGGAAGGCAATACATCGGCGGTCTTTTCTGGATCGGTCTGCTCTAGATCTGAGTAAGACTCTCCAAACTGGAAATCTTCAACTCAACTGGGCCTGCTACGGTGCATCAATCTGACGAATCACCTTTGTCTCTTAAGTCGGGATAGACTAGCTATCATCTATCGCACTCTGCCCGGAAGCTCCGACGATCTTAGCTCGTAAGCTCTGGAAGCGACATCTTATCAATCTCAGCAACAGCTGGGTCATCTGTCTGCACGGTAGGCGACATCAATACCTCTGAGGTATGTTGTACATCAACAGTCCTCTCGCAGCTGGCATCTCTAGCAACGGCCCAATCATCCGGTATAAAACAAGAACTGGCCTCCACAAGAGGTCATAACAACAATACTTACTTGAGATGTTCTCTTGTGACCAGAAAACACAATGGTCAACCCTCGCACCAGACGAGCTCGTCCTGACCGCAACGCTAGCAGTAGCTCAATCTGCGCTCAAACATGGTGACAGGAAACTCAATCGAGTATCGAAGGAAGCAGATCAACGGCATAAGAGAAAACGACAGATCCAGAATAGATACATGATCATAAGAAGGAACAACATCAATGAAAGTATGATCATGGAAACGAATAGAATCTGGTATCTCAAATGGATGTATAATCATGGATACGAAGAGAATCACTAGTCTCAAAAATATGTACATCCTAAGGTTTCTTAAGTGGAGTATCGTATCGTAAATATGCCGCGGAACATACGTACGGTACGTCACTCTACTCAAGCTACCTACTTCATCAATCAAGGTCAGCCTATGAAACGAAAGTTCGGGTCTAATACCCCCCAGTTCAAGTCTAAGTTCCGTAAGGTCAAGCCTAGGTTCCGAAATACATACCCGCCCTAGACTCCGCATAGTCAAACATAGACTCAAACAAAGGTTAAACCTAACGCTCTGATACCAACTTTGTCATGACCCGAAATATTAGCTCATGACCAGCACTTGAATTACGCAACGTCTAAAGGCGTGATGGAATTCAAGTAAGCAGAAACCCAGAAATCTAAACCCTTTAAGAAAAATAAAGGAGGTGAGGTTTTGAAATAATGGAATAATGACATCAAGTTTTCTTAATGCATAGAAAAGAACATGAATGATGCAAGTAAAGTTTACTAGTTGAAAACATGTTTTGTCTTTTAAAAATTCTGGCAGCACCTCCTTTGTATATTTTGATCCAAAACCATAAGTACATAATAAGAATAATGGCATCCCCAAGCAGGAGCAAGCTCTTCGCCAAACGGCGGATCACAACCACGCAATATAAAATAAGTAAGTATACGACTCCCAACGGCGAAGATCACCACAAAGTGAAAAGGAAGCAAGACATAAATATCACAAGTAGCGAAAAACCCCTCGCTCTAAGTCTCGCAACCACCAACCCACTAAGTCTCATTACTTATACAAATTCTAATTTTGATTGATTGATGGAGTTAACTAGATACAATATGAAATGTAATACAAGAGTAGGTACGATACAAAGGTCCCACCTACCACTGCAAAACACCCAAAGGAAACTGTGTGCCAGCGATGTCGCTACTGATCCACACGTCAACCTGCAAGAACAGTGGCACATCTGGGGTGAGTTGCCGTTTCGTGAATAGAAATATGTACAAGTAGAAATCGAATAAACAAACGACTCCTAGGTCAACTATATCAAAAGGTAATACTATGATATCTATGGTGACCGAGTCATATATGTGCCAATAAGGTAGTCAATACTTATTTGCATGTGGATAACATCAAACAGTAAAAATCAATGTATGCAGATATGTGAATCTCTTCCACCCATAAATCAATGTCTATAAGCATGTGTATAATCTCCAATAGTAGAATCAGTGTATGTATGTATGTATGTGGATCTAGTCCACGCGTCAACCACTGACGCAACAATATCATGCATGCAAATATCATAAAAGAGTGTGCATGAAAGTATGAGGATATATATATCAACGGTGTCCCTCCCGACACATAAAATCATGGAACCTGAGTTCTTAGCATCGACACTCGAAAACATCATGAAAACTGTGCCCAGCATCGGCACGGAAATTCTCATATATCGGGCTCCGTCGGTATGGATCGGCCCCTATCATCTCTTGACTCCTGTCGGTATCCTCCGGATATCCCCCGAGCCCAAATAGTATCACCGGTAGGTAGTAGTACCTCTGCCAGGCTCACCGTCTACTACACAGCGATCCGTTCTCGCCGTGGGATACCATACCGGGTCCACCATGTACATGCAATCGGCCACATCCGCCTCCTCGAATCGGGTTTCACATATCGCTCTCAGAACCGAGAAAAAACATGGTGGACACACTGAAATATGATATCAAGAGAAACCGGGTTTTTGAAACAATACATAATCTCTTTTGAAATATCCACGATTCTCAAATCCAGAAATCTCATGAAAACAACATATCTCAATGCGTACAATAATAGAGCATGATGTGTGTGACATATAATAGAAATATAAGCATATCGTGTATCATGCAACGCGGAATAGTGATATGACATATTAAGGGAAAACCGCTCTTTTAAAATGATTCCAGTTTTAAAATATAACATGCGGTTCCCAATTTTACAATAAAACCAGTTATCTATGTAGGTACAATATGTGTATACACAAGTATAGATATATCAATGTATATGTGCACAAATATGGATATTCAAATGTGTATATCCACAAGTATGAATGTATCAATGTATATGTCATGATGTGGCAACCCCACTGTGTAGTGACATAGCAATTATCGATGATGAAGTGTGTGAGCCAGCAAATATGTGTACGTGTAACATACGCATCATCGATAATGGTGCAGGTGTACTATCACAGGTATATGCGATGCAATAATAATATCATGAATGCAGCACAAGGTAAATCATCAGCTAAAAGCTATAAGTTATACATAACTATCATATGTCCGAGTCGGTGAATCTATCAATCGGCATCTATCCTCGCAACCTCGCATACGGTATAATCCATCGTATGGCATCCTCTAGTCAAGGGCAAGGACCAATCATCAAGTCAAACTCATCACGCACGGAATATCATCGTGCGGCGGCATTAAGCTAATAGGGATCCTATCATCCTATAAGACAAATGAGGGTACGGCCTAATATCACATAAGGCCTATCGTCCATGATTCACAACATTATATATATATATATATACACACACACTTATGTCCCAGTTTACATCCGTAATAAACTCATATCAGGGGACCAGCAGGGTATAAATCTGTAAGTGCACGGCGGCGCCCCGGTCTCCATCTCGAGGCCAAATGCGGAAGCGATGGTTAACTTTAAATTTTCTTGAACCGGCACCACCGCGCACAAAAACCCGGATCGGGCCATTAACTAGTCCTAGCTAACTACAAGATGGGGAAGAGAGATATACCGAGCGATCCGTGTCCTCCGGTCTTCTCGCCGTCGTCCCGATCTCCCGCGGAATGTCCGGTCTCCACCTCCTCTCCGGAAGGGCACCACGTCGCCTGCTTCTTTTACGGGCTCCCACCTCTATACCGAGACAACTCATTCACGAAGTTGGCGAGCCGACGTGCCTAAGGTTTGCTGTAGAATGTGTAGTGCTCAAGTCTCATTTGGGGTAGAGGATGTTGCCTTTGTGGTGGAGGAAAATAAACTTGAAGAGAGGTGAGGAAAAATGTAGCATGCAAAGAATGAGATTAACATTTTTTTTCACCACCAAGAGAGAAAATCCCCTCTCCTAGATAGTGGCCGGCCCATGCATCAATATGGAGAGAGAGGGTGAATAAGGGAGTGTATGGATCAATAATGCAAGATGAAAATCAAAAGATATCAAGAAGGGAAATGATCACAAAACCAAAACCACACTCTAAAACAAATCAACTCCCATCACCAAAAAGTCATGCCATCATGATACTACAAGACTAGCCATGATGACTAAAGAAAGTCAAGCAATGATGGTGCAAGTATCATGATACAAAAAAATGCAAAGACCCCCTTTCCAAATTGCTTATTTGCACAAATGCAAATAAGCCCTCCTCCACCAATCTTCGGCCAATGAACGATACAAAGAAATATAGCCAAAACGGAAAGCAAACTGGCAACTCCAGAAAACTGGTCCCGTAATAAATGACAGGAAAGACCCCGATACTGTGTATACACACCCGCATTTGTATTCCAACAGGATACAAATGCAATGAGACAAAATCTACACTGTACTATACTAGGATCCGGCTTATACCAAAGCTGGCTTGTATTATCCGTCCGATCCTGATCCGTGCAATACCACACGTATCTGATCGAACCCTGCCATATATCCATACGGCCTCTAGTACAAACCGTCCGATCCTGATCCGTGCAATACCGCACGTATCTGATCGAACCCTGCCATATCTCCATATGGCCTCTACAGCGTTTCGCCCCGAAAGCTTGAGTAACTGAATGTGGGGGACTCTAAAGACTCGTCAACACCTTGGTTGTGGATTTAACCACTAGCACGTCAGAGGTATAAGCCATTACGTAATGGGCTACCAGGTATTGACCAAAAGGGACGTCGATGAGCGAACTCATCCTGACACCCTACTGAGCCTGTCAGTGACAATATCCGTACAGTCCGGTCCGTTCGTCTATGAGCATCGCATGGCGGGCCTAGAGGGTTGGTAAAAGTCAGACCCCTAAAAGCGGTACAAGTCATGTCGGAGTGTAGCCCAGAACACCCTGAGATACTACTGGAATACCTACCAGTAAATCTCCTGCCTCGGCCGAGGGCTTCGTGTAATGGCTCTCCTAGACACAGCGCGACCTCACCCCCAATACCGGGAGAGACGAACCCCTAAAGATCCGCTCACTGCCTCCATGTGGCTCGGGACTGTGCCCAACTAAAACCTGTTTGCATGTCTCCTTTGAGCGTGGTAGGGTAGTAATCAAAGTACAGTGGGAACTCACACGAGACAAATGACGATCCCTAGGTCGATAAACTAACCTATACACATGTCACCAGGGAACTTCTATCTGACGTCAGGTATAAGACCAACTAGCATGTTCCCGGCGAGTCCTGTCCGGTGTACTCATAACCCAATGAGCACCTGTATAAATCTTAGGTGAACCAACTGACACCAGTGGCTTGTGAGACCGGCACCCGCCCCTCGTCGGGGTCTCGACTGTATACACTAGTCTACTCTGGAGTATCGATGCCCTGTCTCGAAACTCCCACGACTAGGGACCTTTTAAGGATGTGCTTATAGACCCCAGCTCCCACTTATATGATCGCCCTCATACTGCTGGTGGTCAAGCAAGAATCCTAGGGGCTCTATCAACGTGTAATAGCGACATATCAGGTCACCTAAAGCAGTACACGATAATAAAGATAAACCAGATAGCATACTATCATCTTGAGTAAGATTGTCCTACCGGGATAGGTCCTCCCTCAATCATTGCAATCACGTGCCTGTGATCCAATAATTGACTCTGAGGGCACTATCTCCTACAATCTCCCACTTGCACTCAAGGCTAATTATTGCGATGTCGCATACTCACAGCCCGTGTGATACCGAACACCCAACTCCTCTACCAGTCAGTCTCACAAAGCTCGCTTATGAAACTATTGCGTTCGAGGAATAGCCTCAGTGAGTGGATCCGCTTTGATGTTTCTTTCTATGTCTCTCTATATTTCATGTTCGCGGAGAGACCCATCTCCCGAAATTAGTAATACCTGTCCAAGAATGTGTCTGGATGTCTGATGGGACCTAGCTCATAAATGAACTCCAAATCCAAACTTCTTAGACTGTATCGTCAACTGAACTTAATCAGTATCCTGCGCCATGCCTCCCTTAGTATTGCCTTGGACCACCTGTCCAAAATACTGCCCCTTGTCAGCAAAGAAAAACTATAACTCTGACAACCTCCTTGTCGTCCAGGTCACCTTGGAAGCCTGGAATGATAACTGTCTCCCGAATGAGGCTGTCGTTATCATATCCCTAGAACATCCACTTATGTTCTAAAACTGCTTCCGACTGTTTCTCTAGGATTGGATCAATGTCAACTTAATGCATCTAGTGCAAGAACAACATCTGGTGTGGTACTTGACATCTCATGATTGACTCAATTGCCTGAGCAAGTGATCTGCCAATCATGCACATCCCTCTCCCCTTTAGTCTGTAAGACACCTTTAGAGAGGGTGACTCCATCACCTGCAGGTACACTACCGTGCCAGGAGTTGTCCATTCTAAATACTCTTAGAATGCTGTCTAAGTACCCTTAATTGGGAAACCACCTAAATTTAGATCTAAAACCATAGATCTAGTAACCAGTATGTCTGATATAATGTCCAAGTCCCATGTGGAGAAACCACTGTGTGACGACCAAAGTATAACCGATCGTAGTATAGGAATATCACTTCCTACTCTATGTTTGTCATCCAAATACCATGACATCACACCCTACTACCTTCTCAATAGATCCATCCCCTATTCTGATGAAGTCAAATCTATGACTGTCATATCAGAAATTGATGATCTATCTCCGCTATATCTGCTTTAGTCTATAAATAGACATAATCTATCTGCCACCAATGCTTCCGCTGCTCCCACCGACTACGACAACCCTCTGGCAGGGTCATATAGACGTACACTTCTAAAGCCAGTTTAGAACGACGCTATACTCATCCTCCCGCCGGGTCTCGCAGCCTGGAACAACAGCAATGGTAAGTGTGGGTAAACAAGAACCTCCCTGTCACCGTCCTTGGGGCTACCGGAGTACCTCTCGGGTGCCTGAGGTTACCCACCTTATCTGCGAAGTGGCCAATGGAATGTCAATCCAGATTGAATCTTTAGGTTCCTTATCAAATCTTCAATAATCGTTTGCGGTTCTGGAATCACTTCCAGTTCTACCATACTTCCATTACTGTTTTCTGAAAAAATCCATTTTTAATAAAACAGTGGCGAGTCTAGAACAATATTTCTATTGATCTGCCAGATGGTAGAAAATCAATTCTCGTCATAGCCTGGGTCAACCCACAAACAGCCATTACAGAAAACATGCCTTGAGTTGTCCGGTGTCTGGTTTTATTCATAAGCCGGACAACTCCCCGTACCTTAACATCGTTAAGATATGAACTGTTCTATATCCAATATAGATCCAGAGGCACTGATTTACTTGAACCAGATTCAAATCATGCAGCTGCCTCCAGTGCATGTCTACTAAATGGAAAGAGGTCGATCAGCGTTACTCAACTTAGGAATCCTTCCAATTATGAGTAACCTGAAAGAGAAGCAAGTTCTCTTAACCATCACTATCAACTGAATACCATACACAAGTATCTACATCTTTGATCAACTTGAAGAATCCCGATACATGCAACACCTGGTTCTCTACTTTAATCAAATACCTATAACTTCTAGAAATTCGGAACCGGTGTTTCCACAAAACAGTTGTCTAAAAACTAGAGAAGTCATAAGTAAACCGAATATAGTATGAGGACCAACCCCTCTGTCCTGATGGACCCTGGACAACATGCAATACTCTGTATAAGTCCCTTGAGTCTGATAACTCATTCACTGTGTGTCGTAGGTTGAAAACTGTACTTGTGGTTAAGAAGAATTACACCGCTCTTTAATGCTCCTTACCTAACCATCCACTGATATAGGTAAATGCCATCGACATAATTTCAAAAAGTATATCTCACTCTATGAAAATAGACGTACAGATATATCGATTTGAAATTGGTGCATAACAGCGGATATTCAAAACCAAATATTTGCCATCTGCCAAACAACCCAGGTGACTTCCTCAAATATCACCGATTACAACGAATCCCGATATAATGAGGATGATCACCCAATTCCCAAGAACTTACCCCCACTCATCATCTGTAAAACCATACAGATGTGAGAATCATACCTGGTAAATACATACACTAGAGTAAGGACTAATTGGAAAATCAGTTTTCTTTTAACAGTACACAGTGAAACTGAAACATTGAAATGTTTCGATGGGGTATCTGGGTATTCCTAGTAATGCCTCTTCCAGATTCACGACTGTAACCGTATATTTCTTTGCCACCTCTCCACATCCCTTCATATGTCTTTAGTCATTACCTTCTGCACACCCCATTGGGCCAAATGGTTTTCTTCCTTCCCTACCGTTCGGCACCAGCCTATGCTTTGGAAGAAGACTATCCAATAAGCATAATGGGTGTACTGTCCTAATCCTAGGAGCACTCTCAATGCGAGAGAAGGTGAGGATAAAAGACAACCGAATAAACCTTATTCCTATTTCTCCTGAACCAGAATCCATCCCCGAACTGGAACAAGTTCCTTTCGAGTTCGTATATAACCATACGATGGAATATCTAATAAACTGTGGATCTTCGTAGTGATACGGAGTGTCCTGGAGAAATACAAAGGTGATGTAGGAGTAGTAATGAAATATTTGGTTTGGTCGTGAATAGCAGTCGCAATTTACTTTGCCCTCCTTCTAATCCCTTTCTTTGTCTTTACATAATACCTTCTGTACACCATCGTTAGGCTAATTGGTTTTCTTCATTCCCCACCTTTCGGCACCAGCCTAAGGTTTGGAAGAAGACTATCCAATTTGCGTAATAGGTGTACTATCTCCTAAACCATGGAGTACTCGCAACATGAGAGAAGGTAAAAGGAAAAGACAACTGACTAATCCTATCCGTTTTCTCCAGAACCGGAAACCATCCTCGAATAAATTCTTTCGAGTTCGTATATAACCATACGATGGTTTTGTCCAATGGAAGTGGACGTTCGTAGTAATACGGGGTGTCCTGGAGAAAAGGGTAAAAGTAGGAGTGACAATGAGGTTCGCAACTCTGACAATCCAAAAGCCAGTGTTTTAGAAGGTTCGGTTAATTTTGGTCTCTGAGTCATAGTCTTAGGGTCGGGTCAATGGTCGCTGCCAAAGAGAAAGAGAAAAGAAACACTCAGCGTGCACTCTCACCTAGATCAGAATGGTTAACAATTTATCTAATCTGAAAACCTCCCACTGTACCGTCAAATTCTCCTCCAAACCTGAAAGAAGATCTAGTCGGGATCACCCGAGGAGTAAACTAACTCATCAGTGGGAATCGGGATCCAACTATCATCGCATGATAACGTGACGGAATCCGCTCACGATGTCACACTCCAGAAGGTATGTGCATATCTGGCAAGTTTCAGATTCTTTAGAAACTCCCGATGTGATTTCTGCCCCATGCTCTTATGACCTTGACTTTGGCCAACATATCATAAGTCACATGTCAAGTTCTACCCTTCATTTTCCAGGTTAATTTGAGCCCACCGGTACATACCCTTAACTTTGGCCAAAATAGTAGTACGACTGCCCCAAACCAACGCATCTATCTATGCTGCATATGAATACCCCAATAGCTACCAATCACTGTGCCTTGACTTTGGCCAACATACACAGCTTGAATACTATTGACCACCCATATGAAACGACGGAGGGCTACGAATGGTTTCTAGCGAAAACCTTTAACGTAATGAACTTGATATCATCGAAGGAATGGATAGCTTTTAAAAATATAATGACGAAAACCTTTGTTAAAGAGGTCACTCCCGGTGAAGGGATCTCGGCTCTTTCCCCGTAGAATGAGGTGCAGGATATTCCAACTGAATACCACGATGCAAAGCAAAAGTAATCGGCTATAGTGAAGTTATTGCCCTGACGCAAACTTCTGTCCAAGGGGTCACTCCCGGTGAAGGGATCTCGGCCCTTGCCTCGTCGACTGAGGAACAGGATATTCCAACTAAATACCACGATGCAAAACAAAAGTGAACGTCCTTGCAATAACAGCTTTTTGAAAAGTGTTCCAACAACATCAAATTAGGTTTGTTTTTAACTTGCATTGATCCGAATCAACGCAGTCCCATCAATTGATCATACCACAAAGAACGAAAATATACTGATGTATGTATATGCCATCCGCATTCGCCACTACGTCCCGTCATTACCCGTTAGGTTAGCTAACTAACGCCAGAGCGGGGACTGGACTAGTGCGGATGCAAAACATATACAACATCTACTAATATATATACCAATATATTATATTTCGCTCAAGGCGTGATAAAATGCAACATCACAGAAATGTACAGCATCACAGAATAATACAGATATCTGGGATCCCCGGGTTTCACAGAGCCACTACTGAAACCCGACGTTCCCCTGGTCGTGTGGATAGCCTGTGCAATGAAATCCTAGATCCCAATGGGCGCGGCAAGTTACCCGCCAAGACCTGAAGCGAGGCAGCCCCCTTCAGCAACGTGAATGGACCACCAGCACTTCACGGAATCCGGCAACTTGGGCACCACTCCTGGGTCAACCAGTACCCCCTACAAGTGCGGCGAATAGCCCGCCAATTCTAGAGTGAAGCCCTTTCCGTCACAATGCCATGAGATGCGGGCCCGTTGCCCTCTAGAACCCGGCTATCCGTGCACCCCTCCGCGGGGTAATCCTAGTACAGAAAGTAAAATATACATACAACGGGTACATCGACCGCAACCTGGTCGTGCCCCAAAATAATAATACAATCAGGCAGTGACGACAATCCACATGTCGGACGCTCGCCCCGCAATATCAAATGTACATAATACCACAAAAACAACTGTACTAGCATTGCATCCAGGCTATCCCCCACGACCGATCCGCAACATCACAACAATACACAGAACATCAACGTGAATGTCACGTTCGCAAATCCGTCTAACCGGGCTATAGCAGTTAGACTGGATTTACCAATCAAGTGACATTCACGGTCGCAGATATAATGTAAATACTGTGAACTAATGTGTTTAAAAAATCCGATCGATCAAATTTTAACAAGTGGGCCCCAAGTACTACTACAGCACATCAAGAAATTCTGGGCCCAAAGTTAATATTCCAAAAACCCTATTTTCCAGTCCACGCTTCTCTGTAAAAAATTGGTGCAGTGAGGAGGCTAAACGGCGGCGGAACCGCGGCCCAAGCATGGCTTTGGCCGCGGTTCCGCGGTGATATGGTATGATCACCCAACCAAATTTTCACAGAGTTCTTAGAATTCCCTGCACAGTAATCTGAGACTACCTGAAAAATTTTTCGAGACAAAAAAATTTCGACAGAAAACTGTTGCATGTGTTATTGGGTTTTCGGAACATTTGTTCGATCAGAAGTGTAAAACACATTAAACAAAGCTAGACTAGGTTAATGGCGAGGCTCTGATACCACTGTAAGTGCACGGCGGCGCCCCGGCCTCCATCCCGAGGCAAAATGCGGAAGCGATGGTTAACTTTAAATTTTCTTGAACCGGCACCACCGCGCACAAAAACCCGGATCGGGCCATTAACTAGTCCTAGCTAACTACAAGATGGGGAAGAGAGATATACCGAGCGATCCGTGTCCTCCGGTCTTCTCGTCGTCGTCCCGATCTCCCACGGGTCCGGTCTCCACCTCCTCGCCGGAAGGGCACCAAGTCGCCTGCTTCTTTTACGGGCTCCCACCTCTATACCGAAGCAACTCGGGCACGAAGTTGGCGAGCCGACGTGCCCAAGGTTTGCTGTAGAATGTGTAGTGCTCAAGTCTCATTTGGGGTAGAGGATGTTGCCTTTGTGGTGGAGAAAAATGAACTTGAAGAGAGGTGAGGAAAAATGTAGCATGCAAAGAATGAGATTAACATTTTTTTCACCACCATGAGAGAAAATCCCCTCTCCTAGATAGTGGCCGGCCCATGCATCAATATGGAGAGAGAGGGTGAATAAGGGAGTGTATGGATCAATAATGCAAGATGAGAATCAAAAGATATCATGAAGGGAAATGATCACAAAACCAAAACCACACTCTAAAACAAATCAACCCCCATCACCAAAAAGTCATGCCATCAAGATACTACAAGTCTAGCCATGATGAATAAAGAAAGTCAAGCAATGAAGGTGAAAGTATCATGATACAAAAAAAATGCAAAGACCCCCTTTCCAAATTGCTTATTTGCACAAATGCAAATAAGCCCTCTTCCACCAATCTTCGGCCAATGAACGATACAAAGAAATATGGCCGAAACGGAAAGCAAACTGGCAACTACAGAAAACTGGTCCCATAATAAATTACAGGAAAGACCCCGATACTGTGTATACACACCCGCATCTGTATTCCGACCAGATACAAATGCAATGAGACAAAATCTACACTGTACTATTCTAGGATCCGACTTATACCAAAGCCAGCTAGTATTATCCGTCCGATCCTGATCCGTGCAATACCGCACGTATCTGATCGAACCCTGCCATATATCCATACGGCCTCTAGTACAAACCGTCCGATCCTGATCCGTGCAATACCGCACGTATCTGATCGAACCCTGCCATATCTCCATACGGCCTCTACAGCGTTTCGTACGAAAGCTTGAGTAACTGAATGTGGGGGACTCTAAAGACTCGTCAATACCTTGGTTGTGGATTTAACCACTAGCACGTCAGAGGTATAAGCCAATACGTAACGGGCTACCAGGTATTGACCAAAAGGGAAGTCGATGAGCGAACTCATCCTGACACCCTACTGAGCCTGTCAGTGACAATATCCGTACAGTCCGGTCCGTTCGTCTATGAGCATCGCATGGCGGGCCTAGGGGGTTGGTAAAAGTCAGACCCCCAAAAGCGGTACAAGTCGTGTCGGAGTGTAGCCTAGAACACCCTGAGATACTACTGGAATACCTACCAGTAAATCTCCTGCCTCGGCCGAGGGCTTCGTGTAATGGCTCCCCTAGACACAGCGCGACCTCACCCCCAATACCGGGAGAGACGAACCCCTGAAGATCCGCTCACTGCCTCCATGTGGCTCCGGACTGTACCCAACTAAAACCTGTTTGCACGTCTCCTTTGAGCGTGGTAGGGTAGTAATCAAAGTACAGTGGGAACTCACACGAGACAAATGACGATCCCCAGGTCGATGAACTAACCTGTACACATGTCACCAGGGAACTGCTATCTGACGTCAGGTATAAGACCAACTAGCATGTTCCCGGTGAGTCCTGTCCGGTGTACTCAAAACCCAATGAGCACCTGTATACAACTTAGGTGAACCAACTGACACCAGTAGCTTATGAGACCGGCCACCGCCCTTCGTCGGGGTCTCGACTGTATACACTAGTCTACTCTGGAGTATCGATGCCCTGTCTCGAAACTCCCATGACTAGGGATCTTTTATGGATGTGCTTATAGACCCCAGCTCCCACTTATATGATCGTCCTCATACTGCTGGTGGTCAAGCAAGAATCCTAAGGGCTCTATCAACGTGTAAGCAGTACACGATGATAAAGATAAACCAGATAGCATACTATCATCTTTACTAAGACTGTCCTACTGGGATAGGTCATCCCTCAATCATTGCAATCACGTGCCTGTGATCCAATAATTGACTCTGAGGGCACTATCTCCAACAAAATCAACTCGATCGACTCGCATCCGTATACCATCATATCATCATATCATCATATCATCATATCATC
Organism: Agapanthus africanus; assembly: GCA_030015575.1. Taxonomy (NCBI): domain Eukaryota; kingdom Viridiplantae; phylum Streptophyta; class Magnoliopsida; order Asparagales; family Amaryllidaceae; genus Agapanthus; species Agapanthus africanus. The sequence continues at coordinate 340,404,924 of JASDDO010000014.1, forward strand.
AAATCCGTCTTGTATTCTTTCATCGCATTTATATCTCATATCATGTCGAGTTACATAAACATGCTATCTTTAGTAAGTATATGTATCTAATCTAACAAACACACCCGAACCATACAATCAGATTTTTAAAGAAGTGAATCGTAGTTTTGAAAACAGGGGTTACGGTATTTTTAAGGAAAAGATATCATTTAAAAATCCGTAACATACCTCAAGGTATACATTTAAAAGATACATACGATTCTTTGGTTTAGAAAAAGGTATGGTTCGGATGACACATCTACATCGACTATCTAGTACTACAGTACCCTAAGCGGTAATATCGCTAAACGTCATCCTACGACAGTAGTAACATATCACTTCTAACTATCCTCTAGTTTCTAATATGGTTTCATAGCTATCTAATTCTAACCCCACTTTCCTAATCTAGGTTTCCTAACCATATTATATAAATCGGTTTTCCATCAAAAGTTTGCGGGGGTGCTATACGCCATCCACCCGACTTTCCCGGTTGATATAGATCTACTCACCGTAGTCCTCGCTCGCCGGAGTCGATGACGCCTCACTCCGTGTCTTCGAAATCCACACGAAGTTACCTACAATAACAACACATATCGTAACGATATTAAAATCAAGGCGGAAAAACCAAAACGGCACGCGCATTGCTCGTAGGTTAGAACCTATAGCATATGCGTACAAAATTAATCAAACAACCCTTGTTGTCGATGTACAAACATGAGACAACCAAAAACGAATCCAAATATCAAAACTCATCATTTCAAATATGGAAAACATATCCTGGATCACACACAAGTATTCCCAGATTTTGACTCAGGTCAAATAAATCCAAGCAAACAAGTTTAGGGTGATGTATAAGGTACATGTGAGCTACTAAACCAACCTAGGCATCTACCGTCACCAAGTGGCCGGCCACTACCTCCTAAAATCCGATCTCGCCGGCCAGGGGGTCTCTGTTAGGGTTCATCAGGTCAGAGAGGTCTTCTAGTAGTATATCTAGGCCACTAGTATTGTTTGGTTGCCTCAGTAATTCCCTGGGTTGCTCCAGATACCCCATAGGCACACTAAAATTCACAAAACTGAAATGGGTAAATTCTAAAGTTTGCGCATCGGGTTCAGTTCTATGGTTCAGGTCAGGGAAACGTGCCACCAAGGTCATGTAAACACTCACCAATGTTCCCAGATTTCACCTATGGCCCTTACCTAAAAATCCCGTAAGACCAAACATGAGAAAACCACCTCAAACAGCTACCCTAAGAATTACATCCCCCAGTCTCCTACATGTACGAGGTCGCCGGATTTGTCCATAAGGTCGCCGGCCGAAACTGTTGGGAAAGGGTTAGGGTTCCAGGTGAACACTCCATGTCTTGAGCTGTAACACCTTAGGATGCGATTAGTGGCTAATTATATTTAAACAAAGGGTTTTTAATAAAAAGTTTACCAAATTGAGTTTCAAATATTTTTCCAAATTTAATAAATATTTTTCTAGAATTTTCCTAGGCTTGCACACACTTGTGCATGTAAACTAGGGTTTTAAAATGAGGTAATACCATGATTAGCAACCATGGTGGGTTTAATCATGGGGATTAAGTCTTTTGGGTTTTAATTAAGTTTAATTAGTTATATGATGGTTGCTTTAATTTGAATTTCCCTTTTTGAGTGTTGACTTGGTGAGAATAAGAGAGATTGAATGCATCATGGCAAAAGCCATGCTTGCATTTAATGAAGTGAGAGAGTGGAGGGGTTGACATTTAGGGTTATGATTCCCTCTCATTCTTGTGTTCTTTTCTCTCAACCTCACTCTCACACTTACCTCTCCACAGCAGCAGCAGCAGCAGAAGCAAGCAGCATAGCAGCAGCAAGCAGCAGTAAACAGCAGCAGCAGCAGTGAGAGCAGCAGCAGCAGTGAGTAGCAGCAGCAACCACTCCAGCTGCAGCTCCTTCTCTCCACTCCTTCTTCCTCCAGCTCCCTAGGGTCGAGTGTGGGGTATACTTCCTGAACTTAATCCATAGTTTGCTTATTTAGTGTAGCTTAGCTTCGATTAGTGTTTATTGGTGCGTTTTAGTGCGACATGTGGTGATTTGTGGGATCCATTACCAAGTGAAGTATGATTTGGTGTTAGTAAGTTGCTGGAGTGTTGTTAGGGCCATGTTAACCCGACTTAGCCCCCAATTGCACTAAAATACCACCAGATCCCTATTTGATGAAAATTCATCGTTTTTAAGCAAATTTTGACCTTCTGTAAACTGCTATCGACCCGGTGAGTTCAGATTAATTTTTAGAAGACTGCAGTATAGTTATTAGGTGCTGATCCCCCATGTAGAACCCGACCCCCATACTTCATGTACAGGCCGCCGGAAAATTCGATCTGGCCGCAAATTGCCGCCAGATGGGGAGGGTTTGTGTTGGGGTTTATCTCTAGCGGTGTCTGCTGCAACCCTTAGACTCGTGGCATGTATAATTTTGTGTGATTCTTGCTGCAGAAAAATCTGGAGCTAGTTACCCTATTTCTCGTATTTTAAACCTTCGCGACACGCGTGATACGCATGTGGTTTGGGGTTTCTGTTTATCGCGACGCGTCGGGGTAGTTTCAGGCGGGTAATCACACGTTTTAGCGTATCGCGCACACGCGCGCTTGGTTTGCGACACGGGTCTCTAGGTTGACCATAATATCACGTTTTTGTGGATTTGAGCTTATTTGTGATATATTGTGTGATTCTAGGTTCGCAGGCGAGTGAGACGGACGCGGCGAAGAAGGGAAAGCAAGTCGTCGGCTACACTTAGCGCGAGACTTCAGTGAATAGATTTAACATCTACGGGGATATCGCCCGCATGACGTTATGCGTCAGGGATGATATGACCTTATAGTTAAATATTGCATTACCTACATTGACTGTCATGTATACTATTGTTACATACTGCATTCCCTGCTATATGTATGTAAACTTAGAATTGATAGAACACCGCACTATTACTAACGGTTCATGCTGCACGAGCACTAATCTGCATGTTATACACACACCGTTAGTAATTGCCATGACACACTCACTGTAGAAATGCCATGATTATATTGCTGTAGTCCATTTCATATATGATTCGTTATGATTTTCATAGAAATTAGGAGCCGCAAGATGTCTTTGAAAACTGAAACTATTTTAGAAAGCGGTTCTCCCTTGTACCTACATTGTGACTTGATGTACATAGCACATCGCATTTGATTCACTCATTGGTGTTGGATTTCCATGAAATTTCTGGTTTTGAGGACCGTGGAATTATTTAAAGAAAAGATGCACTATTTGAAAACCCGGTCCCTCGTGATATGATATTTTGGTGCGTCCACCACGCGTTTTCTCGGTGTTGAGACGTGTGCTTCAAACCCGATTCGAGGAGTTGGATGATCCGTTTGCGGGTTCGTGGTGGACCCGGTATGGTTCCCCAGGGCGAGAAATGTTTTTCGTGGAGTAGACGATGAGCCGGGCAGGGTGGCAAGTACCTACCGGTGATTGGTTGGACCTGGCGGTTATCCAGAGGATACTGACCAGAGTCGAGAGATGGATGTGGGATGATCCGTACTGCCGGGGCCTAGGGTCGTACCGCAGACGGAGCCCGTGGGCTGATCCGGACTGACGGAGCCCGATATATGAGGATTTGCGTGTCGATGCTGGACACGGGTATTTTATGATATTTTGAGTGCCGATGTTGGGCACTCGTAATTCTCAGAGATTTACAGGATTTGAGGGCCGAGGAGAGTGCCGGCGTCTGAGTTATATGGGATTTGGGTGCAGTTTGAGGCACCGATTATTTTTCCATGTTAATATTTCCATGTAGATGTTGTTTATCCTATGCTCAGCATTGGTTATCATGCATTTCATCCTATAGTCGTTTTACCAGACAGAGCCTTTGCATTATTATTGCACCTACTGCTTGTCGCATATAGATCTTACTTGTTGGCATATGTTAGAGTAGCACAGTACGTGCATGCTTGCAATTACCTTTATATGTTATCTCTATTCACGATTTGGCAACTCACCCCCGTTGTGCCACAGTATTTGCAGGTTGCCCTTCAGAGTAGTCGTGGCAGGCTGCCTTTTGCATCTTTTGGCTACAGATACCACTACAGTTGGTGCGAGAGTTGTTTTGCTTTTAGGTGGGTGGTGGTATCTGATTACTTTTATTGTACCCCTTTTTGTATCTAGTATTCTCCATCTACCATTTATGTACTGGACTTAGATACTGTGTGAGGACGATGATGTATATTTTGGATTCTGGTGTCGAGCTCGTGGGAGCCGACTGTTTTTATATGCAGTTTATATTTCTGTGATGTTTACTTATTGCTCATTCTTCGCTACGGCGTCGTATATTACTCTTGTGATGATGGTTTCCGCCGTTGGGCATGATTTCTCCCATTTGGGAATGTTTTGTTTCATTATATCTTATTTTCACTCATATCCTGTTTTATACCCGGTCTCGGGGCTACTTTTACAAAGGAAATGCTGCCAATTTTTTTTGAATGATTACGTAACTTAAAAGAACTTATCGAATTATTTAAGGTTTTCTAAATGTTTTAACTAAATGTTTTCAACACTCGCTACTTATTTATGGTTTTGATTTCTGGGTTCGGCTTACTTAGTGGCGTTACGCCTGTAAACGTAGCGGGGTTAAGTGCCGGTCACGAGTCAAAATATTCGGGTCGTGACAAAGTTGGTATTAGAGCGTAGGTTTTACCTTTCAGAGTGTAGGATGACCTTGGTATGATGGAGTAGATAGCTGAAGCAGTGTGGCGTAGCGTGTGTATGTTCCGTGGCATACTCATGATACGGTACTCCGCCAAGGCGACCTTAGGACTTATTGATTTAAATTCCTTCTTGAGTATATATATTCTTGTGATTCGATTTCTGTATTCTTATCGGATCCTAATTTCCTTTCAGCCATTATGCCGCCAAAGACTACGAGGGCGCAGAGAGCGGCCGCGAGGGCCGAGATTCGGCTTGACTCGTCCGAGATGAGGACTGATCCGGGCAGTGCACCCGTTGTACCCGAGCAGACTGTTCCTCCCGTGACAGATCAGATTGCCATACTAGGGGATGGTATTCAGGAGATGCGCCAGACGGTGGGATCCAGCATGCAGGAGATGCGCCAGATGATAGGATCGCTAGTTGAGACGCTTCGAGTGCAGCGACCAGAGATAGCTCCACCCGTTCCAGAGACCGCGGTGGTACTTACCGCACAGCCAGTTGCCCCTGCAGCCACGGAGGTGATTACAGTATCGCTATCAGAGTTTATGAGGCTGAAGCCTCCGGTCTTCACAGGTACCGATACAGCCGAGGACCTACAGTCTTTCATCGATAGGATGGCCCGGATATGCCGTTCCTTCAGATGCGCAGATGCGAGATGGGTTGAGTTCGCGAGCTTTCGCCTGGAAGGTCTTGCGCAGAAGTGGTGTGATTCAGTTGAGAAGGGCAGAGCGGCAGGTCTTCCTCCTATGACCTGGACATAGTTTGTGACAGCATTTCTAGCCCGTTTCCTTCCCCATAGTGTTAGGGATGCCCGAGCACACAGATTTGAGTCCTTGCACAAGACGCCAGAGATGACAGTGGCAGGGTATGACGTGCTGTTTACAGAGCTAGCAGTTTATGCCCCGTATTTAGTGGCTACCGAGGAGTTGCGAGTCAAGAGATTTGTTCGAGGCTTGCTTACACCGTTGTTTCTTGCGATCAGCGCACAGCATTACGAGACATATGCAGCAGCGGTAGATGCAGCCTTATTGGTTGAGGAGCGCCTTGCTGAGACTTCGGCAGTTCCAGAGCCGAAGAGAGTTCGTACTAGTATATCCGCACGGAGACAGTCATTCAGACACCGTGACAGGTGTCGTTCAGGTACGGGGAGTGGCAGAGATTCGGGGCAAGACCAGATGTTTAGTTCGTATCCCCGGGAGAGTCAGCAGCCGTCGCGGGGTTGCTTTAGATGCGGCAGTCTACTTCACTTCGTTAGAGATTGTCCTGAGATACACCGGTGGGAGGCGGCAGCACCGCATGTTACTTTACCACCTTCACCACCCCAGAGGGCGTTGCCTGTTGTACCTACCATTATTCCGCGTCAGACTTATACTCAGAGAAGTCATGGGCGTGGAGGAGTTGCTCAGAGAGGACGGGATGACCGAGGCAGAGGGCAGTCAGTCACCGGTGGAAGACAGGCGCGGGTTTTTGCTTTGCGCATCGGGACACGCATGCGTCCAATGCAGTGGTTTCAGGTATCCTTTTCAGTATGTTCTGGTGATGCACACGTGTTGTTCGATCTCGGATCCACGCACTCGTTCGTATCCACGCACTTCTTGCCGAGTTTGGGTAGAGAGTCCGGTTTGCTTGATCAGCCGCTTGTTGTGACCACTCCTGTGGGAGAGTCGTTTGTTGCTAGGCACGTGTTTCGATCCTGTACCGTCTGTATTGGCGAGAGGGAGTTGCCTGTCGATTTGATCCTTCTTAAGATGTTGGACTTCGACGTTCTTTTGGTCATGGATTGGTTAGCCATGCGCTATGCTTCTGTGGACTGCCATGAGAAGACAGTTAGATTCTGTTTTCCTGGAGAGTCGGTTTTTGTTGTGTTGGGGGACCGTGGTGCCGCCCCTCACAGTGTGATTTCTTCTTTTCGCGCCGGACAGCTTTTGTGGAAGGGATGTCAGGGATTTCTCGCCTATGTTTGCGATGCTAGCGCTAAGGAGGTTCCATTGGATCAGGTTCCGGTTGTTAACGAGTTTCCGGATGTGTTCCCTGACGAGCTTCCTGGGGTACCGCCCGAGCGCGACATTTCTTTCTGTATTGATTTGGTTCCTGGCACGGGGCCTATTTCCATACTGCCTTATCGGATGGCCCCGGCGAAACATCGAGAGTTGAAGGGTCAGTTGCAAGATTTGCTGGATAAGGGACTTATTCGACCCAGTGTTTCTCCTTGGGGTGCTCTAGTCCTGTTCGTCACGAAGAAGGACGGCAGTTTGCGTCTGTGTATCGACTACCGCCAGCTGAAGAGGGTGACAGTGCGGAAAAGATATCCCTTGCCGCGTATCGACGATTTGTTCAACCAGCTCCAGGGGGCAGGATACTTTTTGAGGATCGATTTACGATCGGGCTATCATCAACTGCGGGTTCGACAGGATGACATTCCTAGGACAGCTTTCCGTATGCGCTACGGCCATTATGAGTTTTTGGTGATGTCGTTCGGACTCACCAATGCGCTAGCAGTATTAATGGACTTGATGAACCGTATTTTCTGGCCGTATTTGGATCTGTTCATCATAATATTCATTGATGATATCTTGGTGTATTCCCGGAGTAGTGAGGAGCACGAGCAGCACCTGCGGATTACACTGCAGACTTTGAGTGAGCACCAGCTTTATGCGAAATTCTCCAAGTGTGCTTTCTGGCTGGACAGCGTAGACTTCTTGGGGCATGTGATTTCACGAAACGGTATATGTGTAGACCCAAGGAAGATCAAGGCCGTTCAGCGTTGGCCCAGACCCACATCAGTTACGGAGATTCGCAGCTTTTTGGGGTTAGCCGATTACTACAGGCGATTTGTGCAGGACTTCTCCAGTATTGCTAGACCTTTGACCGGGTTGACCCGGAAGGGAGTTCCTTTCGATTGGACGGAGGAGTGAGAGCACAGTTTTCAGCAGCTACGGACTCGGCTGACTACGGCAACGGTGTTATCATTGCCTTCAGGATCAGGCAGATTTATGGTCTATTGTGGTGCTTCTCGAGTGGGGCTAGGGTGCGTATTGATGCAGCATGACAGGGTGATCGCGTATGCTTCGCGACAATTGAAGAAACATGAACAGAACTACCCTACCCACGATTTGGAGATGGCTGCAGTGGTCTTTGCACTTAAGATCTGGAGACATTACCAATACGGCGAGTCGTGCCAGATATTCACTGATCACAAGAGTTTAAAGTATATATTTCAGTAGCGAGACCTGAACCTTAAACAACGCCGATGGATGGAGTTAGTGAAGGATTACGACTGCGAGATCTTGTATCACCCGGGCAAGGCAAATGTGGTGGCGGATGCTTTGAGCAGGAGGCCCGGGGGTAGTCTATCTTGTTTGAGCGCAGTACAGAGGCAGTCGTCGGCAGATTGGCAGATATTATGCGACAGCCGGATTAAGTTCGAGTTCACGCCGATTGGAGGACAGATCGCGCATGTTCGTGCACGCCCACAGTTACTTGACCGCATACATGAGGCACATCGCAGTGATGACCGATGTTCGGAGATCATGGCACAGATTGGACAGGGCAGATTTTCCGAGTTCGTGATCGATGATCAGGGGGTAATAAGATTTGGGGTTACACTGTGCGTACCAGATGCTGAGGGACTGGGACGCGAGATTCTTGAGGAGGCACATCGATCGGTATATAGTGTTCATCCCGGTTCCTCCAAGATGTACCATGACATAAGAGGTGTTTACTGGTGGGACGGAATGAAGAGAGACATCACAGATTTTGTATCGAGATGCCTGACTTGTCAGCAGGTCAAGGCTGAGCACTAGAGGCCCGCGCGAGAGCTACAGCCGTTACCCATTCCGGAGTGGAAGTGGGAGCAGATTTCGATGGATTTCGTTGTAGGTCAACCCAGGACTAGGCGAGGGTATGACTCCATTTGGGTGATCGTGGATCGTTTGACGAAAGCGGCTCACTTCCTACCAGTGAAGACGACTTTCGGATTTTCTCAGTACGCCCAGATTTACATCGACGAGATAATATGACTGCACGGAGTCCCGACATGTATCGTGTCCGACAGAGGCACCCAGTTTACCAGTCGACTATGGCAGAGGCTTCAGGAGGCTTTGGGCACTCGCTTGAGTTTCAGCACAACATTTCATCCGCAGACCGACGGACAGTCAGAGCGGACTATTCAAACTCTCGAGGACAAGGTCAGAGCGTGTGTATTAGATTTCGGAGGTAGCTGGGATCATCACTTACCTTTAGTAGAGTTCTCCTACAATAACAGCTACTAGGAGACCATTCAGATGGCACCATTTGAGGCTCTTTATGGAAGGAGATGCAGATCGCTCGCCTGTTGGACAGAGCTCAATGACAGCAGTATCTTAGGCCACAGATTGTTGAGGAGACAACCGTGAAGATCCAGTTGATTCGTGATAGGATGAGAGCAGCCCAGAGTAGGCAGAGATCTTATGCGGACCGTCGGCGGCGCAGATGTCACGACCCGAAGGTACGGAACGTGACTGGCACTTAGATTATGAGACGTCTAAAGGCGTACCGTAACCTAAGTCAGCCAAAGCCCAGAAAATCTAAACCAAAATCAAAAGAGGGTGAAGGAAAACCTTTAATAAAAACGGGTTTTAAATCAATTAAGTTGCATAGAATCCCTTTAAAAAAAACATCAAAAATTCCCGAAAATTTCGGCAAAGTCTCCCCTGTATTTTCTATCTACCAAAATGGGTACAACAAGATAATAAACCTGTAATCATAAAATGGCATCCCCAAGTGGGAGCTAGCTCTTCGCCCATGGCGGATCACAACCACAGGCAATATAATAGCAATATCAAGAAAAGAGCATAAAAGAAACGCAAAATATCAGAAAACACAACGCCGGCTCAAGTGAGCTCGACCCAAAAGAAACCACAAATATACAAATCTCTCAGTCTCATCACTAGGTCACATATACAATATAAAGTGGTAGATAGAGAATACTAGATACAATGATAAAGCAAAAGAAATAAAGTGTGCTCGCAACCCACCTACGGGCGATGTCGCGAGTTTGAGCAAAAGGAGCTGATGATAAGATAGCCCGCCGCTACAAGGGTGACGGGTCCGACCTGTAAGACACTGTGGCATAACGGGGGTGAGTTGCCAGCTCGTGAGTAGAATATAACATCTAGTAAGGCAATCGTAAGAATGCACGCAATGCGTCACAACATGTATGTCCATATGTGATATAATATCTCTAGTATGCATGTACATGTATGCAATGTCATTACTAAATCTTTAAGTGTTTTAAATGCTAAGGGTACTGTATTATAACTTTAGAAAATGAATATCTGTATAATAGCTAAGTACCATCAAGAAATCATCTGAAAACCCGTGTCAAGCATCGACACCAAATAGGAAATCACATCTATCTCAATGTCTCACTGTATCAATGTCTCAAAATATCGGGCTCCGTCAGTCCGGATCGGCCCATATCATCAAATATCACGACAACAGTCGGTATCCTCCGGATATCCGCCGCGCCAGACATCACCGGTAGGTAGTCTTCCCCTGCCGGGCTTATCGTCTACAACTCGATCTTCTTGCCCCGGGGTACCATAGCGGGCCCACCATGTACCCGAGACGGTTCATCCACTCCTCGAATCGGGTCTCGAAATCCAACAGAAAACATGAAAACTCATGGTGGACGACACATACATCACGAGAAAACCGCAACTTTGTTTTAAAAAAAGATAAGTATAAGCTTTTGTTAAAGTCTTGCGGTTTTCCCCAAAAATCCAGAAATCGCAGCAAACTGAAATCCTCAAGAAAATCATAATGTCCACATGTTATATATGATAAATGTCTATGATATCAATGTATACGATGTGAATTTTGGCTTGAAATCTATGTAAATATGATGATAATGCGAGGTATATACATGCTATGCAATTTCATATATCATGCACGATGAAGGGCGATACTAAGCTAAACAGGTTCTATAGTGCACGTGGCATGGCAATTACCAATGGCGTGTGTGTCACATGAATAGTGCGCATGCAGCAGATGCCAATGGTAATGGTGTTCGTATCCTACGAAGTGATATCGCATATGTGTATATGAATGTTATATGAATGTCCATGCAATCTAGTATACGGTTAGCTGTGAGGGTATGCAATGTAAATAAAGGGGTAAGCTAACTAGCAATACAAGTCTTGCAAGAAATAGGGTAATCCTAACTAGGGGTTATTCGCGCCATCCAGACGATTCCCCCATAGATGAATATATCTACTCACCTGAATCCCTCGCTAATCCGATCCAACCACCGCCTTGCCTTTACGCGCCGTGTCCGATGTTTCCCCGACCGATCCTATATTTGCACAACACCAAGCATAAGATTACAAAACCTAAAACGATGCAAGTCACAATATACAATTATCGACGCTCTCGAATTAAACATAACACGCACTCGGTGCGCGGGAAAACGCACGAAAATCGCTAATCTTTAACTAAAATCGTCATTTCGGAGAATTCGACGAAACTAAAACCCGACTAGACGAAACAATGCATTCGCGCACTCTAATAGTCCTATACGAAGCTAATTATACCGCTAAAATAACGCAATTTGATCGCATTCTATTTTGCATAAAAATCTAGCAAGCAAAAGCATACCGATTCGATGCAAACGTCGCAATTTATCGATTTAGCGAGCGTAACCTTACTCAATTAACCACTCTAACCAATTAGGTAACCAAAGCCCTAACTTAATCCATCAACTATGCTTCAAACTCTAGTTCAAAATAAATCCCATTCTTGATTTTCATGAACAATTAATTACAACTAAATTAATGCTACAAATATCAATTTTTCTCACAATTAAACTACAAGTTAAAAAACTAGTTTAGAATTTCACCTCACAAATGGAACCCTAGCATGATCAAGCCACCAAAGAAGCCTCCTTTCTTCTAGTTTTGAGCTAAATTTGGTTGAGGAGAGAGTGGATTAGGGTTTTTCTTTGAATTGAGATGGAAATTTGTGAAAATTTAATGAATTCTAACATGAAAAATGAAGCAAAATGAAGTGAGAAGATGAGGGAATTTCTGTCGGGAGGTTCGGCCAGCAGGGAGAGAGAGGTGTTGTGGGATTTTTGAAGAAGTTTCTAGGTCAAAAGGATCCCTCAAATATCATTTAATGCATTTCACATCAACTTTTTACAAAAAAACCCCTTTTTACTTCATTTTTTCACAAATTTCCAACCATAAAACTAGAATCTTATCAAGTCCTGATACAATTTTATTAACACCATATTTTAGCTTATAAAGATTCCTAATTATGAAATTTACCTAATTAAATTTGTATTTATCACTAATTTAATGTATTTTAAAAAGCCTAAAATAATAAAAAAATAATTAATTACGATTTTTTTTTATTTAACTAGAAAATTATAAGTGACATTTTAGTGACAAAATTATAGTAATATCTTATCTAAATTTTGTATAATTAGGTCTACAATGAAAAATATCTATTTTGACTTTTTACGGAAAAAGCCGAAAAATTAGCCGATTACCGAAAAACTGCCTAAACGATTTTTCGAAGGGTTACAATCTTCCCCCTTAAAGAAATTCGGTCCCCGGATTTAGAATTTAACTACACGTACCTTCAAAAAGACGGGGATATCTCTTCCTCATCTCGACCTCGGTCTCCCAGGTGACCTCATCGCTGTTCGGGCCACGCCAAAGGACCTTGACGGACGGTATAACCTTCGACCTCAATTTCTTCACCTGCCGATCCAAAATGACAACCGGCTGCTCGGTGAAAGAAAGATCACACTCTATCTGGATCGTATCGTGCTGAATCGCCTAGGAAAGATCATGAAGGTACTTGCGGAGCATCGAGACATGGAATACGGGGTGAACATCGGGGAAGCTGGGCGGAAGAGCTAACCGATAAGCGACTGGACCAACACGCTCTAGGATCTCGAAAGGACCAACATATTTAGGACTCGGCTTCCCTTTCCGCCCAAATCTCATCACACCTTTCATCGGAGAGACCTTCAGGAAAACATGATCGCCAACAGCGAACTCGAGTCGGCGACGGCGCCTGTCAGCATATGATTTCTGCCTGCTCTGTGCCGCTCTCACCCTATCCCGAATCAGCTGTATCTTCTCGGTCGTCTCCTGTACAATCTTCGGCCCTAAAATACTTCTCTCCCTAAGCTCTTTCCAACATACAGGCGATCGACATCTCCTCCCATATAAAGCCTCGAAAGGTGCCATCTGAATCATCTCCTGGAAGCTATTGTTGTAGGAAAACTCGATCAACGGCAAATGACGATCCCAGCTACCACCGAAATCTAAAACACAAGCTCTGAGCATGTCCTCAAGAGTCTGAATAGTAAGCTCCGACTGACCGTCAGTCTGCGGATGAAAGGCTGTGCTAAAACTCAATCGGGTGCCCAAAGCTTCCTGGAGTTTCTGCCACAATCGGCTGGTAAACTGGGTGCCACGGTCGGACACGATGCAAGTCGGAACACCATGCAGTCGCACGATCTCATCAATATAGACCTGGGCGTACTGAGAAAATCCAAAAGTGGTCTTCACTGGCAGAAAGTGAGCCGCTTTCATCAGTCGATCCACAATCACCCAAATAGAGTCATACCCTCGACTGGTCCTGGGTAGACCCACAATGAAATCCATGGAGACCTGCTCCCACTTTCATTCAGGGATGGGCAAAGGCTGTAACTCGCCGGCTGGTCTCTGGTGCTCGGCCTTGACTTGCTGACAAGTCAGGCATCTCGACACAAAGTTTGTAATATCCTTCTTCATCCCGTCCCATCAGTAAACCTGTCTCAAATCACGGTACATCATGGTGGAACCTGGGTGAACACTGTATACTGATCTATGTGCCTCCTCAAGAATATCACGCCTCAGTCCCTCTGAATCTGGCACGCACAGTCGAGTCCCAAATCGATGTATCCCCTGATCATCAATCACGAACTCAGAAACTCTGCCCTGCCGAATCTGCTCAATAATCTCTAAGATACGGGCGTCGCTGGACTGTGCCTCGCAGATACGGTCAAGTAACTGTGGGCGTGCTCTGAAATGGGCCAGCTGTCCCCCTGTAGGAGTAAACTCGAACTGCACTCTGCTGTCACATAAAACCTGCCAATCCGCCGCCGACTGCCTCAGTACTGAGCTCATGCAAGATAAGCTACCTCCGGGCCTCCTACTCAAAGCATCTGCCACCACATTCGCCTTGCCCGGATGGTATAGAATCTCGCTGTCATAATCCTTCACCAACTCCATCCAACGGCGCTGTCTCAGGTTCAGGTCTCGCTGCTGGAAGATATACTTCAAACTCTTGTGGTCAGTGAATATCTGGCATGACTCACCGTATAGGTAATGTCTCCAGATCTTAAGTGCAAATACCACTGCAGCCATCTCTAAATCATGGGTGGGGTACTTCTGTTCGTGTTTCCTCAGCTGCCGAGAAGCATACGCGATAACTCTGTCGTGCTGCATCAATACACATCCCAGCCCCACTCGAGAAGCATCACAATATACCACGAACCCGCCTGATCCTGAAGGCAATGCTAACACTGGTGCAGTAGTCATACGAGTCTTCAACTGCTGGAAACTATCCTCACATGCCTGGGTCCAATCAAAAGGAACCCCCTTCCGGGTCAACCCGGTCAATGGTGCAGCAATGCGGGAGAAATCCTGGACGAAACGTCGATAATAGCCGGCCCGACCTAGAAAACTGCGAACCTCTGTAACTGATACTGGTCTAGGACAACGCTGAACTGCCTCGATCTTCTTCGGGTCCACACAAATACCATCTCTCGTCACCACATGACCCAAGAAGTCGACATTGTCTAACCAGCATGCGCATTTGGAGAATTTGGCAAACAGCTGATGCTCCCTCAAAGTCTGTAATATGATACGTAAGTGCTGCTCATGCTCCTCCCGGCTTCGAGAATAAACCAAGATGTCGTCAATGAACACAATAATGAACTATTCGAGATACGGCCTGAATACACGGTTCATCAAATCCATAAATGCTGCCGGGGCATTGGTGAGCCCGAACGACATCACCAAGAACTCATAATGACCATAACGAGTACGGAAAGCGGTCTTCGGAAAACCCTCCTTCCGAACACGCAACTGGTGATAACCCGACCGTAAATCAACCTTCGAGAAAAACCCTGCACCCTGGAGCTGATCGAATAAGTCATCAATGCGGGGTAGGGGATACCTGTTCCGCACAGTAACCCGGTTCAGCTGACGATAATCAATGCATAAACGCATACTTCCGTCCTTCTTCTTAACAAACAGGACGGGAGCACCCCAAGGTGACACACTCGGTCGGATAAGCCCTTTGTCCAGCAAGTCTTGTAACTGATCCTTTAGCTATCTCATCTCTGCCGGGGCCATCCGATAAGGCGGTATAGAGATAGGCCCCGTGCCGGGGATCAAGTAAATACAGAACTCAATCTCGCGCTCTGATGGTAGACCAGGCAGCTCGTCAGGGAATACATCAGGGAACTCTATCAAAATAGGGACCTGGTCCAACGGAACCTCTTTGGAGCTAGTATCACAAACATAAGCTAAGAATCCCTGACACCCTTTCCTTAAGAGCTGACCAGCGCGAAGAGAAGAAATCAAGCTGGGAAGGGTAGCGCTACGATCTCCCTGAATAACAAGAACCGGCTCACCAGGAAAACTGAATCTGACTGCTTTCTCACGGCAGTCTACGGATGCATAACAGGTGGCTAGCCAGTCCATACCAAGAAGAACGTCAAAGTCAAGCATATCGAGGAGAATCAAATCTACTGAAGAATCTCTCTCCTCGATACAAACGGAACACGATCGGTACACAAAACAGGCAACAAAAGACTCGCCTACCGGGGTAATAACGACAAGCGGATAATCTAACGGAGAAGACTCTCGGCCCAACCTAGATACATAGGAATGTGTGGAGCCTGGATCAAATAATACCCGTGCATCAAAAGAACACACTGGCAGAGTACCTGTCACGACGGCATTGGATGCCTATGCATCCTGAGGAGTCAACGCGAACACTCGGGCATGTCCACCACTAATAGCTGGCTGTCCTCTTCCTCTACCTCGGCCTCTGCCTCTGCGTCTGTCGCCTCGACCTGTCTGAACCGGACCGCCATGCCCACGGCCTCTAGAAGCATCTGGCTGGCGTGAAGCATCATCAGGAGTAGGAAGTAAAGCTCTTTGAGAAGGAGGTGAGGGTGGTAAAGTCACATGCGGGACTGTCGCCGTGCCCGGACGCCCCATGGTACAGTCTCTGATACGGTGGTACTGACTCCCGCACCGAAAACATCCTGGAGACGACTGCTGGGTCTGTGGATATGAACAAAATAACTGACCTTGTCTCAATCTTCTGCCTCCACCATCTCCCGGAAATAATCTATCGCGGTGTCTACCCATCTGCCGCTGAGCTGGCGTATCAGTACGGATCCTCTTTGGCCCAGAAACGACCGGAGTCTCAGAAATACGCTCCTCCAAAAGTAAGGTTGCATCCATCGCGGCTGCGTATGTATCAAAGTGCTGGGTGCCGATGGCAAGGAATAGCTGTGTATCAAACCCTCGCACAAACCTCTTTATTCACTTCTCTTCTGTGTCTACTAGGTACGGAGCATATCGAGACAACTGGGTAAACTGTATATCATACTCCGACACTGTCATCCCAGAAGTCTTGCGCAAAGACTCAAAACTACGGGCTCGAGCATCTCGGACACTCTCCGGAAGAAAACGGGCAAGAAATGCAGATGTAAACTCATCCCAGGTCATAGAAGGCAGACCTGCAGCTCGGCCTCTCTCTACTGAATCGTACCATGTCTGGGCAAGACCCTCCAGACGAAAACTCGCAAACTCCACCAATCTATCAACAGAACACCTCAACGAACGGCAAATCCGAGCCATCCTATCAAGAAATGCCTGTGGGTCCTCTGTCGCATCTGTACCGGTAAAAGCTGGAGGTCTCAATCTCATGAACTCCTGTAGTGAAACAGGGATAGTCTCCGTAGTAGCAGGAGCGACCATCTGTGCAGCAGGTACAATCGTGGTCTGTGCGGTGGAAGGAACGTCCTCGGATCTCTGTGCCCGGCTGGACTCAACTAAAGATCCCATCATCTGCCGCAACTCTTGCATGCCGGCCTCTAATCTGGCAATACGGTCTGGATAAAGCGGATCAGTATGACCTTGAGGGGTAGGCGTATCTTCCCGCTCAATCCTCGCCTCAGACGAGCCCGCTCGAATCTCATCCCTAGCGGCAGCCCGCTGAGCTCTCGTAGTCTTTGGCGGCATCGAAGCTGGAATAAGAAACAGGATCGATAAGAACATTGCAATCGAATCAAGGAATGCAAGGAATCAAGAAAGGAAATACAAGAAATTATGTCCTAAGGTCACTTAAGCGGAGTATCGTATCGTAAGTATGCTGCGGATCATACCCACGCTACGCCACTCTGCTTAAGTCACCTACTCCATCTACCAAGGTCATCCTACACTTAGAAAGGTAAAACCTACGCTTTGATACCAACTTTGTCACGACCCGAAGGTACGAAACGTGACTGGCACTTAGATTATGAGACGTCTAAAGGCGTACCGTAACCTAAGTCAGCCAAAGCCCAGAAAATCTAAACCAAAATCAAAAGAGGGTGAAGGAAAACCTTTAATAAAAACGGTTTTTAAATCAATTAAGTTGCATAGAATCCCTTTAAAAAAACATCAAAAATTCCCGAAAATTTCGGCAGAGTCTCCCCTGTATTTTCTATCCCCCAAAATGGGTACAACAAGATAATAAACCTGTAATCATAAAATGGCATCCCCAAGCGGGAGCTAGCTCTTCGCCCAAGGCGGATCACAACCACAGGCAATATAATAGCAATATGAAAAAAAGAGCATAAAAGAAACGCAAAATATCAGAAAACACAACGCCGGCTCATGTGAGCTCGACCCAAAAGAAACCACAAATATACAAATCTCTCAGACTCATCACTAGGTTACATATACAATATAAAGTGGTAGATGGAGATTATTAGATACAATGATAAAGCAAAAGAAATAAAGTGTGCTCGCAACCCACCTACGGGCGATGTCGCGAGTCTGAGCAAAAGGAGCTGATGATAAGATAGCCCGCTGCTACAAGGGTGACGGGTCCGACCTACAAGATTCTGTGGCACAACGGGGGTGAGTTGCCAGCTCGTGAGTAGAATATAACATCTAGTAAGGCAATCATAAGAATGCACGCAATGCGTCACAACATGTTTGTCCATATGTGATATAATATCTCTAGTATGCATGCACATGTATGCAATGTCATTACTAAATCTTTAAGTGTTTTAAATGCTAAGGGTACTGCATTCTTAACTTTAGAAAATGAATATCTGTATAATAGCTAAGTACCATCAAGAAATCATCTGAAAACCCGTGTCAAGCATCGACACCAAATAGGAAATCACATCTATCTCAATGTCTCTCTGTATCAATGTCTCAAAATATCGGGCTCCGTCAGTCCGGA
Organism: Agapanthus africanus; assembly: GCA_030015575.1. NCBI lineage: Eukaryota > Viridiplantae > Streptophyta > Magnoliopsida > Asparagales > Amaryllidaceae > Agapanthus > Agapanthus africanus. The sequence goes on from JASDDO010000014.1 coordinate 340,423,191, forward strand.
TCGGCCCATATCATCAAATCTCATGACAATGGTCGGTATCCTCCGGATATCCGCCGCGCCAGACATCACCGGTAGGTAGTCTTCCCCTGCCAGGCTCATCGTCTACAACTCGATCTTCTTGCCCCGGGGTACCATACCGGGCCCACTATGTACCCGAGACGGTTCATCCACTCCTCGAATCGGGTTTCGAAATCCAACAGAAAATATGAAAAATCATGGTGGACGACACATACATCACGAGAAAACCGCAACTTTGTTTTAAAAAAAGATAAGTATAAGCTTTTGTTAAAGTCTTGCGGTTTTCCCCAAAAATCCAGAAATCGCAGCAAACTGAAATCCTCAAGAAAATCATAATGTCCACATGTTATATATGATAAATGTCTATGATATCAATGTATACGATGTGAATTTTGGCTAGAAATCTATGTAAATATGATGATAACGCGAGGTATATACATGCTTTGCAATTTCATATATCATGCACGATGCAGGGCGATACTAAGCTAAACAGGTTCTATAGTGCACGTGGCATGGCAATTACCAAAGGCGTGTGTGTCACATGAATAGTGCGCGTGCAACAGATGCCAATGGTAATGGTGTTCGTATCCTACGAAGTGATATCGCATATGTGTATATGAATGTTATATGAATGTCCATGCAATCTAGTATACGGTTAGTTGTGAGGGTATGCAATGTAAATAAAGGGGTAAGCTAACTAGCAATACAAGTCTTGCAAGAAATAGGGTAATCCTAACTAGGGGCGCCTCGCGCCATCCAGACGATTCCCCCATAGATGAATATATCTACTCACCTGAATGCCTCGCTAATCCGATCCGACCACCGCCTTGCCTTTACGCTCCGTGTCCGATGTTTCCCCGACCGATCCTATATTTGCACAACACCAAGCATAAGATTACAAAACCTAAAACGATGCAAGTCACAATATACAATTATCGACGCTCTCGAATTAAACATAACACGCACTCGGTGCGCGGGAAAATGCACGAAAATCGCTAATCTTTAACTAAAATCGTCATTTCGGGGAATTCGACGAAACTAAAACCCGACTAGAAGAAACCCCGCATTCGCGCACTCTAATAGTCCTATACGAAGCTAATTATATCGCTAAAATAACGCAATTTGATCGCATTCTATTTTGCATAAAAATCTAGCAAGCAAAAGCATACCGATTCGATGCAAACGTCGCAATTTATCGATTTAGCGAGCGTAACCTTACACAATTAACCACTCTAACCAATTAGGTAACTAAAGCCCTAACTTAATCCATCAACCATGCTTCAAACCCTGGTTCAAAATCAATCCCATTCTAGATTTTCATGAACAATTAATTACAACTAAATTAATGCTTCAAATATCAATTTTTCTCACAATTAAACTACAAGTTAACAAACTAGTTTAGAATTTCACCTCACAAATGGAACCCTAGCATGATCAAGCCACCAAAGAAGCCTCCTTTCTTCTAGTTTTGAGCTAAATTTGGTTGAGGAAAGAGTGGATTAGGGTTTTGCTTTGAATTGAGATGGAAATTTGTGAAAATTTAATAGATTCTAACATGAAAAATGAAGCAAAATGAAGTGAGAAGATGGGGGAATTTCTGCAGGGAGGTATGGCCAGCAGGTAGAGAGAGGTGTTGTGGGATTTTTGAAGAAGTTTCTAGGTCAAAAAGATCCCTCAAATCTAATTTAATGCATTTCACATCAACTTTTTACAAAAAAAAACCCCTTTTACTTCATTTTTTCACAAATTTCCAACCATAAAACTAGAATTTTATCAAGTCATGATACAATTTTATTAACACCATATTTTAGCTTATAAAGATTCCTAATTATGAAACTTACCTAATTAAATTTGTATTTATCACTAATTTAATGTATTTTAAAAAGCCAAAAATAATAAAAAAATTAATTAATTACGAATTTTTTTTTATTTAACTAGAAAATTATAAGTGAAATTTTAGTGACAAAATTATAGTAATATTTTATCTGAATTTTGTATAATTAGGTCCACAATGAAAAATATCTATTTTGATTTTTTACGGAAAAAGCCGAAAAATTAGCCGATTACCGAAAAATTGCCTAAACGATTTTTCGAAGGGTTACAGCAGACTTGAGTTTTCTGTCGGTGATCATGTTTTCTTGAGGTTCTCCCCAATAAAAGGTGTGATGAGGTTTGGGAAGAAGGGGAAGCTCAATCCCAGATATGTGGGCCCCTTCGAGATCCTCGAGCGTGTTGGTGCAGTTGCATACCAGTTAGCCCTTCCGCCCAGTTTTCTAAATGTGCACCCAATATTTCCCGTTTCGATGCTCCGTAGATATCTTCATGACCCTTCGCATGTAATTCAGCACCCGACGATCCAGCTTGAGCGCGACCTTTCCTATGCAGAGCAGCCGGTGATGATCCTAGATCGACAAGTGAATAAATTGAGATCGAAAGACATTCCATCAGTCAAGGTACTTTGGCGTGGACCGAGCGGCGAGGAGGTAACTTGGGAGACCGAAAGCGACATGAGGAAGAAGTTCCCCCGTCTTTTCGATGGTACGTGCAGTTAGATTTTGAAATTCGGGGACGAATTTCTTTAACGGGGAGAGATTGTAACACCTTAGGATGCGATTAGTGGCTAATTATATTTAAACAAAGGGTTTTTAATAAAAAGTTTACCAAATTGAGTTTCAAATATTTTTCCAAATTTAATAAATATTTTTCTACAATTTTCCTAGGCTTGCACACACTTGTGCATGTAAACTAGGGTTTTAAAATGAGGTAATACCATGATTAGCAACCATGGTGGGTTTAATCATGGGGATTAAGTCTTTTTTGTTTTAATTAAGTTTAATCAGTTATATGATGGTTGCTTTAATTTGAATTTCCCTTTCTTAGTGTTGACTTGGTGAGAATAAGAGAGAGAGAATGCATCATGGCAAAAGCCATGCTTGCATTTAATGAAGAGAGAGAGTGGAGGGGTTGACATTTGGGGTTATGATTCCATCTCATTCTTGTGTTCTTTTCTCTCAACCTCACTCACACACACACACACACTTACCTCTCCACAGCAGCAGCAGTATCAGCAGCAGAAGCAAGTAGCACAGCAGCAGCAAGCAACACAGCAGCAGCAAGCAACAGTAAACAGTAGCAGCAGTAGTGAGAGCAGCAACAGCAGTGAGTAGCAGCAGCAACAACTCCAGCTGCAGCTCCTTCCCTCCACTCCTTCTTCTTCCTCCATCTCCCTAGGGTCGAGTGTGGGGTATACTTCCTGAACTTACTCCCTAGTTTGCTTATTTAGTGTAGCTTAGCTTCGATTAGTGTTTTTTGGTGCGTTTTAGTGCGATATGTGGTGATTTGTGGGATCCATGACCAAGTGAAGTATGATTTGGTGTTAGTAAGTTGCTGGAGTGTTGTTAGGGCCATGTTAACCCGACTTAGCCCCCAATTGCACTAAAATACCACCAGATCCTTATTTGATGAAAATTCATCGTTTTTAAGCAAATTTTGACCTTCTCTAAACTGCTATCGACCCGGTGAGTTCAGATTTATTTTGGGAAGACTGCAGTATAGTTGTTAGGTGCTGATACCCAGGTAGAACCCGACCCCCATACTTCATGTACAGGCCGCCGAAAAATTCGATCTGGCCGCAAATTGCGGCCAGATGGGGAGGGTTTGGGTTGGGGTTTGTCTCTAGTGGTGTCTGCTGCAACCCTTTGACTCGTGGCATGTATAATTTTTTGTGATTCTTGCTGCAGAAAAATCTGGAGCTTGTTACCCTATTTCTTGTATTTTAAACCTTCGCGACACGTGTGATACGCATGTGTTTTGGGGTTTCTGCGTATCGCGACGCGTCGGGGTAGTTTCACGCGCGTAATCACACGTTTTAGCGTATCGCGCACAAGCGCTTGGTTTGCGACACGGGTCTCTAGGTTGCCCTAATATCATGTTTTTGTGGATTTAAGATTATGTGTGATATATTGTGTGATTCTAGGTTCGCAGGCGAGTGAGACGGACGCGGCAAAGAAGGGAAAGCAAGTCGTCGGCTACATTTAGCGCGAGACTTCGGTGAGTAGATTTAACATCTATGGGGATATCGCCCGCATGGCGTTATGCGTCAGGGCTGATAGGACCTTATAGTTATATATTGCGTTACCTACATTGACTGTCATGTATACTATTGTTGCATATTGCATTCCCTGCTATATGTAAGTAAACTTAGAATTGATAGAACACCGCACTATTACTAAAGGTTCATGCCGCACGAGCACTAATCTGCATGTTACACACACACCGTTAGTAATTGCCATGACACACTCACTGTAGAATTGCCATGATTATATTGCTGTAGTCCATTTTATATATGATTCGTTATGATTTACATAGAAATTGGGAGCCGCAAGATGTCTTTGAAAACTGAAACTATTTTAAAAAGCGGTTCTCCCTTGTACCTACATTGTGACTTGATGTACATAGCATATCGCATTTGATTCACTCATTGGTGTTGGATTTCCATGAAATTTCTGGTTTTGAGGACCGTGGAATTATTTAAAGGAAAGATGCACAATTTGAAAACCGGTCCCTCGTGATATGATATTTTGGTGCGTCCACCACCTTTTTTCTCGGTGCTGAGACGTGTACTTGAAACCCGATTCGAGGAGTTGGATGATCCGTTTGCGGGTTCGTGGTGGACCCGGTATGGTTCCCCGGGGCGAGAAATGTTTTTCGTGGAGTAGACGATGAGCCTGGCAGGATGGCGATTACCTACGGTGATTGGTTGGACCTGGCGGTTATCTGGAGGATACTGACCAGAGTCGAGAGATGGATGCGGGATGATCCGTACTGCCGGGGCCTAGGGCCGAACCGCAGACGGAGCCCGTTGGCTGATCCGGGCTGACGGAGCCCGATATATGAGGATTTGCGTGTCGATGCTGGACACGAGTATTTTATGATATTTTGAGTGCCGATGTTGGGCACTCGTGATTCTCAGAGATTTACAGGATTTGAGGGCCGAGGAGAGTGCCGGCGCCTGAGTTATTCGGGATTTGGGTGCGGTTTGAGGCACCGATTATTTTTCCATGTTGATATTTCCATGTAGATGTTGTTTATCCCATGCTCAACATTGTTTATCATGCATTTCATCCTGTAGTCGTTTTACCAGACAAAGCCTTTGCATGATTATTGCACCTACTGCTTGTCGCATATAGATCTTACTTGTTGGCATATGTTAGAGTAGCGCAGTACGTTCATGCTCGCGATTATCTTTATATGTTATCTCTATTCACGAGTTGGAAACTCACCCCCATTGTGCCACAGTATTTGCAGGTTGCCCTTCAGAGTAGTCGCGGCAGGCTGCCTTTTGCATCTTTTGGCTACAGATACCACTACAGTTGGTGCGAGAGCTGTTTTGCTTTTAGGTGGGTGGTGGTATCTGATTACTTTTATTGTACCCCTTTTTGTATCTAGTATTCTCCATCTACCATTTATGTACTGGACTTAGATACTGTGTGAGGACGATGATGTATATTTGGATTCTGGTGTCGAGCTTGTGGGAGCCGACAGTTTTTTATATGCAGTTTATATTTCTTTGATGTTTACTTATTGCTCATTCTTCGCTACGGCCTCGTATATTACTCTTGTGATGATGGTTTCCTCCGTTGGACGTGATTGCTCCCATTTGGGAATGTTTTGTTTCATTATATCTCATTTTCACTCATATCCTGTTTTATACCCGTTTTCGGGGCTACTTTTACAAAGGAAATGCTGCCAAAATTATTTGAATGATTACGTAACTTAAAAGAACTTATTGAATTATTTAAGGTTTTCTAAATTTTTTAACTAAATGTTTTCAACACTCGCTACTTATTTATGGTTTTGATTTCTGGGTTCGGCTTACTTAGTCGCGTTAAGCCTGTAGACGTAGCGGGGTTAAGTGCCGGTCATGAGTCAAAATATTCGGGTCGTGACATGAGCACAACACTAACGCACTGTTTGTTTTCCCAGTGAGTGCTCGCGGTTACAGCAGGTCAGCATCATCATCAAAACGACATCTACACACGATATCTCACAAAACTAATCTAAAGAGATGAAATTATACCTCATCTAGTCCACTCTAGGCAGCACTAACTTCCCAACGTCGCAAAAATCTCACTTTGCTCGGTTCATCGTGTAGAAGAGGAGATGGGGAATAAGTTTTGTGAATGGAGTGTAGGGTTTTAGGGAATGGTTGGTGGTAGATATAGGGTTTTAAGTGAAGGGTGGAGGAGTTGAGGAAGATGAAGAGGGTGATGGAAATGGTGGGGGATTTTAATTTGGGCAGCAGCCCCCCTCTCTATCTCACTAATACTCACTCTCTCTCCTTTCTCTAACGTACACCTAACCTAATGATTATGTCTCCCCTTTGACCTTTTCTTTTTCTCATTTCTTTTTTATCACCAAAATGAACACATACACCCATATAAAACCATAAATGAAATAACATGCAACCAAATGAAAAATGTCATGGTGCACTAACCATGAAAAGCTGTAGAAATGTGGATTTGGCTTAATCGCGATTAGCAGTGCATATATTAAATTTTAAAATTGCATATATTAAATTTCAAAATTGCATATATTAAATTTTAAAATTGCCAAATCCGTTAAATATATTATTAAATGAATAAATCATTTTAAATTTTCAATTATTTCACAAATACTGGTATATTCTTATACCCTTTTTCGAAAACCACAATTTCACAAATCGGGCAGTTTTCGGGAAAAATATTATTTTAATATTAAATTCCAAAAATAATATTTTATATTTTCTGAAATGTTACAATTTGTCCCGTAACCGGCACTTAAACTACGTAACGTCTACAGGCGTACGCAACTTAAGTAAGCCGAAACCCAAAAATCTAAACCGCCCAAAACTGGATAAGCGGAGAAAAACATAGTTTAAAACCTTCGGAAAATCACAAGTAAAATCTCTAACTCTAGTTTTTTTTTTTGAAAATTTCGGCAGCACCTCCTTTGTAAAAACTAGCCTCGAAAATGGGTACAACATAAATAATATATAAAGCATCCCAAACGGGAGAAAATCACGCCCAACGGTGGAGACAACCACCACAAACATATAAACAACGCCGAAGCGAAGAAATATAAAAGAAAACTGCATAAGGAAGTAAAACTTTTCACAATACCGGCTCCCACGAGCACGGCACCCAAAGTCACCAAATAATACTACACAGAATACTCACAACTCGTCTCTAAGTCAAATACAAGAAGTGGTAGATGGAGAATACTAGATCCAACAAAAAGATATACAATATACAAACAGATAACCGCAAATTCACCTAAAAGCAAAGGCCTCACAGCAAAATGTAGCGGTATCCGCAAAAGTAGAGATGATAAGACGCCCTGCCGCGACTACTCAGAGGGTAATTCTTGCAAAACACTGTGGCACAATGGGGGTGAGTTGCCAACTCGTGAATAGTAAATAACATCATACTGTAATCGCAAGTATCCACGAATAATGATTAATCTATCACATGTAATCCGATAGCATAAGTATGACAATGTGAATATGCAACAATCATGTAAAGGCACATCATCAGGGTACTACAACTACATGAAGAAATGCATAACAACATAATCCTGGGTATGGGATGATATAATATAAAATCTCATGCAAAATCATTAGCATAGAAAAACACCAGTGTCCCTCACTGACACATCAAATCCCAAATCCTCAGGCACCGCATCCTTAGATCGGCCCTCACATCCTGTAAGTCTCATGGAACCTGTGTGTCAAACATCAACACCCGAAACATCATGAAAACATATCCCTGTATGTATATGTATATATATATATATAAGTATGAGAATAACAACCCAGTATGTCCACCGAAGATACGTAGAAATCATGGAAAACCTGAGTGTCAAATACCGACACTCGAAACATCATGAAACCCATGTCTAGCATCGACACGTAAATTCTCATAACTCAGGCGCTGTCACCACGACTGGCCCTGACGGTATGTCATACCTTACTCCAGTCAGTATCCCCACGATAACTGTCGAGTCCAAATACAATCACCGATAGGTACTTGCCCACCTTCCAGGCTCATCGTCTGTACCATGAAGATCTTACCGAGGGGAACCGTACCGGGCTCCACCATGTACCCGCATACGGCCCACTCACTCCTCGCATCGGGTATATATCACAAATCTCATAACCGAGAAATCTCATGGTGGACACATCAAAATATCATATCAAGAGAAACCAGGTTTTCAAACAATACACAGTTTCTTGAAAATACCCCCACGGTTCTCAAATCCATAAATCAATGCGTAAAATCCATATAAAACTGATATACGCAACATAAAACATCAATATGAGCATATAAAGGAAAAACCGCTCTTTAAAATGAATCCAGCTTTAAAATATATCATGCAGTTCCCAAAATCCTCCGAAAACAAGTGCAGCATCATAAGAAGTGTAGATGTTATTGTACCAAGGTTTAAGTATCTACATGTAAGAAAATATGTATGATGTATTTAATAAGCACAATAGTCAACGTCTCAATATCGCAAGTCAAAACAATACCACTTAAGGTATATACAACTATAGCAAAATATGTGGGTGTACATGTCAAAATATGTGTGCATGATGTACATGTAGCTGTAATCGAGTATGTGGGTGTACATGTCAATATGTATGCATGATGTACAAGTAGCTATAGCAAGATATACGTGAAATGGAATGAGGGTCACTACCTCAACTATCCCTGCCCAAAGCAATATCATGTATGTATGTGTCCACAGTATTTCGTATGCACAATTGAATAAGAGTTACTACCTCAACTATCCCTATCCACTACCAGATCACGTATGTAGATGGTTTGTGCGTGTCATGGCAATTACTGACGGTGTGGGTGTAGCATACAAATTAGTGCTCGTGCAACATGAACCGTCAATAATGTGTTATATTTAAAGGTACAAGTCAAGGTACCACAGATAATACTACGCAATGACGTTCATATGAAATCAACTAATATGCAATAACATGCAGCTATCATATCATATCCGCCCCGGCGCATAACGCCATATGGGCGATTTCCCCGTAGATGTTAAATCTACCCACCGATGGTCTCGAGCTATGAAAATCTGACCACCTGCTTCCCTTTGTTCGCGGTGTCCGAAGTCCCCGCTTGCGACGATATAAATTCACAAACACATAAACAGAGCTAAAAATCTCAGAAATTGAACAGTATAACGTAAAACTACATTTTAAGCAACGCACCAACACTAAACTAACCCATAAGTATCCGTCTAGTGGCTAACGTGCGTGACGACACTACGAAACCTACCCAAGTACAGCAGCTGCACAAGATCACGATTCATGTCGGATAACGTAACACGCGGACACAAAACACTAGATTATTGGAAAACGATCCCAGATTTTTCATAATGTAAACACTAAAAATTTAAACAGTACCAAACACCATTAAACCATAGCAGATAACTACCTACAAAAATCAAACCCCAACACCTCCCTCCTAACCCGACGTCACCGGAATTCTTGCTTGGGTCGCCGGCCAAAGCCGGTTAGGTGGTCCTCATGTCTCAGGTGGAATCCTAGGGTCACTAGTACAACACTACTATCTTGTTTGGTCAATCAGTAAATTTTCCAGGTCACAGCAGTTCACAGAGGCTCAAGAATGACACAAAAAAGCAACACTTAGCTACCGTTCACTGCGCCTTGACACAGTCAACAAACGCAGCAAGAATACTAAGTATAACTTATAAGAAACGACGGAGGGCTACGGCTGGGTTTTTGGCGAAAAACCCGGTAACGTAATGAACTTGATATCGTTGAAGGAACGTGATACATCTTTTGAAAATATAGTGGCGAAAACTTTTGCTAAAGAGGTCACTCCCTGTGAAGGGATCTCGGCTCTTTCCTCGTCGAATGAGGTGCAGGATATTCCAAACTTAATACCTCGATGCAAAGCAAGAATAATCGACTATAGTGAAGTCATTACCCTGACGCAAACTTTTGTCCAAGGGGTCACTCCCGATGAAGGGATCTCGGCCCTTGCCTCGTCGACTGAGGTTCCGGGCATTCATAACCGAATACCTCGATGCAAAACAAAAATGAACGTCCTTGAAATAACAACTTTTTAAAAATTGTTCCAACAACGTCTTTTAGGTTTATTTTCTTGCATTAGTTCTTTTAATGTGTCCCATCATTTAAATCCTACCATTGCAGAAAACAACCAAAATATGACGTACGCTTATGCCATTCGCATTCGCCACGGGGCCTCGTCATTACCCGTTAGGTTACTTAACTAACGACAGAGCGGGGGCTGGGCTAGCGCGGCTGTAAAACATAAGCAACGTCTAAATAGTTATTATATATATATATACAGCAATGATAGCTAATCCAGATCAAAGATGAACACTTTGGATATACTAGGAACCCGCGATTCGTTCGAGCCTATAACGAAAAGCGGATTACACAGTCGCGATGAATAGCCAATACCCCACCCAAGACCCCTATGGGTGCGGCAAACTACCCGCCAAGTACCCGAAGCGAAGCAACCTCCCTCATCGCCGTGAGTAGGCCACTCGGCACTTCGAGATACCCGGTAGTTTGTGCACCCCCTCCATGGGTCTATCATAGGAGAAAAAACAGTAAAAAGAATTATACAATGACGGCTACAACCCCGACCCGGTTGTGCAGCCATACAAATAATACTACATCAATTTACAAAATTATTACATGAATGAAAGAAAAAGAAACCCTCATCTCACATCCATCCCGGCTATTCATCCGCGACAATCCAACGAGTTCATAATCATAAACCATCAACAACACAGATCACAGATATGTATAACCCCCACTAATCGACGTATAGAGATTAGTAGACGTTCAATACACATATAACATTACATATATAACCATTAGCCAAAGTCTACAGAACATCGACCAAAAATACGGATTTTTGAGCCCCAAAAACAAATTTTTCTTTCTGGAAAATCTGGGCAGAAAAGTCATATTGTAAAAATCCCAAAATACCCATATAAGAACACTGCAGCAAACAGTATCCCCAACCGAGTTAACTCGGCCGCGGTTCCGCGGCATAAGCAAGCTTATGCCGCGGAACCGCGGCGTTTTAGTCGAGTTGGGTGATCATTTTTCTTCAGTATTCTAACAAAAGCCTGAGCCAATTTTTAGTGTATGAATTTTTAATTTTGGAACAATTCTAAAAATCGGCAGAAACTACAAATTTCCGGGGTGTTTTGCGGTTTTTCGTCCGGTCGAAATTCTAAATACTTTGCTAATATGCTAGGGTGTGTTTAGTTAGGCTCTGATACCACTGTTCGGTCCACGTTACCTCTCCCGGTACTTTCGGGGTTGCGGAAACGGTAAAACAAAATTTTTTTCTAAACTTTGTAACATGGACCGTAAAAGCCGGATCTTTGCTAAACAATACACTAGCATCCTAACTAGAGATCAATCTACTCGGTTAGGGGTTATATCTCAACTTGAACTCCTTCTCTTCTTGTTGTTCTTCTCCTTGCTTGATCCGGACTTTGGTCACCTCCGCGGCCTCCTTGAGTCGTAGACGATCCACCCGAGAGATGTGCACCGAGCTCCACCTCGAGCCGAGATAACTAGGTCAAAGAGATTGATAGTCTAAAATCCCTAGGTTGTGTAGAAGTGATGAAGGGATGGATTTGTCTTTGTGAAATCTTTATCTCTCAACACATGAGATCAAAAGTTCAAAACAAGAGGAGGAAGAAGAAGAAGGAGGAAGGTTAGCAACCATGGAGCTTTTCTTTTTTCTTCTCACTTGAAAAAACAAGAGAGAGAATGAGAAAGAAATTATGATATAAAGAAAAGTAACCATGGTTGCAATAATGTAAAAACAACATCATTACAAATCCCATCAAGATAAAGTTTGATGGCTACATTGAAATGACCATTATCATAATCCAAAAGGAAAAACAAAAAGAAAAGAAGAGTGTAGATCCCTCTTGAAAGTCAATGGTCAACACGGTCAATCGGTCAACAAAGTCAAGAGAGGTCAACGGGGTCAAATGGTCAATGCAATTAGCCATCATAAAATTATCACTAAAAGGATTAGTAAATGATGTCCGCGGCTCATAATGGTTTTGACCAAACGAACTGTCAAAACCCTAATGAGTCCGCCTCAAAATGGTTTTGACCGAATCAACTGTCAAAACCCTAATGAGCATGCCACATAACGGTTTTGGCTGAACCAACTGCCAAAACCCTAATGAGGCACCTCCTCCTTCATCACTCCGGAAAACTGTGCATACACACCTGCATCCGCATTCCGTAGAATGCGGATGCGCAGAAGACAAAACAAATCCATCAGTGCAATACTAGGATCCGGCTTAAACCAAAGCCCACTAGCACTGCCTGCCCGAACACCATACGCACACAAGTGTACCCAAGTGATCGCAGCCCTGCCGTAAAACCATACGACCTCTACACGTTTCGCTCAGTGCAGGGAAACTCTCTGTGTGGGACTCTAAAGACTCGACACTACGCTGGCAGTGGGTTTAACCACAGACCGTAAGCGGCACTAGCTGTACGTAACGGTCCCCAGGTTGATGTCGATAAGAAGGCCGATGAGGTAAAGTCATCCGAACTCCTACAGAGCCTGTATGTGACAATCTCCGCACAGTTCGGTCTGTTCGTCTGATACATCGCATGGCGGGCCTAGGGGGCGGTAAACGTCAGTCCCCTAATAGCGGTACAAGTCGTGTCGGAGTGAAGCCCAGAACACCCTGAGATAACACTGGAAACCTACCAGTATATCTCGTTTGCCCTGGCAAGGAACTACTCGTGTAATGGCTCTCCTAGACACAGCGCGATGTCAACCCCCAATACCGGGAGAGACGAATCCTGTCTAACCGTCACTGCCTCCAAGTGCTTCGGGACTGCTCCCAACTACTACCTGTTTGCACGACTCAGTAGAGCCGTGGTAGGGTAGTAATCAAAGAACAGTGGGAACACACTCGAGGCGAAGTGACAGTGTCAAGTCAGCGGACTAAGCTGTACTCATGTCACCTGGGAACTGATAACTGACGATAGGTATAATACCAACCATCAGTTCCCGACGAGTCCTGTCCAGTGTACTCGTAACCTAACGAGCACCCGCATACTATCTCAAGTACGACGTACTAACGGCTGTGGGACAGACCGTATCCCGTGCTGGGATGAGCAGCGCATACGCTAGTCTACTCCGGAGTATCGATGCCCTATCTCGATACTCCTACGACTAGGGACGTGTATAAGGATGTGCTTGTGGATTACCCAGCCCCCACGAGTGTGATCGCCATCACAACGCCGGTAATCAAGCAAAGATCCTAAGGGCTCTACTAATGCGTATAGGTGATATAATAAATAAACACACATGTACACATTAAAGCAGAGACAAACCAAGTAGCATACTACTATATTGAGCAAGATTGTCTGTACAACTGTGAATATCCTAAGCTTCCATCAAGTAATATACATACTAGTATGATACAGTAATGGCCTCTAGGGCATATACACTAACAATCTCCCACTTGCACTAAGGCCATGTACTAGCGTATCGAAGACCTATCATCTCGATCAGCCGCTCGAACTGAGTCTGGGGTAAGGCCTTCGTGAATGGGTCCGCTGTGTTGTCCTTTGTGTCCACTCTCCGTACCTCGATCTCCTGGCGATCAATGATCTCCCTGATTAAGTGATACCGCCTTAAGATGTGCCTGGATTTCTGAAGGGAGCTTGGTTCCTTCGCTAAAGCTAAAGCCCCGTTTTTATCGCAATACAAAGGTATTGGGTCAACAATGGACGGAACCACCTGAAGTTTACTAATGAACTTCTTCATGCACACCGCCTCTTTTGCGGCATCGCTTGCAGCAATGTATTTAGCCTCCATCGTCGAGTCTGCGACGGTATCCTGCTTGGAACTCCTCCAACATACCGCCCCTCCGTTGAGGGTAATACAAAACCCGAGACAGACTTGCTGTCATCTTTGTCACTCTGGAAGCTTGATTCGGTAAAGGACTCGACCCTGAGGTCTCCATTACCGTAAACCAGGAACATTTCCTTAGTCCTTCTCAGGTACTTGAGAATGTTCTTCACTTCTGTCCAGTGGTCCTCCCCTGGGTCTGACTGATACCGGCTTACAGCGCTCAGTGCGTAAGCTACATCTGGTCTTGTACATAGCATCGCATACATTATAGATCCTACCGCCGAAGCGTAGGGTATAGTGCTGATGCGAACCCTCTCCTCGTCAGTCTTAGGAGACATCTTCTTGGAGAGGGTAATTCCGTGCAATGCGAGTATGTTACCGCGCTTGGAACCCTCCATACTAAATCTCTTTAGTACGGTCTCTATGTACCTGGAGTGCGAAAGTCCCAATAGTCTCTTGGATCTATCTCTATAGATCTTGATCCCCAGAATGTACGAGGCGTCACCCAGGTCCTTCATGGAGAATCTTTGTGACAAAAATAGCTTGACCGATTGTAGCACAAGAATGTCATTTCCTATCAAAAGAATGCCGTCCACGTACAAGACAAGGAATACGACAGTCCGTCCTACAATCTTCTTATAGACACAAGGTTCATCCTCGTTCTTGATGAAATCAAATTCCTTGATTGCCTCATCAAAACAGATGTTCCAGCTCCGCGATGCCTGCTTTAATCCACAAATGGATTTAAGCAACTTGCACATCTTCCCGCTGCTCCCACTGTCTACGAAACCTTCTGGTTGATCCATGTAAGCGCACTCTTCCAAACAACCATTTAGGAAAGCCGTTTTAACATCCATCTGCCAGATTTCATAGTCATGGAAGGCAGCAATGGCAAGTAGGATCCGAATGGATTTGAGCATAGCCACCGGAGAAAAAGTTTCGTCATAGTCCAAACCTGGTCTTTGACGAAAACCTTTTGCAACGAGTCTAGCCTTATAGGTTTCCACCAGCCCATCTACACCAAGTTTCCTTTTGTAGATCCATTTGCATCCAACGGGTTTTACCCCAGGTGGAGCAATATCCAAGGTCCACACTTTATTGGCGTACATGGACTCCATTTCGGATTGCAATGCTTCCTGCCACTTATCAGAGTCCCTACTGATAATGGCCTGCCTGAAACTGGTAGGGTCATCTTCTTCCAAGATGCAATCCTCTCAATCCTGTCTATGAGAAAACCGTAGTATCTCTCGGGCGGACGAGAAATCCTACCAGATCTGCGGAGTGGCGGAGGTTCGTTGGTTGTAACTGAATCTAGCGGTTCCACCAAATCTTTTGTTAAAGCTTGTGTTTCTGGAATTTCATCCAGTTCTACCGTGCTGCCACTTATGTTTTTAACAAGAAATTCTTTTTCTAAAAATGTGGCATTTCTTGAAACAATTATCTTCTGTTCCTCTGCATGGTAGAATAGATACCCACTTGAATCTTTTTGGTATCCCACAAACATACACAAAACAGCCCGTGCCTCAAGTTTGTCTGGGTTCTACTTTTTGACATAAGCTGGGCAACCCCAAATCTTAATACGTTTAAGATACAAACTCTTACCACTCCATATTTCTTACGGAGTCTTAGGCATGGATTTGGATAGAACATGATTCAATAGATGTGCTGCAGTTTGAAGTGCATACCCCCAGAATGAAAGAGGTAACTCAGCACTACTCATCATGGAGCGAACCATATCCAATAGGGTACGATTCCTCCGTTCCGAAACACCGTTGTGCTGTGGTGTATAAGGAGGAGTAAGCTGAGAGAGAATACCATTCTCTTTAAAGTAATCTAGGAATTCCGTGCTTAAGTACTCCCCTCCCCTGTCAGACCGGAGGATCTTGATACTTTTGCCTGTCTGGTTCTCTACTTCGTTTATAAATTCCTTGAATTTCTCAAAAGCTTCAGATTTGTGTTTCATCAGATACACATATCGGAACCTAGAGAGATCGTCAGTGAATGTGATGAAGTACGAGAACCTACCCCTTGCATGTATAGACATCGGACCGCATACATCACTATGTACGAGTCCCAAGAGCTCGGTTGCTTTTTCTCCATGTTCGGTGAACGGAGATTTGGTCATCTTCCCTTTGAGACAAGACTGACAAGTTTCATAAGATGAAAACTCGAACGCATTCAAGAGTCCATCTTTATGCAACTTACTCAGTCTTTTCTCTCCGATATGACTAAGTCTACAATGCCACAAGTAGGATTCATTCGTATCTGAATTCTTCCTCTTGCGTGTGTTTTGTATATTGAGAACTGTATTCTGATTTAGAACGTAGATACCATTACACAGTGTACCCGCTGCAACCAGTACCTTATTAAGGTAAATGTTCATGATATTCTTGTCAACAACAAAGTTATATCCATCTTTATCGAGTAAAGAAACTGATATGATGTTGCAAACCATGGATGGTACATAGTAGCAATCGTTCAAAATCATAGTCTTTCCATTTGGCAATACTAGGTGATATTCACTGACGGCTGCCGCATTAACTTGTGCTCCGTTCGCTACTTTGAGCGACATATCACCCGGTGCAACTTTCCTACTTTTCTCAGTCCCTGCAATAAATTACAGATATGAGATCCTGATCCGGTATTAAGTACCCAGGAGGTAGGGCTGACCGTAAAACAGTTCTCAATTACAAGAACACCTGAAGTAGATGCAAAACCATGCTTCTTCTTCAACTGGGTATCCTGGAAATCCATACAATCCCCTTTCCCATGCTCATACTTATGACTGTTGTCACAAGTTAGAGCCGAACCAACGTTCCCCAGCTCCGAATAAGAATTCGGATCGGTCAAGCGATACATTTTATTATCTTGATTAGGGCGTGAAAAGGTTGCTACCTGGAGAGAGAGAAAAGAAACACTCAGCGTGCGCTCTTGCAAGATTAGATTGGTTTATTAGTTTTTCTAACCAGGATGTCTCCCACTGTTTCCTCAAATTCTTTCTTAAAACCTTTTAAAAGAAGAACTAGCCGGGATTTAATTCACGTCACAATACTTGCTTAACCTTTCAGCCAGGCAAGTGTCGGTACTTCGAGGGAGGTTTTCCAACGCTTTCGCGAAGTTCCTTAATTTAAGAACCTCTTTTCCCTGGGGGCGTAGCCCCGCTAACACCTTTCTAGACACCTACTAGGTTTATAGCATTGATTGTTAAGTGAAATAATCTCCCGAGAGTAATCCAACTCATCAGTGGGATCGGGATCCAACTATCATTATGTGATGACCTAGATGGAATCCACTCTAGTCACTACACTCCAGAAGGTATGCTAAATCTGCAAGTTTCAGTTTCTTTAGAAACTCCCGATGTGGTTTTTGCCCCTAGGACCCAGGTGATCTTGACACAGTCAACAAATCAAAGAGTCCTAGTCAAGTTCATCCCGTCGTTATCTTGATTGCATTAAACCCACCTGCATAACCCTTGACACAGTCAACAAGGTTACACAAATATCCTAACCAATCACAATGTATCCAGCAAATAAGCAACACTTAGCTACCGTTCACTGCGCCTTGACACGGTCAACAAACGCAGCACGAATACTAAGTATAACTTATAAGAAACGACGGAGGGCTACGGCTGGGTTTTTGGCGAAAAACCCGTTAACGTAATGAACTTGATATCGTTGAAGGAACGTGATACATCTTTTGAAAATATAGTGGCGAAAACTTTTGCTAAAGAGGTCACTCCCTGTGAAGGGATCTCGGCTCTTTCCTCGTCGAATGAGGTGCAGGATATTCCAAACTGAATACCTCGATGCAAAGCAAGAATAATCGACTATAGTGAAGTCATTACCCTAACGCAAACTTTTGTCCAAGGGGTCACTCCCGATGAAAGGATCTCGGCCCTTGCCTCGTCGACTGAGGTGCTGGGCATTCATAATCGAATACCTCGATGCAAAACAAAAATGAACGTCCTTGCAATAACAGCTTTTTAAAAATTGTTCCAACAACGTCTTTTAGGTTTATTTTCTTGCATTAGTTCTTTTAATGCGTCCCATCATTTAAATCCTACCATTGCAGAAAACAACAAAAATATGACGTACGCTTATGCCATTCGCATTCGCCACGGGGCCCCGTCAGTACCCGTTAGGTTACTTAACTAACGACAGAGCGGGGGCTGGGCTAGCGCGGCTGTAAAACATAAGCAACGTCTAAATAGTTATTATATATATATATACAGCAATGATAGCCAATCCAGATCACAGATGAACACTTTGGATATACTAGGAACCCGCGATTCGTTCGAGCCTGCAACGAAAAGCGGATTACACAGTCGCGATGAATAGCCAATACCCCACCCAAGACCCCTATGGGTGCGGCAAATTACCCGCCAAGTACCCGAAGCGAAGCAACCTCCGTCATCGCCGTGAGTAGGCCACTCGACACTTCGAGATACCCGGTAGTTTGTGCACCCCCTCCATGGGTCTATCCTAGGAGCAAAAATAGTAAATGAATTATACAATCACGGCTACAACCCCGACCCGGTTGTGCGGCCATACAAATAATATTACATCAATTTACAAAATTATTACATGAATGAAAGAAAAAGAAACCCTCATCTCACATCCATCCCGGCTATTCATCCGCAACAATCCAACGAGTTCATATACACAAACCATCAACAACACAAATCACAGATATGTATAACCCCCACTAATCGACGTATAGCGATTAGTAGACGTTCAATACACATATAATATTACAGATATAACCCTTAGCCAAAGTCTACAGAACATCGACCAAAAATATGTATTTTTGAATCCCAAAAACAAATTTTTCTTTCTGGAAAATCTGGGCAGAAAAGTCATTGTAAAAATCCCAAAATACCCATATAAGAACACTGCAGCAAACAGGATCCCCAACCGAGTTAACTCGGCCGCGGAACCGCGGCGCTTTAGTCGAGTTGGGTGATCATTTTTCTTCAGTATTCTAACAAAAGCCTGAGCCGATTTTTAGTGTATGAATTTTTAATTTTGGAACAGTTCTAAAAATCGGCAGAAACTACAAATTTCCGGGGTGTTTTGCGGTTTTTCGTCCGGTCGAAATTCTAAATACTTTGCTAATATGCTAGGGTGTGTTTAGTTAGGCTCTGATACCACTGTTAGGTCCACGTTACCTCTCCCGGTACTTTCGGGGTTGCGGAAACGGTAAAACAAATTTTTTTCTAAACTTTGTAACATGGACCGTAAAAGCCGGATCTTTGCTAAACAATACACTAGCATCCTAACTAGAGATCTATCTACTCGGTTAGGGGTTATATCTCAACTTGAAATCCTTCTCTTCTTGTTGTTCTTCTCCTTGCTTGATCCGGACTTTAGTCACCTCCGCGGCCTCCTTGAGTCGTAGAAGATCCACCCGAGAGATGTGCACCGAGCTCCACCTCGAGCCGAGATAACTAGGGCAAAGAGATTGATAGCCTAAAAGCCCTTGGTTGTGTAGAAGTGATGAAGGGATGGATTTGTCTTTGTGAAATCTTTATCTATCAACACATGAGATCAAAAGATCAAAACAAGAGGAGGGGGAAGAAGAAGGAGGAAGGTTAGCAACCATGGAGCTTTTCTTTTTTCTTCTCACTTGAAAAAACAAGAGAGAGAATGAGAAAGAAATTATGATACAAAGAAAAGTAACCATGGTTGCAATAATGTAAAAACAACATCATTACTAATCCCATCAAGATAAAGTTTGATGGCTACATTGAAATGACCATTATCATAATCCAAAAGGAACAAGAAAATGAAAAGAAGAGTGTAGATCCCTCTTGAAAGTCAATGGTCAACACGGTCAACCGGTCAACAATGTCAAGAGAGGTCAACGGGGTCAAATGGTCAATGCAATTAGCCATCATAAAATTATCACTAAAAGGTTTAGTAAATGATGTCCGCGGCTCATAATGGTTTTGACCAAACGAACTGTCAAAACCCTAATGAGTCCGCCTCAAAATAGTTTTGACCGAATCAACTGTCAAAACCCTAATGAGCATGCCACATAACGGTTTTGGCCGAACCAACTGCCAAAACCCTAATGAGGCACCTCCTCCTTCATCACTCCGGAAAACTGTGCATACACACCTGCATCCGCATTCCGTAGAATGCGGATGCGCAGAAGACAAAACAAATCCATCCGTGCAATACTAGGATCCGGCTTAAACCAAAGCCCACTAGCACTGCCATCCTGAACACCATACGCACACAAGTGTACGCAAGTGATCGCAGCCCTGCCGTAAAACCATACGGCCTCTACACGTTTCGCTCAGTGCAGGGAAACTCTCTGTGTGGGACTCTAAAGACTCGACACTACGCTGGCAGTGGGTTTAACCACAGACCGCAAGCGGCACTAGCTGTACGTAACGGTCCCCAGGTAGATGTCGATAAGAAGGCCGATGAGGTAAACTCATCCGAAAACCTACTGAGCCTGTATGTGACAATCTCCGCACAGTCCGGTCTGTTCGTCTGATACATCGCATGGCAGGCCTAGGGCGCGGTAAACGTCATTCCTCTAATAGCGGTACAAGTCAAGTCGGAGTGAAGCCCAGAACACCCTGAGATAACACTGGAAACCTACCAGTATATCTCGTTTGCCCTGGCCAGGGACTACTCGTGTAATGGCTCTCCTAGACACAGCGCGATGCCAACCCCCAATACCGGGAGAGATGAATCCTGTCTAACCGTCACTGCCTCCAAGTGCTTCGGGACTGCTCCCAACTACTACCTGTTTGCACGAATCAGTAGAGCCGTGGTAGGGTAGTAATCAAAGAACAGTGGGAACACACTCGAGGCGAAGTGACAGTGTCAAGTCAGCGGACTTAGCTGTACTCATGTCACCTGGGAACTGATAACTGACGATAGGTATAATACCAACCATCAGTTCCCGACGAGTCCAGTCCAATATACTCGTAACCTAACGAGCACCCGCATACTATCTCAAGTACGACGTACTAACGGCTGTGGGACAGACCGTCTCCCATGCTGGGATGAGAAGCGCATACTCTAGTCTACTCCGGAGTATCGATGCCCTATCTCGATACTCCTATGACTAGGGACGTGTATAAGGATGTGCTTGTAGATTACCCAGCCCCCACGAGTGTGATCGCCATCACAACGCCGGTAATCATGCAAAGATCCTAAAGGCTCTACTAATGCGTATAGGTGATATAATAATAAACACACATGTACACATTAAAGCAGAGACAAACCAAGTAGCATACTACTATATTGAGCAAGATTGTCTATTCAACTGTGAATATCCCAAGCTTCCATCAAGTAATATACATACTACTATGATACAGTAATGGCCTCTAGGGCATATACACTAACAATGGATGATCCCATATCCATCGGTGTTTGACATCAAGGATGGTGTATGGGTGCTCAGTGGAGGCCGGGTATACTGGACGGACTCGCCGAGAACTCCCAGATGGTATTATACCTCACGTCAGATAGCAGTTCTCTGGTAACACTGGTACATGTTAGTCTGTAGACCCGAGATCGTCATAGAGTCTTGTGTGATTCCCAATGTGCTTTGATTTCCACCTTACCACGTGTAGGGTGTTTTTCGTCACCCCATTGAGATAGGAATATGCGCACGCTTGTCAGGCGTACTACAGATTCCCCCTGCCTAGGATAGACCGGGGTTTATTGATTGTGGGGATCCGAATCTCCGGCAGCCGCGGACTAAGCTGCCGTTAATTACCCCTCGCCTGTGGGGCGAGGGAACCTCCGATTAACGGGTTAAACTGGTCATGCGAACTCAATGTGAAGTGTACATGTGTGTGTTGTTTTGGAGGGGGTTTGGATATATCGGAAGCCACGCAGAGTTTTTATGGGGGTCCCGCTACCCGGATAGCGGGCTGGCGGTCAAGGGAGCTAGCAGCCCCCTTACGGGGTGCGGGGCAGCGCCCCGACCCAAAATTTTTTTAGGGAGGACAGTGTTGTGTAGTGTGTGTGTATCTGTACATATATATACATGTATACATACATAAAAAAAGGGAAAAAGCGCCCAAAGGACGCGTGTGGTCAGCGCCTTGAGCGCTGAGCGCTTAGGTGCTGTGCGCTTAGGCGCAGCGCGCCACGTGTCGGCATGTGGACGCTTTGCGCTTGAGCGCAAGCGCTCCACGTGTCGGCACGTGGATGCTTTGCGCTTGAGCTCAGGGAGCTGGAGCGCAGGCGCGCCACGTGTCGGCACGTGGGCGCTTTGCGCTTGTGCGCCAGGCGCTCGAGCGCTAGCACGCCACGTGTTGGCACGTGGGCGCTTGGCGCTTGAGCGCTGGGCGCTTGAGCACGGGGCGCTTGAGCGCTTGGGCGCCGGCGAGAAAAAGAGGCTTTTAGCTCCAGAAATTCTCGAAAGAGAAATCAGAGTGAAGTTAAACTCCTAAGATGTTTTGGGGTTGATGAAAGGGGTTCTTCTTCTTTCTCCTTTGGTTACTGGATCTTGAAGATCAAGAGATATGAGATTTTAAAAATCTCTTCTTTTTGAGATCTAATGGAAGATCTGAGTTCCCCTTTATAGGTTTTGTGGTGAAAAACTATTTAGTTTTATAAAATGAAAAGTAAAACTCTTGATTTAATTCTAAAGAAAGAAGATGGTTTTGGAACCTTGAGGAAGGAGAAAAGATCTCAGATCTAAAAATTTTTTTGGAGAGAGAAAAAATTTGGGATATTTTCATTATCCTTGCCTTTATAGGCTATACACTTTACACATAGCCCCTTAGGCTTCACAAAATGGCATTTTGCCTATCCCACGGCTCATGTGCCATTTCTTTTTGCACATAAGCCATGGGCTTTACAAAAATTTGGCTTTATGCCTATTTTTCTTACATTTATCCATAAATAAAATAAAAGAAATACAACAAAATTATTTATTACAAAATTTTTATCTTGGAATGGGGGGAGGCCGGCCGCTTCATGTTCGGGCTCGACTCGGGCATGGGCTCACTGGATCTGGGCTTGGGCCTACTCGGCTTGGGGTTGACTTTGATTTTGACTTGGTCAACCGTGGTGTAAATTTTTACCCCAACAAATTGCCCCCCATCAATAAATGCACACCACATATGTGGGTTGTGTGCATGAAATTGATGGATCTTCTTTCATGTGGAGGCGACTTGATTCAGTTCCCACCTTTTAGGAAGCTGGCACTGCCCTTTTTACGACATGGACGGTCGATGCTGCCCTTTTTGCGACTTGGACTGTCGGTTCTGCCCTTTTTGCGACTTGGACGATCGTTGCTTCCCTTTTACCGACGTGGATCGTCGATGTTGCCCTTTTAGCGACGTAGAAGGTCGGTGCTGCCCTTTTGTGACTTGGACGGTCGGTTCTGCCCTTTTTGCGACTTGGACGGTCGGTTCTGCCCTTTTTGCGACATGGACGGTTGGTTCTGCCCTTTTTGCCACTTGGATGGCCGGTTCTGCCCTTTTTGCTACTTGAACGGTCGGTTCTGCCCTTTTTACGACTTGGAAGGTCGTTGATGCCCTTTTAGTGACGTGGACGGTCGGTGCTGCCCTTTTTGCGACTTGGATGGTCGGTTCTGCCCCTTTTGCGACTTGGACGGTCGATGCTGCCCTTTTAGCGACGTGGACGGTCGGTGCTGCCCTTTTTACGACTTGGACGGTCGATGCTGCCTTTTTAGCGACGTGGACGGTCGGTTCTGCCATTTTAGTGACGTGGACGGTTTGTTATGCTCTTTTTGCGACTTGGACGGTCGGTTCTGCCCTTTTTGCGACTTGGACGGTCAGTTTTGCCCGTTTTAAAGACTTGGACGGTCGATGCTGCCATTTTAGCGACGTGGACGGTCAGTGCTGCCTTTTTAGCGACGTGGACGGTCGGTTCTAGATTTGACTTGCCCCGCTTCTTGCGGCGTCAGGGATGAAGTTGACTTGTTTCCGAGGTGGAATTTGATTCTGCCAGGGAGGTCATTGGTTATTTTGCTGACTTGATGTGATTTGGGTTGACATCAGCATCGCTATGCTGAAATATGGTACCAGGAGCGAATCATCATTTGTCATGACAGGATTTGGAGATTTTGGTTTTGGTTTGGCATCAGCATCGCTATACTGGAATATAGTACCAGGAGTGAATCATCATTTGCCGCGAGGGAATTTCCCCCGTTCCCAGTTTAACGACTTAGGGGTCATCTGTTCCCAGTTTAACGACTTAAAAGTCATTTTTTCCCAGTTTAAAGACTTAGGGGTCTATTGGATTGGAGTTTGGAAATTTGGGGTTAGAGTAGGCATCAGCGTTGCTAATACTGAAGCACATGTACAAGGGATCTCGGTCCTTTCCTCGTCGAATGAGGTGCGGGATATATCATATATATCGCTGTGCAAAGCAAAAACCCAAAAGCTGTCAAAAGCAAACCGAGTGTGTAGCATCTGCCAGTTATTGCTAAAGGAGTCACTCCCGGTGAAGGGATTTCGGTCCTTTCCTCATCGAATAAGGTGCAGGGTATATCATATATACCGCTATGCAAAGCAAGAACTGTAGCTACCTCTTTTTATTTTGAAATTCGATTCCACAACATCTTAGGTTTCTTATCTTTCATTAATCACATTAACGAAGTCCCATCATTTAAAAACCTAAACATCACAGATAGATATGACGTACACTTATGCCATCCGCATTCGTCTCCATGTCCCCTCGTGCACCGTTAGGTTAGGTAACTAACGACAGAGCAGGGCAGGGCTAGCGCGGGTGTAAAACATAAGTAACGTCTATATAATATATCATATATACTATATACTATATCTATCACAGAACATCACATGATCGCTTCACAGATATCGCAGCAGAAGAAACATATGAAACATTGGATATACTAGGACGTCCGTGTTTTCAATACGAGCCAGTATAAAACACGGATTCCACGGTCGTGATGAATAGCCAATCCCACACCCCTAGACCCCTACGAGAGCGGCAAGCAACCCTGCCAATTCTAGGGTTAGGAGACCCGGACTCGACTCCTCGAGTTGGTCTCCTACTGGACCCCAGAACCCGGTTACTTGTGCTCCCCTCCTTGGGTCTATCCTAATGCGGAAAAGTAAATAATATACAAAAGGTGATATCTTCCGCTACCTGGAAGTGCCCCAAATAAAAGAATATTACATACAAGTTTTTACATGAATGAAAATGAAAAACACTCATCTCACATAAAAAAACCCGGCTATTCAAACACGACGATCCAATATAACATATCCAGCAACACATAACATCACATGTCATCACTGTAAGTAAGTATGCATACCTCAATTGTCGTTGACGTATACCAACGAAACCGGCGATACGATCATACTACACTTACGGTCACAGAAAAGAAAGTGTAAAACTACAACAGTTGGAATCCGCAACCTCTTTAGACATCACATGCCTAATCAAATGAAATACTTAGACATCACATGCCTAACAGTTATAAATCCCGCATTTTAGTCTCATTATCGAAAACACGTTTCAATATAATATAAAACTAAACCGCTAGATTTATAACATTCATTCAGTTATCTCATAACTGTTTGTGAATTCCAATTATTGTATCACATTCCAGATAAACAGAAAATGTTAAACTTTCCGATCGAACAGTCGAATACCCATGTTTTCCCGATACAGCTCAACACATGAAAACAAGTCTAAAAACATTCTGTTCGTGCCTCAGTAGCAACGGTCCAGCCGTAGAAGGGTCAAGCCAACGCCTCACATGTGGCACGCCGTACTGCCCCAAACCCGAAGGTTCAAAGGGTAGTTCAAGACGTTCACATAATCGAGTTAAGGTTTGTTGTCTTCTAGAGGGTCCATCGCGTTACTTGCACTACTTAGAACGTCGTTAAACTACGGAATAATCCAACACTTGGAAATTTCCCGACAGGGGAAAAGTGGGGTATTTATATCCGGTCGAACTTTTTAACAAATTCAAAAATTATCCGGAAATACACAAAGACGAAGTTTGATAATCCGGTCGAAACACCGAAGCTCTAAAGCAACCCTAGAAAATACAACTCTTGAATAATTATTTAAAATACCCATAAAACTCAGCACCAGAAAAGAAGAATTACTGTGCGAACAATATTGCGCAATATGAACAGTAGGCGGCAGAACCGCGGCAGAAGCCATGCTTCTGCCGCGTTTCCGCGGCTGTTTAGATGCATCATGAGCTCGTGTTTCACCATAATTCTTAGATCTTCATGCTGAATTTTTTAGGCATTTTTAATCTGGAAAAATCCCAGATTTTAGAAAAAGTCCAGAGAGCACTCGGGTTTTAGGGTTTCCGGTTCGTTCGGGTTTCAAACGTCGTCTAGACTTCGTCTAAGGCTCTAGCCAGGCTCTGATACGAGTGAAAGGTTCCTAGGCACCCTATAGTGGTCTCACAAGGCATCAACCATTCCAATTTACAAAAATTATGGTGCCGAGAAACCCTAATACGGATCGTCGGCTAGAATCCAAGGCGAAAAACGAATCTAGTTAACATTTTAACTAAAGGAGAGAGGCTACAACCTTTGTAGATCCGGTTCTCCACTTCCTTAGCTCCACGTAGGTGTCCTCTCACTGTCCATCTTGAATCCTAGACTCAATCGTCGGCTTCATCGGGAAAACGAGCGGGCAATGTCGTCGGCTTCGTGCCGAAGATGATCTACGTCGAGGTTGCACAAGTTCAAGCTCCAACTTCACCAAGTTGTGAAACTTGTGAAGAAAACACCCAAAACAACTTGGAAAGAGGTAGAGGGTGAAGAAATAGGAGGTGGGTTCACTTTAGAATTGGATTTCTCACTTTAGATCTCAAGTTGCCATTGATGGCATCAAGGTTTCTTTCTTGAAGAAGAAGGTCAAGAAGAAGAAAGAATATGATAAGTCTTGAATTAAAATAAAAATAATTCAATACTTATCATAAGCAAACCATAGTTGAGTGTAGAGACTAGACCATGGTTAGTTGGATAGGTTAGGGTTAAGCAAGAAGACAAGAATGGTTAAGAAGTCAAAGCTTCATGAAGCTTCAACTAAAAACCAACTTCACCACCATTCTTATCTCAATCTTTTCTAAATGAACAAATAAATAAATAAATGAATAAGCAAAACCCTAATTATCACCTAACCATGGTTTAATTCTTCAAACTTAACCAAATGATCAAGCATCATCAAACATGATACAAATATGTGCACAAAAGTATATCACATATACAACTTGCACATCAAGTGAGAAAATCCTTTTAAAATGAACCAATACTAGTTAATGCAAAGTAATATATCAAATATATAATTATACATTAAATCATTAAATCAACATTTGATTCAATGATCCGGTCACGTCGCACATAACCGACCAGTATCCAATGTATCGATTTATCGAATCAATGATTCGATAACTAGGTCATATCGAATATAACCAATCGAAACATTTATCGCGAGAATGAAATGCGGTATCACATACACGCATTATTCTCGCTCCCGCACATATCTCATATGCGCCCCTATTTCGTTTCGCTTGAGCTAGGAAACCTCTGTGTAGGACTCTAAAGACTCGTCAATACGCCGGTAGCAGATGATGATCATATCAAGCACCCACAAGCCGCAAGCGGTCTGCTAAACGTAACGGCCATCCGGGTATTGAGCGATCAGAAGATCGACGAGCTAGTCCGCTCACACTCCTGTGAATCCAACCAGTAACACTTACCGTACAGTCCGGTCTGTTCGTCTGATACGTCGCATATCAAGTCTAGGGGTGGTAAACGTCAGACCCCAATAACCGATAAGTCGTGCCGATGTGAGGCTCATAACGGGTCGAGAAACTACTGGTAACACTTACCAGCAAATCTCTGATCAGCCCTGGCCAGGGACTTCCCTGTTACGGCCAATCGAGCACAGCGCAACATCAACCCCCAATACCGGGAGAGACGAAACCCCTCCTATCGCTCATTGCCTCCATGTGACTCGGGACTGTACCCAAAGAACACCGTTTTGCACGCCCTCATGGACGTGCTAAGGTGGAGATCAAAGCACAGTGGGAATCATACAAGACTCTATGACGATCTCGGGTCTACAGACTAACCTGCACAAGTGTCACCTGAGAACTGCCATCTGACGTGAGGTATAATACCATCTGGGAGTTCTCGGCGAGTCCGTCCAGTGTACCCAGTCTCCACTGAGCACCCGTATACCATCTCTGATGTCAAACACAAATGGATATGGGATCATCCATCGCCCATCTCATGGGTCGAGAAGCGTATATGCTAGTCTACTCTGGTATATCGATGCCCCGTCTCGATACACCCACGACTAGGGACCTTGAAGGATGTACTTATGGACTACCATGTCCCCACTAGTATGATCTGCATCATAGTCCAGGTAGTCAAGTACACATCCTAAGGGCTTTACCAATATGTAACCATAAGACAGTTTAAAGAGACTAGTGTACATGTTAAGATAAAGAGTAACCAGATAGCATACTATCATATCGAGCAAGAAAGTCATCTCTATATATGTCCAAGCATCCAATATAATATACATCATCTGTACAATACTGGCCTCTAGGGCATATATACAACTAACAATCTCCCACTTGCACTAGGGCCAGCTGCTGTAGTATCGCATACCGAGCATCCCGAAGAGTCTCTCAAACTGTATCTGGGGAATGGCCTTCGTGAGTGGATCCGCCGTGTTGTTCATCGTGTCAATCCTCCTGACCTCGATCTCCCGGCGATCAACTATCTCCCGGATCAAGTGATACCGCCTCAGAATATGCCTAGATCGCTGATGGGACCTGGGTTCCTTGGCCAAAACTACCGCTCCATTGTTATCTCAATACAAAGGTATTGGACGCTCAATGGATGGAACCACTCCAAGTTCAGTAATGAACTTCTTGATCCAGACAGCCTCTTTGGTAGCATCGTTGGCAGCGATGTATTCAGCCTCCATCGTCGAGTCTGCCACGGTTTCCTGCTTGGAACTCTTCCAGCTAACCGCCCCTCCGTAAAGGGTAAAGACAAAGCCCGACTACGACTTAGAGTCGTCCTTATCACTCTGGATGCTCGAATCGGTAAAGGACTCCACTTGGAGCTCTCCGTTACCATACACCAAGAACATATCTCTAGTCCTTCGTAAGTACTTGAGAATGCTCTTCACAGCTGTCCAGTGACTCTCTCCAGGATCAGCTTGATACCTGCTCACTACACTTAGTGAGTATGCTACATCAGGTCTGGTACATAGCATCGCATACATGATAGAGCCTACTGCCGAAGCATAGGGTATCCCTTGCATGCGAGCTCTCTCCAAATCAGTCTTGGGAGACATCTCTTTGGAGAGAGTGACTCCAGAGATCGTGGGCAAGTTCCCACGCTTGGACTCTTCCATACTAAACCTCTTTAGTATGGTGTCAATGTACCTGGATTGGGACAATCCCAAAATCCGTTTGGATCTATCTCTATAGATCCTAATTCCCAATATGCAGGAGGCATCACCAAGATCTTTCATTGAGAATCTTTGTGATAAGAAGAGCTTGACCGATTGCAGCTTAGGAATATCATTTCCTATCAAGAGTATGTCGTCCACGTACAATACGAGGAAGACAACCTTACTCTCTGCCACCTTCTTGTAGATACAAGGTTCATCTGGATTTTTGACGAAATCAAACTCATTGATAACGACGTCAAAGCAGATGTTCAAACTCCGCGATGCTTGCTTTAATCCATAAATGGATTTAAGCAGCTTGCACACCTTGCCGCTGCTCCCACTGTCTACGAAGCCCTCTGGCTGAATCATGTACACGCACTCTTCTAAATCACCATTTAGAAAGGCGGTCTTAACATCCATTTGCCAGATTTTGTAATCATGATAAGCAGCGATGGCAAGCATGATCCGGATGGATTTAAGCATAGCCACTGGAGAAAAGGTCTCGTCATAGTCCACACCTGGTCTTTGACGAAAACCCTTTGCTACAAGTCTAGCTTTGAAAGTCTCCACTTTCCCATCTACACCAAGTTTCTTCTTGAAGATCCACTTGCTCCCAATGGGTTTTACCCCTTCAGGAGCAACGTCCAAAGTCCATACTTTGTTGGTGTACATGGATTCCATCTCGGACCGCATAGCATCCAGCCATTTCACCGAGTCCCCACTCGTGATGGCCTGCTCGAAACTAGTTGGGTCATCATCCTCCATGATGCAATCCTCGCTCCCACCATCCATGAGAAAACTGTAGTATCTCTCAGGTGGGCGAGGAACCCTACTAGATCGGTGGAGAGGCTGGGGTTCATCGGGAACTACGGAATCCTCTGGTTCCACCAGATGTTCTGTTGTAGCTTCTGCAGCTGGAACCTCTTCCAGTTCTACTTCATGACCACTAATCTCTTTTTCAAGAAATTCCTTTTCTAAAAAGGTGGCATGCCGAGAAACAAACACTCTTTGTTCCTCAGGGTGGTAGAAGATATACCCTCGCGAATGTTTGGGATATCCAATAAACTTACGCAGAATGGACCCTGCCGCGAGTTTGTCCGGATTTTGCGTTTTTACATAGGCCGGACAACCCCATATCTTAACATAATTAAGACATGGTCTCTTTCCTTTCCATATCTCATATGGAGTGGTTGGCACGGTTTTGGTGGGAACCATATTCAATAGGTCTGCAGTTGTTTCCAGTGCATATCCCCAGAAGGAAATAGGTAACTCAGCTGTGCTCATCATAGAGCGCACCATATCTAATAGGGTGCGGTTCCTCCGTTCTGATACACCGTTGTGCTGTGGTGTATATGGAGGAGTCAGCTGAGAGAGAATCCCATTCTCTTTTAAGAAGTCCAGGAATTCATTGCTTAAGTATTCTCCTCCTCGATCAGATCATAGGATTTTAATACTTTTTCCGGTTTGGTTCTTAACTTCTTGTTTATATTCTCTAAATTTCTCAAAAGCTTCTGATTTGTGTTTCATCAGGAACACATATCCGAATCTAGAGAGATCGTCAGTGAATGTAATGAAGTATGAAGAACCATCCCTGGCATGTGTAGACATGGGACCGTATACATCACTATGTATCAGTCCCAAGAGTTCGGTAACTCTTTCTCCGTGTCCCGTAAACGGAGTTTTGGTCATCTTGCCTTTGAGACATGACTGGCAAGTGTCATAAGATGAAAATTCGAAAGGTTTCAAATATCCATCCTTATGCAACTTAGCCAGTCGTGTCACATTGATGTGACTCAGTCTACAATGCCACAAGTAGGATTCGTTCAGTTCTGAACTCTTCCTCTTGTGTGTGTTTGTTATGCTCAGAACTGTTGATTGATTTAGAACATAAATGCCATTGCACAACGTGCCTGATCCAACCAACTTTTGGTTACGGAAAATATTCATAACATTATCCTGTAATACAAAATTATATCCCTCTTTTCTTAATAAAGAAACCGATATAATGTTGCATATCAGGTTTGGCATGTAATAGCATTCATTCAGAACCAATGTATTACCAGTTGGTAATACAAGTTGATATTCCCCGACAGTCTTAGCTGTAACAATTGCACCATTTCCAACTCTAATGACTTTATCACCTTCTCCAAGTTCTCTACCTTTCCTGAGCCCATGTAACTGATTACATATATGGGATCCTGACCCGGTATCTAATACCCAGGACGTAGAGCAAATGGAGAAACAGTTCTCAGTAACGAACACACCCGAAGAAAATGCATCAACATGTACTTTCTTCAATCGGGTGGCATGGGAATCCTGGTATTCCCCTATATCCTGTTCATTCCTATAACTCTTATAAGAAAGAACGGAACCAACGTTCCCCAGCACAGTATAACATGCGGGTTCGGTCAATACATCCATATTATTATCTTCATTAGGGCATGAAATGGTCGCTACCTGGAGAGAGAGAGAAGAAAACACTTTAGCGTATGCTCGTGCAAGATCAGATTAGTTATTATCTTATCTAATCAGGATGGCTCCCACTGCTTTTTATCAAATCTTCCTTCAAACCCTAAAAGGAAAGACTAGCCGGGATTAATTACACACTACAAGTTCGCCAATCTTTCAGCCAGGCCAGTGTCGGTACTTTGAGGGAGGTCCCCCGTGCTTTCGCACGAACCTAATTAATGTAAACCTCGTTTTCCCAGAAGCGTAACCCCGTTGACACCTTTCTAGACACCTACTTGATCAGCTAATTGCAATGTGTAAAACTCTCCCAGGAGTAACTCTTACTCGCAGTTGGTATCGGGATCCAACTATCTCATAAAAGGTATGCAATCTCATTGCAAATTTCAACACTTGAAATTCCCGATAATACTTTTGCCCCTAGCGTCCTATGACCTTGACGCAGGCCAACAAACCATAGTGCGCTAGTCAAGTTCAACCCGTCATTTCCTGATCGAATTAAACCCACCCGTACGACCCTTGACGCAGGCCAACAAAGTCGCACGACTACCCTAATCCAATCTGCATCATATGCATAAGCAGATAAATACTAGTTAGCTACCGCACACTACGCCTTGACGCAGGCCAACAAACGTAGCACGAATACTAACTACTACTCATCTGAAATGACGGAGGGCTACGCCAGGTTTTTCTGAAAACCATGAGCGTAATGAACTTAATATCGTTGTAGAATCAAATGAAGTTTTGAAATGGAGTGATTTTGAGGCTTTTCTAGTTTTGCTAAAGGAGTCACTCCCGGTGAAGGGATCTCGGTCCTTTCCTCGTCGAATGAGGTGCGGGATATATCATATATATCGCTGTGCAAAGCAAAAACCCAAAAGGAGTCAAAAGCAAACCGA
This sequence comes from Agapanthus africanus, assembly GCA_030015575.1. Lineage (NCBI taxonomy): Eukaryota > Viridiplantae > Streptophyta > Magnoliopsida > Asparagales > Amaryllidaceae > Agapanthus > Agapanthus africanus. The sequence goes on from JASDDO010000014.1 coordinate 340,455,948, forward strand.
GTGTGTAGCATCTGCCAGTTATTGCTAAAGGAGTCACTCCCGGTGAAAGGATCTCGGTCCTTTCCTCATCGAATAAGGTGCAGGGTATATCATATATACCGCTATGCAAAGCAAGAACTGTAGCTACCTGTTTTTATTTTGAAATTCGATTCCACAACATCTTAGGTTTCTTATCTTTCATTAATCACATTAATGAAGTCCCATCATTTAAAAACCTAAACATCACAGATAGATATGACGTACACTTATGCCATCCGCATTCGTCTCGATGTCCCCTCGTGCACCGTTAGGTTAGGTAACTAACGAAAGAGCAGGGCAGGGCTAGCGCGGGTGTAAAGCATAAGTAACGTCTATATAATATATCATATATACTATATACTATATCTATCACAGAACATCACATGATCGCTTCACAGATATCGCAGTAGAAGAAACATATGAAACATTGGATATACTAGGACGTCCGTGTTTTCAATACGAGCCAGTATAAAACACGGATTCCACGGTCGTGATGAATAGCCAATCCCACACCCCTAGACCCCTATGAGAGCGGCAAGCAACACTGCCAATTCTAGGGTTAGGAGACCCGGACTCGACTCCTCGAGTTGGTCTCCCACTGGACCCCAGAACCCGGTTACTAGTGCTCCCCTCCTTCGGTCTATCCTAAAGCGGAAAAGTAAATAATATACAAAAGGTGACATCTTCCGCTACCTGGAAGTGCCCCAAATAAAAGAATATTACATACAAGTTTTTACATGAATGAAAATGAAAAACACTCATCCCACATAAAAACCCCCGGCTATTCAAACACGACGATCCAATATAACATATCCAGCAACACATAACATCACATGTCATCAACGTAAGTAAGTATGCATACCTCAATTGTCGTTGACGTATAGCAACGAAACCGGCAATACGATCATACTACACTTACGGTCACAGAAAAGAAAGTGTAAAACTACAACAGTTGGAATCCGCAACCTCTTTAGACATCACATGCCTAATCAAATGAAATACTTAGACATCACATGCCTAACAGTTATAAATCCCGCATTTTAGTCTCATTATCGAAAACACTTTTCAATATAATATAAAACTAAACCGCTAGATTTATAACATTCATTCAGTTATCTCATAACTGTTTGTGAATTCCAATTATTGTATCACATTCCAGATAAACAGAAAATGTTAAACTTTCCGATCGAACAGTCGAATACCCAAGTTTTCCCGATACAGCTCAACACATGAAAACAAGTCTAAAAACATTATGTTCGTGCCTCAGTAGCAACGGTCCAGCCGTAGAAGGGTCAAGCCAACGCCTCACATGTGGCACGCCGTACTGCCCCAAACCCGAAGGTTCAAAGGGCAGTTCAAGACGGTCACATAATCGAGTTAAGGTTTGTTGTCTTCTAGAGGGTCCATCGCGTTACTTGCACTACTTAGAACGTCGTTAAACTACGGAAAAATCCAACACTTGGAAATTTCCCGACAGGGGAAAAGTTGGGTATTTATATCCGGTCGAACTTTTTAACAAATTCAAAAATTATCCGGAAATACACAAAGACGAAGTTTGATAATCCGGTCGAAACACCGAAGCTCTAAAGCAACCCCAGAAAATACAACTCTTGAATAATTATTAAAAATACCCATAAAACTCAGCACCAGAAAAGAAGAATTACTGTGCGAACAATATTGCGCAATATGAACAGTAGGCGGCGGAACCGCGACAGAAGCCATGTTTCTGCCGCGTTTCCGCGGCTGTTTAGATGCATCATGAGCTCGTGTTTCACCATAATTCTTAGATCTTCCTGCTGAATTTTTTAGGCATTTTAAATCTGGAAAAATCCCAGATTTTAGAAAAAGTCCAGAGAGCACTCGGGTTTTAGGGTTTCGGGTTCGTTCGGGTTTCAAACGTCGTCTAGACTTCGCCTAAGGCTCTAGCCAGGCTCTGATACGAGTGAAAGGTTCCTAGGCACCCTATAGTGGTCTCACAAGGCATCAACCATGCCAATTTACAAAAATTATGGTGCCGAGAAACCTTAATACGGATCGTCGGCTGGAATCCTAGGCGAAAAACGAATCTAGTTAACATTTTAACTAAAGGAGAGAGGCTACAACCTTTGTAGATCCGGTTCTCCACTTCATTAGCTCCACGTAGGTGTCCTCTCGCTGTCCATCTCGAATCCTAGACTCAATCGTCGGCTTCATCGGGAAAAGGAGCGGGCAATGTCGTCGGCTTCGTGCCGAAGATGATCTACGTCGAGGTTGCACAAGTTCAAGATCCAACTTCACCAAGTTGTGAAACTTGTGAAGAAAACACCCAAAACAACTTGGCAAGAGGTAGAGGGTGAATAAATAGGAGGTGGGTTCACTTTAGAATTGGATTTCTCACTTTAGATCTCAAGTTGCCATTGATGGCATCAAGGTTTCTTTCTTGAAGAAGAAGGTCAAGAAGAAGAAAGAATATGATAAGTCTTGAATTAAAATGAAAATAATTCAATACTAATCATAAGCAAACCATAGTTGAGTGTAGAGAATAGACCATGGTTAGTTGGATAGGTTAGGGTTAAGCATGAAGACAAGAATGGTTAAGAAGTCAAAGCTTCATGAAGCTTCAACTAAAAACAAACTTCTCCACCATTCTTATCTCAATCTTTTCTAAATAAATAAATGAACAAATAAATAAATAAATGAATAAGCAAAACCCTAATTATCACCTAACCATGGTTTAATTCTTCACACTTAACCAAATGATCAAGCATCATCAAACATGATACAAATATGTGCACAAAAGTATATCACATATACAACTTGCACATCAAGTGAGAAAATCCTTTTAAAGTGAACCAATGCCAGTTAATGCAAAGTAATATATCAAATATTTAATTATACATTAAATCATTAAATCAACATTTGATTCAATGATCCGGTCACGTCGCACATAACCGACTAGTATCTAATGTATCGATTTATCGAATCAATGATTCAATAACTAGGTCATATCGAATATAACCAATCGAAACATTTATCGCGATAATGAAATGCGGTATCACATACACGCATTATTCTCGCTCCCGCACATATCTCATATGCGCCCCTATTTCGTTTCGCTTAAGCTAGGAAACCTCTATGTAGGACTCTAAAGACTCGTCAATACGCCGGTGGCAGATGATGATCATATCAAGCACCCACAAGCCGCAAGCGGTCTGCTAAACGTAACGGCCATCCGGGTATTGAGCGATCAGAAGATCGACGAGCTAGCCCGCTCACACTCCTGTGAATCCAACCAGTAACACTTACCGTACAGTCCGGTCTGTTCGTCTGATACGTCGCATATCAAGTCTAGGGGTGGTAAACGTCAGACCCCAATAACTGATAAGTCGTGCCGATGTGAGGCTCATAACGGGTCGAGAAACTACTGGTAACACTTACCAGCAAATCTCTGATCAGCCCTGGCCAGGGACTTCCCTGTTACGGCCAATCGAGCACAGCGCAACATCAACCCCCAATACCGGGAGAGACGAAACCCCTCCTATCGTTCATTGCCTCCATGTGACTCGGGACTGTACCCAAAGACCACCGTTTTGCACGCCCTCATGGACGTGGTAAGGTGGAGATCAAAGCACAGTGGGAATCACACAAGACTCTATGACAATCTCGGGTCTACAGACTAACCTGCACAAGTGTCACCTGAGAACTGCCATCTGACGTGAGGTATAATACCATCTGGGAGTTCTCGGCGAGTCCGTCCAGTGTACCCAGTCTCCACTGAGCACCCGTATACCATCTCTGATGTCAAACACCAATGGATATGGGATCATCCATCGCCCATCTCATGGGTCGAGAAGCGTATACGCTAGTCTACTCTGGTATATCGATGCCCCGTCTCGATACACCCACGACTAGGGACCTTGAAGGATGTACTTATGGACTACCATGTCCCCACTAGTATGATCTGCATCATAGTCCACGTAGTCAAGTACACATCCTAAGGGCTTTACCAACATGTAACCATAAGACAGTTTAAAGAGACTAGTGTACATGTTAAGATAAAGAGTAACCAGATAGCATACTATCATATCGAGCAAGAAAGTCATCTCTATATATGTCCAAGCATCCAATATAATATACATCATCTGTACAATACCGGCCTCTAGGGCATACATACAACTAACAGGTGCACTTTCTCCTTAGGAGTCGTGAGGACTCCTAAGTGTGTTCTTCATTTATGAGTCGTAAGGATCCCACAAAGGTTTGTTCTCTACATGTATTGTGAGGACACATGAGTGGGTCTTCTTAATGGAGCATAATTCCAAAGGCGGAGACCAGCCGCGTAACCGGTGATCGCAGTGGGGCATGAGTGTGATGAGAATTATTTGAGCCCGTGGATTGTATATGGTAGTCAATTTGGGGACTAACCGTAGGGCTGGGAAAATTTTAAGAAATTGGATTTGGTTGGCGTCTGCATCGCTACACTGGAATATGGTACCAGGAGCGACTCATCATTCGCCGTTTGGGGACTTGGAATTTGGGTCTTATTTGGCATCAGCCTTGCTGCACTGGAATAATGCCAGGAGCAACTCATCATTTGCTTTGGGAGGACTTGGGATTTGGGTTTTTGGTCGGCATCGGCACCGCTAACACTGAAGAGAAATTCCAGGAGCGACTCATCATTTGCCGTTGCCCGTTGGGGAAAGATGGCTTAGGAGACAGGTTTGGGTCCTTATCAACTAAGGCTTTTCAATTTTATGAGCCGTGAGGGTCTCATAAAAGCATTTTCTCCCTACGAGTCGAGAGGATCTCGCAGGTGTATGTTCTCCTTAGGAATCTTGAGGATTCTTAAGTGTGTTGCTCCTTTGTGAGTCGTAAGGATCTCGCGCAGGGGTTTTCTCCTCACAAGGTCGAGAAGACTTTGCGAGTGTATTTCATCTCTTTTCACGAGTTTGCGCCGTTTCGGGTTTTCACAAACTCCCCGGTAGTCCTGCTGTTTTTACTCACAGAGCCCTTTCAGGTTTTCATCCGTGCCCGTTTTGCTTGTGGACATACCTTTCTTTTCTTTTTTCTTTTTTTTTTCCTCATTTTTTTGCCGCTGGTGGGACTTTAAAAGTAGTCTCACAGGCAGGATTAGGGAGCGATAGGGGTCATTTACGCCCGTGGATTGTATACGGTTTTGCAGGATGTATGATCCAGACCGTAGGGCTGGTGTGCTCAATTCGCCTGCGACTTGGAGCATTCACGTGTAGTATTTCTTGAGATATCGGCCATAGATGGGTGGCATGGGCCTTTCTCACTCGGCACTTATTAGTTGGTAGGATCCTTCGTAGAACACTTTCTCGATGACGTATGGTCCTTCCCAGTTTGGCTCGAATTTTCCCTTGGCATGTCGATTGGAGATGATCGGTCTTTTGAGGACCAACACCAATTCACCTTTCTTGAAAGCGCGGAGACGGGTTATTTTGTCATAGTCCCGTGACATTTGGGCTCGGTATAGCTCCATATTTTGCTGCACCGCGAGCCTCTTTTCGTCGAGGGCATCAAGCTCTTCAAGTCGAAGGAGCACGTTTTCCTCCTCCGTCAACTCGTGCTGAACGGCCATTCTTAAGCTTGGAACATCGACTTCGAGGGGGAAGACCGCCTTGTAATTCCATGCTACCCTTCCCCGGTTCTTACGGGGTTGTGGAAGTGGTGAAAAACGATTTTCAAGAGGGTGGTAACATGGACTACCAATACGGATCATTGTTAAACTACTAACTAACAACCTAACTTGAGTTTACCTACTCGGTTAGGAGGCTATACCTATCTTGAATTCCTTCGTCTTCAACTCTTCCCGATGTACGGATCGGCCTCACCTCGTCGTCTCCTTGCGCCGAAGATGGATCCACCCGAAAGCTTCAACCTTTGGCTTCTTCTTCGAACTTTGAAGAAACTAGATCACTTGGCTTGCTAGGCCTTGTGAACTAGAATGAGTAGAGGAATATTTTGGTGTCTTTTTATTTCTAAGGCAATGAGTCTCAACACATGAGAATGGTTTGCCTTGAGCTAGAGAGAGCAAGAGGAAGAAGGAGAGAGCTTGAGAATGAGAGAGCTCAAGAGAGAGAAAGCCAAATGAAAAGTAAGCAACTCTTTTCTCATCCAACCTCTCATAATCCAAAAAGCATCATGAGCCATATTGATAATCAAGTATTATGTGATGGTTCATATCATATCAAAGGCAATATCATTTTCATGCACTCATTTTGCAAACCACAACAACCAAGCAAAAGTCTTTGCATGAAAAATGACAACCATTGTAATGATGATGGTCAACTAGTCCAACCTAGTCAACCGGTCATCAAAGTCAATAAGTCAACAAAGTCAACCCTTCAACAACCATGTCACTATAATACATAATTAATATTATTGCTAATCGTATATCTTATTCTCATTAGGGTTTAGTCAAAAGTCAATAGTCAATAGTCAACAGTCAACAGTCAACAACCCCAATGAGAATCCTCTACCTCTGTCTCTTTGTTAACTGTGCATACACACCCGCATCCGCATTCCGAGGAACACGAATACAAACGAGATAAAACCAATCCCAAAACATACACTAGGATCTGGCTTAAACAAAATCCCGCTAGTGTTAACTGTCCGGACACTGTACGTGCACAAGTGCACGGATGTGACCGAACCCTATCGCAAAACCATGCGACCTATCGCAAAACCATGCGACCTCTACTCTTTTGCCTAAAGGCGAATAGCTTTCTGTGTGGGACTCTAAAGACTCGACACTACGCTGGCAGTGGGTTTAACCACAGACCGCAAGCGGCACTAGCTGTGCGTAACGGTCCCCAGGTAGATGCCGACAAGAAGACTGACGAGGTGAAACCCATCTGAACTCCTACTGAGTCTGAATGTGACAATCTCCATACAGTCCAGTCTGTTAGTCTGATACATCGCATGGCGGGCCTAGGGGGCGGTAAACGTCCGTCCCCTAATAGCGGTACAAGTCGTGTCGGAGTGAAGCCCAGAACACCCTGAGATAACACTCGAAACCTACCAGTATATCTCGCTTGCCCTTGCCAGGGACTACTCGTGTAATGGCTCTCCTAGACACAACGCGATGTCAAACCCCAATACCAGGAGAGATGAAGCCTGTCTAACCATCACTGCCTCCAAGTGCTTCGCGACTGCACCCAAATACTACCTGTTTGCACGACTCCTTTGAGCCGTGGTAGGGTAGTAATCAAAGTACAGTAGGAATACACTCGAGGAGAAGTGACAGTGTCAAGTCAGCAGACTAAGCTGTACTCATGTCACCTAGGAACTGATAACTGACGATAGGTATAGTACCAACCAACAGTTCCTGACGAGTCCTGTCCAGTGTACTCGTAACCCAACAAGCACCCGCATACTATCTCCAGTACGATGTTCTGATGGCTGTGGGACAGACCATCTCCCCTGCTGGGATGAGAAGCGCATACGCTAGTCTACTCCGGAGTATCGATGCCCTGTCTTGATAGTCCTACGACTAGGGACCTGTATAAGGATGTGCTTATAGATTACCCAGCCCCCACGAGTGTGACTGCCATCACAACGCTGGTAATCAAGCAAAGATCCTAAGGGCTCTACTAATATGTACGATATGCTAAAAGAAACACATGCACATATTTGAGTAGAAACAAACCAAGTAGCATACTACCATTTTGAGCAAGATTGTATTTACAACTGTGAATATCCCAAGCTTCTATTAAGTAATATACAAGCTAGTATGATACAGTAATGGCCTCTAGGGCATATACACTAACAATCTCCCACTTGCACTAAGGCCATGAACTGGCGTATCGTAGACCTATCATCTCGATTAGCCGCTCGAACTGAGTCTGGGGTAAGGCCTTCGTGAGTGGATCAACAGTGTTATCTTCTGTATTTACTCTCTTCACCTCGATCTCCCGGCGATCTACGATCTCCCTGATCAGGTGGTACCGCCTCAAAATGTGCCTGGACTTCTGATGGGACCTGGGTTCCTTTGCTAAAGCTATAGCGCCGTTGTTGTCACAATACAACGGTATTGGATCAACACTGGTAGGAACCACCTGAAGCTCCGTGAGGAACTTCTTCATCTAGACAGCTTCCTTTGCGGCATCGCAAGCAGCTATGTACTCCGCTTCCATAGTTGAGTCGGCAACGGTTTCCTGCTTGGAACTCTTCCAGCAAACCACCCCTCCATTGAGGGTAAAGACATAACCCGACAAAGACTTGGAGTCATCCCTGTCACTCTGGAAGCTGGAGTCAGCAAAGGCCTCGATCTGGAGGTCTTTTCCGCCATATACCAAGAACATCTCCTTAGTCCTTCTCAGGTACTTGAGAATGTTCTTTACTGCTATCCAGTGTTTCTCCCCTGGGTTCGACTGATACCGGCTTACAACGCTCAATGCGTATGCTACATCTGGTCTGGTACACAACATCGCATCCATAATAGATCCTACCGCAGATGCATAGGGTATTGATGACATGCGAGCCCTTTCCAAATCAGTATTGGGAGACATCTCTTTGGAGAGGATGATTCCATGACAAGCCGATAGATTACGGCGCTTGGAATCTTCCATACTGAATCGTTTCAATATGGTGTCGATGTACCTTGACTGTGAAAGTCCCAACATCCTTTTAGATCTATCACGATAGATCAGGATCCCCAGAATGTAGTTGGCATCGCCCAGGTCCTTCATGGAGAACCTCTGTGACAAGAATCCTTTGACTGATTGTAACATAGGAATATCATTTCCTATTAGGAGAATGTCATCGACGTACAAGACGAGGAATACCACACTTCTCCCTACAATCTTACTACAAATGCATGGTTCATCTGGGTTTTTGACAAAGTTGAATTCTTTGACAGTATCATCAAAGTAGATGTTCCAACTCCACGATGCCTGCTTGAGTCCATATATGGACTTGAGCAACTTGCACACTTTACCACTGCTCCCACTCTGAATAAATCCTTCTGGCTGATCCATATAGACGCACTCTTCCAAATATCCATTTAGGAAAGCCGTCTTTATGTCCATCTGCCAGATTTCATAATCATGGAAGGCAGCAATGGCAAGAAGGACCCGAATGGATTTCAACATAGCCACTAGAGAAAAGGTTTCGTCATAGTCCAAACCAGGTCTTTGACGAAAACCCTTTGCAACAAGTCTAGCTTTATAGGTCTCAACCTGTCCATCTACACCAATCTTCCTTTAGAAGATCCACTTGCATCCTACGGGTTTTACCCCGCCTGGAGCAACGTTCAATGTCCATACTTTGTTGGTGTACATGGACTCCATTTCGGTCCGCATTGCATCTAGCCATTTTACCGAGTCACCGCTCTGAATGGCTTGCTGGAAGCTAGTAGGCTCATCATAATCAATAGTGCAATCCTCTCTATCCCCATCTACGCGAAAACCGTAGTATCTCTCGGGCGGATGAGACTGCCTACTACTCTTGCGGAGCGGCTCAGGAATGTCCGGTTCTCCTGAAACTTCTGGTTCATCCAAGCTTTCAGTAACAGCTTGTGGTTCTGGAATTTCTTCCAGTTCTATTGCGCCCCCACTTATCTGATTTTCCAAAAATTCAGTTTCCAAGAAGTGGGCATGCGGAGAAACAAAAACTTTTTGTTCTTCTGCGGAATAGAAAAGATGCCCCCTGGAGTTCTTTGGGTATCCCACAAACTTACACAGTACTGAGCGTGCCTCGAGATTGTCCGCATGCTGCTTTTTTACAAAAGCTGGACATCCCCATACCTTAAGATACTTAAGACAGGGTTTCTTCCCACTCCACATCTGATATGGGGTGGTAGGCACAGTCTTGGTTGGAGCCTTGTTCAAGAGATATGCAACTGTTTCTAGTGCATAACCCTAGAAAGATTGCGGCAACTCAGCCTTACTCTTCATGGAACGAACCATATCCAATAGGGTTTGATTCCTCCTTTCAGATACACCGTTGTGTTGTGGTGTGTATGGAGGAGTACACTGAGAGAGAATTCCATTCTCTTTTAAGTAGTCCAGAAACTCGGCACTCAAGTATTCACCACCTCGATCAGATCTCAGTGTCTTTATGCTTTTGCCTGTTTGTTTTTCTACTTCATTCTTGTATTCCCGAAATTTCCTAAAGGCCTCGGATTTGTGCTTCATTAAGAAGACATGTCCATACCTAGAGAAATCATCTATGAAAGTAATGAAGTATGAATAACCACTTCACGCATGTGTAGACATTGGACCACACACATCACTGTGTATGAGTCCCAAAAGCTCGCTCGCTCTTACTCCGTGTCCAGTGAACGGAGTCTTTGTCATCTTTCCCATGAGACAAGATTTACAAGTGGTATAAGACTGATACTCGAACGGATTCAAGTATCCCTCTTTTTGTAACTTAGTCAATCGTGTCTCATTAATGTGACCCAGTCTATAATGCCATAAATGTAGGGTTCCTAGGCACACTAATGAGGTCTCACAAGGCATCAACCAAGCCAAATTCAAAAATTTCCGGTGCCGAGAAACCCTAATGCGATCGTTGATTAGAGATTAGGCGAAATATGCAACTAGTTAACAACTTAACTAAGAGTGAACCGAAAATACAACGTTTGTAGATCTGGTCCTCCACCTCCATAGCTCCGTGATGATGTCCCCTCGCTGCGATCATCGGATCCCGGGCTCTAGCGTCGGCTTCATCGGAAAAATGGGCGGGCTAGGTCGTCGACTTCGATGCCGAAGAAGATCTACGTCGAGGCAGCACAAGATCAAGCTCCAACTTCACCAAGTCATGAAACTTGTGAAGAAAACACCCTATACTATTTGGCAAGTGGTAGAGGATGAAGAAATAGGAAGTGGGTTCACTTTAGAATTGGATTTCTCACTCTTTTTCTCAAATCACCATTGAAGCTAGCACGCTTCTTTCTTCTTGAAGAAGAAGAAGAAGAAGAAGATAATATGATAAAAATTATTGAATAATAGAAAATAAGTAATTCTTATCATATTAGCAACCATGGTTATGTGTAGAGAGTAAACTAAGGTTAGGTGAATGGTTAGGTTAGGCATGAAACAAAAATGGTAGACTTTTTCAAACCTTCAAGAAGCATCAATGTAAAACAAAGCAAGCCACCATTTCTCTTTTTGCCAAAATAAATAAATAAATAAATGAATAAATAAATTAAAACCCTAAACATTTACTTAACCAAGGTTTAAATCAAACATACACCCAAGTTTGCATGTATCATCAAACATGATACAAACTAGTGCACAAAACTATATCATATAGACAATGTGCACATCAAGTGAGAAAATCCATCTTAACTGAACTAATACTAGTTAATGTAAAGTAACATATCAAATATATAATTATACATTAAATCATTAAATCAACACTTGATTTAACGATCCGGTCATATTGCATATAACCGACTAATATCAAGTGTATCAATGTATCGAATTAACACTTGATTCGGTAACCCGATTATATCACATATAACCGACCAATGATACAAATCGTGAGAATAGAATATAGTATCACATACTGGTATAATTCTCGGTCCCGTACATATCTCATATGCGCTCCTATTTCGTTTCGTTTGAACCAGGAAACCTCTGTGTAGGACTTTAAAGACTCGTCAATACGTCGGCAGCAGGTGATGATCATATCAAACACCCATAAGCCGTAAGCGGTGTGCTAAACATAACGGCCACCCAGGTATTGAACGATCAGAAAATCGACGAGCAAGCCCGCTCACACTCCTGTGAATCCAACCAGTAACACTTACCGTATAGTCCGGTCTGTTCGTCTGATATGTCGTATATCTCGCCTAGGGGTGCTAAACGTCAGACCCCAGTAGCTCGATAAGTCATGTCCATATGAGGTCCATAACAGTTCAAGAAACTACCGGTAACACTTACCAGCAAATCTCAGGAACCCTGGCCAGGGATTTCCGGTTATAGCCAATCGAACACGGTGCAACATCAACTCCTTATACCGGGAGAGACGAATCCCCTCCTATCGCTCATTGCCTCCATGCGATTCGGGACTGTACCCAAAAGCCACCATTTTGCACGCCCTCTTTGACATGGTAAGGTGGAAATCAAAGAACAGTGGGAATCACACAAGACTCTATGACGATCTCGGGTCAACAGACTAACCTGTAACAGTGTCACTAGAGAACTGCCATCTGACGTAAGGTATAATACCATCTGGGAGTTCTCGGCGGGTACGTCCAGTGTACCCAGTCTCCACTGAGCACCCGTATATCATCTCTGATGTCAAACACCAATGGATATGGGATCATCCATCGCCCATCTGTATGGGTCGAGAAGGTATACGCTAGTCTATTCTGGTATATCGATGCCCCGTCTCGATACACCCACGACTAGGGACCTCGAAGGATGTACTTATGGACTACCATGTCCCTACTAGTATGATCTGCATCATAGTCCAGGTAGTCAAGTACAGATCCTAAGGGCTTTACCAACATGTAACAGAGAGACAATCAGTGTACACGTTAAGGTAAAGAGCAACCAGATAGCATACTATCATGTCGAGCAAGAAAGTCCTCCCTATATATGTCCAAGCATCCACTACAATATACATCCTATGTATAGTAATGGCCTCTAGGGCATACATATAACTAACAATCTCCCACTTGCACTAGGGCCATCTGTAGCAGTGGTTGTAGTATCTCATACTCAACCATCCCATAATAGTCTCTCTCTAGGAAAAGGCCTTTGTGAGTGGATCCGCCGTGTTGTCCTCTGAGTCTACTCTCCTAACCTCGATCACCTTGGAGATCGGCCATCTCCATGATCAGGTGATACTGCCTTAGAATATGCCTGGATCACTGATGGGACGGACGTTCCTTGGCATAATCCACAACTCCATTGTCCTACAATGGGAGGAACTAAGTTTATCTCATGAACAAATATACATCCAGACTGCCTCTTTGGTAGCATCTTTAGTAGCGATGTATCCAGCCTTTATCGTCTAGTATGCCACGGTATCTAGCTTGGAACTCTTCCAACATACCGTCCCTATACTGAGGGTAAAGACAATGCATGTGACTGACTTTCAGTCGTCCTTATCACCCTGGAACCCTTCCAGTGATTCTCCCCAGGACCAATTGATACCATCTCACTTCAACTAGTGAGTATCCTAATATCCATTTAGATCTATCTCATAGATCCAAAATCCAGGATTTAGTAGGTATCACTTTGATCCTATATGGATAATCCTTGTGATAAATGGAGATTGACCGAGCGTAACATAGGAAACTCCTTCCCTATCAAGAGTATGTCATCCACGTACTCTACGAGGATCACTACCATACTCCCTACTACCTTTTTGTATATACAAGGTTCATCTAACATTTTGATGATGTCAAACTGTTTGACTAACTCATCAAAACAGATGTTCCAACTCCGCGATGCCTGCTTCATCACATAAAACATCTTGCATACGTTTCCGCTGCTCCCACTTTTTACGAAGCCCTGTGGCTGTGTACTTATAGACGTTCTCTTCTAAAACATCATTTAGAAAATCAGTCATGGCACCCAACCGCCAGATATCGTAGTCATGGTATGTAGCCGTGGCAAGTAGGATCTGGATGGACTTAAGCATAGCCACTGGAAAAAGGTTTTATCATTATCCACTTCTGGTCGATGACGAAAACCTTTAACAAGTCTAGCTTTGAAAGTCTCAACTTTTCCATCTACACCAAGTAATCTTCTCAAGATATACTTGCTCCTGATGGGAATTTAACCCTTCAGATATAGCAACCAAAGTCCATACTTTGTTGGTGTATAAGGATTCCATCTCAGATCGATAAGCATCCAGCCATTCTTACAGAGTCCCACTCCTGATGGCCAGCTCGGAACTAGTTGGGTCATCATCTCATGATGCAATCCTCGCTCCCACTGTCATAGAGAAACTGAAGTATCTCTCAGGTGGGTGAGGAACCCTACTAGATCGGCGGAGAGGCTGAGGTTCGTTGGTTGCTAAAGAATCCTTTGGTTCTGTCAAATCATCAGCTGCAGTTTTGTATAGCTGGAACCTTTCCAGTTCTACAAAACAGACCTTGCCTCGAGCCTGTCCGAATTTTGCTTTTTAGACATAGGCCGGACAACCCCAAATCTTAACAAACTTAAGATATGGGCTCTTCCCTTTCCATATCACATATGATGTGGTAGGCAACTGATTTGATTTGAACCCTATTCAATAGGTATGCAGCTTCTTAAGTGCATAACTCCGAAAAGGAAAAAGGTAACTCAGCAGTACTCATCATAGAGCACACCATATCAAATAGGGTGTATCTGCTCCGCCCCGATATACCATCGTGCTATGGTGTATACAGAGGAGTAATGCTGAGAGAGAATCTCATTCTCCTTTAGAATAGTCCAGGATTTCCGTGCTCAAGTATTCTCCTCCTCGATCACATCAAAGGACATAATACTTATACCCATATTTCGGTTCTCTACTTCTAACTTATATTCTGTGAATATCTCAAAAGGTTCGGACTTGTGTTTCAACAGGAACATATGTCTGAATCTTGAGAGATTATCAAAGAATGTAATGAAGAACCGGTCGTGGCATGTGTAGACAGGGGACCTACATACATCAACATGTATCATCCCAAGAGTTCGCTAACTCTTTCTCTGTTTCCAGTAAACGGAGCTATGGTCATCTTATCTCTATGACATGACTGGAAAGTTTCACAAGATGTAAATTCAAACTAACTTAAATATGAATCTAAATGCAACTTCAGCCAGTCCGGTCGCATTGATATGACCTAGTCTACAATGCCTCATGAAGGATTCGTTCATTTCTGAACTCTTCCTCTTGTGTGTGTTCCGTGTACTAAAGAACTGTAGTTTGATTTAGAACATCAATGCTTTTAGATAACGTGCCTGAACCGATCAACTTTTGATATAGGAAATGTTCAAAACATTATCCAACAATACAAAATTTTATCGTTTCTTTACTAATAAAGAGACTGATATGATTTTGTATATCAGGTTCGGTATCTAATAGCAATTGTTCAAAATCAATGTACTGATAATATAGGGTGACAGTAACCAACAGACTTGGCTGCAACACTTGCACCATTTTCTGCCTGATGAAACTTATTACCCGTTCTCAGTTCTCTACCTATCTGTAGCCCTATGTAACAGATTACATATCTGGGATCCTGATCCGGTATCAAATACCCAGGATGTAGAGGATACAGAGAAACAGTTTTTTGTAACGAACACACCCGAAGATGATGCATCAACATGCCCTTTCTTCGTTTGGGCGGCACGGGAAATCTGGTATTCCCCAATTTCCTACTCTGTCTTATAACATTTATAAGTTGGAGCGGGACCAACGTTCCCCAGCTCAGTATAATAAGCGGGTTCGGTCAATAATCCGTTTTATTATCTTGATTAAGGCATGATATGATCGCTACCTGGAGAGAGAGAGAAGAAAACACTCAGCATATGCTCTTGCAAGATCAGATTGGTTATTATTTTATCTAATCAGGATGGCTCCCACTGTTTTTTTTTATCAAATCTTCCTTCAAACCCTAAAAGGAAAGACTAGCCGGGATTAATTACACGCTACAAGTTCGCAAATCTTTCAGCCAGGCCAGTGTCGGTACTTTGAGGGAGGTCACCCGTGCTTTCGCACGAACCTAATTAATGTAAACCTCGTTTTCCCAGAGGCGTAACCCCGTTGACACCTTTCTAGACACCTAATTGATCGGCTAATTGTAATGTATAAAACTCTCCCAGGAGTAACTCTTACTCGCAGCGGGTATCGGGATCCAACTATCTCGTAGAAGGTTTGCAATCTCATTGCAAATTTCAACACTTGAAATTCCTGATAATATTTTGCCCCTAACCTCCTATGACCTTGACAAAGGCCAAAAAACCATAGGATACTAGTCAAGTTCAACCCGTCATTTCCTGATTGAATTAAACACATCCGCACGACCCTTGACAAAGGCCAACAAGGTCGCACGACTACCCTAACCCAATCTGCATCATATGCATAAGCAGATAAGCACCAGTCAGCTACCGCACACTACGCCTTGACAAAGGCCAACAAACGCAGCACGAATACTAACTACTACATATCTGAAATGATGGAAGGCTACGACAGGTTTTTCTGAAAACCTATTGCGTAATGAACTTGATATCGTTGTAGAATCAAATGAATTTAAAATGGAGTGTTTCTGAGGCTTTTCTAGTTTTGCTAAAGGGGTCACTCCCGGTGAAGGGATCGTCGGCCTTTTCCTCATCCAATAAGGTGTGGGATATATCATATATATCACTGTGCAAAGCAGAAACTATAGAAGCAACCAAAAGACACCGAAGGTTGTAGCATCTGCCAGTTATTGCTAAAGGAGTCACTCCCGGTGAAGGGATCTCGGTCCTTTCCTTATCGAATAAGGTGCAAGATGTTCTACAAGGAACACCACGATGCAATGCAAGAACTGTAGCTACCTGTTTTATTTTCAAATTCGATTCCACAACATCTTTAGGTTTCTTTTTCTTTCATTAATCACATTAATGAAGTCCCATCATTTAAATTTACCTAAACATCACATATAAATATAACGTACGCTTATCCCATCCGCATTCGCCTCGATGTCCCGTCTGCACCGTTATGTTAGGTAACTAACAGTAGAGCGAGGCGGGGCTAGCGCGGGTGTAAAACATAAGCAACGTCTATATAATATATCATATATACTATATATACTATCTATTTGAACAAATCACATGATCACATCACAGATAACGCAGCAGAAGAATCATATGAAATATTGGATATACTAGGACTTCCGTGTTTTCAATACGAGCCAGTATAATAACGGATTCCACGGTCGCGATGAATAGCCAAACCCACACCCTTAGACCCCTATGGGAGCGGCAAGCAACCCTACCAATTCTTGAGTTAGGAGACCCGGACTCGACTCCTCGAGTTGGTCTCCCACTGGACTCCAGAACCCGGTTACTTGTGCCCTCCTTCTTGGGTCTATCCTAGTGCGGAAAAGTAAATAATATACAATGGGTGACATCTTCCGCAACCTGGAAGTGCCCCAATAAAAGAATATTACATACAAGTTTTTACATGAATGAAAATGAAAAACACTCATCTCACAAAAAAAAACCCCGGCTATTCAAACACGACGATCTAATATAACATATCCAGCAACACATAACATCACATGTCATCAACGTAAGTAAATATGCGCATCCCAATTGTCGTTGACATATAGCAACGAAACCGGCGATATCACATATAACACTTACGGTAGCAGAAAAGAAAGTGTAAAACTACAACAGTTGGAATCCGCAACCTCCATAGACATCGCATGCCTAATCATATGAATTACTTAGACATCGCATGCCTAACAATTATAAACCCCGCATTTTAGTCTCAAAATCGAAAACACTTTTCAATACCTAGTCGGGCTATTCAACATGATTTCCGATATCCTGATCGAATGCTCGTCGCAAACATCAGTAGACAGTCGCACCCCCGATACCGTCGACGAAGTGCACCAAGGCGGAACACCGCTGCCGCGAGCACCCGAACGGATGCTTTCGGCGACGGGGTTCTCCTACAGTCACTTGGTCGGGGCTATGGGGTGTAGCTGTCTATTAAGTTTACCCTGCGAGTATCCGCGTACGCTACGTGATTGCGACGGACTTTTGATCACATCAAAATTCCGTGGCAACCGATCAAGTGAGACTAAACTGCTATGTTTATAACATCCAAATCAGTTATCTCATAACTGCATGTGGATTCCAAATATTGTATCCCATTCCAGATAAATAGAAAATGTTAAACTTTCCGATCGAACAGTCAAACACCTAATTTTCCCGAAACAGCTCAACACATGAAATAAGTCTTAAAACATCCACTTCATGCCACAGTAGCGACGGTCCATCCGTAGAAGGGTCAAGCCAACGCCTCACATGTGGCACGCCGTACTGCCCCAAACCCTAAGGTTCAAAGGGCAGTTCAAGACGGTCAAATAATCGAGTTAAGGTTTGTTGTCTTCTAGAGGGTCCATCACGTTACTTGCACTACTTAGACCGTCTTTAAACTACGGAAAAATCCAACACTTGGAAATTTTCCGGCAGGGGAAAAAGTGGGTATTTATATCCGGTCGAACTTTTTAACATATTCAAAAATTATCCGGAAAACACATAGACGGAGTTAAACTTTCCGATCGAAACACCGAGTCCCCAATACAACCCAGAAAAACTCAACTCTTGAGTAGAAGTTAAAATATCCCAGAAAATACAGCACTAAATTATAGGAATTACTGTACAAAACTGAAAAGCTAATGTCACTTCTTGTCCGCGGAACCGCTGCACGAGCCATGCTCGTGCCGCGGTTCCGCCGAGCTTTGGACGAATCAAGAGCACGTGCTTCACAGTAATCCCTAAAATACCCTGCTGATTTTCTGCATATTTTTAATTTCGAAAAAACCCAGTTTTGAAAAAAAGTACAGAGAAGGGTTTTAAACTAGGGTTTCGGGTTCGATCGAGTTTCTAACTTCGTCTACGCATCGCCTAAGGCTCTAGCTAGGCTCTGATACCACTGTAGGGTTCCTAGGCACACTAATGAGGTCTCACAAGGCATCAACCATGCCAAATTCAAAAATTTCCGGTGCCGAAAAACCCTAATGCGATCGTTGACTAGAGATTAGGCGAAACATGCAACTAGTTAACAACTTAACTAAGAGTGAACCGAAAATACAACCTTTGTAGATCCGGTCCTCCACCTCCATAGCTCCGTGATGCTGTCCCCTCGTTGCGATCATCGGATCCCGGGCTCTAGCGTCGGCTTCATCGGAGAAATGTGCGGGCTAGGTCGTCGACTTCGATGCCGAAGATGATCTACGTCGAGGCAACACAAGATCAAGCTCCAATTTCACCAAGTCATGAAATTGTGAAGAAAACACCCTATACTACTTGGCAAGTGGTAGAGGATGAAGAAATAGGAAGTGGGTTCACTTTAGAATTAGATTTCTCACTCTTTTTCTGAAATCACCATTGAAGTTAGCAAACTTCTTTTTTCTTGAAGAAGAAGAAGAAGATAATATGATAAGAATTATTGAATAATAGAAAATAAGTAATTCTTATCATATTAGCAACCATGGTTATGTGTAGAGAGTAAACTAAGGTTAGGTGAATGGTTAGGTTAGGCATGAAACAAAAATGGTAGACTTTTTCAAAGCTTCATGAAGCTTCAATGTAAAACAAAGCAAGCCACCATTTCTCTTTTTGCCAAAAGAAATAAATAAATAAATGAATAAATAAATTAAAACCCTAACCATTTACTTAACCAAGGTTTAAATCAAACATACACCCAAGTTTGCATATATCATCAAACATGATACAAACTAGTGCACAAAACTATATCATATATACAATGTGCACATCAAGTGAGAAAATCCATCTTAAGTGAACTAATACTAGTTAATGTAAATTAATATATCAAATATATAATTATAAATTAAATCATTAAATCAACACTTGATTTAACGATCCGGTCATATTTCATATAACCGACTAATATCAAGTGTATCAATGTATCGAATCAACACTTGATTCGGTAACCCGGCTATATGACATATAACCGACCAATGATACAAATCGCGATAATAGAATACAGTATCACATACTGGTATAATTCTCGGTCACGCAAATATCTCATATGCGCTCCTATTTCGTTTCGCTTAAGTCAGGAAACCTCTGTGTAGGACTCTAAAAACTCGTCAATACGCCGGCAGCAGGTGATGATCATATCAAACACCCACAATCCGCAAGCGGTCTTCTAAACGTAATGGCCACCCGGGTATTGAGCGATCAGAAGATCGACGAGTAAGCCCGCTCACACTCCTGTGAATCCAACCAGTAACACTTACCGTACAGTCCTGTCTGTTCGTCTGATATGTCGCATATCTCGCCTAGGGGTGGTAAACGTCAGACCCCAGTAGCTCGATAAGTCGTGTCGATATGAGGTCTATAACAGTTCGAGAAACTACTGGTAACACTTACCAGCAAATCTCAGCAACCCTGGCTCGGGATTTCCGGTTATAGCCAATCGAACACAGTGCAACATCAACTCCCTATACCGGGAGAGATGAATCCCCTCCTATCGCTCATTGCCTCCATGCGATTCGGGACTGTACCCAAAAGACACCGTTTTGCACGCCCTCTTGGATGTGGTAAGGTGGAAATTAAAGCACAGTGGGAATCACACAAGACTCTATGACGATCTCGGGTGAATAGACTAACCTGTACCCGTGTCCCCAGAGAACTGCCATCTGACGTAAGGTATAAGACCATCTGGGAGTTCTCGGCGAGTCCGTCCAGTGTAGCCAGTTTTCACTGAGCACCCGTATAACATCTCTGATGTCAAACACCAATGGATATGGGATCATCCATCGCCCATCTGTATGGGTCGAGAAGGTATACGCTAGTCTACTCTGGTATATCGATGCCCCGTCTCGATACCCCCACAACTACGGACCTTGAAGGATGTACTTATGGACTACCATGTCCCCACTAGTATGATCTGCATCATAGTCCAGGTAGTCAAGTACACATCCTAAGGGCTTTACCAACATGTAACAGAGAGACAATCAGTGTACACGTTAAGGTAAAGAGCAACCAGATAGCATACTATCATGTCGAGCAAGAAAATCCTCCCTATATATGTCCAAGCATCCACTGCAATATACATCCTATGTATAGTAATGGCCTCTAGGGAATATATATAACTAACAATAAGAAAGCCTGATTTGTTTCCGGAGACATTCTTTTAAGTGTGTTCTGGACACTGAATATCTAAGCTTGATTTAATACGTATATCCCGTTATTTAAAGTACCTGACCCAATCAGAACTTGATTTAGGTGGATGTGTACTACATCGCTTACAAAAGTAAATTCATATCCTTCCTTAGAAAGTAAGGATACAGATATGATATTACAAGTCGCACCTGGTACATACAAACAGTTACGCAAAATCAATATCTGCCTAGTTGTCAGTCCAAGATGATATTCCCCTACGGATTCAGCATCCATGCTCATTCCGTTAGCAACCCTGAGAGTCATATCACCTTTCCTGATAACCCTACGGTTTCTCAGAGCCTGTAATGAATTACAGATGTGAGATCCTGATCTGGTATCCAATACCCATGAAGTAGGGTTAACTGACATACAGTTCTCTATCATAAACACACCCGAAGCCGAGGCCACAACATGCTTCGAATTCTGGCTACTAGCTCTGCTAGCCCTGCAATCTTGCTGCCAATGTTCATTCCCGTTACAATAGGAACGTCCCTCTTTTACTACATCCAGTCCTGAAACTTTTTCCCTTGCTTTTCCTTCTTCTTCCCTGGTTTCCTTCAGGGTATAAGCAGAGGGCAGGGACTGTGGAATTAAGTCAGTACTTGACCCATTCTCCAACGCGGTCTCCAGGTCCGTGAGCTCAAAATAGTTGGTCTCTGTAAGGACGTTGTCCCCTACAGATGACCCGACAGCCAACCTCGCTTGAAGCAATTCGTTCGAGGTCTCATATCTTGCGATACGAGATTGCTCTCCATATAAATCTTTGTTATGGAGGAAGATAGAAACTGAGTCCATCTTCTCGTGCTGCCTCTGGTTTGCACCATCAACTGAGGCTAACACTAGGCACTTGGCTTTCGCACAATCCTTTTCCGATGTCCTACGGATGTAAATATCCGTGACAGGGGAAACTGGACCTGAAACGGCAGGGGTTTGATTAGTTAAGAGGTGTCCCAGCTTGTCATGGGTAATGGACATCTGGACAGGCCTTTGCCAGTCAAAACAGTCAGATTCAGTCATTTTATTATCTAGATGTAACCTATGTCTGGTCACTGGGTCGCTGCAATTAAGAGAGAGAGAAGAGAACACTCAGCATGATGCTTCTTGCAAGTTTAGATTGGTTTTTAATTTATCTAAACAGGATAGCTCCCACTGTCTCTCGAATCCCTCCTCAAACCATAAAGGATGAATTAGTCGGGATCAATCTCACCGTACAATACTTGCTTAACCGTTCAGCCAGGCTGGTGTCGGTACTTCGACGGAGGTTTTCCAACGCTTTCGCGAAGTTCCTTAATTAAATAACCTCTTTTCCCTGTGGACGTAGCCCTGCTAACACCTTTCTAGGCACCTACTTGTTTTATAGCATTGATCGTTAAGTGAGAAAGTTCCGGAGGAGTAGCATATACTCACAGTAGGATCGGGATCCAAATATCATCGTGTGATAAACTGAAGGAATCCTACCAGAATCATCACACTCCAAATGGTATGCAACTCTAGCAAGTTTCAGTTCTTTTGAAACTCCCGATATGGATTTTTGCCCCATGCTCTTATGACCTTGACGAAGGTCAGCAAATCATAAGTCACATGTCAAGTCCTACCCGTCATTGTCCAGGTTAATTTGAACCCACCCGTATATACCCTTGACGAAGGTCAAAAAGGTAATACGACTTTCCCAAACCAACGCATCTATCTATGCTACATACGAACACCTAACAGCTACCAATCACTATGCCTTGACGAAGGTCAACAAACATAGCTTGAATACTATTGAATATTCATATGAAACGACGGAGGGCTAGGAATGGTTTTGGCGAAACCTTGAACGTAGTGAACTTGATATAATCGAAGGAACCTTGATAGCTTTTAAAAGAAGTGGCTTAAGCTCCACGTTTAAAAGTTATTTTTGAAAAGAAACCGAGTGGGTTTTTGAAAGTGATCCAACGACTTTTACATGGTTTATTTTTTTCTTGCATTAGTTCTTTTAATACGTGTTTTTCTTGCATTAGTTCTTTTAATGCGTCCCATCATTTAATCCTACCATTGCAGAAAATAACCAAAATATGACGTACGCTTATGCCATTCGCATTCGCCACGGGGCCCCGTCATTACCCGTTAGGTTACGTAACTAACGACAGAGCGGGGGCTGGGCTAACGCGGCTTCCAAACATAAGCAACGCCTAAATAATATCATATATAGATATATTGCATTGATAGCCATTTCAGATCACAGTTGAACACATTGGATATATTAGGAATCCGCAATTCGTACGAGCCTATAACGAAAAGCGGATTACACGGTCGCGATGAATAGCCAATACTCCACCCTAGACCCCTACGGGTGCGGCAAACTACCCGCCAAATATCCGAAGCGGAGCAACCTCCCTCAACGACATGAGTAGGCCACTCAGAACTTCGAGATACCCGGTAGTTTGTGCACCCTACCATGGGTCTATCCTAGGAGCAAAAACAGTAAAAAGAAATTATACAATGACGGCTACAACCCCGACTTGGTTGTGCGGCCAAAAATAATATTACATCAATTTACATATTACATGAAGTGAAAGAAAAGAAAACTCTCATCTCATAACCCCCGGCTATTCACCCGCGACAATCCAACGAATTCATATACACATACCATCAACATTACACATCAAAGATTTGTATAACCCCACTAGTCGACATATAGCGATTAGCAGACGTTCAATACAAATATCACATCACAGATATAAACCCGTTAGCTTTAGTCTTTAGAAGTTCGATAAAAAATACGGATTTTCAAGCCCCAAAAACTAATTTTTCTTTCTGAAAAATATGGGCAGAAATGACATTGTAAAACTCCCAAAATAACCCCAGAGGCACTCTGCAAGAAACTTTTTCCCGGACCGGAGCATGCTCGTTAATATGACCAAGTCTACAATTTCTTGGGTGCTTAAGAAAAAGCCTGAGCCGATTTTTAAGATAAGATTTATCAATTTTTGGACAGAATAAAAATTCGGCAGAAACTTCATTTTCCGGGTTCGTTTCGCGACTTTTTCTTTTATCGAACATCTACTTACATTGCTAACATGTTAGATAGTGTTTAACTAGGCTCTGATACCACTGTAAGTCCATGCTACCCTTCCCCGGTTCTTACGGAGTTGCGGAAGTAGTGAAAAACGATTTTCAAGAGAATGGTAACATGGACTACCAATACGGATCTTTGTTATACTACTAACTAACAACCTAACTTGAGTTTACCTACTCGGTTAGGGGGCTATACCTATCTTGAACTCTTTCGTCTTCAACTCCTCCCGGTGTACGGATCGGCCTCACCTCGTCGTCTCCTTGCGCCGAAGATGGATCCACCTGAAAGCTTATACCTTTGGCTTCTTCTTCGAACTTTGAAGAAACTAGATCACTTGGCTTGCTAGGCCTTGTGTGCTTGAATGAGTAGAGGAATGTTTTGGTGTCTTTTTATTTCTAAGGCAATGAGTCTAAACACATGAGAATGGTTTGCCTTGAGCTAGAGAGAGCAAGAGGAAGAAGGAGAGAGCTTGCGAATGAGAGAGCTCAAGAGAGAGAAAGCCAAATGAAAAGTGAGCAACTCTTTTCTCATCCAACCTCTCATAATCCAAAAAGTATCATGAGCCATAATGATAATCAAGTATTATGTGATGGTTCATATCATATCAAAGGCAATATCATTTTCATGCACTCATTTTGCAAACCACAACAAGCAAGCAAAAGTCTTTGGACGAAAAATGACAACCATTGTAATGATGATGGTCAACTAGTCCAACCTAGTCAACCAATCAACAAAGTCAATAAGTCAACAAAGTCAACACTTCAACAACCATGTCACTATAATACTTAATTAATATTATTGCTAATCATATATCATATTCTCATTAGGGTTTAGTCAAAAGTCAATAGTCAATAGTCAACAGTCAACAGTCAACAACCCCAATGAGAATCCTCTGCCTCTGTCTCTCTGTCAACTTTGCATACACACCCGCATCCGCGTTCCGAGGAACACGAATACAAACGAGATAAAACCAATCCCAAAACGTACACTAGGATCTGGCTTAAACCAAAGCCCGCTAGTGTTAACTATCCGGACACTGTACGTGCACAAGTGCACGGATGTGACCGAACCAAGTCGCAAAACCGTCCGACCTCTACTCTTTTGCCTAAAGGCGAATAGCTTTCTGTGTGGGACTCTAAAGACTCGACACTACGCTAGCAATGGGTTTAACCACAGACCGCAAGCGGCACTAGCTGTGCGTAACGGTCCCCAGGTAGATGCCGACAAAAAGACTGACGAGGTGAAACCCATTTGAACTCCTACTCAGTCTGAATGTGACAATCTCCATACTGTCTGGTCTGTTCATCTGATACTTCGCATGGCGGGCCTAGGGGGCGGTAAACGTCAGTCCCCTAATAGCGGTACAAGTCGTGTCGGAGTGAAGCCCAGAACACCCTGAGATAACACTGGAAACCTACCAGTATATCTCAATTTCCCTTGCCAGGGACTACTCATGTAATGGCTCTCCTAGACACAGCGCGATGTCAACCCCCAATACTGGGAGAGACGAATCCTGTCTAGCCGTCACTGCCTCCAAGTGCTTCGGGACTGCACCCAACTACTACCTGTTTGCACGAATCCTTTGAGCCGTGGTAGGGTAGTAATCAAAGTACAGTGGGAACACACTCGAGGCGAAGTGACAGTGTCAAGTGAGCGGACTAAGCTGTACTCATGTCACCTGGGAACTGATAACTGACGATAGGTATAGTACCAACCAACAGTTCCCAACGAGTCCTATCCAGTGTACTCGTAACCCAACGAGCACCCGCATACTATCTCCAGTACGACGTACTGATGGCTGTGGGACAGACCATCTCCCCTGCTGGGATGAGAAGCGCATACGCTAGTCTACTCCGGAATATCGATGCCCTGTCTCGATAGTCCTACGACTAGGGACCTGTATAAGGATGTGCTTATAGATTACCCAGCCCCCACGAGTGTGACTGCCATCACAACGCTGGTAATCAAGCAAAGATCCTAAGGGCTCTACTAATATGTATAAGTGATATGCTAAAAGAAACACATGCACATATTTAAGTAGAAACAAACCAAGGAGCATACTACCATTTTGACCAAGATTGTATTTACAACTGTGAATATCCTAAGCTTCCATTAAGTAATATACAAGCTAGTATGATACAGTAATGGCCTCTAGGGCATATACACTAACACGCCTCCACTCCGAAGAGTAATGAGTATGGAGTGGACTGAGTTGGAGTACGGTGCATGGTATGATATGCCCACAACGCCTCGTGAAGTTTGAGATTCCAGTCTCTCTTGTTGGATGAAGCATTTTTCCTCAGGAGCTTGCATAGAGTCTTATTGAAGGCTTCGGCTAGCCCATTGGCTCTTGGATTTTAGATGAAGGAATATCTTCAGTCTATCTTGTGCTGAGTAGCGAACCTTGAGACATTGAAGCTCTTGAAAGAAGTCCTGTTGTCAGAAATGATTCTTCTTGGTGTACCGAAGCGGTATAGAATATTATGCAGGAAGAATGTCAGAATCTCTTTTGTCTTGATTTCTTTTAGCGGGACAGCTTCAGCCCATCTAGAGAAGTATTCTGTCGCGGCCAGTATGAACCGGTGGCCTTTGGATGACGGAGGATCAATTGGGCCAACAATGTCGGTGCGCCAGACTTCGAAGGGCCACGACGCCACCGTAGAATGCAACGGATTGGGATGCTTGTGAATGAAATCACCACGGATATGGCAGATCTGACATTTCTTTGCTTTCTCTCCGTAATCCCGTATCATGGTGGGCCAGTAATACCCAAGCCGTTTGATTTGAAGTCGCATCTTGGGGCCAGATTGGTGAGCACCGCAAACGCCCGAGTGAACATCTTTCATGACCTTTTGGGCTTCGGCCAATGACAGACACCTGAGCCAGAGTTGGTCATATGACCTGTGGTATAACGTGTCATTTATAAACACGTATCGGAGAGTTATTTTCTTCAGCTGAATCCTCGCAGATTTTTCTTCGTGCAGCTTGTCGTATCGGAGGTACTCTATGAAGGGTTATCTCCAATCGGGCTCGTCTTGGATGATAGAAGATTCTTCGGCGGGACTGCTCTTCTGTTCCGTGCTTTCCTCTTCTCGTAGAGAGACTGGGGGTAGAATTTGCCGGCTCCTGACTGTGATCAGAATTTCGTCCATGTCAGGATCAGCCAGCTCCTTGGCCAAGCGAGCGAGTACGTCAGCCTTTCCGTTCAACGATCTAGGGACTCTCGTTAGTTCAATATGAGTGATCCGTTTCATGAGTTCCACCACTCAGCCTCTGTACCGAGCTAATTCGGGTTTGTATATCTTATAATCGCTGCTTACTTGGTTGACGACAAGCTGGGAGTCACCGTAAACCCGTAGCCAAAGGATTTCCATTTCTATGGCGAGCTCCAAACCAGCTATCGGAGCTTCATACTCGGCCTCATTGTTTGTGCGAGGCTAGGTGAGAGTAAAAGAACGCTGTAGGGTTCCCATTGATGGTGTGATGAATACCAATCCTATCCCTGCTTTTATCTCCGGGACACTTGATTTACTGGAGGTCCTTATCGATGAGGCCCCATCGAAGTAGAGCTCCCAACATGGCTTGTCATTCTCTAGGTGTAGCACTTGTTCGTCGGGTAACTCGCAATTGAGTGGTGACTCTTCTGGTATGGGATGAGCAGCGAGAAGGTCTGCAAGAGCTTACCCTTTTACTGCTTTCTGAGGAGTATAAACTATGTCAAACTCAAGTAGAATGACAACCCATCTTGCCATTCTGCCGGCTAGGCTTGCTTTGGTCATCAAGTGTTTGAGTGGGTCGACCTTGGAGATCAGCATAACCCGGTGAGCGAGCAGATAGTGCCTCAGCTTCTTCACAGCAAACATCAGAGCCAAGCATTGCTTTTCGATCGGGGAGTAGTAGTGTTCCGCCCCGACTAAAGTTCGACTGAGGTAGTAGAGGGCATTCTCTTTTCCCTCCTCGTTATTCTGGGCAAGCAGCGCACCGAGTGACTCATCTAGCGTGGCAGTGTAGAGAATCAGCGGTTTATTTGGAAAGGGAGCGGCCAGCACTGGAGGGTGCAACATGTACCGTTTGATGCTTTCGAACGCCTCTTGACATTCGGCATCCCAAAAAAAAGGAGATCCTTTCTTCATGAGCTTTGGGAAGGGCCTACATCTCCCCGATAAATTTGAGATAAACCTTCGTATATAAGCAAGCTTGCCTTAAAAAGATCTTAGCTGCGTCAGACCTTTCGGAGGGGGCATCTCCATGATGGATTTTATTTTTGATGGGTCAACTTCGATCTCTCGATGTCGGACTATGAAGCCCAGGAATTTTCCCGATGACACTCCAAAAGCGCACTTCAGAGGATTCATTTTCAGGTCATACTCTCTCAGCCTGGTGAGAACGGTGCTAAGATCTTAGACATGATCGGCCTTGGCTCTAGTCTTGACGACCAGATCATCAACATAGCATTCGACGACTTTATGGATTAGGTCATCAAAGATATTGGTCATTGCCCTTTGATATGTAGTAGCTGCGTTCTTCAGTCCGAACGACATTACCTTGTAGCAATATATTCCGATCGGGGTTCGAAATGCTGTGTGTTTCTCATCCTCAGGCGACATCTTGATCTGATTATATCCAGACGAGCCATCCATAAAGGTGAACAACTCGTAATTTGAGGTGTCATCGAGCATCATTTCCATGACCGGTAGCGGAAAGTCGTCTATAGGACATGCCTTGTTGAGGTCCCTAAAATCGACACAAACTCGGATCTGCCTATTTTTCTTCTTCACTGGGACTATGCATGTGATCCAGTCCGCATATTTCTTTTCCCTGATGAAGCCGGCATCGATGAGCTTCTTGGCTTCCTCGATGTCCTTTTCTTCCAGTTCCCTTCTCATTCGTCGAGGAGCTTGTTCGACTGGCTTAGCCTCAGGAGATATAGCCAGCTTATGCATGGCCACTTCAGGGGAAAGGCCATGCATTTCTTTGTATGTCCACGCGAAGCAGTCGACGAACTCATGCAGCAGGGCAATTATCTGCTCTTTCATTTCCTCCAACAAGAGTGAGCTGATGTACGTCGACCTTGGATCATCGGGCTGAATGGTTTGTTTAGCACCCTACGAAGAGTTTTGAAGCATCACATGACCCAAAGTTTTAATTTTTATGGTGCTAAACTAACATGCAAAGGGATCGATCCTAGAAAATTAGGGTTACGAAATAAAAAGCGAACTAATCTAGGGTTTAGAGACTACAACCTTTGTAGCTCCCTTTCGCTGGACTCCTTGGTCTCTAGGGTGTTGAACGAAGGTCCTCTTGAAGTCCCCTTGTGTCCACGACGATCCACCATGGAGATCTCCGTCCAAGCCCGCAACTTCGTCAAACCGAAGAGAACACTCTAAACAAAACGGCTAAGCTTGTGTAGAATGATGTTGTGGTTAGGTTTCTCACTTCAAAAACCTATCTCTAAGTGGTATTTGCTCACTAGAAAAAACTAGAGAGCAAAAGAGCAAGAGGAAGAAGATGGTGGCAATTTTTTGACAAGAGGTAAAAAATAACTCAAGTGAAGAAAAAGAAATATATCAATATATATTTTATTCCTTCATGCTATGAACCATGGTTAAAGTGATGGAGACATTATTTAACTTTAGTTTGGAATGATAAAGAGAAGGATAACCTTAGGTTAGTGGTAGTTGAGCATGGTTAGGTCAAAGGAAGAATGTAGAAGCAAGAATGATTATCCTTCCCTTTTTCATTTTCTTTTAAATCCAAAATTAAATAATGATCCATTATATAATCTATGGTGTGAGTCTTATATTTCCACCATTTCCATATGCTAACAACCATGATGGATGAGTGTATGTATGTGTGCATGTATGCACATCCACATGTGCATGAAACTAGCATGAAAGAAAGAAAGAAAAGCACACATGCATGCACACATCTATCATCTAAGAAAAGGTTTTAAGTGAGAAAACTAATGGTTAAATGATAAATCAACACTTGATTTATCAATCCGGTCATATCTCATATACCCCACCAAAAGCAGTTCACCCGATCAATGTTCGGTATCATATACGCATATTTCAATCGGGTGCATGCGCATATCGCATATGCGCACCACAACGTTTCGCCTGGACAGGGTAACTCCTTTGTGGGACTCTAAGACTCGTCAATACGCCGGCAGAGGGTAATGATCATATCAAGTACCCTCAAGCCGCAAGCGGTCAGCTAAACGTAACGGCCACCCGGGTATTGAGCGATCAGAAGACAACAAGCGAACCTGCTACAACTCCCGTCGAGCCATCCGGCAACACTACCGTACAGTCCGGTCTCTTCATCAGATATGCTGCATATCGAACCTAGGGATGGTCACGTCGACCCCAATAACTCAATAAGTCGTGTCGGTGAATGGTCTATAACAGATCGAGAAACTACTGATAACACTTATCAGCAAATCTCAGCAGCCCTGGCCAGGGACTTGCTGTTATAACCAGTCGGGCACAGCACAACATCAACTCTCAATACCGGGAGAGACGAAACCCCTCCTATCGCTCATCGTCTTCATGTGTCTCGGGACTGTACCCAACGGCCACCTGTTTGCACGACTCAGTAGAGCCGTGGTAGGGTGGCAATCAAAGTACAGTGGGAGAACACGCAAGACTCCATGACGATCTCGGGTCTACAGACTAACCTGTACCAGTGTCACCTGAGAACTGCTATCCGACGATAGATATAATTCCATATAGGAGTTCTCGGTGAGTCCGTCCAGTGTACCCAGTCACCACTGAGCACCCGTATATGATCTTGATGTCAAACATCGATGAATGTGGGAACATCCATCGCCCATCGTATGGGTCTAGTATCATATACGCTAGTCTACTCTGGTATATCAATGCCCCGTCTCGATATACCTACGACTAGGGACGTTCCAGGATATGCTTATAGACTACAGATGTCCCACTAGTATGATCTCCATCATAATCAGAGTAGTCAAGTCGATATCCTCAGGGCTTTATCAGCATGTATGAATGAATAAAAGCATGATCAAATCAACATGTCAGATAAAGAAGAACCAGATAGCATACTATCATGTCGAGCAAGAATGCAAACTGAATATATATACATATATAGATACATCCACTATCACATAATGGCCTCTAGGGCATACATATATCCAACAATCTCCCACTTGCACTAAGGCCAGTTATTGGCGTATATCATACCCAACATCTCAAAAAGTCGCTCATGCTGTGGCTGAGGGTGGGCCTTAGTGAGTGGATCCGCGGCGTTGTTCTTTGTGTCAACTCTCTTAATCTCGATCTCGCGGCGATCTACAATCTCCCGGATCAAATGAAAGCGCCTCAGGATATGTCTGGACCGCTGATGGGATCTGGGCTCCTTGGCTAACGCCATCGCCCCATTATTGTCACAATACAAAGGTATTGGATCAATAATGGTTGGAACTACTCCTAGCTCCGAGACGAACTTCTTCATCCAGACGGCTTCCTTGGCGGCATCATTTGCAGCAATGTACTCAGCTTCCATCGTAGAGTCTGCAACGGTATCTTGTTTGGAACTCTTCCAACTTACCGCCCCTCCATTGAGGGTAAATACAAACCCTGAGATAGATTTGTTGTCATCCTTATCGCTCTGGAAGCTCGAATCGGTAAAGGCCTCCATTTGGAGATCTGTATTACCATACACCAAGAACAATTCTTTAGTCCTTCGTAAGTACTTAAGAATGTTTTTCACAGCTGTCCAGTGGTTCTCCCCTGGGTTGGATTGATACCTGCTTACAACACTAAGTGCATAAGCTACATCTGGGCGTGTACATAACATCGCATACATTATAGATCCTACTGCCGAAGCATAAGGTATAATGCTCATGCGAGCTCTCTCTTCATCGGTCTTTGGACAAGAATCCTTGGAGAGAGTGACTCCATGGCAAGCGGGTAAGGCACCCCGCTTGGAGTCTTCCATACTAAACCTCTTTAGGATGGTGTTGATGTACCTGGTTTGGGACAATCCTAATAACTTTTTGGATCTATCCCTATAGATCCTTATGCCCAGGATGTATGTGGCATCACCCAGGTCCTTCATGAAGAACCTTAGTGATAAGAATGATTTGACCGACTGTAGCATAGGAATATCATTTCCTATCAGAAGAATATCATCCACGTACAATACGAGGAATGTGACAGCTCTTCCTACAGCCTTCTTATAAACACAAGGTTCATCTGGATTTTTGATGAAATCAAACTCTTTGATGACATCATCGAAATAGATGTTCCAACTCCGAGATGCCTGCTTCAACCCATATATGGATTTAAGCAATCTACATGCTTTCTCGCTGCTCCCACTGTCAATGAAGCCCTCTGGCTGATCCATATAAACGCATTCTTCTAAATCTCCATTTAGAAATGCTGTTTTAACGTCCATCTGCCAGATTTCATAGTCGTAGTGAGCAGCAATAGCAAGTAGGATCCGAATGGATTTAAGCATGGCTACGGGCGAAAAAGTTTCGTCATAGTCCAAACCTGGTCTTTGACGAAAACCTTTCGCCACAAGTCTTGCCTTATAGGTCTCTACCTGCCCATCCACACCAATCTTTCTTTTAAAGATCCATTTGCACCCTACAGGTTTTACCCCAGGGGGTACAACGTCCAAAGTCCATACTTTGTTGGTGTACATAGACTCCATTTCGGATCTCATGGCATCCAGCCACTTCAAAGAGTCACCACTCGTGTAGCTTGCTGAAAACTGGTAGGATCATCATCATCCATGATGCAATCTTCTCCGTTACCATCAATGAGGAAACCGTAGTACCTCTCCGGTGGGCGAGAAGTCCTACCAGATCTATGGAGTGGCTGAGGTTCTTCAGTTTCTATTGCAACAGCCGGTTCAACCAAATCGTCATTTGTAGTTTGTGTCTTCAGAACCTCTTCCAGATCTACTACCTTGCCATCATCTTTATCTGTGAAAAACTCTTTTTCCAAGAATGTGGCATACTGAGAAACAAACACCTTTTGTTCCTCTTTGTGGTAGAACAGATATCCATAAGAATTCTTTGGATATCCCACAAAGTTACACATGACTGACCGTGTCTCGAGTTTTTCCGGATTCTGCTTTTTAACATAGGCCGGGCAACCCCAAATCGTAATTCTTTTAAGAGATGGTCTCTTCCCATTCCATATCTCATATGGCGTGGTAGACACGGCTTTGGTTGGAACCCTGTTTAGCAGAAACGCTGCAGTCTCCAATGCATGTCCCCAAAACGAGACTGGTAACTCAGCGTCACTCATCATGGACCGGACCATATCTAATAGGGTCATATTCCGTCGTTCTGACACACCGTTGTGCTGTGGTGTGTAAGGTGGAGTGAGCTGAGAGAGAATCCCATTCTCTTTTAGGAAGTTTGCAAATTCTGTACTGAGATACTCTTCACCTCGATCTGATCGAAGCATCTTAATACTCAAGCCGGTTTGTTTTTCTACTTCTTGTTTATATTCAACGAATTTCTCGAAGGCGTCGGACTTGTGTTTTAATAAAAATACATGACCGAATCTTGAGAAATCGTCGGTGAATGTAATGAAGTATGAAAAACCGCCTCTAGCCTGTGTAGACATTGGCCCACATACATCACTATGTATGAGGCCAAGGAGCTGAGTAGCTCTTTCTCCGTGTCCGGTAAACGGAGTTTTGGTCATTTTACCCTTGATACAAGACTGGCAAGTCGCATAAGATTTATATTCAAAAGAGTTTAAATATCCATCTTTGTGTAACCTGTTTAGTCATGTTTCGTTAATATGACCAAGTCTACAATGCCAAAGAAAAGCTTCATTTAATTCTGAAATTTTTCTTTTATTAGTGTGTTGTATACTGAAAACTGTGTGTTGATTTAGGACATATATTCCGTTATTAAGTGTACCATACCCAACCAACATTTGATTTAGGTGAATGTTCATAACATTGTTCTGCAACACAAAATTATACCCTTCATTGTCCAACAAAGAAACGGATATTATATTACATAGCATACTAGGTACAAAATAACATGGATTCAAAATCAAAATACATCCAGATGGCAACCCCAAGTGATACTCTCCCACTGCGACTGTATGTACATTGGAACCATTTCCAACGCGGAGAGTATGGTCACCTGTCTTCAAAACCTTGCTATTTCTCAGCCCCTGCATAGAATTGCAAATGTGAGAACCTGAACCAGTATCCAATACCCAGGAAGCAGAGTTTATAGAAAAACAGTTTTCAGTCACAAACGCACCTGAAGCAGAAGCATCACCATGCTTCTTCTTGAGACTTAGGTACTCCGTGCAATTGCGCTTCCAATGTCCTGTCTTGTGGCAATGAAAACACTCGCCTTTCCCCGGGTCTCCAGCCGTGGACTTTCCCTTTCCCTTCACCTTTTTGACTCCGCCCTTAGGATTAGTGGGTTTCTTCTTTTTCTTTCCCTTGGCCTTAGCTTTTGGGCGAGAAGAAGAAGACTGTCCAATGGTCATAACGGGAGTCTTTGCTGACTTCATAGTGCTCTCTGCACTCCTTAACATATTAAGGAGTTCAGGGAGTTCCTTCTCCCTGCCTTGCATGTTAAAGTTCACTATGAACTGAGCAAAGGTGGAGGGGAGGGACTGCAGAATAATATCTATATATTGTTCATTGTCCATTGTCCATCCAAGGTCCTCAAGCTCTTCTATAAGAGCTATCATCTTCAAAACATGGTCTCCTACTGGTGTGCCAGGGGCCATTCGCATCTGAAACAGTTTCTTTGATGCTTCGTATCGTAATACGCGGGATTGCTCCCCATACAACTCCTTTGTATGGAGCAGTATTCCGTGAATGTCCATGTCCTCGTGCTGCTTTTGATGTGCGTTGTCCATCGATGCAAGCGCGAGGCATTTTGCCATGGCACAGTCAGCGTCCCATGTCTTGCGGACTTCAATGTCCGCAACTGAGGATTTTGGACCTGGGAAGGGCGGGGCTGAAGCCGTGAGGACATATGATACTTTATCATAAGTCAAGGCGATCTTCAGATTCCTTTGCCAGTCTTTATAGTTGGTCCCATTCAGTTTCTTTTTATCTAGTAGAAGCTTAAGTCCAGTCATTGGTATCTGCCATTAAGAGAGAGAAAAGAATACACTCAGCGAAAGCTCTTGCATAGATTAGATTGGTTTATTATCTTGTCTAATCGATGTTTCCCACTGCTTTTTATCAAGTTTTTCTTTCAAACCTTAAAAAGAAAAACTAGCCAGGATTAATTACAGTCTACAACTTCGCTAACCGTTCAGCCAGGCCAGTGTCGGTACTTTGAGGGAGGTTCCCCGTGCTTTCGCACGGACCTAATTAGAGTAAACCTCGTTTTCCCAGAGGCGGAGCCCCGTTAACACCTTTCTAGACACCTAATGAGTTAGCTAATTGTAAACTGTAAAACTCTCCTAGGAGCAACTATTGCCCACAGTGGGATCGGGATCCAACCATCACATGGAAGGTATGCAATCTCATTGCAAATTTCAACACTTGAAATTCCCGATGTAATTTTTACCCCTAGTACTTATGACCTTAACTATGGTCAACAAATCATAAGTACCAGTCAAGTTCTACCCATCATTTCTTGATTAATTAGACCCAGCCATATGACCCTTAACTATGGTCAACAAAGTCGCATGAATGTCCTAATTAATCTGCATCATATGCAGTGTAGGAAGACATCACTTAGCTACCGTACACTACGCCTTAACTAAAGTCAACAAACGTAGCACGAATACTAAGTACTCTACTTCCTAAAATGATGGAGGGTTGCGAATGATTTTTAAGAAAATCTTTAACTCTTTGAACTTGATATCATTGTAGAATCAAACAGTTTTTCAAAAGGGGTGGCTTAAGCTCCGCAGTTTTGAAATGTAGCTTTTTCATAAAAAGCCGAGTAGTTTTTAAATCCGATTCTACAACATCTTTTTAGGTTTATTTTCTTTACATTAATCACATTAATGTAATCCCATCATTAAAGTTCTTAAGCCAATCACAGAAAAGAAACGAAAATAACACGTACGCTTATGCCATCCGCATTCGCCGCAATGTTCCGTTATGCACCGTTAGGTTACTTAACTAACGGCATAACGGGACGGGACTAGCGCGGGTGTAAAACATAAGCAACGTCTACAATATATCATATATATAATATGTCATTCGTCTCAGATATCACAGAACACAGGAAGCAGAAACATAGATATAACGTGGGATATCCTAGGACGTCCGTATTTAGTATTTAGCCAGAATAGAAAATACGGATTCCACAGTCTCGATGAATAGCCAAGCCCACACCCTGGACCCCTACGATAGCGGCAAGTGACCCTACCAATCCTGGAGTTTAGGAGACCCAGTCTCGACTCCTCGAGATGGCCTCCCACTGAACCCCAGAACCCGGTCACCTGTGCTCCCCTCCTTGGGTTCATCCTAATGCGGAAAAGTAAATAATATACAACACTGGTGACACAACCGCAACCTGGAAGTGCCCCAAATAAAATAATATTACATTACATTTGAATTTACATGAATGAAAATATAAAACTCTCATCTCACAAAAACCCCCCGGCTATTCGATCGCGACAATCCTGCACATCATATCTCAGCAACACATAATATCACATATCATCAACGTAAGTAAGTATGCGTACCCCGATTGTCGTTGATGTATAGCAACGAAATCGGCGATATCGTACATACTACACTTACGGTCACATAAAAGAAAGTGTAAAACTACAATATTTGGAATCCAGATTCTCTTTAGACATCATAAATGCGAAATATCACATATTTCGTATTTCATGCCTAAACTACATGAATTCCACATATTGTATCACATTCCAGACAAACAGACAGTATTAAAGTTTTTGAACGAACAATCAAGCACCCAAGATTCACTAAAGCTCAACACTTGAGCAGGGTTCAAAAATCCGGAGTGCGACACGGTAGTGGCGGTCCAGCCGTAGAAGGGTCAAGCCAACGCCTCACATGTGGCACGCCGTACTGCCCCAAACCCTAGGGTTCAAAGGGCAGTTCGAGACGGTCACATAATCGAGTTAAGTTTTGTTGTCTTCTAGAGGGACCACCGCAAAAAGACTTGCACGTATCTCCAAAGTATTTAAACCCCGTGAATAGTGAGTAGATGATATTCGTTCAAACACTTCAATACTTTCTAATTTACCCGGAAAAGAAAACGAAATGAAAATTCTGATCGAAACCACGAGTCCAAAACCATCTCTAGAATTTTTCAACAGCAGATTCAGATTAAACATGCTCAAAATATACTATAGCAGGTAAGGAAAAATACTGTGCAAAATGGAGTAAAAGATCCTCTTTTATGGCCGCGGATCCGCGGCCTAAGCCTGCTTAGGCCGCGGATCCGCGGCCTAAGCCTGCTTAGGCCGCGGTTCCGCGGTCAAAAGTACTGTTCACTATCTCGAATTTTCCAGTTTGTCTTATATTTACCTGCTCTATTTTTTGAGAATTTTTAATTCTGAAAAAGGTCAGTTTTTAGAAAATTTCCAGAGAGCACCCTAAAAAGTCGTATTTTTGTCCGATCGGGGTTTTCACTTCGTAAAAACGTCGCCTAATGTTCTAGGTCGGCTCTGATACCAATGAAAGGTTTGTTTAGCACCCTATGAAGAGTTTTGAAGCATCACATGACCCAAAGTTTTAATTTTTATGGTGCTAAACTAACATGCAAAGGGATCGATCCTAGAAAATTAGGGTTACGAAATAAAAAGCGAACTAATCTAGGGTTTCGAGACTACAACCTTTATAGCTCCCTTTCGCTGGACTCCTTGGTCTCTAGGGTGTTGAACGAAGGTCCTCTTGAAGTCCCCTTGTGTCCACGACGATCCACCACGGAGATCTCCGTCCAAGCTCGCAACTTCGTCAAACCGAAGAGAACACTCTAAACAAAACGGCTAAGCTTGTGTAGAATGATGTTGTGGTTAGGCTTCTCACTTCAAAAACCTATCTTTAAGTGGTATTTTCTCACTAGAAAAAACTAGAGAGCAAAAGAGCAAGAGGAAGAAGATGGTGGCAATTTTTTGACAAGAGGTAAAAAATAACTCAAGTGAAGAAAAAGAAATATATCAATATATATTTTATTCCTTCATGCTATGAACCAAGGTTAAAGTGATGGAGAAATTATTTAACTTTAGTTTGGAATGATAAAGAGAAGGATAACCTTAGGTTAGTGGTAGTTGAGCATGGTTAGGTCAAAGGAAAAATGTAGAAGCAAGAATGATTATCCTTCCCTTTTTCATTTTCTTTTAAATCCAAAATTAAATAATAATCCATTATATAATCCATGGTGTGAGTCTTATATTGCCACCATTTCCATATGCTAACAACCATGATGGATGAGTGTATGTATGTGTGCATGTATGCACATCCACATGTGCATGAAACTAGCATGAAAGAAAGAAAGAAAAGCACACATGCATGCACACATCTATCATCTAAGAAAAGGTTTTAAGTGAGAAAACTAATGGTTAAATGATAAATCAACACTTGATTAATCAATCCGGTCATATCTCATATGACCCCACCAAAAGCAGTTCACCCGATCAATGTTCGGTATCATATACGCATATTTCAATCGGGTGCATGCGCATATCGCATATGCGCACCACAACGTTTCGCCTGGAATGGGTAACTCCTTTATGGGACTCTAAGACTCGTCAATACGCCGGCAGAGAGTAATGATCATATCAAGTACCCTCAAGCCGCAAGCGGTCAGCTAAACGTAACGGCCACCCGGGTATTGAGCGATCAGAAGACAACAAGCGAACCTGCTACAACTCCCGTCGAGCCATCCGGCAACACTACCGTACAGTCCGGTCTCTTCGTCAGATATGCTGCATATCGAGCCTAGGGATGGTCACGTCGACCCTAATAACTCAATAAGTCGTGTCGGTGAATGGTCTATAACAGATCGAGAAACTACTGATAACACTTATCAGCAAATCTCAGCAGCCCTGGCCAGGGACTTGCTGTTATAACCAGTCAGGCACAGCACATCATCAACTCCCAATACCGGGAGAGACGAAACCCCTCCTATCGCTCATCGTCTTCGTGTGTCTCGGGACTGTACCCAACGGCCACCTGTTTGCACGACTCAGTAGAGCCGTGGTAGGGTGGCAATCAAAGTACAGTGGGAGAACACAGAAGACTCCATGACGATCTCGGGTCTACAGACTAACCTGTACCAGTGTCACCTGAGAACTGCTATCCGACGATAGATATAATTCCATATAGGAGTTCTCGGTGAGTCCGTCCAGTGTACCCAGTCACCACTGAGCACCCGTATATGATCTTGATGTCAAACATCGATGAATGTGGGAACATCCATCGCCCATCGTATGGGTCTAGTATCATATACGCTAGTCTACTCTGGTATATCAATGCCCCGTCTCGATATACCTACGACTAGGGACGTTCCAGGATATGCTTATAGACTACAGATGTCCCACTAGTATGATCTCCATCATAATCAGAGTAGTCAAGTCGATATCCTCAGGGCTTTATCAGCATGTATGAATGAATAAAAGCATGATCAAATCAACATGTCAGATAAAGAAGAACCAGATAGCATACTGTCATGTCGAGCAAGAATGCAAACTGAATATATATACATGTATAGATACATCCACTATCACATAATGGCCTCTAGGGCATACATATATCCAACACGGGCATTCCTAAGTCAATCTCGGTTAGCTCGTCAAAGGTTGCTTGTCCGCCATTTTCGAGCTCTTGAGGAGCTTCTTCGGGCTCGGTTAGCTCGTCTTCATCATTTGACTCTTCGCTGGCTTCCCCAATATGGGTCATGTAGCATGCCTTAGAATCAGGCTGGATGAAATCTATGCCCCGTCTATCTGGAATTCGTCCATCAATAAGTGCTCGGACCTGAGGTGGATGCCATAGCCCTTCGTAAGACTTTGCTTCAGACTACGTTTGATATAACCTGCATCCGCACTTTTTGATGTATTCCCGCTTCTCGGGTGCATAGTACCTGCGATTGAGGATGGCCCTTATTCCTCTTTCGTATGGAAGTCATGCGACAAACTAATCATCCGGGTGCACAACGGGGTTTGACCCATAAAACAGGATGCCTTTCTGTCCACTTTTCCTCCCGGGAACGTAGAAAGTTTTCAGCTGCTCCACGGTGGAGACTGACAATGCATCGAGCTCTTTGCACATCTGCTCTGGTACCCTTGTGACAGCCAGGGACCCTTCTACAATTTCGAAGGTCTCTCGTAGTTTCGCTTGTTGCATGGGGGTCCAATCTGCACCGCTGTTGCACGGAAGGTTCTCTTCATCCGATTCTTCAGTGTCGCTTCCAAGATCAGGGCGGACTTTGCTGCTAGATGGGGCTTCAGTAACAGATTCGTCGGTATCGCTACCGAAACGAGGGCGAGTTTTACGGAAGGATGGACTTCCAGCGTCGGACCCATCAGTGTCGCTACCGAAATGCGGGCGCACTTGGGCGTTTTTGCTTTTGAAAGTAACAGCCGGCTCAGATTTGCCTTTGAGTCTTGGGGCCGCTCTATCCTCAGTCAGTTGTGGCTTAGCATTTTGGTGGTTCATAAAGTACCGAGAATCTTCATATCGAACTTCATGTACACCGAACGGCTGGATGTCTCCGTCAATGCGTCTTTCTTCGCCATTTTTGGTATACTTCATGCATTGATGGAGAGTTGACGGGATGATGCCGTAATCGTGGAGCTACGGACGTCCTAAGAGAATCTTATAAGACGTGTCTGCGTCGATCACGTATATCTTAGCTTCAGTATGCAGATCCCTGAATTTGATCGGCAGAGCTATGGACCCCAGAACTTGCTGGCAATTTTGGTTGAAGCCTTGAATGACAATCCTTTCCCCTGACAGGTGTCGGACGTCCATTGACAAACTCTTCAGAGTTCGCAAGCTCATGATGTTCACTGAGGACCCCGGATCAATCAATATGCGATTAATTCGATCCCCGTCGCTGTACCCAGTCACGTAAAGCGGCCGATTATGCTCAGTTGTTCCCACTCGCAAGTCTTCATCCTTAAATGTGACTGCAGCGGCTTGCAAAGTGTACTGAGCTTCTTTCATATTAATTCCCGCAAAGCGAGCCTGATACCACTCAGGGTTTTGTAGAGCGTGAATGAGGACATCTCTAAGCTCCTTAGATAGGACCAAGGCATCGTAGATGCTCAGGACAGACGGAAGCTTACAGAGATGAGCCAAGACATTATAGTCCACCGAGGAAGGACTTGAGTTTTCATCAGTCGGCTCTCTGCCATCTTCCTCATTAGCCACCTGTTTTTCCTTCCCTTTTGGGGCGTTGCCCTGATTTGGCGGTAGAGCCCTGCCGCTTCTGAGCTAGATTTGATTGGACTTTGTTGCAAGCTCCTCGTCCTCTTTGGGAAAACAGAGCTCCCCCTCAGTGTCGCTGCCCAGATGGATGGCGTAGCAGGTCACTATAGGGATCTCTACAGTGGAGTCTTCCTCTAACTCCTCTAGAATTTCAGCCGCTCGTACAGGGAGGAACTCCTTCAATTGAATCAGAGTTCTTTCGTTCTGTTCATATTCTTCGAGGGAATCGATATATTTTTGAATGGTCGATCTCCTTGCAGACTCCTTTTCGAGCCGAGATGCACTTTTCTTCTTCTTGAGCTTCTTGGATTTTAAGCCTTATGGAGCCGCATTGGCAGCTAGACTGGTAGGCTTCTTCTGCCCTTCCCATTCCGTCCTGGGCTCTTTCCGAAATAGCTTTATCATCTTCTTCGTCTTATTAGATATGTGCGTACTTCACGGAGGCCGCGATAAGCCCATTTCATTTCTCAGGGCAGCGGGTTCGGCTGTCTGCCCCCAGAAGGCTTCAACTTCTGTCTGTATAAAGTTGATGGTTGCAACTTGATTGTTCACCAACACACTTTTGGACAGCTCGATCTCTCCAGCCTTATACTGCTTCTCGACCCATTCTTTGAAGATATAGCAATCCTCGATCGCATGGCTCACTACTCGGTGGTACGGGCAATACAGAGGATTGTCAGTCATTTTTGCTTCTTGGGGTCTTTTCGACTCTGGCAATTGCAGACCATTGTTCAAGGCGTCTTTAAATATCTTGCGGATCTTGTCCCTTCTGAAAGAGTAAACCTTGTTCTTCTTCTCCTCAAAGGAAGGCCCATCTCCTCCCAGCAATGGCTTTCGAGACCGGTTGGTTTTGGATTCGCCCGCCCTAAACTTTTCTTCATTATCGGACGCATTGAAGACATTGGTACTGCTGGAACTCCCGCTTTTATGGCTGTCGTCCCGCTTGCTTTTCTATGTTTTGTCTCTCTGAGAGTCCGGGGTAGACTCTTGCTTCGAGCGTTCCATCATTTGGACTTTCTTGGTTAGCTCTTGAAACGTCTTGAGGCCTGCTATACACAGGAATGGGACCATCCAATTGCTGAGGTTCCCAATGAGAAGACTGACGGACT
Source organism: Agapanthus africanus (assembly GCA_030015575.1). Classification (NCBI taxonomy): domain Eukaryota; kingdom Viridiplantae; phylum Streptophyta; class Magnoliopsida; order Asparagales; family Amaryllidaceae; genus Agapanthus; species Agapanthus africanus. Next base: position 340,498,370 of record JASDDO010000014.1, read on the forward strand.
GGTCCTGCTCCAGCGGCGGTTCGCACTTGACCGTGAGATTACGCAATCGGGCGATAAAGTCGGTGTTGCTTTCATTCTTCCCCGGCTTGGTCCTCACAAGGTCGGCAATGGAGATTTTATCACTAACATTCATGAACCTTTGCCGAAACAGAGACTCCATTTGGACAAAGGTAATGACGGACCCGTCTGGTATATATTCGCTTACCAGTCGAAGGCGACACCGGTCAGGCTGTTGACAAACTGATGAAGAAGGAGCGCGTCATTGCCCCCTGTATTTCAGCACGATGCTTTGAAGTGGGCGACGTGCTGATTTGCATTCCCAGTTCCGTTGAATCTTCCGAACTTAGGAATGACGTAGCCGCTCGGGAACTCGATCAGATCGTACTGTGCGGGATATGGCCGCCCACTACTGCCAATTTATTTCTGAGCTTCAGCTTCAGCCACCAATGTTTTAACTTTGCTGGTGACCAAATCCATTATCCGGTCTTGTGTTAGAGGGATAGTGCTATATGGGGCCAAGGCGTCCCCAGAAGCGGAATGTGGCCGGCTTTCGTGCGGCTTGACCAGTCTTGGACCTAATGGAACAGGCATTAGCTGCTTCGGATTGTCATCACCCGGCTGATGAGTAGCGACTTGTGCTTGATTGCGAGACGCTCGAGCAATTTGAGCCATAAGCTGCATCACAACGTTTGTTAGGTCGTCAATTTTCGAATAGAGCTTGGCCATCTCTTTATCCTTGCTCCAGAGCTGTTTTCGAAGCTCTTAAAGCAGCTCTTGCTCCGTGGTCCTAGGGTGGAAAGTTGGCTCTTCCTCGCTGTCCGAGCTTGACTCTGCATGGACCAAGAGGTCTTTCTGCCTATTATCCTCATCGAGATGGTTTTCTTCATCCAGCGGAGGCGGCTGTTCTTCGGCAGCGGCAACCACATTCATGCCAGATTGGGCTTGGGATGTGGTGGCCCCATCCTTGCTTTTGCTACGAAGGTTGTCGGTGGGGCGCCCGCCTGCCATATAGACCGTTTGGATAATATATCCAGCCATCTTTTTATTATCAGCAGATGATTTGATAGATCGCTGCCTTGACCCCCCTGTTTCAGTAGCAGGCAGTCGATTGAAGGCGGATGGCCTGGCCGGATTCTTGAATGGTGCTGGCGCTTCTTTTCTGGATTTACCCCGCTGCATTCGTGCGGCACAGAGTGCCTGATACACCCTTGAAGAGACAGTGCCATACTTTTTCTGTAGGGGCCGGGACACGTCTCTTTGTAACGACGTTTGGACCGCTGTCTTCTTGATTCGGGCGGTCATAGCATTTTTCTGAACCCACTTCAGAGGTTTGAAGGAATTGCAGAACTTTACGTCCGACTCAGCCGTCGTCATAGAGTAACCCTGTTCTTGGAACTTCACAAGATTCCACTTGGCCGAAGCCCTGGCCCTCTTGTTGGCTTGATACCTGAGCCGCTTCTGCCTTAACTTTTCTGTTCTAAGCATCTGGCAGACTTCGGTTCCTTGGGAAGACGCCGCAGACCGGGCGATGGAGGGATTTGGAGATACGCTCGATTGTGCATTTGTTGGAGTCATCGCCTGAGCTCATCTGCAACATTTGATGTTGCCCTTTGTACCGTAAGTCTTTCCCCCAGTTCGAGCGCCAGAGAGTCATTCAGACACCGTCTTATGTTTCGGTTGGGGTGCTTTAGCGATCACAACGTTCGGCCTCTTTCCCCTTGAGACCTGCTTAGCCACCTGCTTTGCCGGGATTTCTGCCAGATGAGCGCTTCCGGCAGGGTAGATGATGACGGAGCCAAACTGGCGAGGCAGTTCCTCCCACTGTCGACTAAGGCTTGCGGGGAGAACTACACGAGCATTGACCTTGACCATGTACGGGATCGGGGTCACGTTGGAAGCTGAATTCGTCTTCGGAGACATTGTCGTCGAAGGTTGATTGCTGCACGGGAAAAAAAACATCGTTTCAGTATAGGCAATCGATATGTATATTGATTGAGTTCGCATGAACATTTAACCCAAAATATGGGAGGAGAGAAAGGTCCCACCGGGCGTGCCAGAATCTGTAGGGTGTTTTTCGTCACCCCATTGAGATAGGAATATGCGCACGCTTGTCAGGAGTACTACAGATTCCCCCTAACTAGGGTAGGCCGGGGTTTATTGATTATGGGGATCTGAATCTCCGGCAGCCGCGGACTAAGCTACCGTTAATTACCCCTCGCCTTTGGGGCGAGGGAACCTCCGATTAACAGGTTAAACTGGTCATGCGAACTCAATGTGCAGTGTACGTGTGTGTGTTGTTTTGGAGGGGGATTTGGATATATCGGGAGCCATGCAGAGTTTTTGTGGGGGTCCCGCTACCTGGATAGCGGGCTGGGGGTCAAGTGGGCTAGCAGCCCCTTTGCGGGATGCGGGGCAGTGCCCCGGCCTAACATATTTTTGAGGGGGGACATTGTTGTGGAGTGTGTGTGTATCTGTACATATATATACATGTATACATACATAAAAAAAAGGGAAAAAGTGTCCAAAGGACGCGTGGGGTCAGTTCCTTGAGCGTTGTTCGCTTAGGTGTTGTGCGCTTAGGCGCTAGTGCGCCACGTGTCGGCATGTGGGCGCTTTGAGCTAGCACGCCACGTGTCGGCATGTGGGCGCTTTGCGCTTGAGCACAATCGCGCCACATGTCGGCACGTGGGCGCTTTGCGCTTGAGCGCAGGGAGCTGGAGCGCAGGCGTGCCACATGGGCGCTTTGCGCTTGAGCGCCGGTGAGAAAAAGAAGCTTTTAGCCCCAGAAATTCTCGAAAGAGAAATCAGAGTGGGGTTAAACTCCTAAGATGTTTTGGGGTTGATCAAAGGGTTCTTCTTCTTTCTCCTCCGGTTGCTAGATCTTGAAGATCAAGAGATATGAGATTTTAAAAATCTCTTCTTTTTGAGATCTAATAGAAGATCTGAGTTTCCCTTTATGGGTTTTATGGTACAAAACTATTTAGTTTTATAAAATGAAGAGTAAAACTTTTGATTTAATTCAAAAGAAAGAAGAAGGTTTTGGAACCTTGAGGAAGGAGAAAAGATCTCGGATCTAAAAAAAAATTTGGAGAAAGAAAAAAGTTGTTGGGATATTTTCATTATCCTTGCCTTTATAGGCTATACACTTTACACATAGCCCCTTGTGCTTCACAAAATAGCATTCTGCCTATCCCATGGCTCATGTGCCATTTCTTTTTGCACATAAGCCATGGGCTTTACAAAAATTTGGCTTTATGCCTATTTTTCTTACATTTACCCATAAAGTAAAATAAAAGAAATACAACAAAATTATTTATTACAAAATTTTTATCTTGGCATGGGGGGAGGCCAGCCGCTTCATTTTCGGGCTCGACCCGGGCATGGGCCCACTGGATCTGGGCTTGGGCCCACTCGGCTTGGGGTTGAATTTGATTTTGACTTGGTCAACCGGGGTGTAAATTTTTACCCCAACACCACGTCCAAGAGGGCGTGCAAAACGGTGGCTTTTGGGTACAGTCCCGAATCACATGGAGGCAATGAGCGATAGGAGGGGATTCGTCTCTCCCGGTATAGGGAGTTGATGTTGTGCTGTGTTCGATTGGCTATAACTGGAAGTCCCTGGCCAGGGATGATATAGAGATTTACTGGTAAGTGTTACCAGTAGTTTCTAGACCTGTTATGAGCCTCACTTCGACATGACTTATCGGTTACTGGGGTCTGACATATACCACCCCTAGACTAGATATGCAACATATCAGACGAAGAGACCGGACTGTACGGGAGTGTTACTGTTTGGATTCACAGGAGAATGTACAGGCTTGCTTGTTGATCTTCTGATCGCTCAATACCTGGGTGGCTATTATGTTTAGCTGACCGCTTGCAACTTATGGGTGCTTGATATGATCATCACCTGCTACCGGCGTATTGACGATTCTTTAGAGTCCTACACAGAGGTTTCATGACTCAGGAAAAACGGAGTAGGAGCACATATGTGATATGTGTAGGACCGAGGATATTATGATATGAGATACCGTATTCTCGCGATGTTTTGATATGAGCCGGGTCATCGGATCAAGTGTTGATTCGATGAATCGGTACATGATATATTAGTCGGTTATATTCGATATAGCCGGATTGTCGGATCAAGTGTTGATTCGATAATTTAATGTATAATTATGTATGTGATATATTACATTACATTACCTAATATTGGCTCGCTTTATTGATTCATTTTCTCACCGGATAATACATTGATATATATGCGATATATGTTAATTGTATTATTTTCTTTTGTTACAAATATATATTATATATGTGATGCATAATAATGTAACATGATATGATTACTAATGCAACATGTTTAATGGAGATTAAACAAGGTTAGGGTTTGATTTGGGTTAGTTCTTTCTTGATGCTTGTAGAAGGTTTTACTTTGTTTCTAGCGAAAGATATTATGCTTGATATTTTGCTAGATATTTCTAACCCAACCCAATCCCTTCACCCTAGGTTAAATCTCTACATGGGTTAGCCTTGTCATCCTTGACCACGGTTACATTTGTAATCCTATTAACATTTAATTATTCATCACAAAAGGAATTATTCATTCTATTTTCTTCTTCTTCTTCCTTGAGCTTTGAAAAAGCTTTCTAGGTTTTCATTTTGTGATAGATTAGTGTGAGAATTTGATAATAAAAGAGTGCATAAATCCTACTTCATCATCCTCATCTAATCTAGCCAATTAGATTAGGGTGTTCACCTCATTAGTGAGAAAGAGCTTGAGTTACACAAACTTCAAGGTAGATCATCGGAGAAAAGGAAGACTGCAAGCTAGCATGGATCATTCGGGTTGTAGAGACTCTCTTGAGTCTGGGAGATCATGGATCGCGGCGAAGGGACTTCTACTCGGAGCTTATGAAGCGAAGGAGCGGACTACAAAGATTGTAATCCCTTTCTCTTAGTTGTAAAGATGTTTACTTGCATATGAAACCCTAATAATCTAGCAAAGATCCTAGCTTTGGGTTGTTCGGCACGTCTAAATTTTAAATCGGGCATGGTTGATGCCTTATAGACCCTTGTATGACTGCCTAGGAAGCCTACAGACTTGTTGACAAGCCAGGCACCTCGAAACGAAATCCGAAATATCGCGTTTCATCCCTTCCCACCAGTAAAAGTCTCTCAAGTCACGGTACATCTTGGTGGAACCTGGATGAACGCTAAATGCCGACTGATGTGCCTGCTCTAGGATCTCGCGTCTCATCCCATCAGTATCTGGTACACACAAGCGAGTCCCGCATCATAGCACACCCTGGTCATCAATCCTGAACTCCGAAACTGTACCCTGTCGAACAAGCTCAAGAATCTCGGATAAACGGGAATCGTTGGGTTGCGCCTCACGAATACGATCAAGTAGTAGTGGACGGGCGCGGACATGAGCAAACTTTCCCCCAGCGAAGGTGAACTTGAACTGCACTCTACCATCACACAAGAGCTGCCAATCTGCAGAAGACTGACGCTGAACCGCGCTCAACTGGGACAAGCTACCCCCGGGCCTACGACTTAAAGCATCAGCTACCACATTCGCCTTGCCCGGGTGATAAATGATCTTACAATCATAATCCTTCACTAGCTCCATCCAACGGCACTGTCTCAGATTCAGATCCCGCTGCTGGAAGATGTACTTCAAGCTCTTGTGATCCGTAAAGATCTGACGCGATTCCCCGTACAAGTAGTGTCTCCAAATCTTCAACGCAAAGACCACCGCGACCATCTCAAGATCGTGAGTGGGGTAATTCTGCTCGTGCTTCTTCAGCTGCCTAGAAGCATAAGCAATCACTCTATCGTGCTGCATCAATACACAACCAAGCCCCACTCGAGAAGCATCACAGTAAACAACATAGCCACCCGATCCAGAAGGTAAAGATAGAACTGGTGCTGTCGTCAACCGAGTCTTCAACTACTGAAAACTCTGCTCACACGCATCAGTCCAAAGAAAAGGAACCCCCTTTCGGGCCAGTCCAGCCAGCGGCACAGCGATACTCGAGAAATTCTACACAAAACGGCTATAATAACCAGCTAAGCCCAAAAAGCTGCGGACCTCAGTCACCGATACAGGTCTGGGCCAAAGCTGTACAGCCTCGATCTTCCTCGGGTCCACCAGAATACCACCACCAGTCACCACATGACCCAGGAATTCCACACTATCAAGCCAAAACACGCACTTTGAGAATTTAGCATACAGCTGGTGCTCTCTCAATATCTGCAAAGCAGTCCTCAAGTGCTGCTCATGCTCCTCACGACTCCCAGAGTAGACCAGTATGTCATCAATAAACACAATAATAAACTGATCGAGAAACGGCATGAAAATCCGGTTCATCAGATCCATGAACGCTGCTGGCGCATTGGTGAGTCCGAACGACATCACCAAAAACTCATAATGCCCATAGCGCGTACGAAAAGCAGTCTTCAGAATGTCATCATTCCGAACCTGCAACTGATGATAACCCGAACACAAATCAATCTTCGAAAAATGTTTCACACCTGGAGCTAATCAAATAAATCGTCAATGCGAGGTAAAGGATACCTATTCCGCACCGTAACTCGGTTTAATTGATGATAATCCACACACAGCCTCAAACTGCCGTCCTTCTTCTTGACGAACAGAATAGGGGCTCCCTACGGCGAAACACTCGGACACACAAGTCCCCTATCAAGCAATTCTTGCAATTGATCTTTAAGCTCTCTATGCTCTGCCGGAGCCATCCTATAAGGCGGTATAGAAATAAGCACCGGGCCAGGAATTAGATCAATGCAGAACTCAATATCGCGCTCTGGCGGCATCCCAGGTAACTCATCGGGAAAGACGTCGAGAAACTCTCGCACGGTAGGAACCCCGTCCAACGACTCCACTATGGCTCCAATATCATGAATGAAAGCCAAGAATCCCCGACATCCCCTCTTCAAAAGCCGACTAGCGCATAGGGAAGAAATCAAACTGTGAGGGGCGGCACCACGGTCCCCCTGCACAACAAACACTGACTCGCCGGGAAAATAAAAACCTAACTGTCTTCTCCCGGCAGTCCACGAATGCGTAGCAAGTAGCTAACCAGTCCATGCCCAGCAGAACGTCGAAGTCCAACATCTCTAGATGTATCTGTAAGTCCACGGCGGCGCCCCGGCCGTCGATCCGACGTCGGAAACGCGGAAATAAAAACTTTGCAAACTAGCAAACCAGAACCACCGTGAACTTTTCACCCGGATCGGGCCATTAACCTAGCTACTAGCAAAATACAAGATGGGTAGAGAAGTATACCAAGCGATCCGTGTCCTTCGGTCTTCGTCTCCACTCCGAGCTCCCGCGAAATCTCCGTCCATCACGTCCTCGTCGGAAAGGGCACCACGTAGCCGAATGCTTTTACGGGCTCCCACCTCGGGACCGAGGTAACTCGGGCGCGAAGTTGGCTAGCCGGCGCATCCATGATTTGCTGTAGGCTAGTGTAGAGTCTATGTCTCTTTAGGGTTTATGAAGTTGCCATTGATGGAGGTAATGAAGGAATGAACTATGGAGGAATATGGTGCTCACCATTTTTTACAAGGAAAAAGAGATGAGAAAAATGCCACTCATTAAAAATAAACCTCTCTCTCTTCTCACCCCTCAAAAGTGGCCGGCCCACACTTATCAAGAAGAAAATTGGAGAGAGAAAAAGGCATCCCTATGTATATATAAAAAGAATGATAATGTGAAAAAGAAATCTTATACGAAAAAGGCTCACATCAATATCTTATCCAAATCAACTCCATCATGCAAAAGATAAGAAAGAAAAAGAATCTCATGATGAAAGAACACTCATGATGCCTCACATATGCAAGAAACCCCTCCACAATGTGTTATTTGCAAACTTGCAAATAACACCATCCATCGGAAAGTCCAGCCGAGAAGGAATAAAAGAAAACCGGCCGGAACGGAATGCAAACTGGCAACTTCAGAAAACCGATCCCGTAATAAATTACAGGAAAACCACGCTACTGCAAATACATGCCCGCATTTGTATTCCGACCGAACACAAATGCAAAGAGACAAAACTACACTATCTAATACTAGGATCCGGCTTAAGCCAAAGCCGGCTAGTAAAATCCGTCCGATCACGATCCGTGCAATACCACACGTATTTGATCGAATCCTGTCATATCTCCATACGGCCTCTACAGCGTTCCGCCCGAAACCTGAGTAACTGAGTGTGGTGGACTCTAAAGACTCGTCAATACTATGGCTGTGGATTTAACCACAAGTACGTCAGAGGTATTAGCCATACGTGACGGGCCACCAGCTATTAACTAAAAGAGACGTCGATGAGCGAATTCATCCTGACACCCTACTGAGCCTGTCAGTGACAATATCCGTACAGTCCGGTCCGTTCGTCAAGAGCATCGCATGGCGGGCCTAGGGGGTTGGTAAAAGTCAGACCCCCAATAGCGGTACAAGTCGTGTCGGAGTGTAGCCCAGAACACCCTGAGATACTACTGGAATACCTACCAGCAAATCTCCTGCCTTGGCCAAGGACTTTTCATGTTATGGCTCTCCTAGACACAGCGCGACCTCACCCCCAATACCGGGAGAGACGAACCCCTGCAGATCCGCTCACTGCCTCCATGTGGCTCGGGACTGTACCCAACTAAAACCTGTTTGCATGACTCCTTTGAGCCGTGGTAGGATAGTAATCAAAGCACGGTGGGAACTCACACTAGGCAAATGACGTTCTCAGGTCGATGAACTAACCTGTACACATGTCACCATGGAACTGCTATCTGACATCAGGTATAATCCCAACTAGCAGGTTCCCGGCGAGTCCTTTCCGGTGTACTCATAACCCAATGAGCACCTGTATACATCTTAGGTGAACCAACTGACACCAGTGGCTTGTGAGACCGGCCACCGCCCCTCATCGGGGTCTCAACTGTATACACTAGTCTACTCTGGAGAATCGATGCCCTGTCTCGAAACTCCCATGACTAGGGACCTTTTAAGGATGTGCTTATAGACTCCAGCTCTCACTTATATGATCGCCCTCATACTGCTGGTAGTCAAGCAAGAATCCTAGGGGCTCTATCAACGTGCAATAGCGACACGAAAGGTCACCTAAAGCAGTACACGATGATAAAGGTAAACCAGATAGCATACTATCATCTGGAGTAAGACTGTCCTACTGGGTCAGGTCCTCCCCTCAATCATTGCAATCACGTGCCTGTGATCCAATAATTGACTCTGAGGGCACTATCTCCAACAATCTCCCACTTGCACTCAAGGCTAATTATTGCGATGTCGCATACTCACAGCCCGTGTGATACTGAATACCCAACTCCTCTACAAGTCAGTCTCACAAAGCTCGTTTGCGAAACTATTGTGTTCGAGGAATAGCCTCAGTGAGTGGATCCGCTCTGGTGTTTCTTTCTGTCTCTCTCTATCTCAAGTTCGCGGAGAAAGCCATCTCCCGAAATGAGCAATACCTGTCTTAGAATGTGTCTGGATATCTGATGGGACCTAGCTCATAAATGAACTCCAAATCCAAACTTCTTAGACTGTATCGTCAACTGAACTTAATCAGTATCCTGCGCCATGCCTTCCCTCATTATCTACTTAGACCACCTGTCCAAAATACTGCCCATCGTCAGAGGGAAAAATATAACTCTGACAGCCACTCTGCCATCCAGGTCACCTTGGAAGCCTGGAATGATAACTGTCTCCCGAAGGAGAATGCTGTTATCATATCCATAGAACATTAACTTATGTTCTAAAACTGCTTCCGATTGTTTCTCCAGGATTGGATCAATATCTACTTATTGTATCTACTGCCAGAAAAACATCTGGTGTGGTACTTGACATCTCATGATTGACTCAATTGCCTAAGCAAGTGATCTGTCAATCATGTACATCGCTCTCCCCTTTAGTCTGTAAAACACCTTTAGAGTGGGTGACTCCATTACCTGCAGGTACACCACCATGCCAGGAGTCGGCCATTCTAAATACTCTTAGAATGCTGTCTAAGTACCCTGATTGGGAAGCTACCCAAATCTTGATCTAAAACCATAGATCTAGTTACCAGAATGTCTGATATAATATCCAAGTCCCATGTGGAGAAACCACTGTGTGACAACCAAAGTATAACTGATCGTAGTATAGGAACATCACTTCCTACTCTGTGTATGTAATCAAATACCAGGACATCACACCCTACTACCTTCTTAACAGATCCATCCCCTAATCTGATGAAGTCAAACCCATGACTGTCACATCAGAAATAGATGATCTATCTCCGCTATATCTGCTTTAGTATATAAATAGACATAAGCCTGATGTCCACCAATGCTTCCGCTGCTCCCACTGACCACGACAACCCTCTGGCAGAGTCATATAGACGTACACTTCTAAAGCTAGTTTAGAACGACGCTATACTCATCCTCCTGCCGGGTCTCACAGTCTGGAGCAACAGCAATGGAAAGTCTGGGTAAACAAGAACCTCCCTGTCACCGTCCTTGAGGCTACAGAAGTACCTCTCGGGTACCTGAGGTTACCCACTTTATCTGCGGAGTGGCCAATGGAATGTCAAACAAGATTGAATCTTTAGGTTCTTATTAAATCTTCAGTAATCGTTTGCTGTTCTGGAATCACTTTTAGTTCTACCATACTTCCACTACTGTTTTCTGGAGAAAAAAATCCATTTTTGATAAAACTGTGGCGAGTCAAGAACAATATCACTATTGATCTTCCAGATGGTAGAAAATCAACCCTCGTCATAGCCCGGGTCAACCCACAAACAGCCATTACAGAAACGTGCCTTGAGTCATCCAGTGTCTGGTTTTAAGCATAAGCCGGATAACTCCCCGTACCTTAACATCGTTAAGATATGAACTGTTCTATATCCAATACAGAAACAGAGGCACTGATTTAATTGAACCAGATTCAAATCATGCAGCTGTCTCCAGTGCATGTCAAGTAAATGGAGAGAGTCCGATCAGCGTTACTCAACTTAGGAGTGCTTCCAATTATGAGTAACCTGAAAGAGAAGCAAGTTCTCTTAATCATTACTATCAACTGAATACCGTATACAAGTATCTACATCTTCGATCACCTTGAAGAATCCCGATACTTGCAATACCTGGTTCTCTACTTTATTCATATACCTATAATTTCTCAAAATTCGGACCCTGTGTTTCTACGAAACACATGTCTAAAAACCAGAGAAGTCATAAGTCAACCGAATATAGTACGAGTACCAACCCCTCTGTCCTAATGGACACTGGACAAGATACAATACTCGGTATAAGTCTCTTGAGTCTAATAACTCATTCACTGCGTGTCGTAGGTTGAAAACTGTACTTATGGTTAAGAAGAATTACACCGCTGTTTAATGCTCCTTACCTAACCATCCACTGATATAGGTAAATGTCATGGACATAATCTCAAAAAGGTATATCTCACTCTATGAAAATAGACGTACAGATATATCAATTTGAAATTGGTGCACAAGAACGGATATCCAAAACCAAATATTTGCCGACCGACAAACAACCCAGGTGACTTTCTCAAATATCACCAATTACAACGAATCCCGATATAATGAGGATGATCACCTAATTCCCAATAACTTACTCCTACTCATGATCTGTAAAACCATACAGATGTGAGAATCTAACCTGGTAAATACATACCCTGGAGCAAGTGTCAAATTGGGAAATCAGTTTTCTTTTAACAATACACAGTGAAACTGAAACATTGAAATGTTTCGATGGGGTATCCTGGTATTCCTAGTAATGCCTCTTCCATTATCCAGATTCACAATGATAACCATATAATTCTTTGCCAGTTCTCCAAATCCCTTTATATGTCTTTAGTCATTACCTTCTGTACACCCCTTTAGGCCAAATGGTTTTCTTCCTTCCCTACCGTTCGGCACCAGCCTATGGTTTGGAAGAAGACTATCCAATAAGAATAATGGGTGTACTGTCCTAATCCTAGGAGCACTCGCAATGCGAGAGAAGGTGAAGATAAACGACACCTGAATGAACCTTATTCCTATTTCTCCTGAACCAGGATCCATCTCCGAACTGGAACAAGTTCCTTTCGAGTTCATATATAACCATACGATGGATTATCCAATAAACTTGGGATCTTCATAGTGATACGAAGTGTCCTGGAGAAATACAAAGGTGATTTAGGTTGGCGAAGAAATACTTGGTTTGGTCGTGAATAACAGTCGCAATTTACTTTGCCCTCTTACTAATCCCTTTCTTTGTCTTTACTTAATACCTTCTGTACACCGTTTAGGCTAATTGGTTTTCTTCATTCCCTACCGGTCTGCACCTGCCTATGGTTTGGAAGAAGACTATCCAATTTTCGTAATAGGTGTACTATCTCCTATCCCAAGGAGTACTCGAAACCCGAGAGAAGGTAAAAGGAAAAGACAACTGAATAGTCCTTTTCATTTTCTCCAGAACCAGAAACCGTCCTCGAATTCCTTCGAGTTCGTATATAACCATATGATGGTTTTGTCCAATGGAAGTGGACGTTCGTAGTAATACGGGGTGTCCTCGAGAAAAGGGTAAAAGTAGGAGTGGCAATGAGGTTTGCAACTCTGACAATCCAAAAGCCAGTGTTAAGAAGGTTTGGTCAACTTGGTCACTGAGTCATAGTCTAGGGTCGGGTCAATGGTCGCGGCCAAAGAGAGAGAGAAAAGAAACACTCAGCGTGCACTCTTACCTAGATCAGAATGGTTATCACTTTATCTAATCTGGAAACCTCCCACTGTAACATCAAATTCTTCCCCAAACCTGAAAGAAGAATTAGCCGGGATCACCCGAGGAGTAAACCAACTCATCAGTGGGAATCGGGATCCAACTATCATCGCATGATAACGTGAAGGAATCCGCTCACGTTATCACACTCCAGAAGGTATGCACATATCTGGAAAGTTTCAGTTCTTTTGAAACTCCCGATGTGGATTTTTGCCCCATGCTCTTATGACCTTGGCGTGAGGTCAAAATATCATAAGTCGCATATCAAGTTCTACCCGTCATTATCCAGGTTAATTTGAACCCACCCGTACAAGCCCTTGACGAAGGTCAACAAGGCTATACGACTGTCCCAAACCAACACATCTATCTATGCAGCAGAAAGGTAACAAGCAGCTACCATACACTATGCCTTGACGAAGGCCAACAAACATAGCATGAATACTACGTGCTACCCGTCTGAAACGACGGAGGGCTACGAATGGTTTCTGGCGAAAACCTTTAACGTAAAGAACTTGATATCATTGAAGGAACTGATAGCTTTAGAAAAATATAGTGACGAAAACCTTTGCTAAAGAGGTCACTCCCGGTGAAGGGATCTCGGCTCTTTCCCCGTAGAATGAGGTGCAGGATATTCCAACTGAATACCATGATGCAAAGAAAAAGTAATCGGCTATAGTGAAGTTATTGCCCTGACGCAAACTTCTATCCAAGGGGTCACTCCCGGTGAAGGGATCTCGGCCCTTTCTTCGTCGACTGAGGAGCAGGATATTCCAACTGAATACCACGATGCAAAACAGAAGAGAACGCCCTTTCAATAACAACTTTTTGAAAAAGTGTTCCAACAACATCAGAATAGATTTGTTTATCTTGCATTGATCCGAATCAACGCAGTCCCATCAATTGATCACACCACAAAAGAACGAAAATAATGATGTACGTATATGCCATCCGCATTCGCCACTGGGTCCCGTTATCACCCGTTAGGTTACTTAACTAACAACAGTGCGGGGACTGGACTAGCGCGGATGCAAAACATATACAACATCTACTAGTATATATATAAATATATAATTTTCGCTCAAAGCGTGATAAAAATGCAACAACACAGAAATGTATAGCAACACAGATCAATACAGATATCTGGGATCCCCGGGTTTCACAGAGCAGCTACTGAAACCCGACGTTCCCCTGGTCGTGTGGATAGCCTGTGCAATGAAATCTTAGACCCCTACGGGCGCGGCAAGTTACCCGCCAAAACCTGAAGCGAGGCAGCCCCCTTCAGCAACGTGAATGGACCACCCAGCACTTCACGGAATTCGGTAACTTAGGCACCCCTCCTGGGTCAACCTATACCCCCTACGAGTGCGGCGAATAGCCCGCCAATTCTAGAGTAAAGCCCTTTCCGTCTCAACGCCATGAGATGCGGGCTTGTTGCCCTCTAGAACCCGGCTATCCGTGCACCCCTCCTGGGTTAATCCTAGTACAGAAAGTAAAATATACATACAACAGGTACATCGACCTCGACCAGGTCGTGCCCCAAAAGAATAATACAAACAGGCAGTGATGGCAGTCCACATGTCGGACGCTCGCCCCGCAATACCAAATGTATATATAAAACAAAACTGTATTAACATTGCATCCAGGCTATCCCCCACGACCAATCCGCAACAACACAGCAATATATAGAACATCAACGTGAAGGTCACGTTCGCAAATCCGTCTAACCGGGCTATAGCAGTTAGATAGGATTTACCGATCAAGTGACATTCACGGTCGCAGATATAATGTAAATACTATGAACTAGCATGTTTAAAATATCTGATCGAACAAATTTTATCAAGTGGGCCCCCAAGCAATACTGTAGCACTTACAGAAAATCTGGGCCCAAAAATAATATCCCAAAACCTATTTCCAAGTATAAGACAATCTGGAAAAATTTGGTAAGCAGATCAGTTAAAAGCGCGGCGGAACCGCGGTCCAAGCATGGGTTTGGCCGCGGTTTCGCAGCGGTATGGCGTGATCACGCGATCAAATTTTCACACAATTCTTAGATTTTCATGCACAGTATTCTGAAACAACCTGAAAAATTTTTGGAGCAAAAAAAATTTCGACAGAAAACACAATGCATTGAAAATACGGTTTTTGGCGATTTTTGTTCGATCGAGTTCTAAACATACTAGAGAAAGCTAGGCATAGGTTAATGGCATGGCTCTAATACCAATGTAAGTCCGCGGCGGCGCCCCCGCCGTCGATCCGACGCCGGAAACGCGGAAACAAAAACTTTGCAAACTAGCAAACCGGCACCACCGCGCACTTTTCACCCGTATCGGGCCATTAAACTAGCTACTAGCAAAATACAATATGGGTAGAGAAGTATACCAAGCGATCCATGTCCTTCGGTCTTCGTCTCCACTCCGATCTCCCGCGGAATCTCCGTCCATCACGTCCTCGTCGGAAAGGGCACCATGTAGCCGATTGCTTTTCCGGGCTCCCACCTCTGGACCGAGGCAACTCGGGCGCGAAGTTGGCTAGCCGACGCGTCCAAGATTTGTTGTAGGCTAGTGTAGAATCTATGTCTCTTTAGGGTTTATGAGGTTGCCTTTGATGGAGGTAATGAAGGAATGAACTAAGGAGGAATATGGTGCTCACCATTTTTTACAAGGAAAAAGAGATGAGAAAAATGCCACTCATTAAAAATAAACCTCTCACTCTTCTCACCCCTCAAAAGTGGCCGGCCCACCCTTATCAAGAAGAAGATTGGAGAGAGAAAAAGGCATCTCTATGTATATATAAAAAGAATGATAATGTGAAAAAGAAATCATATATGAAAAAGGCTCACATCAATATCTTATCCAAATCAACTCCATCATGCAAAAGATAAGAAAGAAAAAGAATCTCATGATGAAAGAACACTCATGATGCCTCACATATGCAAGAAACCCCTCCACAATGTGTTATTTGCAAACTTGCAAATAACACCCTCCATCGGAAAGTCCGTCCGAGAAGGAATAAAAAAACCGGCCGGAACGGAAAGCAAACTGGAAACTTCAGAAAACTGATCCCGTAATAAATTACAGGAAAACCCCGCTACTGCAAATACATGCCCGCATTTGTATTCCCACTGAACACAAATGCAAAGAGACAAAACTACACTATCTAATACTAGGATCCGGCTTAAGCCAAAGTCGGCTAGTAAAATCCATCCGATCACGATCCGTGCAATACCGCACGTATCTGGTCGAATCCTGCCATATCTTCATACGGCCTCTACAGCGTTTCTCCCGAAACCTGAGTAACTGAGTGTGGTGGACTCTAAAGACTCGTCAATACTATGGCTGTTGATTTAACCACTAGCACGTCAGAGGTATTAGCCATACGTGACGGGCCACCAGCTATTGACCAAAAGGGACTTCGATGAGCGAACTCATCCTGACACCCTACTGAGCCTGTCAGTGACAATAACCGTACAGTCCGATCCGTTCGTCTATTAGCATCACATGGCGGGCCTAGAGGGTTGGTAAAAGTCAGACCCCCAATAGCGGTACAAGTCGTGTCGGAGTGTAGCCCAGAACACCTTGAGATACTACTGGAATACCTACCAGCAAATCTCCTGCCTTTGCCAAGGACTTTTCATGTTCTGGCTCTCCTAGACACAACGCGACCTCACCCCCAATACCGGGAGAGACGAACACCTTCAGATCCGCTCACTGCCTCCATATGGCTCGGGACTGTACCCAACTAAAACCTGTTTGCACGACTCCTTTGAGCCATGGTAGGGTAGTAATCAAAGCACAGTGGGAACTCACACGAGGCAAATGACGATCTCAGGTCGATGAACTAACCTGTACACATGTCACCAGGGAACTGCTATCTGACATCAGGTATAATCCCAACTAGCAGGTTCCCGGCGAGTCCTGTCCGGTGTACTCATAACCCAATGAGCACCTGTATACATCTTAGGTGAACCAACTGACACCAGTGGCTTGTGAGACCGGACACCACCCTCGTCGGGGTCTTGACTGTATACACTAGTCTACTCTGGAGAATCGATGCCCTATCTCGAAACTCCCACGACTAGGGACCTTTTAAGGATGTGCTTATAGACTACAGCTCTCACTTATATGATCGCCCTCATACTGCTGGTAGTCAAGCAAGAATCCTAGGGGCTCTATCAATGTGCAATAGCGACACGAAAGGTCACCTAAAGCAGTACACGATGATAAAGGTAAACCAGATAGCATACTATCATCTTGGGTAAGACTGTCCTACTGGGACAGGTCCTCCCCTCAATCATTGCAATCACGGGCCTGTGATCCAATAATTGACTCTGAGGGAACTATCTCCAACAGTATCAAGTCGACGGACAGATTTCTGTCTCCTAAACGGACAACACACGACCGGAACATGTGTCGTGCAACAAACGACCCTCCAACAGGAGTAGTCACGACAAGCGGCTGATTTAGCAAATGCGACTCTCGGCCTAACCTCGGCACGAAGTGCGTAGAGACATACGAATGCGTTGATCCCGGATCAAAAAGAACATGTGCATCATAAGAAAATACAAAAAGGGTACCTGAAACCATAGCATTGGACGCCTGCGCGTCCTGGTGAGTCAAGGCAAAAACCCGAGCCTGTCCTCTACTGGCTACTGGCTGTCCTCTACCTCCGCCACCTCGTCCTCTCGGCACAAAACCACCGCGACCACGACCTCTCTGAGCAGTAGTCTGACGCGGTGCAACCACAAGCATAAGAGACAATGCTCTCTGAGGCGGAGAAGGTGGTAAGGTAACCAGGGGTACTGCTGGCCCTCTCTGATGCACCACGGTACAATCCCGAACAAGGTGTTGTAAACTGCCACATCCAAAACACCCACGTATCGACGGCTGAACCTCCTGGGAAAAAGTGCTGAAAAACTGGCCACGTCCCACGTCTCGGCTACTCCCAGTGTCTGATCGAACTCTGTCTCGGAATCTAAACCTCTGCCTCCGGGCTGCTATTCCAGTACGAGCCCTCCTCGGTTACGGAACAACCGATGACTCAGATAGACGCTCCTCAACCAAAAGGGCTGCATCCACAGCTGTCGCATACGTGTCGCAATGCTGAATGCTGATGGCTAGGAACAACTGGGTAAGCAGGCCTCGAACAAACCTTTTCACCCTCATCTCCTTAGTCGCCACCAAGTACGGAGCATACACAGACAGCTCGGTAAACAGTACATCATAATCAGACATCCTCATCCCCGGAGTCTGACGTAACGACTCAAATTTGCACGCTCGTGCATCCCTGACGCTCGATGGAAGAAAAAGGGCGAGAAACACAGTCACAAACTCAGCCCAGGTCATAGGAGCAAGACCCGCGGCTCTTCCCCTCTCTAAGGACTCACACTATTTCTGGGCCAGACCCTCCAGACGGAAACTCGCGAACTCCACCCATCTCTCGTCGGAGCATCGGAGCGAACGACAAATCCTGGCCATCCAGTCGATAAACGACTGTGGATCCTCAGTAGTATCTGTGCCAGTGAACACCGGAGGCCTCAGCCTCATGAACTCTGTCAGTGACACGGTGATAACCTCCGGAGCTGTAACTGCGACTGCCGGAACTTTAGGTACCATCGTGCTCCCTGCAACAGGTGGAACAACTGCCTGCCCCTACGCTCGAATGGCCTCTACTAAAGTCCCCATCATCTGGCGCAGGTCCTGCATACCAGCCCCAAACATAGCAATGTGCTTCGGTACTACAGGCGTACCGCCCTGGTCAGTCCTCGTCTCAGACGAGTCGCCTCTGACCTCGGCCCTCGCGGCCGCTCTCTGTGCCCTTATAGTCTTCGGCGGCATAAAGGCTGGAAATTGAAACAAGATTCGATAAAGACATGGAAATCTAATCACATGGATGTATATCAATCACGGAAGGAATTTCAATCAATAAGTCCTAAGGTCACTTAGGCGGAGTACCGTGTCGTAAGTATTCCGCGGAACATACACACGCTACGTCACTCTGCTGAAGCTACCCACTCCATCATACCAAGGTCATCCTACACTTCGAACGATAAAACCTAGCGCTCTGATACTAACTTTGTCACGAACCAAAATTTGGCCCGTAACCGGCACTTAAACTACGTAACGTCTACAGGGCTAGGTGCGCACTTGGGGCCCTAAAGGACTAAGTCCAAAGGACTAAGTTCATTATCCTTACCTTAACGCACGAGTAAGCAAACTAAGTAAGCCGAAACCTAGAAATATAAACCACCCAAAATTGGATAAGCGGAGAAAAACATAGTTTAAAACCTTCGGAAAATCACAAGTAAAATCTCTAACTCTATTTTTCTTTCTTGAAAATTTCGGCAGCACCTCCTTTGTAAAAACTAGCCCCGAAAACGGGTACAACATAGATAATATATAAAGCATCCCAAACGGGAGCAAATCACGCCCAACGGCGGACACAAACACCACAAACATATAAACAATGCCGAAGCGAAGAAATATAAAAGAAAACTACATAAGGAAGTAAAACTTTTCACAATACCGGCTCTCACGAGCACGGCACCCAAAGTCACCAAATAATATAACACAAAATCCTCACAACTCGTCTCTAAGTCAAATACAAGAAGTGGTAGATGGAGAATACTAGATCCAACAAAAGGATATACAATATACAAACAGATAACCGCAAACCCACCTAAAAGCAAAGGCCTCACAGCCAAACGTAGCGGTATCCGCAAAAGTAGAGATGATAAGACGCCCTGCCGCGACTACTCAGAGGGTAAGTCCTGCAAAACACTGTGGCTCAACGGGGGTGAGTTGCCAACTCGTGAATAGTAAATAACATCATACTGTAATCGCAAGTATGCACAAACAACGATTAATCTATCACATGTAATCCGATATCATAAGTATGACAATGTGAATATGCAACAATCATGTAAAGGCACATCATCAGGGTACACAACTACATAAAGCAATGCATAACAACATAATCCTGAGTATGGGATGATATAATATAAAATCTCATGCAAAATCATCAGCATGGAAAAACACCAGCGTCCCTCACGAACACATCAAATCCCAAATCCTCAGGCACCGCATCCTCAGATCGGCCCTCACATCCTGTAAGTCTCATGGAACCCGAGTGTCAAACATCGACACCCGAAACATCATGAAAACATATCCCCGTATGTATATGTATATATATATATATAAGTATGAGGATAACAACCCAGTATGTCCACCGACGATACGTAGAAATCATAGAAAACCTGAGTGTCAAACACCGACACTCGAAACATCATGAAACCCGTGTCTAGCATCGACATGTAAATCCTCATAACTCAGGCGCTGTCACCACGACTGGCCCTGACGATGTGTCATAGCTCACTCCGGTCGGTATCCCCACGATAACCGCCGAGTCCAAATACAATCACCGGTAGGTACTTGCCCACCTTCCAGGCTCATCGTCTGTACCACGAACATCTTACCGAGGGGAACCGTACCGGGCTCCACCATGTACCCACACACGGCCCAATCACTCCTCGCATCGGGTATATATCACAAATATCATAACCGAGAAATCTCATGGTGGACGCATCAAAATTTCAAATCAAGAGAAACCGGGTTTTCAAACAATACATAGTTTCTTGAAAATACCCCCACGGTTCTAATATCCATAAATCAATGCGTAAAATCCATATATAACTGATATACGCAACATAAAACATCAATATGAGCATATAAATGGAAAACCGCTCTTTAAAATGAATCCATCTTTAAAATATATCATGCAGTTGCCAAAATCCTCCGAAAACAAGTGCAGCATCATATGAAGTGTACATATAATTGTAGCAAGGTTTAAGTATCTACATGTAAGCAAATATGTATGATGTATTTCATAAGCACAATAGTCAACGTCTCAATATCACATGTCAAAACAATACCACTTAAGGTATATACAACTATAGCAAAATATGTGGGTGTACATGTCAAAATATGTGTGCATGATGTGCATGTAGCTGTAATCGAGTATGTTGGTGTACATGTCAATATGTATGCATGATGTACAAGTAGCTATAGCAAGATATACGTGAAATGGAATAAGGGTCACTACCTCAACTATCCCTACCCAAAGCAATATCACGTATGTATGTGTCCACAGTATTTCATATGCACAATAGAGTAAGAGTTACTACCTCAACTATCCCTATCCACTACCAGATCACGTATGTAGGTGGTTTGTGCATGTCATGGCAATTACTGACTTTGTGGGTGTAGCATACAAATTAGTGCTCATGCAACATGAACCGCCAGTAATGTGTTATATCTAAAGGTACAAGTCAAGGTACTACAGATAATACTACGCAATGACGTTCATATGAAATCAACTAATATATAATAACATGCAGTTATCATATCATATCCTCCCTGACGCATAACGCCATACGAACGATTTCCCCGTAGATGTTAAATCTACTCACCGATGGTCTCGAGCAATGAAAATCCGACCACCTGCTTCCTTTTGTTCGCGGCGTCCGAAGTCCCCGCTTGCGACGCTATAAACTCCAAAACACAAAAACATAGCAAAAAATCTCAGAAATCAACCAATATAACGCAAAACTACGTTTTAAGCGACACACCAACACTAAACTAACTCATAAATGTCCGTCTAGTGGCTAACATGCATGACGACACTACGAAACTTACCCAAGTACAGCAGCTGCACAAGATCACGATTCATGTCGGATAACGTTACACGCGGACACAAAACACTAGATTATAGGAAAACGTTCTCAGATTTTTCATACTGTAAACACTAAAAATTTAAACAGTACCAAACACCCTTAAACCACAGCAGATAATTAAAAACATAGCAAAAAATCTCAGAAATCAACCAATATAACGCAAAACTACGTTTTAAGCGACACACCAACACTAAACTAACTCATAAATGTCCGTCTAGTGGCTAACATGCATGACGACACTACGAAACTTACCCAAGTACAGCAGCTGCACAAGATCACGATTCATGTCGGATAACGTTACACGCGGACACAAAACACTAGATTATAGGAAAACGTTCTCAGATTTTTCATACTGTAAACACTAAAAATTTAAACAGTACCAAACACCCTTAAACCACAGCAGATAATTACCCACAAAAACCAAACCCCAACACCTCCTTCCTAACCCGACGTCCCCGGAATTCTTGCTTGGGTCGCCGGCCAAAGCCGATGGGGTGGTCCTCATGTCTCAGGTGGAATCCTAGGGTCACTAGTACAACACTACTATCTTGTTTGGTCAATCAGTAAATTTTCCAGGTCACAGCAGTTCACAGAGGCTCAAGAATGACACAAAAAATACGATATTGCACAAACCGATACTTAAAGTGTTCTAAATCATAACCAACGAGCTACACATCATAAAAACTCCAATTTAACTGTTTAGGGATTATACCTAACAATACTTGCTCCAAAGACCCAAGCTTTCCTAGCTCCAAGTGATCGAAGAAGCTTAAGCAAGACTTGATGTGTTTTATGAAAATATTTAAGGAATTTTGGAGATTTATTTGGCTTTGAGATGAAAGAAATGAACAAGGAAGAAGATGGGGGCAGCCTTGGGAAGGCTCGGCCAATAAGTGGGGAAGGATGAAGAAGTGTGTAGGGTTTTATAGCTAAGTCTAGTGATAAATGCACATAAATGCACATCCATGCACATTCATGCATGAAGCCACCTCTCCCATTCTTTTCTTTTCTTTAAAACTTAACCTTTTAGCACAAAAGATCTAGATATTAGTTGGAGGTTTTGTTTTACTAAAACTTGAATAGTTTGCCAAGATACAAATTTGGAGAATTTTCCCAAACCCAAAATGTAAATACCGCATTAAAATAATATTAAAATAGGTAAAAATTCTATCTGAATCAAAACTTCCCATATACTCCCAAAGCTCGCGCACTAGCTTTATTATAGCCAAACTAGGTGCTGACAATTCTATATGGACGTTTGATCACAGTCGGGTTAAAACGGAAAATACCGACAATTTTACGCTAAAACCGAAAAATTCGCATAATGATTTTTAAAACGTTACACACGGCGATTCAGAAAAGATTTTGCATGTGTTTTATTCAGTTTTAAGATTTTTCCAACGATGCGTACTATATATATATTATAGTATTTGACTAGTGCATATTGGATTTCAGTAGTGGATTTCGAGATCTGTATCTCCATTGTAACTCCGATGATATGCGTGAAAATCCAATGATTTGTGTGACGCTTGACGGATTTCGATTTTGAGTTTTGTACTCGTTTTCAGGCATACACGATCCGCTGTAGTATTTCTATATCTTCCGTGATTTTGGAGCCCCGTTGATTGAGTTGAATTTTGAAATGTTTTAGTATTTGGGGGTTTAAATTTAGATTCGGGGACTGAATTTATTTAAGGGGGAAGATTGTAACATTTCAGAAAATATAAAATCTTATTTTTGGGATTCAATATTAAAATAATATATTTCCCGAAAACTGCCCAATTTGAGAAATTGGAGTTTTCTAAAAAGGGTATAAATATATACCAATAATTGTGAAATAATTGGAGATTAAAATGATTTATTCATTTAAATATATATTTATCGGACTTGGCATTTTTAGAATTAATTATATACAATTTGAATAAAAAATTGATTAGTGCACTACTAATCGTGATTAAGCCAAATCCGTGTTTCTACATTTTTAATCATGGACAATACACCATGACATGTTATATTTCTGTTGCATGTTATTTCATTGTGTTTTGTTGATATTTGGTTACAAAAGGAGAGAAGAAAAAGTGAAGAGAATGAATTATTGAGGAGAAAGAGAGAGAGGGGGACCACATGGGACATGTGATAATTGAGAGAGGATGAGAATAAGAGATAGAGAGAGGGGGCTGCTGATCAGTCGAAAATATTACATTTTTAACACATCAATTTCCCTACCATTTGCACTCATCTATAAGTGTTCGGTATGAATATTGCACATATTAGCAAAATAGTCGTAAAATACCAAATAACTTGTGTTATATATTAAAACCGACATTTCTGAGGGAAATTTAGTGTTTATCATGGCATCGCATTATCTTTGTATAGCGTAACACTTGTTTCGAGAATCTGTGCAGGAAATTCCAGGAGAAGAGCCAAAACAGTCAAAAGTGCTGAGAAAAATACGCCAAGTCCAAGACTTGAAATCTGGCAGTGATCAAGAAATAATTAAAAGATTCCACACATCAGTAAACATCACTAAAGCCAACATCAAGCAGCACAAGAATTTACATGCAGAGAGGCAACTAAAAGTCCGCGGATCCGTAGCCGTAAGGCCCCATTGGCGGCGGATCCGCGACACAATGATGGTGACGTCATCATTTTTTTTAGCTCAGGTCTCTCTTCTCAGCTTCAGAACTCCTTTAAGCCACTGCAAATTCCAGAAAACTCCAGAATCTTCTTCCAGAACAGTAAGGCTCCTTGTTCAAGATAAACACCTCCAAGCTTCCAAAGCAAGCTACTTAACAACCTAAGCCTAGAAGCTTCTCCCTAACCTCCAAGCTTATGAAGGAAGCTAAAGCCTAACTAACTACCTCTAGAAGCTTCTACCTAACTACCTTGCTTACAAGGGAAGCTAAACTAAACCTAGCTTCTAAAGAAAGCCAAAGCTAATGAAGACTATAAAAGGGACCCTAAAGCTTCTTCTCAAAGGGTGTTCAATAATTGGTTCTCCAATTCCTAATACAAGTTGAGTGACACAACATGTAAACCCTAATCCCCAGTTCAAAATCCAAAGCCAAAAATCAAGAACTCCGAGTACCAAATCAAGCATGAAGCCTTCGATCCTTTAGAATGCGACGCCGGACTTCATCGGAGCAAGTGATCCAAGGAGATCCGCGACTCAAGGAGACTAGCGAAGCCGATATCGACGATCAAGTTCTTTCCTCTTGTAGATCTTGAGAGAATTGTTACAAAATTATTGATAAATAAAGGTGAAATTTCTTTATCTTGCTTTCTTTACATTCTTGCATCATGATTCGATCTCAGTTCTTGATTGAGTATTTTGTTATGATGTTTGAGTAAAACTCCGCTCGTGAAGGAGTCAAGAGAATCAATAGATGATGATGTGACAAATCATGAAACGATTCTTAATTCCTATAAGTTTTGTAAAATCGTGTAATTGAAGAATCGACAACCTAGTTTCGAGCGATGCTTTCTTGTGTTCGCTCTTAATTAGTTATCCCCGATCGATTCTTGAATTTACTCGAGTCTAGATTTTGAATGAGATTCATCGAAAGGAGAAAGGATGAGATGAAGAAACCCTAGTTACTTCAAAAGATCCTTAAACCTCGATTAATCGTCATCGATCTAGTATCAAATCATTAATGGATAAGAATACGTAATCAATAGATTTCATCATATCTATAGATTCGATCGATTCTTACGAGCCTCACTTAAATTCTTGATTATTGGATTGGAAATCATCAATTCTTGATTCTTGATTTTAATGTTTTCTTGTTATTAGATCTAGATTTTTATAATTCTTGAAATTCACTTATAAATCTTGAATTGAATTGTTTTCTCTTTTCTTTAATTTTCAATTCATCTAATTCGAATTACGAACGGATTACACTTTCCCTGTAGACGATCCGCATTCGCTAACGCGCTACAATCGACACCGTTATTGATTGCGGTCAAAATATTTTTGGTTGTGATTTCTATACATTTTCTAAAACTACACACCGAGAATTCGTATCAATCAAATGGCGCCGTTGCCGGGGATAGTGCGCTAAATAGTTTGTTTTTGAAATTTGAGTTAAAAAGTTTATTCCATCATAATTTTGAGATCAAAATTCGCGTAAACACTAAACGATTCGTTGTGATTTGTTGCAAGGAAATCTGGAGTCTGCTGTGCAATTGGAAAAATATTTGGAATATTCCAGAGGATCAGGAGAGGAACAGGAACAATTGCTGAAAATTTAGTGCAGTGATCAGACATTTCAACCACGGATCCGCGGTTTAAGGAGGTAATAGCGGCGGAACCGCGGCTCTCCTGTAGCTTCAGTGCACTAAAAGTCACTGGTATCTCCTGTACTTTCTTATCTCCTTCCGCATCTGCTCCAATAACAAATTTGCTGCAGGTTTCTTTGCAAATAATTCGCAGCGCCGCAAAAAGCAATAAAAATTGTGTGTGTTTTGATTCTTGGTTGTTTGCATGTTAATACGGAATTTAGGGGGCACGGCCAAATCCAGATTAGGTGGGGAGTTCATTACCCTTCTTAAGCCCCAAAAATCATAAACTTGCATCCGCATTACCCTCATTAACTAAAAGAAATCTTGACATGACTCTAAGGACCGTCGCACTCACTTAGGACAGAAGAAGGCCGTGGGTAATTCATTGCTTATCCGCGTTTCTTTTGTGGTGTCTAAGGAAAGTGTGTCTAAGGCAAGTGGTTACTTAATTAGGCCCACTACTTACGTGGTGGAGTACCTCCCACTTACCTGGCCACAGGAGAGACAAAGAGGCGGTGGAGGATTGCTCCTGCGACTTGTCTTTTAGCAGTTAGGAGCGGTCTAGAGCCTTGACCTAGGTGACCACTAGACTTAGGGTTGCTTGTTGCATTTGTTATGATTTGCATCATTTTTTCAAAAATCCGTATATTTTTCAAAACAAACACCACTTTATTCATTTCCCCTAATTATATTCACGCTGCCACTTGTACTAAACCCTTTTAGTGCAAGATAGGCTGGACACGGGATTCTAGTGCCCGTTTAGTCCGCGTTCCCCCGATCGACTCCGAAGTCAGTATTTCTACATTTACTTCTTCTTTACCCACCACCACACCCACATCGATGGATCCGTCTCCATCGAACTTCTTTACTACTAATCTGCCGCCGTCCGCAGGTGCGCAGAATCCACCCCGCATCTCTCTCCAAGAAAGGTGCTATGCTATGCGAGGTCTTCTTTCGACCTGCTTATCCATTCCACCAGCCAACGGGGATAATTTTGAGATTAAACCCCAATACATCAACCTTCTACCAAAATTCCACGGTCTCGAGTCTGAAGACGCATATGTCTTTATCACAAAATTTGAAAATGTATGCGTAATGATGGGTACGTAACAACTTTCTGTGGATGCTATGCGTCTACGTCTTCTTCCATTTACCTTGTGCGATATAGCTGAGAAGTGGCTGTATAACACTAACGCACATTCCATTTCGAATTGGGAAGAATTCGTTGCAGCATTCCTTAAGAAATTCTACCCTAATCACAAACAGCTCGAGTCCGTAGCGAACTAAATCAATTCACCCAGCTTCCGAATGAACCATTCTCGAAGTGCTTTGATCGCTTCAAGGATCTGTTGGTTCAATGTCCACATCACGGAATCCCGAGATGGGATCTATGCCGAATCATATATGAGGGCATTAACCCTACCTCTAAACAGAATCTTGAAGCCATGTGTCAAGGCAATTTTATGACCAAGGATAATGGGGAAGCTTGGAAATTTTTAGAAGAGTTCGCTGAAAAATCCTTACAATGGGAGAGTCGAAACCAGTCATCGTCTAGGGGTGGCGTACACCAAATTGATGTTTCCATAGGTGTTCGAGCTGAAATGGCAGCAATGCAAAAGAAGCTCGAGGCTATGGAACATAAATTTTTAGCAGCCTCCCTAAATCCGATGTCGCTTCCCAAAACTGTATGTGGATGCTGTTCTGATCCTTCTCATTTGACGGAAGAATGTCTATTGAATTCTCCTTTTCAAGATCAAGAGAATTCCAATGCTGCTTTTCAAAGACCTAGAAACGATCCATATTCTTCCACATATAATCAGAGTTGGAGGGATCAACCTAATTTTGCTTGGAACCAACAACAAAATCAAAACACAGTTCCAAACCAAAATAATTTCCAAAGGGCTCTTCCACCACAATAGCAACCACTTCAACTCACTCAGCACCCCTACCAGTCATAAAATTTTCAAAACCAGGTCAACACTCCTGCACCTTCTAATCCTTTGCAGTTGACCTGTTCTGACGAGTTCTCTGCATTCACACAAACCATGAAGTCACTTTTGTCAAATTTCATGTAAGTGTCGGCTGAGGTTAGGTCTTCCGTCAGTGAGATAAAGAAAAACTCAGCGTCCTAAGCTGCGAGTATCAGATCGATGGAAGCAGAAATTACACGACTAAAAGCCGAAATGAGTGCGAGAGAAAAAGGGAAACTTCAGTCTCAACCCTACCGAATCCTGGGCATTACAATGTAAATGCCATCACAACGTTGAGATCGGGAAGGGTGCTGAATAATCATGTTGGGGAAGAGTTTGATGATACTGAGAAATCTATCAATAACACCCCGGCTGAGACCTTTTCTCACACACACACTTCTACTTCTGATCCTTGTTCTTCTACCCCACCGCCTTCTCACGAGCCTATTCTCCGTTTCTCACAAGGCTCGTTACCTCAGCAATCCTCTTCTAGTCCACAGACGATCCCCACTCCTATTCTGGGATCACGTCTACACACACCACCTTCTCCGATGATGGACCCAGCGCTTATTGCTAATGCTCCTTATCCGAATCGGTTAAGGGGTAACAAATCGAGTCCACATATGTAAAAGATTATGGAAATGTTCAAACTTGTTAACATCAACATCCCTCTCCTAGATGCTATTCAACAAGTCCCTGCTTATGCGAAAATTCTTAAAGACTTGTGCACTAGGAAGAGGAAGACTCAAGTGCCAAAGAAGGTCTTCATGTCTAATAATGTTAGCACTGCTTTTATTCCACAGCTACCAAAGAAGCGTAAGGACCCAGGATGTCCTACGATAATGATTTCTATTGGGGGTAAAAACACCAACCGTGCTCTTCTAGACCTTGGTGCAAGTGTTAACCTGCTTCCATATTCTGTTTATGAGCAGCTAGGGATTGGAGAGTTGAAACCAGCTCACTGCACTCTCCAAATGGAAGACCGTTCAATCACCAAACCTAGGGGTGAACTAGAGGATGTGTTGATAAAAGTCGGGGAATTTGTATTCCCTGTGGACTTCATTGTTCTCGATACACAACCGTAGCAAACCCACGGAGTCAAATTCCGGTGATTTTGGGTCAACCATTCCTTGCCATTTCCAATGTTGTCATTAACTATAGAAACGGTTCAATGAACTTATCATTTGGAAATATGACAATTGAACTGAACATCTACAAAATTGGAAGTCAGCCATCTGAACCCTCTGCTCATATCCTTGATGTGTGCTCTGTCCACGAGATTGCTCTCGAAAGTTGTGGAGTTGATGAACATTGTTTTGAAGATCTCGACGACACTACCACATCAATGTTTGATCTTGCACATCTTAGTGAGGACACTCTTTCCACACTTGAGTCCGACACTCCTGACTCATCGCCATCCGAGTCTGTATCCTTCACAGGATATGAGCTTCTTTGTGACTCCAAAAATCATTCAATGATCCCACCTTCTATTATTTCTCCGCCAGCATTAGATCTCAAACTTTTACATTCTCATCTTAAATATGCATATTTAGGTGAGAATGAGTCTTTACCGGTTATCATATCCGCTTCTCTAGCATTAGAGCAAGAGAATGCACTTTTGATGGTATTGAGATCTAATAGGCAGGCGTTTGGTTGGACCATGGCGGACATCAAAGAGATTAGTCCCTTGATTGTAGAACATCATTTACACTTGATGGATGATGCCAAACCAGCCCGAGAACCACAGAGACGGTTGAACCCCGTCATGAAGGATGCGGTGATGAAAGAGATCATCAAATGCCTTGACAATGGTATTATTTACCCAATCTCCGATAGCCAATGGGTGAGTCCAATTCATGTCGTCCCTAAGAAATCTGGCATCACGATTATTACCAATGAGGCAAATGAGTTAATTCAGACACGCGCCCAAACTGGGTGGCGAGTATGTATTGATTACAGAAAACTCAATGCCGCTATGAGGAAAGACCACTTTCCTCTACCTTTCATTGATCAGATGCTGGAACGCTTAGCTGGACGTGAGTATTATTGCTTTATGGACGGATACTCTGGCAATAATCAGGTCCCCATTGCCAAAAAGGATAAAGATAAAACCACATTTACTTGTCCTTTTGGTACCTTTGCTTATAGACGCATGCCCTTTGGGTTATGCAATGCTCCCGCTACATTTCAGCGGTGTATGATGGGGATATTCTCGGACATGGTCGAGAATTTTTTTAGAGATTTTCATGGACAATTTCTCGATTTTCGGAGACTCTTTTTCTGACTGCCTATCGAATCTTGACGCAGTTCTTACTCGTTGCAAAGAAAAGAACTTAACCTTGAATAGGGAAAAATGCCATTTCATGGTCCAAGAGGGAATTGTGCTTGGACTTGTTATTTCACGAAAAGGCATTGAGGTTGACAGAGCTAAGATAGATGTCATTCAAAACCTTCCTCATCCCAAAAGCGTCAAGGATATCCGATCATTTCTTGGCCATGCAGGCTTTTATAGGAGATTCATTAAGGATTTTAGCAAAATTGCTAGACCTTTAACTCTTCTCTTGGCCAAGGATACGACCTTCCACTTTGACTCGGATTGTGAGGCAGTATTCGACTCACTCAAACATTCCTTCATTACAGCCCCCGTTCTATTGTCTCCAGATTGGGACCACCCTTTTTGAGCTTATGTGTGATGCATCGGATTTTGCAGTTGGTGCAGTCTTAGGACAGCTCATTGAAAAGATACCACACGTAATCTTTTATGCAAGTAAGACCCTGAACGATGCTCAAATTAACTATACAACTACCAAAAAAGATCTTTTGGCGCTTGTATTTGTATTAGAAAAATTTCAGTCCTTACTTGATTGGCTCACCAATAGTTGTGTATACTGACCACTCCGCCTTGAAACATCTTTTGACGAAGAAGGATGCTAAAGGTAGGCTAATACGTTGGATCCTTCTATTACAAGAATTTGATCTTGTTATCAAATATAAGAAAAGATGTGAAAACGTTGTAGCCGACCATCTTCCGCGCATCTCTTCTTCACCTGTGACCCTGCCGATCAATGATTCTTTTCCGGACGAACAACTCTTGAACGTATCCGATGAACCTTGGTTCAGGGATATTGTGAACTATCTTGTCACGGGATTTATACCTAGCGATTGGTCAAAACAGAACAAACATCGTTTTCTATCCCAAGTAAAACACTTTTACTAGGATGAACCATATCTGTTTAAGTATTGTCCTGACCAGATCATTCGCCGGTGTGTCCCGAATGAGGAATTCAAGAGTGTTCTATCTTTTAGTCATGATCAGGCATGTGGGGGTCATTTCGGTCCTAAAAAGACAGCGGAGAAGGTTTTGCAATGCGGTTTTTATTGGCCGACTTTGTTCAAAGATGCATTTGATCATTGCAAAACCTGTACACAGTGTCAACACACGGGTAGGATTTCCCGGAGAAATGAGATGCCACAGCAACCCATCTTAGTGGTTTAATTTTTTGATGTTTGGGGCATTGACTTTATGGGTCCTTTTCCCAACTCCTTTGGGAATCTGTACATACTGCTTGCGGTTGATTACGTCTCAAAGTGGGTTGAAGTTATTCCTTGTCGCACTAATGACAAGAAGGTTGTCATTAAGTTCTTAAAAGAAAACATCTTTTCGTGATTTGGACAACCACTCGCTATCATTAGCGATAACAGGACGCATTTCTGCAACAGGTCTTTCAAGACTTTGATGCGGAAATACGCAATCAACCACAAACTTTCTACACCCTATCATCCCCAAACGAGCGGGCAGGCTGAGATTTCGAATAGACAGATCAAACAAATCCTGGAGAAAACTGTTGCGAAGAATAGAAAAGATTGGTCGACCAAATTGACGGATGCTCTTTGGGCATTCCGAACTGCATATAAAACCGATCTAGGGATGTCTCCTTATAGGTTAGTGTTTGGGAAGGCTTGTTACTTGCCAGTCGAGATTGAGCACAAAGCAATGTGAGCTATTAAAGAAATCAACTTTGACTTAGATCAAGCCTGCAACTTTCGGAAGCTGTAATTAAATGAGCTAAGCGAACTCCGCGATGAAGCTTATGATAATGCTGTAACTGTAAAGAATCGGACTAAGGTATTTCACGATAAAAACATTTTGAGGAAAATGTTTACACCTGGTCAACAAGTCCTTCTTTATGATTCACGACTACACCTTCATGCGGGTAAGCTACGATCTCGGTGGAAGGGACCATTTATTGTGCGGTCTATATACCCGCACGGGGCAGTTGAGGTAGAAAATGTTAAAAACGGTACATTTTTCAAAGTGAATGGACATAGATTAAAGCCGTATTTTTCCACTGATCCCACGGGGGAGCTCCTGTTCTTACAGGAGCCATTTTATCTTGATTAAAATTCCTCCGTCTCACCTCCATGTCCTGTATATTACTCCATCATCTTTTGAATGGAGGTGAGTGAAAAGAATAAGTTTGGGGGGGGGGGATTTTCACTTAAATATTTTGCCCCCATTAATAAATTTCCTCCCAGTCTTACAGGTTTTTGTAGATATAGCGGACGGCAACAGTGATGACACTGTTGAAAACAAGTTTGGGGGAGGTTTGTGCTTATTTTCGTTTCATTTGCATATCACTTTGCATAAGCACAAAACATTTGAAAACATATAAAAATTTAAAAATTTATAAAATAAATTTTTTTTGTATATAAATAAGATAATAAAAGATTAGATAGTGAAAAAAATTACAACAAAAAGATTAGAAATATTTAAGAAAACCAAGAAAATTAGAAGTTTTCTTATACGAACTAGTAATAAGTAGTTATGAGTCGTTGTCCCAAGGGTTAGTAAGATGAAGGAAGTCACTAATCTGAGGATAAAAATAGGTCTGAAAAATAGTTCCTATTCTGGAATCCAAACATTTTGAACGTTGGTTCCCTGCTATTCGCACTTACACACGTCTTGAAGCTCGGGATAGTAGAGGATACCTTAAAATGCTCTTGTCTAAAAACCAAAGTATGAAGGAAATAAAAAATGAATAAAATATAAAATGGTAAAGAAAAATGAACACTGGTTTTGTTATCGCCAAGGCAGCAATAAAAAAGTATAGCGAAGGTACTTCATCACCTATTGCCTTAGACCAACTGGTCTGTGAGTCACTGCTAAGCCTTAGGTGCTGCAAGACGAGAAAAATACACCGTATAAGCAAGCACATGAGTAATCGGTCAGTTAGTACCTCAAGAAGTATTAACGGTCGCATGAAAGTGTGTGAGCAAAATCCATCTAAATATTCATCAAATTGAAAAGTACCGAGGCAGATGGACAAGAGTATGATAGCTTGAATTGAATTCTCCGAGTGTAGGGATGTTCTTTACACACACATAGGGTTATATGATCGATGTTTGGAAGAAAGATAGGAATGAAGAATAAAGACGATGTTTTATTGAGGGAGGATGTGATTTTTGACATCTTTTCATGACTATTAAGATAGGGCTCATGACAACCGAAAAGCTAGCATAGTTGGAAACCCTAATTTTCAAAGTCTTTCTTTTACAATTCTTATCTTTATATGTAATATTCACGGTCTTCCTTTTATTATTGGATTTTGTGGGTGCAATCTGCTGAAAACCCTCAGGAGACAACACTCCTCCTACTAGGGACACCTAGAGGTTTAAACGCTTGTTGCACGTACTCAGTGCAATCGTGTTGCCTACGAAAGTGTGCTAGTTACTTTTTCTCTTTCTTTATTTTCTCCTTCTCTTTTTAATAAAACAAATCGCTCGAGACGACCAAAAATAAGTTTGGGGGAATTTGATCAGTCGAAAATATTGCATTTTTAACACATCAATTTCCCTACCATCAGCACTCATCTATAAGTGTTCGGTAGGAATATGGCACATATTAGCAAAACTGCCGTAAAATACCAAATAACTTGTGTTATATATTAAAACCGACATTTCTGAGTGAAATTGAGTGTTTATCATGGCATCGCATTATCTTTGTATAACGCAACACTTGTTTCAAGAATCTGTGCAGGAAATTCCAGGAGAAGAGCCAAAAGAGTCAAAAGTGCTGAGAAAAATATGCCTAGTCCAAGACTTGAAATCTGGCAGTGATTAAGAAATAATTAAAAGATTCCACACATCAGTAAACATCACTAAAGCCAACATCAAGCAGCATAAGAATTTACATGCAGAGAGGCAACTTAAAGGCCGCGGATCCGCGGCCGTAAGTCCCAATCGGTGGCAGATCTGCGGCACAATGATGGTGACGTCATCATCTTTTCAGCTCAGGTCTCTCTTCTCAGGTTCAGAACTCCTTTAAGCCACTGCAAATTCCAGAAAACTCCAGAATCTTCTGCCAGATCAGCAAGGCTCCTTGTTCAAGATAAACACCCCCAAGCTTCCAAAGCAAGCTACTTAACAACCTAAACCTAGAAGCTTCTCTCCAACCTCCAAGTTTATGAAGGAAGCTAAAGCCTAACTAACTACCTCTAGAAGCTTCTACCTAACTACCTAGCTTACAAGGGAAGCTAAACTAAACCTAGCTTCTAAAGGAAGCCAAAACTAATGAAGACTATAAAAGGGACCCTAAAGCTTCTTCTCAAAGGTTGTTCAATAATTGGTTCTCCAATTCCTAATACAAGTTGAGCGACACAACTTGTAAACCCTAATCCCCAATTCAAAATCCAAAGCCAAAAATCAAGAACTCCGAGTACCAAATTAAGCATGAAGCCTTCGATCCTTTAGAAAGCGACGCCGGACTTCATCGGAGCAAGTGATCCAAGGAGATCCACGACTCAAGGAAACGAGCGAAGCCGAAATCGACGATCAAGTTCTTTGCTCTTGTGGATCTTGAGAGAATTGTAACAAAATTGTTGATAAATAAAGGTGAAATTTCTATATCTTGCTTTCTTTACATTCTTGCATCATGACTCGATCTCAATTCTTGATTGAGTATTTTGTTATGATGTTTTAGTAAAACTCCTCTCGTGAAGGAGTCGAGAGAATCAATAGATGATGATGTGACAAATCTTGAAACGATTCTTAATTCCTATAAGTTTTGTATACTCGTGTAATTGAAGAATCGGCAACCTAGTTTCGAGCGATACTTTCTTGTGTTCGCTCATAATTAGTTATCCACAATCGATTCTTGAATTTACTCGAGGCTAGTTTTTGAATGAGATTCATCGAAAGGACAAAGGATGAGATGAAGAAACCCTAGTTTCTTTAAAAGATCCTTAAACCTCGATTAATCGTCATCGATCTAGTATCAAATCATTAATGAATAAGAATACGTAATGAATAGATTTCATCATGTCGATAGATTCGATCGATTCCTACGAGCCTCACTTCGATTCTTGATTATTGGATTGGAAATCATCATTTCTTGATTCTTGATTTTAATGTTTTCTTGTTATTAGATCTAGATTTTTATAATTCTTGAAATTCAGTTTTAAATCTTGAATTGAATTGTTTTCTCTTTTCTTTAATTTTCAATTCATCTAATTCGAATTACGAACGGATTACACTTTCCCTGTGGAAGATCCGCACTCGCTAACGCGCTACAATCGACACCGTTATTGATTGCGGTCAAAATATTTTTGGTTGTGATTTCTATACATTTTCTAAAACTACACACCGAGAATTCGTATCAATCGGCTGCCATTTCCTCATCCCCAATCATTTTAATTCATCTTCTTCCTCCTCATCTCCCTCCACCTTCAACCCCAAGATCCATCTCAAAAACCTTATCAAAACCCTATACCCCTTTCACAAAAGTTGATCCCCTCCCCATCCTCAACACATTGGACCCATCAAAGTTAGATTTTGAAGACTTGAGATAGCTAGGGTTTTTCTTGAGTTGCCCAAATGAGGTATATTTTCTTACTTTTAGCTAGTTTTGAGTTTTCTTGTATTCTAGCTTAGTTAGAATGTGATTTAGTTGGGGTATGTAAGGTTTAGAAGTTACGAAAGAAGTATTAGGGTTTGAGTTGTGTTGTGGTGATGTGTAGTGGCAGTTACAAGACCTTAGCATTAGAATTCTTAACGTGGACCTAAGACCAAATCCTAAAATGCAAACTTTGAAATCTGCCGATATCGGAAATTGTAGAATTTGTGATGAAAATTGTAACGTTTTAGAAATCGTTATGCGAATTTTTCCATTTTAGGGTAAAATAGTCGGTGTTTTCAGTTTTAACCCGATTGTGATCTAACTTCTGTACAGACTTGACTGCGCCTAGTTTAACTAGAATAATGCTACTTTGCGGGCTTTAGGGGTCAATTGGAAGTTTTGGTTCACATAGAATTTTTCCCTATTTAAATATTATTTTAAGTTGTTAATTATGCATTTAATTAGTGGTAATTACATTTTTGGTTTGGGTTAATTACTTCTAATATGAATCTATGCTAATCTAATCACTAGATTTTTAGTTAATCCATCCATAGAAATATCTAGATATTTGTGTGAAAAGAAATTTATTTTTAAAAGAAAGAATGAGGTGGATTTGAAGATAATAATATTGCATTAATTAGCAATTATTGCATTATAGCAAGATATTCCATTTCTTTTCACAAAACACCCCCTATTTCTTGTCAAGGCCGAGCTCTCCCCCATTTCTGCACTTGATTTTTCTTTGCCCAATTTTTTCATCTCCAAGCTCAATAATTCTCCAAATTTCCTTAAATAATCCCACAAAACTCATAAACAAATAATAACCCATCATTCTTCTTCACTAAACTTGCTTAGATCTTCATGAAAAATATCATTTTGGAGGCTAAAGTGATGGATCTAGTTTCTATTTTGTGTTCTTGAGGAGGTATAATTTCTAACCGAAATCTTTAATTGTTATGTTTATATCATTAAATTAGCTATTTAATTGTTTAATATAGCTTAATTAGCATGATTTGTAGTTTCATGATAATTTTGTGAAGTTCAAGTTAGGGTTTAACATGATGAAAGGGTTAATTGTTAATTGAAGACTAGGAAAACTAAACCTAGTAGGAGAATGATAGTTGTTGTAAATTCCTAATTTGTCTAATTGAATTTTTAGCAAACTAAGATTTAACAAAAGAATAATTTGGTGAGATTAAATTATGGAAATTGTTTGGATAACTTAGTTAAGCTACTTTGTGAAACATGTGACCGCTAGATTTGTGTTAGATTTTAGACTTGTGCTAAATTCGATAAAGTTGCTTACTAGGTTTCGCTATAAGTTGGACGTTGGTTCTAATGAGCATTGCGATGTTATATATATTATCTTCATCGCAAAGTTTTGTGTTGTGTTTGCGCGATCGGTACGATCAGAGTCTAGACTTGGTGGTTGTGTAGTTTAGCAATCCTAGCTAGGGTTTTACTGATGTTATGCGCGTTT
The DNA here is from genome assembly GCA_030015575.1 of Agapanthus africanus. Lineage (NCBI taxonomy): Eukaryota > Viridiplantae > Streptophyta > Magnoliopsida > Asparagales > Amaryllidaceae > Agapanthus > Agapanthus africanus. The sequence continues at coordinate 340,535,509 of JASDDO010000014.1, forward strand.
TATGCACTAGTCGCGCAGTGTAATTTTCTGGACGTTATCCTTGCGTTTCGTTATCTTTGTGTCGGCGTAGGATAATTAGCTTATGTGATGTGTTTGTGAAATTTAAGGGTCGCAAGCGGGGACTTCGGACGCCACGAATAAAGAGAAGAAGGTGGTCGGATTTTCGTAGCTCGAGATCATCGGTGAATAGATTTAACATCTACGGGGAAATCGTCCGTATGACGTTAAGCTTCAAGGCTAGATATGTTATGATATTAGCCGGATGTTTATATGAACATATAGAGATGGTGCATGAATTTCATTGCATATAGTTATTGTTATGCCTGAACCTGTTTATATTGTACACTGCACTATTATTGGCAGTCCATGTTGCACGAGCACCAATTATATGCTACACACACAATGTCTGTAATTTCCATGATACACACAACACAAATATTCATTTGATATACCTTGCTATCGGGTAGCGATATAGAGGCATTTATTCTTTTGCGACGACGCATATGACATATGGCATACCTGTACACCTACATGCATACACATATGCCTTGCTATACCTACATGCTCACATATATAGTTGGCTATAGCTATTTGTTCAGTTTTATACGATATATATATCGGTGGTATGAGACGCTGTTATATAGGTATATGGGATTCGGATACTGGGGAACCGTGTGATATATTTAATGACTTGATGCATTTAAATAATGGACTTTTCCCGTGATATGCTCATATTATTGTTCTATGTTGCATATGTTATATTACATAGATTTACGCATTTGAGATATGTTTTCATGCGATTTGGGGATTTCTATTGTCGATGTTAGGCACTTATCTTCCGAGAGATTTATGGATATTGAAAACCGATACGTGGAACACAAGTGTAGAGGTTGGACACTTGGGTTTCGAGAAACGTATGTATATCAGAGCAACCGATACGTGGAACACGAGGGTCGAGGTTGGACACTTGGGTTTTGAGGAACGTATGGATATCAGAAGAACGATACGTGGATCACAAGTGTTGATATTGGACACTTAGGAATCGAGGAACGTATGGATACGAGTAATTAGGTTTCAATGCTGGGCACTAGTTTTCATGATATTTCGGGTGTCGATGTTTGACACTCAGGTTACATGAGATTTACAGGGCCGATCTGAAGGCCGAACTGAGGATTTTGGGATTTGGGGTGTTGTTGATTTACACCGGGTTTTTCCATGATTATGATTTGTGCATGAGATTATTTATATTATCCCACACTCAGGATTTATTTTGATATGCATTGCTTCATGTAGTTGTAGTACCCTGATGATGTACTTTTACATGATTGTTGCATATTCATATTGCCATACTTATGCTATCAGATTACATGTGATAGATTTATTTCTGTTAGTGCATACTTGCGATTACAGTATGGTGTTATTTTCTATTCACGAGTTGGCAACTCACCCCCGTTGTGCCACAGTGTTTGCTGTACTTACCCTCAGTGTAGTCGCGGCAGGGCACCATCGTATCTATACTTTATGGATACCGCTACAGTTGGCTGTGAGGCCGTTGCTATTAGGTGGGTTCACGGTTATCTGTTTATGTAATTTGGATATCTTTTTGTTGGATCTAGTATTCTCCATCTACCACTTCTTGTATTTGACTTATAGACGAGTTGTGAGGATTCGGTGTTGTATATTTTTTTGTGACTTGGGTGCCGTGCTCGTGGGAGCCGGCCTTCTTATATAGTTTTACGTCCTTATGTTGTTTTTATTTATGCTTATGGTGGTTGTCTCTACCGTTGGGCGTGAGTTGCTCCCGTTTTGGATCCTTTATTTATATTCTATGTTGTACCCATTTTCGGGGCTAGTTTTTACAAAGGAGGTGCTGCCGAAATTTTCAAGAAAGAAAACTAAAGTTAAAGATTTTACTTGAGATTTTCCGATGGTTTTAAACTATGTTTTTCTCTGCTTATCCAGTTTTGGGTGATTTAGATTTCTGGGTTTCGGCTTACTTAAGTTGCGTACGCCTGTTGACGTTTCGTAGTTTAAGTGCCGGTTACTGGTCTAACTTTTGGGTCGTGACAAAGTTGGTATCAGAGTGTTAGGTTTTACCTTTCGGAGCGTAGGATGACCTTGGTATGATGGAGTAGGTAGCTTAAGCAGAGTGACGTAGCGTGTGTATATTCCACTGAATACTTACGACACGGTACTCCGCCTAAGTGACCTTAGGACTTATTGATTGAAATTCCTTCTGTGATTATATACATCCTTGTGATTCGATTCTGTTTCCTTATCGGATCTTGTTTCAATTTCCAGCCTATATGCCGCTGAAGACTATGAAGGCATAGAGAGTGGCCGCGAGGGCCTAGGTCAGAGTTGACTCGTCTGAGACGAGTACTAACCAGGGAGGTACGCCTGTTGTACCAGAGCATATTGGTATGCTTGGGGCTGGTATGCAGGACCTGCGCTAGATGATGGGGTCTTTACTTGAGGCCATTCGAGCATAGGGGCAGGCGGTTGTTCCACCCATTGCGGGGGCTGCGATGGTACCTACTGTTCCGGCAGTCGCACCTACAGCTCCGGAGGTTACCACCGTGTCACTGTCAGAATTCATGAGGCTGAGGCCTCCGGTTTTCACTGGCACAGATGCAGCCAAGGATCCACAGTCATTTATCGACCGGATGGCTAGGATTTGTCGTTCGCTCCGATGCTCCGACGCAAGATGGGTGGAGTTTGCGAGCTTTCGTCTGGAGGGTCTGGCCCAAAAGTGTTGTGAGTCCTTGGAGAGAGGCAGAGCCATAGGTCTTGCTCCTATGACCTGGATTGAGTTCGTGACTGTGTTACTCGTGTGTTTTCTTCCGCCGAGCATCAGGGATGCTCGAGCGCGCAGAATCGAGTCGTTACGCCAGACTCCGGGGATGACGGTGGCTCAGTATGATGTGCTGTTTACCGAGCTGTTTGTGTATGCTCCGTATTTTGTAGCTACGGAGGAGATGCGGGTCAAGAGGTTTGTTCGAGGCCTGCTTACCCATTTATTCCTCGCTATCAACATCAGCATTGCGACACCTATGCAGCAGCAGTAGACGCAGCCTTATTGGTAGCGGAGCGTCTTTTTGAGTCGTCGGTTGCTCAGGAACCGAAGAGGGTCCGTACTGGTGATTCAGTGGGGAGGCGGGCATTTAGACGTCGTGACAGTTCCCGTTCAGATACTGGGGGTAGTTGAGGTTCGGGGCGAGGTCGGCTTTTTAGCTCTTATCCTCAAGAGAGTCAGCAGTTTGCTTCTAGATGTTACCGGAGTGGGATTCGGGGCATCGGGCTCGAGATTGTGCTGAGCCATGTGTGAGTGAGGCAGCTGTACCGCAGATTACCTTACCACCTTCTCCACCTCAGAGGGCGTTGCCCCTTATGCCTGTTGTTGCTCCGCGTCAAACTCATATGCAGAGAGGTCGGGGTCACGGTGGTTTTGTACCGAGAGGGCGGGGTGGTAAAGGCGGAGGTCAGCCAGTCGCCGGTAGAGAACAGGCTCGGGTGTTTGCGTTGACTCATCAGGACGCGCAGACGTCCAATGCAGTGGTTTCAGGTATCCTTTCTGTATGTTCTTTTTGATCCGGGATCTACGCATTCGTATATTTCTATGCACTTCGTGCCGAGGTTAGGCAGAGAGTCGTGTTTGCTAGATTAGCCGCTTGTCGTGACTACTCCTGCTGGAGAGTCATTTGTTGCGCGACACGTGTTCCGGTCGTGTGTTGTCCATATAGGAGATAGAGATTTGTCCGTCGACTTGATCCTTCTTGAGATGTTGGACTTCGACGTTCTCCTGGGCATGGACTAGTTAGCTTCTTTCTACACGTCCGTTGACTGCTGTGAGAAGACTGTTAGGTTTTGTTTTCCCGGCGAATCAGTGTGTAATGTTTTGAAAATCGTTTCGTTGAAATTTCGGAAAATCGGTAAAATAAGGGGGTTTTTCTGTAAAAAGTCAAAATACGTATATCTTTAATATAAAATTAAATATACATATTATAGCTATGTAATTACTAGTATTTGGTGTTTATTGATCCACTGGTGAAATTTCAAATTTTCTGAATTTTTTTCCGAAATTAATGATTTTAATATTATTTTAAGCCGTCTCTAATACATTTAATTAGGGAAAATTACAAATTAGAATAGGTTGAAACAAATTTTGTGCGTCATAACAAATTAAACAAAATTTTAACACGTTGTTTTTGAAATGAAATGAAGTTGTTAATCGGTTTTAGAAAATATTGAAGAAAAAGGCTTATTTTTTGAAAATAAAAGGGTTTTGGTGTATATTGAATTGGTGTTTGGTGTTCATTGCTTCACAAACACACACCACCTCCCCCACCCCCTCTTGCTGGTCGAAAATGGGCTGCCCCAATCCCCATGTCCCCACACTTGTTCATAAAGAAAAGAAATGAATCAATATATATAAGTATGGGCTTTTGGCTTTTATTTTGACTTTGAAACCCACACCCCTCACTCTCTCACCTCCCCCCCCATTGGCCGAGCCCACTTCTGTTTTCTGCAGCCCCTCCCTTCTCTTTCCTTCATCTCATCTCTTCTCCAAAAATCCAACCCTTTTTACCATAAAAAATTCATCAAATTCCATCCAAAATCAAAGCAAAATCAAAATCTAATTCCTACCCATTTGTCATTAGCCAAAATTGCATGGATCTATGGAACACGATTTCAATTTGGGAGGCTATGTGTACTTGTGGATCTACAAATTTTTTTGGGTATAAATTCTAACCCTTTTGCTTAATTTGTTAGTTAATTTCTTAAAGCTAATTTATTTAAGTGTTAATTAGGCTTTAATTGCAAGTTCGGAATTTCTAGATTTGGGTATAGATCAAGTTAGGGTTTTATATCATTTGAACTTGGTTTAAGTGTGTAATTTAACATATTGAGGCATGTAAAATCTTACCTAGTAACTAGTTTGCTAATTGTTATTTTAAAATTTTACTAATTAAGCTATTTTGCTAACTAGGTTTTTTGGAAATTTATTAAATGCTTTAGATTAAAATATAATTAAGGTATCATGTCATTATTAAAATTATAATGAGTGGTTTAATGCCTTCGGATCATGCTAATCCAAGCTAAAATGTTGTTTATGCATTTTTACTACAAAATTGTTAAAATTGGTAAATGTGTAAACTAGAATTTTGGGGCTAATGAAATTTAATGAGATTAAATTATGGATATGGTTTTTATGACTTAATTAAGATGTTTAATAAGTATTATTTCCATTAGAATTGTTAAATCATCAAGTTTTGTACTAAAACGGAAAATTTTTGCTTGATAGATTTTCGGAAAATAGCTTTTAAAGTGAGTTTGAGGTTTTGTAAATTGCAACCTATTTCATATTATAATTTGTGATTGTGAATGTGTAAATGGGTATGTTTGGGTTTTTCTCGATGGTTTGGCGTTTGTACGCCGACGTCAAGGGTTTTTGGGTTGATTTGTGAAAGCAACCATAGGTTTTGACCTATGTAGGATTAGTGTGTCGTTTTGGTCATTAGTCGGATTTTAATGCGATACGATGCATTATGATATGTAAGTACCACATGTGGACTAAGAGACGACAAGCAAGCGCATGGCGACGTCAACACCGGCGAGCGAGGACCAGGTGAGTAGATTTATATCTACGGGGAGAAGTCGGGTGGATGGCGTATAGCACCCCCGCAGTTCGCAGTGATGTATACGAATACGTATACACTTATATATATATGTTGATATGAGACTTTGATGATAAAGGTAGATTTTAGGTGTTCATGGATTAGTTTAGTGTTAGTTGCGAAACCCTAGATTAGTTGTTACACCGACACACGCACACACACACATGCATACATCTATGTTATTACCTGTGCGTATATGGGGATACGTGTTTATGTGTTCACATGGGTATGGGACTATGTGTTCACATACTGGATTAAGGATAGTGTTTGGGATTTGAAGTGGGTCGATAAGATTTGATTTGAGACCGTGAGATCGGTGATATAGCAGGATTCGAATTTGAGATACGTCATGATGTCATAGCGGCTTTTTGGACGACGATACCATGTGAATAGTGATAATAAAGAAATGATCAACATGTGATCGTGTTATGAGATATGATATGTTAGGATGTTTATGATAGGCCGCATTGGGCCATGCATACTTCTTTATGATGATATGTGCTGATGATATCGGTTTGTACGAGACTGTAGATCAGCAGGCAGATCATGATTAGATTGATGATATTAGTATTGTACTAGACGTAGATTAGTACCCCGGATTATAATCTTTGATAAAGAGGATACCAAGTGATTAATTTGATGAATGGGATACTGAGCTGTACCCAGATTTGGGGATTCCGTACGACGGATTTATGTATGAGCTATATATTGATGTTTGATCCGCACTCTTGACTTGGGAATGTCTCATTATAGATATGGTATCGGATGTGATATTATTGAGGCAGGTGATTAATCCAAAAATTGTAGTTTACCGTAATCAGAAACGGCGTCGCTTCGCAGCTAGCCGGTGAATACGGGTCGATCCGCAGGGATGTGTTAATTTCTAATTTTGTGTTATAACGAGTTGATTCAAATTGTGGTTGGTTTTTTTTATTGATTAAGTTCAAGATGAATTTATGTGATAAGAAAGGACTCGTTAGGGTTAGGTCGAAGGTAGGGGTGTTGAGATCTATGTTTTCACCTCTTTCAATGCCATGATTTAAGCTTTTTAGAAATATCACAACAATTATTAGCAAAGGGGATTAGGATGATCGGGAAGAAACAAAGTTTCTTCCTCTAGATCCTTGTCCGTCCTTTCCTATTAACTGTTGTGATCTTCATGGATGTCATATAAGTCCGGCCTTTTATACTAAGGTTCACCGTTACCTTATAGGTAGGGTGCCGTAGGGGGCGGATCATATATGAATGCATGAAGATTTCATTTTAAAAATAAGTTGGCGTTGAAGGAGGTGAGAGACATCCATCTCTCACTTACTCCCTTGTTCCTAACCCTAACGAGCGAGGATTTTATTCGCTCATTAGGGAATTGTTGCAAAGAGAAATTTTTATGTTTATGTTTTAAAGGTTAACTACTTGGTGCAGATTAATGAGGATTATACTAGAGCAAGAATTAACTAACTAGGGCAAGTAAAAGATTATACTAAGGCAAGAATTAAATAAAACTAAAAACTTACAAGTAAAAGTGATGCTCCCAATTCTTCAACAAATCTCACTTTTATTGATTATCAAGAGGCATACAATTTTTAGATCTAAAACTACAATTTATAGGAAAATAGGAAATCTAGGGTTACAGACTCTCGCACATGCGCAATTACTGATTTGCCCACTTAAAATCACAACACCCACAACAGCGCACCAGCAGAAGAAAGATGCACCGACACGGGCTCCTAACGGCCGCGGATCCGCGGCAATTGATGGCTTGGGCCGCGGATCCGCGGCCCATTGGTGGTATTAGGCTTCTAAACTTCTGGGCTTTCCTCAATGGTTCTTGGGCTCTCTCTTTTTATACTTCTTTCTCTGTTTGGACTTCTGTATCTTCTCCAGATCTCCAGTGAAGACTTGTAAGGATCTTTTGAACCGTTTCACTTGACTTTTTGGACCTTGCACTGTTCTTCGACTAGGATCCGTCTACTTGTTGGTCAAAAGTCCCTTTTATGTTGTTTTGTGTCTTTTTCACTGTATTTGCTCCAGAAACCTGTAACCTGTAATATGCAACAAACGTGCGTCAAGAGTACCTGTTTATTTATAAAAAGGGTAAGAATAGGGGAATGATAAATGCAATATTATGGTCTGAACAAATACCCCAAAACTTACCTTTTGCTCGTCCTCGAGCAAACTTATTATTTTATTCTCTAAAATCCTAACCGCACTTTCGCAGGGAAACGCGATTGCACTGAGCACGTGCAACAAGCCGTTAAACCTCTAGGTGTCCCTAGTAGGAGGAGTGTTGTCTCCTGAGGGTTTTCAGCGGATTACACCCACAAAATCCTATCAACTTGGTTTCTCGACTTTTGTTCTCCATTTAGGTTTTCTAACAAGGAAATCTATTATCGTTGACCCGCAAATTATCCACCCATATTCTTCACGCTTGCTCATTGTTTAACTTAAGATTACACATATCTTGTAGAATTACCTAGCTTTCGGCATTTCTTAAGTTTTCCTTCTAGAGTTCCATCTCCACTTAGGAATTTCTATCAACTCTATTAAAGACACAAGTTCTATTCTTCATTCCTTTCTCTTATCTAAACTCTAATCACATATCCCCACGTGTGTGCAAATATCACCCCTACACTTGGAAATTCAAATCAAGCAATCGTACTCCAGCCCAGTGTCCAAAGCACTTGTGAGACTTTGCTTTCACATCCTTCATGCGACTGTTAATACTTCTTGAGGTACCAACAACCGATTACCAGATGCGTTAGCACTTTAAGGCGTACTTCCTAGTTTTGCAATACCCAAGGCTTTTAGCACCTTTGCTAAATATTTTTCTATTTTTTTTTTTTTTTTTTTTTTAGCCTTAAGTAATCACAAAAACCAGTGTCCATTTTTTCTTTATCCACTTTTTTCTTTTTCATTGTGCTAAGGATGTTAGACAAGAGTATTTCAAGGTCTCTTCTACTAATCCAAGTTTCAAGGTGCGTGTTTGTGCAATTTGTAGGGTATACATTTTCAGAATCCAGACTTAAGTTAGGAATTATTTTTCAAACTTATACTCTAATAAGAGTTTTAATACTTTTCCTTCGTTTCGACTTAGCCCAAGAACTGAACCCAAAATTTGCCTATTTCTAAATAACCTACAAAGACATATGCTTTCCACAGTTAAACTTTAAGGAAGGTTATTTTTAGGGTTTTTAATTTGCTAAGTCTAAGATTTAGTTTTTCCTAGCCAGTTAACCTATTTATCAAACTCAAGTCAATTAACCAGAATTGAATACATTAATTTTTATACTTTTTGAAATTTTTCAATTTTTATGGGTTTTTCAGTTTTCTAAATTTTTTTATTTTTTCAAATTTTTTAAATTTTTATGATTTTTATAAAAATGCAATGCAGAAATAACTATGCAGAAGGAAAACAAAGATATATATACAATATGCAATGCAAGGATAACTATATACATCACCTCTAATACCCCCAAACTTGAGCAAAGCAGTGCCCTCACTGCCCGGCCCCACGTCGCGCTCGTGAGCGTGAACGTGATCTCTCCCCCCTAGCCAATAGTGTCTGTATCCCCCTCTCAATCTCCGTCAACCGACGGTCGTGCTCTCGGGCCGTTGCCCGAAACTCATCCCTCAAAGAATCAATCCCTCTCACTGCCCTCCGCATCAATCGTGCATGCTCTTGGGGGGTTAGCTCTTCCCCGCTCGAAGTCGAGCTTGAGCTCGGCGTGCGTGCAGGTACATGTTCTGCCGGGTCGGTCCGTGTCCAAATATCTGTTAGTCTAGAGTAGGACGACGAGATGCCCTCTAAAAGTGGTCGGACCGGGGTATCGTTTATCAAGTATGAGTCAAATTCCTCAGCTGGGAGGAAATAACGGCAGAGCTGGGTAACTAGCATGGGGCAGGGGTGTACAGGACCTCGTTTACCCGAACCTATGGAGTAAAGCAAAACTGTGCACATGTCGAATCTAGGGTTTTTCGTCATTAAGGTATGAACGACATGTAAGGAAGGGGTGAAAAAGGTTGTATTGTGAGAACTCCCAAAAATATTGTTTTGTGCCCACCGGCACACAGTTAAAACATTTGCGAATAGGGTCCGTGCTTGGATCCCCTTGCGCGGTTCTCGCGCACAGTCATTACCCATTAAAGGAAGATAATCTTCAAAACGAAGGGGTTGTTCGTGTGCGGGGACACGAGGTATGAGTGTAACCTCGTGTATCATGCCCCTGTCGATGCGAATTTCTTGAGTTCCCCAATTCAATTTAATATAACCTAAATTGTCTAGGCTATTCTCTTCCATTGACTCATAAAATTGGGTGACTAAGCTAGGGACAGCAAATGCAGATCCATGGTTATAGAGGAGGAAATTCCATCCTCTCTGTGCAATTTCGTGTGGGAAGTATGATCCATAGATCTCGTGTGCAAACACAGGGGAAAAGTCTCTCTCGTACTGCATTTTATGGGCCATTTTAAATTTACAGAGAAAAGTCTATGCAGAAACAGAGAGTATGGGTTCAGGTTTACCTCCCCTGAAAATTTCAGGGGGTGAAGAGGCAGATCGGCGGCGGTTGGGCGGTGGGAGACGGCAGTTGCGGCGGTTCCGCGGTGCTCTGGTGGCGGCGCGTCTCGAGATTTCTGCAGAGGACAGGGGCGGCGCCTAGGGTTTTTATGAGGGGAAAATGATTTAGGGTAAACAGAGGAAAGGGCTCGGTTCCATTATATAGGGGTTAGAAAGGGTTATTTGCAAAAGACACCCTCAAGGGTGAGGGTTTTATTTGTAAAAACATTGTGTAATCTCCAAATTTGCTATTTGGTCCAAATTATTTTTATTATTTATATTTTTATTTATTTTTATGTATTTTTTTTTGGTATTTTGGAAATATACATACAGGTGATATACACACCCCCAAACTTATTTGAAATAGTGTCACTGGGAAACAAAGTTTGGGGGTGAAAGCGGAGGAAGATCAATCAGTGTAAATCGGCTCCTGCAAAAACAGGAGCTCCTCCGAGGGATCCGCAGTAAAGAACGGTTTTAGTCGATGCCCATTTACCTTAAATAAGGTACCGTCTTCAGGGTTCTCAAGATCTACCGCACCGTGCGGATAGACGGTGCGGACCACAAAAGGTCCTCTCCATCTGGACCTGAGCTTACCAGGATGCAAGTGTAACCGAGTGTCATAAAGTAGAACCTGTTGACCAGGTTCAAAAGTTTTTCGTAAAAGGTGTTTGTCGTGGAACACCTTGGCTCGGTTTTTAGCAGTTATGGCATTGTCATATGCCTCATCCCTTAGCTCCTCCAACTCATTCAGTTGCAGCTTTCTGTTGCTGCCCGCATCTCCTAAAGACAAATTTAGCTCTTTGATAGCCCAGAAAGCTTTGTGCTCGATCTCCACTGGGAGGTGGCAAGCCTTCCCGTACACAAGCCGGTATGGAGACATACCCAGATCAGTCTTATATGCAGTACGGAAAGCCCATAGTGCATCTATCAATTTAAGCGACCAATCCTTACGGTTTTTAGAAACCGTTTTCTCCAAAATTTGCTTTATTTGCCGATTCGAAACCTCGGCTTGCCCACATGTTTGGGGGTGATATGGCGTTGACAATTTGTGGGTGATAGAATATTTACGCATCAAGGACTCGAAAGTCCTATTGCAGAAGTGAGAACCATTATCACTTATAATTGCCCGAGGGTGCCCGAATCGAGAAAATATGTGTTCTTTAAGGAATCGAACGACAACTTTATTATCGTTCGTTCGACTGGGCACAGCCTCGACCCACTTAGAAACGTAGTCAACCGCCAACAGAATATACACATTTCCAAAAGAGTTAGGAAATGGTCCCATAAAGTCTATACCCCAAACATCAAAAATGTCCACCACCAAAATGGGTTGGAGTGGCATTTCGTTTCTCCGCGAAATCCGGCCCAAATGTTGGCACCGGGAGCAAGTTTTGCAGTATTCAAATGCATCCTTGAAGAGTCGTGGCCAATAGAAACCACACTGCAAAACCTTTTCGGCTGTCTTCTTTGGGCCAAAGTGCCCGCCACATGCTTGATCGTGGCAGAAAGACAGCACGCTCTTGACCTCACTCTCGGGCACACACCGACGAATGATTTGGTCGGAACAGTATTTGAAAAGATAGGGTTCATCCCAGTAAAAATGCTTTACTTGGGACAAAAATCGAAGCTTATCCTGTTTCGACCAATCATTAGGAATCAGGCCGGTGGCTAAATAATTTACAATATCGGCGAACCATGGTTCGCAAGAAACAGTCAAGAGCTGCTCGTCGGGAAAAACGTCAGAGATTGGAAGATCGAGCGTGGGCGGAGAAGGAAGTCGTGATAGGTGATCAGCTACTACGTTTTCACATCCCTTTTTGTCCTTAATGACAAGATCAAATTCTTGCAATAAAAGGATCCAACGTATTAGCCTTGACTTAGCATCCTTCTTCGCAAAAAGGTGGCGAAGAGCCGAGTGATCAGTATAAACAACGACTGGAGAGCCGATTAAATAAGGCCGGAATTTTTCGAGTGCGAACACAACAGCTAAAAACTCTTTCTCTGTTGTTGTGTAATTAAGTTGGGCCTCATTTAGTGTTCGGCTGGCATAATAAATCACGTGCGGCATCTTATTAATGTGCTGTCCAAGAACAGCTCCAATTGCAAAGTCTGATGCGTCGCACATGATTTCAAAAGGGTGCGTCCAGTCGGGAGATGAGAGGATGGGTGCAGTGATGAGTGAATGTTTTAAAGACTCAAATGCTTCAGTGCATGTGGAGTCAAAAGCGAAGGTCGTGTCCTTGGCCAGTAGGAGGGTCAAGGGTCTAGCAATCTTGCTAAAGTCCTTGATAAACCGTCTGTAAAAACCGGCGTGGCCAAGGAAGGCTCTAATATCTTTGACGCATTTTGGGGGAGGTAGGTTAGAAATCACTTCGATTTTAGCCCTGTCTACCTCGATGCCGTTTTGCGAAATGACATGTCCTAGAACAATGCCCTCTTGCACCATGAAATGGCACTTCTCCCAATTTAATGTTAGGTTCTTATCCCTGCAGCGGGTAAGAACAGCGTCAAGATGGCGTAAACACTCGTCGAAGGAGTCGCCAAAGATGGAGAAATCGTCCATAAAAATCTCCAAGAACTTTTCGACCATGTCTGAAAAGATCCCCATCATACACCGCTGAAATGTCGCGGGTGCGTTGCATAACCCAAAGGGCATGCGACGATAAGCAAAAGTGCCAAAGGGACAAGTGAATGTTGTCTTGTCTTGGTCCTCTTTGGTGATGGGGACTTGATTGTAACCGGAATAGCCATCAAGAAAACAATAGAACTCGTGCCCTGCCAATCGCTCGAGCATTTGGTCAATGAAAGGTAAGGGAAAGTGGTCCTTCCTTGTTGCGGCATTGAGTTTCCTATAGTCTATGCAGACTCGCCACCCAGTTTGGGTGCGAGTGGGAATCAACTCATTTGCCTCGTTTGTAATGACCGTAATGCCCGATTTCTTGGGCACGACGTGGATTGGGCTAACCCATTGGCTATCCGAGATAGGGTAAATGATACCGCTATCCAGACATTTGACAATTTCCTTCTTAACAGCCTCTTTCATGATGGGGTTGAGGCGCCTTTGTGGATCTCGTGCTGGCTTGGCATCATCCATTAAGTGTATATGATGTTCGACTATGAGGGGACTAATCCCCTTAATGTCCGCCATAGACCAGCCGAAGGCTTGCCGATTATTAAGTAAGACCATCAAGAGAGCCTTCTCTTGCTCAAGAGCTAGAGAGGCTGATATAATGACAGGTAAGGTCTCATTATCACCTAGATATGCATATTTTAGGTGTGTCGGCAAAAGCTTTAATTCGAGTTTAGGAGGTGAAACAATAGATGGTAGCAAAGGGGTAATTGTTTCAAACTCGAATGATTCCATCAAAGGTTCGTACCGAGTGTACGCAACAGTGTCGGATGGTTCTACTAACTCATCCGCAAAAGCAAAAGACTCCAAATCAGGTGATGAGTCTTCGAAGTCGTCGACGAATGTAAAACATTCAAAATCATTATCCGCCGCGAAAACTGAGTCGGATTCTAGGAGGAACGCACTAGTGGCGTTAACATTGCTGTGGTCGAATAAAAAATTCTCGAACTCACAGTCCTCCTCCGCGATCTCATTGATCGAACAAACGTCTAGTACACTAGCATTGGGCTCAGCAGGCTGACTTCCTAACTTGAAAATATTAAGCTCAATTGTCATATTGCCGAAAGATAGGTTCATTGAACCATTACGACAATTGATCACTGCGTTGGAAGTAGCCAAAAATGGTCGACCTAGAATTACCGGAATTTGGTTCCGGGGGTTTGCAACAGGTTGTGTATCCATCACTATAAAGTCAACGGGGAAAATGAAATCCCCTACTCTTATTAACACATCCTCCAGCTCTCCCCTAGGATGGGTTATTGACCGGTCGGCCATTTGGAGAGTACAGTGAGTGGGCTTAAGCTCTCCAACGCCCAATTGCTCGTACACAGAATAGGGTAGCAAATTGACGCTCGCGCCAAGATCTAAGAGTGCTCTATTGATATTCTTGTCCCCAATTGTTATCGAAATGGTAGGACACCCGGGGTCCTTTTGTTTTGGGGGAAGGGAATTTACAAGAGCATCACTAATAGCACTGGCCACAAAAACTTTCTTTGGCACTTGCGACTTCCTCTTTTTGGTGCACAAGTCCTTTAAAATTTTGGCATATGAAGGAACTTGCTGAATTGCATCCAAAAGAGGGATGTTTATGCTAACCTGTTTGAACAACTCGACAATCTTTTCCATTTGGGGAGTTGGTTTATTTGATCTCAACCGATTAGGAAAAGGAACATTTTGAAAGGTGGTTGAGTCCAATTTTTGTGGATCAGATTGTCGAGTTGGAACGGTACCTCGTGTAGATGTGTTCATGTCGTGAGAATTAGGTCCGTTCAAGCTAGAAGAGGTAGAGCCATGTGAAGGGTGGAGAATAGGCTCTAAAGAAGAAGATGGTGAAGAAGATGAAGAAGACCCACCGGCAGGGGTGTCATTGTTAATGCCCACATTGTTCCGCAACACTTTTCCTGATCTCAACGTGGTCACCGCATTTACATTATGATTTTGCTGATTGTGTGCAGCATGTGCGTGACCGGGGTTGGGCAACGGTTGAGACGGGAGTTTTCCTTTTTCGCGCTCGCTCAAAGCTGCATTGAGTTGTGCAATTTGTGCCTCTATAGATTTGATACTCTGATCATGGGAGGCACTATTTTGCACTAAAGTTTGAATAGAAGTCTCAAGTCTTGCTGTAGACTGTGTAGATTGCTTAAGGAACGCATCTAGACTTCTTTCGAGCGAGCTAACCTTATCATTATTAGGTTGAACATAATTATTTGGCTGGTACGCATTGTTCGGCACAAAGTTGTTCACCTGATTAGGGTAAGGTTGTTGTTGAAATTGTTGCGGTTGATATTGAGTTTGCGAGGGTGCTTGTTGTTGTTGTGGTGGAGGAGGTCTTTGAAAATTATTATTATTTCCTTGGAATTGTTGATTTTGGTTCCAAGCGAAATTTGGGTGACTCCTCCACCCCGGATTATACGTTGAAGAATACGGATCGTTCCTTTGTCGTTGCTGGAATGCAGCATTGACTTGATCCTGTCCTTGTGTAGATGCATTATAAGGACATTCTTCAGTCAGGTGCGATGGATCCGCACAACAAGCACAGACAGTACGTGGAGGCATAGCAGGGGCAGGAGAAGACGAGGAGATTTTGGTCTCGATCGCTTCTAGCTTTTTCGTAAGAGCGGCCATCTCGGCCTTCATAGCAATCGACATCTCTATTTGATGTATGCCTCCCCTAGATTGACCACTAGAAGCTGATGTGGTCTTTGTGCTCTCCCACTGTATTGTCTGTTCACTAAGATCCTCGAGAAACTGCCACGCCTCATCATTAGACTTAGAGAGAAAATGACCTTGACAGATTGTTTCTAGCAACTGCTTCGTTGCCGAGTTCAATCCCTCATATAATGTTTGGCAAAGTTGCCAACTTTCTATACCATGGTGAGGGCATTGAACTAATAGGTCCTTGAATCTCTCGAAGCACTTCCAGAAAGGTTCGGAAGGCAGTTGTGAGAATTGAATTATTTCATTTCGAATTCTGGCAGTTTTATGGTGAGGATAGAACTTTTTTAGAAAAGCCTTCACAAACTCATCCCAATTTCTTATGGAATGTGATGCGGTGCTATATAGCCACTTCTCGGCTAGGTCACATAAGGTGAAAGGAATGACCCTTAGCCTTATAGCGTCATCACTCAATTGGGTTGTTTTCATCATAGCGCACACATTTTGGAATTTATTAATAAAGATATAAGCGTCTTCAGTTTCCAAACCGTGAAATTTCGGCAGCATATTGATGAAATGTGGTTTAATCTCAAAATTGTCCCCATTTGCCGGTGGGGGTGAAAGACAAGTGGGTAAAGAAGTGCGGATTGGGTAGAAGAGGTCCTGGAGCGCAACTCGTGCGGGCGCTTCAACAGGCGGCTGGTTCGGGTTATTCGCACCTGGTGGAGGTGGAATCATTCCCGTCTGCAAGGTATTATTGGGGTTGAATCCCGACATACCTTCGGTGGAAGAAATTGAAGGTGAGGGTAAGAAAGTGGACGGATTTTCGACTTCGGTGTCGAAGGGTTCGTTGGTCGGTACCAACGAAACGCGGACTAATCGGGCGTCTGTATCCCTAGTCCAAAGTGGCATACACTAAAAGGGATAGTGCAGTCAGAAAAAAAGAAAAACAGAATGTGGGGGTAAGATAACGTCAATGAAGAAGAGATGGTGGAAATGAGGTGCAAGTTTTCTTAGCGGCAAGTTGCAAGTTTTGAAAAGATTTTTCTTTATTTATTTTTTTATTTGTGTGTGAGTTTTGCAAAGAGGTTTTTGAAAACGGACTCGTGACACAACTGTATCAACCACACATGCACAATCAGGCCTAGATCTAGGGTTGCCTAGGTCTACTAGACAGCTCCTAACTAGGGCTAGAAATAGACCTCAAACCGCCTCTTCACGGACAAATACGGCCAGGTAAGTGGGAAGGAACCACCACTACAGTGGGCCTAATTAATAACCACTAGCCTAGACACCGCAATGTCGGTTCGGATAAACGGTCGATGCCTACCCTAGTCCTTTTCCTATTGAGCTCGCTGTCCTTAGGTCTGAGTCTAATCTTTTTTAATTAAAGGTGGTCGATGCAAAATGCTTTAGGTGTTTTCTGGGGTCCTGGGAAGGGTGATGAAATCCCCACCCAATCTGAGTTTGGTCAAATAGCCCCTTAAGTCCGATTAAAATATGCAAAACAAATAAAATCACTTGCAAACAATTTTAGCGCGGCGCAAAGAAGCCTGCAGAAATCTGTTATTTAGAAGGGGGAGAAAGACTCTTTACGCAAAGAATTCCTGCAGAAAATTTTCACAGACAGAGATATGGAGGTTTCAGAGGGAAGAGAGAGAGAGAACAAACCCAAAAAAACTTCAGGTGCTGACGTGTCACTAGGAGCGCGGTTCCGCGGCTGGAGGCCCCCTTATGCGGCGGAAGAGCGGCTAAGTGGAGAGATCGGCCTCTGGAAAAAATTCTGTGGTTCTTTACCTTCAGTTCCTCTCTGTTTTTATGTACCAATTTTTGTTTTCCTCTCTGTAAAATTCCAGATCTGAAAGTTCTTGTCGTTCCTACAAGATTCACACGAGAAACCCTTCAAACAGATAAAAATGATCAAAAGAATATTTTTTGTATTTTGTATTTTCAGATTTTTATAATTTTCAAATTTTATATCAACCCGAAATCATACAAAAAGAGAAAATTACGCCATCCCCGGCAACGGCGCCATTTGATTAATCCAAAAATTGTAGTTTACCGTAATCAGAAACGGCGTTGCTTCGCAGCTAGCCGGTGAATACGGGTCGATCCGCAGGGATGTGTTAATTTCTAATTTTGTGTTATAACGAGTTGATTCAAATTGTGGTTGGTTTTTTTTATTGATTAAGTTCAAGATGAATTTATGTGATAAGAAAGGACTCGTTAGGGTTAGGTCGAAGGTAGGGGTGTTGAGATCTATGTTTTCACCTCTTTCAATGCCATGATTTAAGCTTTTTAGAAATATCACAACAATTATTAGCAAAGGGGATTAGGATGATCGGGAAGAAACAAAGTTTCTTCCTCTAGATCCTTGTCCGTCCTTTCCTATTAACTGTTGTGATCTTCATGGATGTCATATAAGTCCGGCCTTTTATACTAAGGTTCACCGTTACCTTATAGGTAGGGTGCCGTAGGGGGCGGATCATATATGAATGCATGAAGATTTCATTTTAAAAATAAGTTGGCGTTGAAGGAGGTGAGAGACATCCATCTCTCACTTACTCCCTTGTTCCTAACCCTAACGAGCGAGGATTTTATTCGCTCATTAGGGAATTGTTGCAAAGAGAAATTTTTATGTTTATGTTTTAAAGGTTAACTACTTGGTGCAGATTAATGAGGATTATACTAGAGCAAGAATTAACTAACTAGGGCAAGTAAAAGATTATACTAAGGCAAGAATTAAATAAAACTAAAAACTTACAAGTAAAAGTGATGCTCCCAATTCTTCAACAAATCTCACTTTTATTGATTATCAAGAGGCATACAATTTTTAGATCTAAAACTACAATTTATAGGAAAATAGGAAATCTAGGGTTACAGACTCTCGCACATGCGCAATTACTGATTTGCCCACTTAAAATCACAACACCCACAACAGCGCACCAGCAGAAGAAAGATGCACCGACACGGGCTCCTAACGGCCGCGGATCCACGGCAATTGATGGCTTGGGCCGCGGATCCGCGGCCCATTGGTGGTATTAGGCTTCTAAACTTCTGGGCTTTCCTCAATGGTTCTTGGGCTCTCTCTTTTTATACTTCTTTCTCTGTTTGGACTTCTGTATCTTCTCCAGATCTCCAGTGAAGACTTGTAAGGATCTTTTGAACCGTTTCACTTGACTTTTTGGACCTTGCACTGTTCTTCGACTAGGATCCGTCTACTTGTTGGTCAAAAGTCCCTTTTATGTTGTTTTGTGTCTTTTTCACTGTATTTGCTCCAGAAACCTGTAACCTGTAATATGCAACAAACGTGCGTCAAGAGTACCTGTTTATTTATAAAAAGGGTAAGAATAGGGGAATGATAAATGCAATATTATGGTCTGAACAGCAGGATCACCGACTAACATATACATGTAGGTATATGTATCGACTCAGAGGTTAGGCGGTTTCCTTACCTTCAGAAGCCAGTTAGCTTAGCCCTTTAGTTTAGTGTAGTTGTTAGACTAGATTTATATTAAATATAGATTTGTTATCTTTGTTCCTAGTATTTAGCTCCCGCTCATTATTGCTGTTGCTCCGCATCGCATAATTATTGTGATTCATATTCCATTATTGACATCATGCTGTTAGGACACCAGCACCATTACCGATGATACGTATATAACATGTGCACTTACTTGCCGGCTCACACACATCTTCATCGATAATTGCCATATCATATACACTTAGAGAATATTATTGCTTGACTTAGCTTGTTAGATAGTAGTTTTGACATGATATTAGTGTACTTGCCTTATATGCCAGTTTAGACATTGTAGTTATTACTTGTCACTTCATGCATACTGTTATTCATTGTTATGCCGCATTCATGGATTCTCATGCATATATTCACTATTTTACGTGGTATTGAGGTTTTGGATTCGGATTTCCATGAGATTTTCTGGATTTGGGGGAAAACCGCAAAACTTATACAAACTTCTTCTCTCTCTTTTTAAATAAAAAGCGCAGTTTTCCTATGATGTATGAGTCATCCATCATGAGTTTGCTGATGGATTTCGAGACCCGATTCGAGGAGACGGATGAACCGTTTCGGGTACATGGTGGACCCGGTAAGGTACCCCGGGGCAAGAAGCGTGTGTTGATGACGATGTGAGCCTGGCAGAGGAGCACTACCTACCGGTGATTTTACCCGACGCATCGGATATCCGGAGGATACCGTCGTGGTCTTGAGATGGATATTAGGGGCCGGTCTGGACTGACGGCGCCCTAGATAGTGAGATTGAGACATACAGAGATATTTGAGATATTGAGGTACAAAGATTGCGACACAGAGATATCGAGATATTTGGATACTTGTTTTGGTGTCGATACTAGACACTGTTTATGCTGATTTCATTATGATACCATTTTTAAATATACAAAAATCTCACTAAGTTATGAAAGCAGTTTCTTCAGTTTCATGTATTCTGTTTTCATGCATTCATACCGCTTCCATATGTTATATTGATACCTGAGGCACTGACACGGGCACATGGGATTACACTTGGGTTAGATATTTACCCTAGCCATTGTTATAGGCTGCAGGTTTTATATTTGAGGATTATATATTATGATCGTATGACCTAGGATTTCGTCATACATGCGATTCCTGTTCGTAGATGTATTTTATTCACGAGTTGGCAACTCACCCCCGTTGTGCCACAGTTCTTGCAGGTTTTGCCGTACAGGTTTCTTTACGGCTTTGCTGGCACTGCTTCTTTTCGGGTGACTTGCTAGTAGGTGGGTTTATTTGTATCGTACCCATCATTATAATTTGTATATTATTAATCTGTTGTATCAAGAAGTTCCATCAACCAAACATGTATTTATTTCAGAGATAGAGACTAGTGTTGTTTATTCTTTCGACCTTAGATTCACGCGTTGTACTTCTATAGATTTCGTGCTGTTTTAAGTTTCCTTTTGAGTTTTGATCCTCGCCCTTGGCATTGTATATTATATTGCTTGTGTGGTTGTGACCGTCGATTGATGAAGAGCTAGCTCCCGCTTGGGGATGCCTTTTATTCATTTCGTATACTATTCATGTTGTATCCCATTTGGGGGCCAGTATTTACAAAGGAGACTCTGCCGAAATTTTCAGGAAATATTTGATATTTCTTTTAATAAAACGCATAATTCGGCTTATTCTATTAAAACTACTTGATTTAAATTGGTTTTCCTTCACTCTACTACTTTTTTTGGTTTGGTTTTCTGGGTTTTCGGTTTACTTAGATTACGTACGCCTCGAGACGTTTCGTAGTCTAAGTGCCGGTCATGTTCCGTACTTTCGGGTTGTGACAAAATTGTTATCAGAGCGTTAGGTTTTACCTTCGGAGCGTAGGATGACCCTTGGTTGATGGAATAGGTGACTAAATTAGAGTGACGTACCGTGGGTATGTTCCGCGGCATACTTACGATACGCCACTCCACTTAAGAAGCCTTAGGATATACATTTCTTTGTTCCGTGTTATATTCATTCCTGATCTAGCCTCATCGGTACCAGTTATGGTTTGCTGCCACGATTACGGGCAGGGAAAGCTACGGCTAGAGTTGCTGTCAGCACGAGCTCGTTACGAACGAGGACTGACCAGGGCGTGATTCCGGCGACACATGATTGCAGAGATGTGTATTTTTATTGTGTTTTGCGCCACGAGCGTTTGATGGATCACTGTATGAGATTACTCGAACGTGCAGATCAGCACCAGAGGATTGAGCCACTGATAGAGGCCAGCCGGATTTTGATGACTGTTGGTGTATGGCTTATTCATGATGATCGAGGCACTGTTCAGCTTGCAGACGAGTGAGCCAGTTATTGCTGCGAACGGCGAGATATCGCACCAGATGTTGGAGCTATTACAGTACGAGTTGTACTAAGAGCTGACAGAAGGTCGCTAGTCACCAAGGGGAAATGACTAGGACATGTGGTTCGTTCGCTGCCCCGATGCGAGGTCATCAGATAGATTGATTCCAGCTAGAAATGACTTCACGCGGAGACGTAGAGAGTTGACAGAGACGATCGAATGTCAGAAACCTATTATTTTAAGTTTAAAGTATTCGGAAGAGCATGCAGGAAATTCTATGGACCCTCTAGAAGAATGAAACCCTAATTCGACTTAATGACCGTGTGAAAGCCTTTGAACCTTAGTGTTTGCGGCAGTTCCGCGGCGCCATTAGTGAGGCTTGGGTTTTCCCTTCTACGGCTGGACCATCGATGCTGTGGTATGTACTCGATACTGTTAAACTATACCCAAGTTGTTGAGCTCTTGGGGGATTATGAGGTTTTGACGAACCGATCGGATGGTTCGACTTCATTCGGATGCTAGGTGGTGAGATGTATTTCTTGGGAGACTCAAGATACGAGGATAGCCGTTGGAGCTCAGTCCATGCAGCCACGACGAGACGAGTCCGAAGCAGTCGACATTAGAGAAAGTGGAGTAAGAGGTTCGTATGAGATCTTGATGAGACAACATTCTACTCCGCCGAAATCAGAGAAGTGATACGCATGCCGAGGCAATTTACTTGGATATACCTTCCAGAAGGAGTCGCGATGAGTATGCAGCTGTTCCGGAATAAGAACAGATCTAGTAAGGGACGATGACTTCCGGACAGTTCAGCAGAGACAAGATTTGGGAGAGATCTCAACAGGACCTTTCTGGGATGAATTACGAGAAGACTTGGACCCAGGAGTGGTCATGTTACGCACACCGGCAGGCCAGAGTTCAGGATCGTCGACAAGACATGCTATGAGTGACCACGACAGTTGGCCAGAGATTCTTGGAGGATATGCTTGAGCGGAACTATTCCGCCATATTTGATTTCGGTATTTTGGGCGGTCTATTTGCATGATTGATTTTGATGATGGAGTTTCATGATATTTGTTTTCATGCACTATGGTTGTACCTACTGAGTATTTACGATTTTTGCACAGTTGTTGCACCTGATATCGTTTTCGTGTCTTGGTTTCACATGTTTATGATTTTATGGGTTTCGTACAGTGAGATGATTTTGTGCATATGTACGCACACGATTTGGTTTTTGCACTCGGTATAGTTCACATATGCTTGCAGTGCAGTGTTACGCATTTTGTGCACTACAGTTGCACTGGACTTCGATTTCGATGGTGATGTTCGATATTTGTTTTGTGCACCTTGTACACCTGATTGGATTTTGTGCATGTTCGGTGCTTGATATTCGATTTCATGATTTCGTGCATGATGGATGCTCCTGATTTGGGTTTTCGCGCATGTTTGGCGCATGTTATGAGACACGATTTTGGTGCACACCAGATACACTAAATCGAGATTCTTCGTGCATGTCAGATGCACCTGTTTTGCTGTCAGGCACACCTGTTGCCCTTGACAGATGTTTCATGCACACCCGATGCACTTAGATGTTGTTTCTGTGCATATGTATGGCACATTCATGGATTTCGATTTCCGTGCGCACCAGACGCACATGGCATTCATATATATATTTGGGACTGATTTATGTTGTAGCAGTATATTTTATGATGTTTGCTATTTGGTTTAGTACTAAGCAGGACTAGTCACAGGACAGTACCTGAGTATATTTTTGCATGCATTGATAGTTATCGAAGGAATTTCAAAAGAAGAGCTATAGTCTCAGTATTTACCTATGTGTCCGAGATGACACGAAACATTTTATAAAGGAAACCCTTCTGAAATTGCTTTCAAAATGGCGGGACGTGTATATTAAACAAAGGATATATATATATATATATATATATATATATATATATATATGTAGTTATTTTCTTACAATAGACGTCCGCCACTGTGTAGTGCTGCGAGCATCCCACATCGATTTGAAGAAGATTTGGCATGCATTGCTTCCAGATGTTTTAATGATGTATATCATATTGATTTTCATTTTGGATTTAGACATTGTATCTTCACCATGACTCCGATGATTGCGGGATGCTGGATGGAGTTTTGATTTTGAGTTATATGCTCATTTTTCATGTGCATGCGGTGCGCTACGATTTGTTTTATCTATTTATGATTTCGGAGCCCCGACGACTTGCTGGTTTTGCTTAGATGTTTTAGTTTTTGGGGGGAGTTTTAATTTAAATTCGGGGACCGAATTTCTTTAAGGGGGAAGATTTTAACGTTTTGAAAATCATTTCGGTGAAATTTCGGAAAATCGGTAAAATAAGGGGGTTTTCTGTAAAGAGTCAAAATACAAATCATTAATATAAAATTAAATATACATATTCTAGATATGTAATTACAAGTATTTGGTGTTTATTGAGGCACTGGTGAAATTTCAAATTTTCTGAAATTTTTTTCGAAATTTATTATTTTAATATTATTTTAAGCCGTCATTAATACGTTTAATTAGGGAAAATTATAAATTAGAATGGGTTGAAACAAAGTTTGTGCATCATAACAAATTAAACAAAATTTTAACATGTTGTTTTTGAAATGAAATGAAGTTGTTAATCGGTTTTAGAAAATATTAAAGATAAAGGCTTATTTTGTGAAAATAAAAGGGTTTTGGTGCATATTGAATTGGTGTTTGGTGTTCATTGCTTCACACACACACACCACCTCCCACTCCCCCTCTTGCTGGCCGAAAATGGGCTGCCCCAATCCCCATGTCCCCACACTTCTTCACAAAGAAAAGAAATGAAAAGAAATGAATCAATATATATAAGTATGGGCTTTTGACTTTTATTTTGACTTTGAAACCCACACCCCTCACTCTCTCACCTCTCCCCCCCCCCCTCATTAGCCGAGCCCACTTCTGATTTCTGCAGCCCCTCCCTTCTCTTTCCCTCATTTCATCTCTTCTCCAAAAATCCCACCCTTTTTATCATCAAAAATTCATCAAATTCCATCTAAAATCAAAGCAAAATCAAAATCTAATTTCTACCCATTTCTCATTAGCCAAAATTGCATGGATCTAGAAAACAAGATTTCAATTTGGGAGGCTATGTGTGATTGTGGATCTTCAAATTTTTTTGGAAATAAATTCTTACCCTTTTGCTTAATTTGTTAGTTAATTTCTTAAAGCAAATTTATTTAAGTGTTAATTAAGCTTTAGTTGCAAGTTTGGAATTTCTAGATTTTGGTATGGATCAAGTTAGGGTTTTATATCATTTGAACATGGTCTAAGTGAGTAATTTAACATATTGAGGAATGTAAAATCTTACCTAGTAACTAGTTTGCTAATTGTTATTTTAAAATTTTACTAATTAAGCTATTTTGCTAACTAGGTTTTTTGGAAATTTATTAAATGCTTTAGATTAAAATATAATTAAGGTTTCATATCATTATAACTATTATAATGAGTGGTTTAATGCCTTTGGATCATGCTAATCCAAGCTAAATTGTTATTTGTGCATTTTTTCTACAAAATTGTTAAAATTGGTTAATGTGTAAACTAGATTTTTGGGGCTAATGAAATTTAATGAGATTAACTTATGGATATGGTTTTTATGACTTAATTAAGATGTTTAATAAGTATTATTGCCATTAGATTTGTTAAAGCATCATGTTTTGTACTAAAACGGTAAATTTTTGCTTGCTAGTTTTTCGGAAAAATAGCTTTTAAAGTGAATTTGAGGTTTTTGTGAATTGAAACCTATTTCATATTATAATTAGTGATTGTGAATGTGTGAATGGGTGTGTTTGGGTTTTTCTCGATAGTTTGGCATTTGTACGCCGACGTCGAGGGTTTTTGGGTTGATTTGTGAAAGCAACCATAGGTTTTGACCTATGTGGGATTCATGTGTCGTTTTGGTCATGAGTCGGATTTTAATGCGATACGGTGCGTTATGATATGTAGGTACCCCATGTGGACTTCGAGACGACAAGAAAGCGCGTGGCGACGTCGGGACCGGCGAGCGAGGACCAGGTGAGTAGATTTATATCTACGGGGAGAAGTCGGGTGGATGGCGTATAGCACCCCCGCAATTCGCAGTGATGTATACGGATACGTATACACTTATATATATTATGTTGATATGAGACTTTGATGATAAAGGTAGATTCTAGGTGTTCATGGATTAGTTTTGTGTTAGTTACGAAACCCTAGAGTAGTTGTTACACCCACACACGCACACACGCACATGCATACATCTATGTTATTACCTATGCGTATATGGGGATTTGTGTTTATGTGTTCACATGGGTATGGGACTATGTGTTCACATACTGGATTGAGGATAGTGTTTGGGATTTGAGGTGAGTCGATGAGATTTGATTTGAGACCGTGAGATCGGTGATATAGCAGGATTCGTATTTGAGATACATCATGATGTCATAGCGGATCTTTGGACGACGATACCATGTGAATAGTGATAATAATGAAATGATCGACATGTGATCGTGTTATGAGATATGATATGTTAGAATGTTTATGATAGGCCGCATTGGTCCATGCATACTTCTTTATGATGATATGTGCTGATGATATCGGTTTGTACGAGACTGTAGATCAGCAGTCAGATCATGATTAGATTGATGATATTAGTATTGTACTAGACGTAGATCAGTACCCCGGATTATGATCTTTGATAAAGAGGATACCAAGTGATTAATTTGATGAATGTGATACTGACCTGTACCCAGATTTGGGGATGCTGTACGACGGATTTACGTATGAGCTATATATTGATGTTTGATCCGCACTCTTGACTTAGCAATGTCTGATTATAGATATGGTATCGGATGTGATATTATTGAAGAAGGATCACCGACTAAAATATACATGTAGGTATATGTATCGACTTAGAGGTTAGGCAGTTTCGTTACCTTCAATAGCCAGTTAGCTTAGCCCTTTAGTTTAGTATAGTTGTTTGACTAGATTTATATTAAATATAGATTTGTTATCGTTGTGCCTAGTATTTAGCTCCCGCTCATTGTTGCTGTTGCTCCTCATCGCATACTTATTGTGATTCATATTCCATTATTGACATCATGCTGTTAGGACACCAGCACCATTATCGATGATGCGTATGTACCACGTACACTTACTTGCCGGCTCACACACATCTTCATCGGTAATTTTTATGTCACGTACACTTAGAGAATATTATTGCTTGACTTAGCTTGTTAGATAGTAGTTTTGAAATAATATTAGTGTACTTGCCTTATATGCCAGTTTAGACATTGTAGTTATACTTGTCACTTCATGCATACAGTTATTCATTGTTATGCCGCATTCATGGATTCTCATGCAGATATTCACTATTTTACGTGCTATTGAGGTTTTGGATTCGGATTTCCATGAGATTTTCTGGATTTGGGGGAAAACCGCAAAACTTATACAAACTTCTTCTCTCTATTTTTAAATGAAAAGCGCGGTTTTCCCATGATGTATGAGTCGTCCACCATGAGTTTGCTGATGGATTTCGAGACCCGATTCGAGGAGACGGATGAACCGTTTCGGGTACATGGCGGACCCGGTAAGGTACCCCGGGGCAAGAAGCGCGTGGTGATGACGATGTGAGCCTGGCAGAGGAACACTTCCTACCGGTAATTTTACCCGACGAGTCGGATATCCGGAGGATACCGTCGTGGTCTTGAGTTGGATGTTAGGGGCCGGTCTGGACTGACGGTGCCCTAGATAGTGAGATTGAGACATACAGAGATATTTGAGATATTGAGGTACAGAGATTGCGACACAGAGATATCGAGATATTTGGAAACTTGTTTTGTGTCGATGCTAGGAACTGTTTATGCTAATTTCATTATGATACCTTATTTAAATGTACAAAAATCTCACTAAGTTATGAAAGCAGTTTCTTCAGTTTCATGTATTCTGTTTTCATGCATTCATACCGCTTCCATATGATATATTGCTACCTGAGGCACTGACACGGGCATATGGGATTACACTTGGGTTAGATATTTACCCTAGCCATTGTTATAGGTTGCAGGTTTTATATTTGAGGATTATATATTATGATCGTATGACCTAGGATTGTGTCATACATGCGATTCCTATTCGTAGATGTATTCTATTCACGAGTTGGCAACTCTTTCCCGTTGTGCCACAGTTCTTGCAGGTTTTGCCATACAGGTTTCTTTACGGCTTTGCTGGCACTGCTTCTTTTCGGGTGACTTGCTAGTAGGTGGGTTTATTTGTATCGTAGCCATCATTATACTTTGTATATTATTACTCTGTTGTATCTAGATGTTCCATCAACCAAACATGTATTTATTTCAGAGATAGAGACCAGTGATGTTTATTCTTTCGACCTTAGAGTTTACTTCTATGGATTTCTTGCTGTTTTAAGTTTCCTTTTGAGTTTTGATCCACGCCCTTGGTGTTGTATATTATATTGCTTGTGTGGTTGTGACCGTCGATTGACAAAGAGCTAGCTCCTGCTTGGGGATGCCTTTTATTCATTTCGTATACTATTCATGTTGTATCCCGTTTGGGGGCCAGTATTTACAAAGTAGACTCTGCCGAAATTTTCAGAAAATATTTGATGTTATTTTTAAAAAATCGCATAATTCGGCTTTTGCTATTAAAACTAGTTGATTTAAATTGGTTTTCCTTCACTGTACTACTTTTCTTGGTTTGGTTTTCTTGGTTTTCGGCTTACTTAGATTACGTACGCCTCGAGACGTTTCGTAGTCTAAGTGCCGGTCATGTTCTGTACTTTCGGGTCATGACACAGTGTTTGTTGTGCAGGGGGACCATGGTGCCCCCCCACAGTTTGATTTCTGTCCTTTGTGCTAGTCGGCTTTTGAGGAGAGGATGTCGGGGATTCTTAGCTTTCATTCATGATACTGGAGCCACAGTGGAGTCGTTGGACCGGGTTCTTACCGTGCGAGAGTTTCCCGACGTCTTTCCCGATGAGTTACCTAGGTTGCCGCCAAAGCGCGATATTGGGTTTTGCATTGATCTGATTCCCAGCGCGGGGCCTATTTCTATACCGCCTTATCGGATGGCTCCGGTGGAGCATAGAGACCTTAAAGATCAATTGCAAGAGTTGATTGATAGGGGACTTATGCGTCCGAGTGTTTTGCCGTGAGGAACTCCTGTTCTGTTCGTCAAGAAGAAGGACGGCAGTTTGAGGTTGTGTTTGGATTATAGTCAATTGAATCGAGTTACGGTGCGGAATATGTATCCTTTATCTCGCATTGACGATTTATTTGATTAGCTCCAGGGTGCGAAACATTTTTCTAAGATTGATTTGTGTTCGGGTTATCATCAGTTGCTGGTTCGGAATGATGACATTCCGAAGACTGCTTTTCGTAATCGCTATAGGCATTATGAGTTTTTTGTGATGTCGTTCGGACTCACCAATGAGCCAGCAGCGTTCATGGATCTTATGAACCGGATTTTGAGGCCGTTCCTCGACCAGTTTATTATTGTGTTTATTGATGATATTCTGGTCTACTCTAGGAGTCGTGAGGAGCATGAGCGGTACTTGAGAATTGCTTTGCAGACATTGAGAGAGCACCAGATGTATGCTAAATTCTCAAAGTGCGCATTTGGTCTTGATAGAGTTGATTTCCTGGGTCATGTGGTGACTAGAGATGGCATTCTTGTGGACCCGAGGAAGATCGAGGCTGTCCAGCTTTGGCCCAGACCTTTATCTGTGACTGAAGTCCGCGGCATTTTGGGCTTAGCTGGTTATTATCGCTGTTTCATGCAGGATTTTTCGACTATCGCTGCACCGCTGACCGGACTGACCCGGAAGGGGGTTCCTTTTCTTTGGACTGATGCGTGTGAGCAGAGTTTTCAGCAGTTGAAGACTCGGTTGACGACGGCATCGGTTCTATCTTTTCCTTCTGGATCGAGCGGCTATGTTGTTTACTGTGATGCTTCTCGAGTGGGGTTCGGTTGTGTATTGATGCAGCATGATAGAGTGATTGATTATGCTTCTAGGGAGCTGAAGAAGCACGAGCAGAATTACCCCACTAACGATCTTGAGATGGCCGCGGTGGTCTTTGCGTTGAAGATTTGGAGACACTACTTGTACGGGGAGTCATGTCAGATCTTCACGGATCACAAGAGCTTTAAGTGCATCTTCCAGCAGCGGGATCTGAATCTGAGACAGCGCCGATGGATGGAGCATATGAAGGATTATGATTGTGAGATCCTTTATCACCCGGGCAAGGCGAATGTGGTAGCTGATGCTTTGAGTCGTAGGCCCGGGGGTAGCATGTCCCAGTTGAGCGCAGTTTAGCGACAGTCTTCTTCAGATTGGCAGATCTTGTGCGATGGTAGAGTACAGTTTAAGTTCACTTCCACTGGCGGACAGCTTGCTCATGTCCATGCCCGTCCATTACTTTTTGATCGTATCCATGACGCGCTGCCCAGTGATGCCCGTTTGTCTGAGATTCATGAGCTTGTTCGGCAGGGTACAGTTTCGGAGTTCATGATTGATGACCAGGGTGGGCTACGATGCGGGACACACTTGTGTGTACCAGATGCTGATGGGTTGAGACACGAGATCCTAGACCAGGCACATCAGTCAGCCTTTAGCGTTCATCCAGGTTCTACCAAGATGTACCGTGACTTGAGAGATTTTTACTGGTGAGAAAGGATGAAGATCGATATTTCGGACTTCGTTTCGAGGTGCCTGACTTGTCAGCAAGTCAAGGCTGAGCATCAGAGGCCGGTAGGTGAGTTGCAGCCTTTACCCGTTACGGAGTGGAAATGGGAGCAGATTTCCATGGACTTCGTGGTGGGTATACCCAGGACCAGTCGAGGGTATGACTCCATTTGGGTGATTGTTGACCGGTTGACGAAAACGGCTCACTTCCTTCAAGTGAAGATCACTTTCGGTTATGCTCAGTATGCTTAGCTGTACATAGATGAGATTTTGCATTTGCACGGTGTTCCCACATGCATCGTATCCGACAGAGGCACCCAGTTTACTAGTCATCTTTGGCAGAAGCTTCAGGAAGTTTTGGGTACCCGTTTGAGTTTTAGCACCGCTTTTCATCCACAGACAGATGGTCAGTCGGAGTGGACTATACAGACTCTGGAGGATATGTTTCGGGTGTGTGTACTTGATTTTGGTGGTTGTTGGGATCGTCATTTGCCGTTGATTGAGTTCTCCTAAAACAAAAGATTTCAGGAGACTATTCATATGGCACCTTTTGAGGCTTTGTACGGTAGGAAGTGTCGATCTCCAGTCTGTTGGGCCGAACTCAGTGAGAGTAGGGTTTTGGGGCCCCAGCTAGTTCTGGAGACTATGGAGAAGATCCAGCTGATTCAGGATAGGATGAGAGAAGCCCAATGCAGACAGAAGTCTTATGCCGACCATCGTCTTCGTAGATTTGAGTTCGCAGTGGGGGATCATGTAATTTTGAGGATTTCTCCGATGAAGGGCGTTATGCGATTTGGGAAGAGGGGGAGGCTCAGTCCCAGATTTATAGGTCCTTTCGAAATCCTTGAGCATGTTAGAGCCGTTGCCTATCGTTTGGCGTTCCCGCCTAGTTTTCCGAAAGTTCACCCCGTTTTCCATCTGTCGATGTTTCGTAGATACCTTCATAATCCTTTTCACATGATTCAGCACCAGACCGTTCAGTTTGAGCACGATCTTTCGTTCACCGAGTAGCCGGTAGTTATATTGGATCGGCTAGTGAAGAAACTTCGGTCAAAGGTCATGCCATCTGTGAAGGTTCTTTGGCGTGGCTCTACTAGTGAGGAGATCACGTGGGAGGCCGAGAGCGAGATGCAGAAGAAATTCCCTCAACTCTTCGAAGGTACGCATAATTAAATTTTTAATTCGGGGACCGAATTTCTTTAGGGGGGGAGATTGTAATGTTTTAGAAATCGTTATGCGAATTTTTCCGTTTTAGGGTAAAATATTAGGTGTTTTCCGTTTTAACCCGATTGTGATCGAACTTCTGTACAGACTTCACTGCACCTAGTTTAACTAGAATAGTGCTAGTTTGCGGGGTTTGGGGGTCAATTGGAAGTTTTGGTTCACATAGAATTTTTCCCTAATTAAATATTATTTTAAGTTGTTAATTATGCACTTAATTAGTGGTAATTACATTTTTGGTTCGGGTTAATTACTTCTAATGTGAATCTAATCTAATCTAATCACTAGATTTTTAGTTAATCCATCCATAGAAATATCTAGATATTTGTGTGAAAAGAAATTTATTTTTAAAAGAAAGAATGAGGTGGCTTTGGAGATAATATTGCATTAATTAGCATTTATTGCATTTTATCTAGATATTTCCATTTCTTTTCACAAAACACCCCCCATTTCTTGTCAAGGCCGAGCCCTCTCCCATTTTTGCCCTTTATTTTTCTTTGCCCAATTTCTTCATCTCCAAGATCAATAATTCTCCAAAAATCCTTAAATAATCCCACAAAACTCATAAACAAATAATAACCCATCATTCTTCTTCACTAAACTTGCTTAGATCTTCACGAAAAATATCATTTTGGAGGCTAAAGTGATGGATCTAGTTTCTATTTTGTGTTCTTGAAGAGGTATAATTTCTAACCCAAATCTTTAATTGTTATGTTTAAATCATTAAATTAGCTATTTAATTGTTTAATATATCTTAATTAGCATGATTTGTGGTTTCATGATAATTTTGTGAAGTTCAAGTTAGGGTTTAACATGATGAAAGGGTTAATTGTTAATTGAAGACTAGGAAAACTAAACCTAGTGGGAGAATGATAGTTGTTGTAAATTCCTAATTTGTCTAATTGAATTTTTAGCAAACTAAGATTTAACAAAAGAATAATTGGTTCAGATTAAATGATGGAAATTGTTTGGATAACTTTGTTAAGCTACTTTGCGATGCATGTGACCGCTAGAATTGTGTTAGATTTTAGACTTGTGCTAAATTCGATAAAGTTGCTTACTAGGTTTCGATATAAGTTGGACGTTGGTTGTAATGAGCGTTGCGATGTTATATATATTATATTCATCGCGAAGTTTTGTATTGTGTTTGCGCGATGGGTACGATCGGAGTCTAGACTTGGTGGTTGCGTAGTTTAGCAATCCTAGCTAGGGTTTTGCCGATGTCGTGCGCGTTTTGTGTACTAGGTGTGCAGTGTAATTTTCTGGGCGTTATCCATGTGTTTCGTTATATTTGTGTCGGCGTAGGATATTTAGCTTATGTGATATGTATGTGAAATTTTAGGGTCTCAAGCGGGGACTTCGGACGCTGCGAATAAAGGGAAGCCGGTCGTCCGATTTTCAAAGTTCTAGATCATCGGTGAGTAGATTTAACATCTACGGGGAAATCGCCCATATGGCGTTAAGCGTCAGGGCTAGATATGATATGATATTAGCCACATGTTTATATGCACATATATAGATGGTGCATGAACATCATTGCATATAGTTATTGTTGTGCCTGAACCTGTATCTAATGTACACTGCACTATTATTGGCAGTCCATGTTGCACGATCACCAATTATATGCTACACACACACTGTTGGTAATTGCCATGATACGCACAACACAAATATTCATTTGATATACCTTGCTAATTGGTAGCGATATAGAGGCATTTATTCTTGTGCGATGGCGCATATGACATATAACATACCTGTACACCTGCATGCATACACATATGCCTTAGTATACCTACATGCTCACATATATACTTGGCTATAGTTATATGTTCAGTTTTATAAGATATATATATATATATATATATATATATATATATCGGTGGTATGGGACGCTGTTATATATGTATATAGGATTTGGATACTGGGGAACCGCGTGATATATTTAATGACTTGATGCATTTAAAAAGCGGACTTTTCCCGTGATATGCTCATATTGTTGTTCTATGTTGCATATGTTATATTACATGGATTTACGTATTTGAGATATGTTTTCATGCAATTTGGGGATTTTTAGTGTCGATATTAGGCACTTATATTCTGAGAGATTTATGGATATTGGAAACCGATACATGGAACACAAGTGTAGAGGTTTGACACTTGGGTTTCGAGGAACGTATATATATCAGAGCAACCGATACGTGGAACACGAGTGTCGAGGTTGGACACTTGGGTTTTGAGGAATGTATGGATATCAGAGGACCGATACGTGGATCGCAAGTGTCGTTATTGGACACTTAGGATTCGAGAAACGTATAGAAACGAGTAATTAGGTGTCGATATTGGGCACTAGTTTTCATCATATTTGGGGTGTCGATATTTGACACTCAGATTATATGAGATTTACAGGGCCGATCTGAGGGCCGATCTGAGGATTTTGGGATTTGGGGTGTTGTTGATTTACCCCAGGTTTTTCCATGCTTATGATTTGTGTATGAGATTATTTATATCATCCTACACTCAGGATTTATTTTGATATGCATTGCATCATGTAATTGTAGTACCCTGGTGATATACCTTTACATGATTGTTGCATATTCATATTGCCATACTTATGCTATCAGATTACATGTGATAGATTTATTGCTGTTAGTGCATACTTGCGATTACAGTTTGATGTTATTTTCTATTCACGAGTTGGCAACTCACCCCCGTTGTGCCACGGTGTTTGCAGGACTTACCCTCAGTGTAGTCACGGCAGGGCGCCTTCTTATCTATATTTTATGGATACCGCTACAGTTGGCTGTGAGGCCGTTGCTATTAGGTGGGTTCGCGGTTATCCGTTTATGTACTTTGGATATCTTTTTGTTGGAACTAGTATTCTCCATCTACCACTTCTTGTATTTGACTTAGAGACGACCTTTGAGGATTCGGTGTTGTATATTTTTTTGTGACTTTGGGTGCCCTGTTCGTGGGAGTCGGCCTTGTTATATAGTTTTACCTCCTTATGTTGTTTTTATTTATGCTTGTGGTGGTTGTCTCCGCCGTTGGGCATGAATTGCTCCCGTTTGGGATGTTTTATTTATATTCTATGTTGTACCCGTTTTCGGGGCAAGTTTTTACAAAGGAGCGGCCGCCGAAATTTTCACGAAAGAAAACTAAATTTAAAGATTTTACTTGAGATTTTCCGAATGTTTTAAACTATGTTTTTCTCCGCTTATCCAGTTTTGGGTGGTTTAGATTTCTGGGTTTCGGCTTACTTAAGTTGTGTACGGTTGTTGACTTTCATAGTTTAAGGTCCGGTTACGGGCCTAACTTTTGGGTCGTGAAAAAAATTAGTGATCTGCTGTGACCCGAGAGACCTATAAAATAAGTTCCCATGACCATGAGACGAGCCGGCAACCTAGAACCATCTCCTGAAACCTGAGCCCCCATGCTTCTAATCTGGCCGCAAATTTATTGGTATAGGCCGCAAATTGCGGCCATGATGTGAGGAAATGTGTTGAATCTTGGACTATAGCTTGGTTATGTAATATTTAGAGCAACCCAATATGCAAAATTCCCTAGTTTGGCCTAGGGTGAAATCTGGAAGTGATTTTCTTCGTTGCTGAATTTGGTTTTCCGATTTCTGAACTTGGATTTTGGGTATTTAATATTGTTTGGGTCGTTTGATGTTTGTACATCAACGACGAGGGTTGTTCGGTTGTTTTGCATGCGTAGGCTATAGGTTTTAACCTATGAGCGCACCGTGTGCCGTATCGATTTTCCGGATTTGATTTTAATAGCCATAGAGATTGTGTATTACTGTAGGTACCTTCGCGTGGATTCCGAGGCGACGGAGCATGGTGTCATCGATTTCGGAAAGCAAGGATCTGGTGAGTAGATCTATATCTACGGGAGAAGTCTTGTGGATGGCGTATACCACCCCCGCAATTTGATGGAAACCGATATATAGGATACAATCGTAGAAACCTAGATTAGAAAAACTAGGGATATGGTTAAAGAGATAGTTAGAGAAGATGTGAGTGATTGAATATATATATATATATTGAGATATGAAATGAAAGCTTTAGGGATATGAAAAGTGAATGTGAATCACGACTTATAGATATGTAGTTGCACTAGAATAAGTAGGAGTTTTAGAGCAGCATGAAACTGGATTAATAAGGTAATATGTGTATATAAAATTGATTTGATATGGGATATAAATATAATGAAAAGAATGTATGATGTGATATAATGACTTGATTGTTATGTCGGTATACGGATGCGAGTCGATAAGAGATGATTGATTCCTTTGCCGGTCCCCTGATATGAGATTGTTGTGGATATGACCTGGATATAGGTATATAGATATACATAATGTTGTGAATCTTGAGTGATATGCCATACGAGATGTTAAGTCCGTACCTTCATTGTCATATAGGTTGATAGGATCCCTAATGGTTTAATGCCTGATTGATCTAAAATTTCGGATCGTGTTTTGAATTGTAATCACAACCAAAGAATTTATAACCGCAATCCATTAACGGTGTCGATGTAGCTCGTTAATGAATACGGATCGTCCACTGAGATGCGAGTACTTGTTCGATCTCGCTTTAGATGAGTTCGAATGAAAATATAAAAGAAAATTCAAGAAAGTAATTCGAGATTTAATTGAGTTGTCATTTCAATAGTATAAAAAAAAATACATTCAAGAATTAGAAATCAAGAAAGTGTCCGATATCAATGTGAATCAAGAATATGAAGAATAGCTTTTAGGAATCGATCGAATTAGTTGCAATGATGAATACTAAAAATTATGAATCTTATCTTTTGATAAATTGTAGCTAGATAGATGACGATGAATAAAGATTAGGGATGTATTGAAGAAACTAGGGTTTCTCCTTCACTATCCCTTGTCTTTTCATTGATCATCATGCGGATCTAGCCTCAAGCAAAGAAAATCATCAAACGTTTGATCCCTAATTTGCAACGAAATAATCAAGAACTTGATCTCGCTTCAAATTAAGTCATTGATGATTCTTTTTCCTATAGTTCACAAATCTCATAAGATTTAAGATTAGTTTCAGGATTTCATCATCATTAGATCTATCGACTCTCTCGATTCCTTTACAAGGCGAGATTTCACTCACACATCATGAAAATTAAAGAATCAAGAACGAGAAATTTCATGATGCAAGAATGTAAAGAAAGCGAGAATTACAATTATCACCTTTATTAAATCTCCTTCAAATTACACCTCTCTATTTGAGTTTACAAGACAAGCTCTCGATCTTCTCTCTTCTCGATCGCCGTGAGACGTGGATCGTCGCCGATCTCTTGCTCTTGATGATGATCGGCATTGCGATAAAGGATTTTCGATTGTCGCTTGATTTTTCTCTCAATGGATCTTGATTTGATTGGATCTCAAGTTGTGTCACTTAACTTGAATTGAATAGTGGCTCAATGTGTAATTAATAAACAACTTTTTGAACAGCCCCAAAATTTAGATCTAGATCCCCTTTTATAGCGTCAAATTAAGCTTCCTTCATAAGCTTGGTTGTTATGCAGAGCCTTCCAGAAGATGCCACGTGGAAATGAAGCGTCTTAAGGAAGCTAGGCGGTTACAGGTGAGCTTCTAGAAAAGTTTCATCACCGGTGCCCACAACTCGGCCGCGGATCCGTGGCGGA
Organism: Agapanthus africanus; assembly: GCA_030015575.1. Lineage (NCBI taxonomy): Eukaryota > Viridiplantae > Streptophyta > Magnoliopsida > Asparagales > Amaryllidaceae > Agapanthus > Agapanthus africanus. The sequence continues at coordinate 340,572,495 of JASDDO010000014.1, forward strand.
TCGGGCTGGATCGGCCGCGGTTCCGCGGCCTTGTAAAGAGACCCCTTCATCATTTTCTCTGTATATGCTTGTGTAGGTCTTTGGTGTTAAATGTGATATCTGGAATCTAATTACTATTCCTTGGTTGCTGCCAGATTTCAAGTCTTTGACTTGCTGTGTTTTATCGGCACTTTTGCTATTCCGGTTCTTTGACCTGAAGAATTTTATGCACATAATCTCGGTAAAATGTGTTGAGATATACAATATCATGCGTGCAGTAATAAACACACAATTTCCTATAAAGAATGTTGAATATAACTATAACACGTGTTATTTGATATTTTCCACACAAACTGGTAATATGTGTTATATTTATATCAACTATCCTTAGATGATTAGAATAATGAGGAAATTAATGTGTTACAGATTGCATTATTTTCGACTGAACAAATTCCTCCAAATTTAATTTTGGTCGTCTCGAGCAAACTTCTTTTATTCAAGAGAAGGAGAAAATTTTATTAAGACTAACTAGCACACTTTCATAGGCAACACGATTGCACTGAGCACGTGCAACAAGCCTTTAAACCTCTAGGTGTCCATAGTAGGAGGAGTGTTGTCTCCTGAGGGTTTTCAGCGGATTGCACCCACAAAATCCTATAATAAAAGGAAGACTGTGAAAGTTACATATAAAGATAAGAATTGTAAAAGAAATACTTTGAAAATTAGAGTTTCCAACTATACTAGCTTTTCGGTTGTCATGGGCCCTATCTTAATAGTCATGGAAAGATGTTAAAAATCACATCATCCCACAATAAAATATCGTCCTTATTCTTCATTCCTACCTTTCTTCCAAACACTGATCATATACCCCTACTGTTAGTGTATATGCCCTAGAGGGTATTACTGTATCATACTAGTTTGTATATTACTTAATGGAAGCTTAGGATATTCACCTTGTATAAACAATCTTGCTCAATATAGTAGTATGCTACTTGGTTTGTTTCTACTTCAATGTGTATATGCGTTTATTTTAGTATATCACCTGTACACATTAGTGGAGCCCTTAGGATCTTTGCTTGATTACCAGCGTTGTAATGGCAGTCACACTAGTGGGGTCTGGGTAATCTATAAGCACATCCTTATGCAGGTCCCTAGTCGCAGGACTATCGAGACAGGGCATCGATACTCCGGAGTAGACTTGCGTATGCGCTTCTCATCCTAGAGTGGGAGGTGGTCTGTCCTACAGCCATCAGTACGTCGTACTGGAGATAGTATACGGGTGCTCGTTGGGTTACGAGTACACTGGACAGGACTCGTCGGGAACTGACCAGTTGGTATTATACCTATCGTCAGTTATCAGTTCCCAGGTGACATGAGTACATCTTAGTCCGCTGACTTGACACTGTCACTTCGCCTCGAGTGTGTTCTCACTGTACTTTGATTACTACCCTATCACGGCTCAAAGGAGTCGTGCAAACAGGTGGTAGTTGGGTGCAATCCCGAAGCACTTGGAGGCAGTGACGGTTAGACAGGATTCGTCTCTCCCGGTATTGGGAATTGACATCGTGCTGTGTTTAGGAGAGCCATTACACGAGTAGTCCCTGGCCAGGGCAATCGAGATATACTGGTAGGCTTCCAGTGTTATCTCAAGGTGTTTTGGGCTTCGCTCTGACACAATTTGTACCGCTATTAGGGGACTGACGTTTACCGCCCCCCTAGGCCCGCCATGCGATGTATCAGACGAACAAACCGGACTGTACGGAGACTGTCACATTCAGGCTCAGTAGGTGTTCAGATGGGTTTCACCTCGTCAGTCTTCTTGTCGGCATCTACCTGGGGACCGTTACGCACAGCTAGTGCCGCTTGCGGTCTGTGGTTAAACCCACTGCCAGCGTAGTGTCGAGTCTTTAGAGTCCCACACAGAAAGCTATTTGCCTTTAGGCAAAAGAGTAGAGATCGCATGGTTTTGCGACAGGTTGCATGGTTTTGCGACAGGGTTCGGTCACATCCGTGCACTTGTGCACGTACAGTGTCCGGACAGTTTACACTAGCGGGCTTTGGTTTAAGCCAGATCCTAGTGTACGTTTTGGGATTGGATTTATCCAGTTTGTATTCGTGTTTCTCGGAATGCGGATATTGGTGTGTATGCACAGTTGACGGAGAGACAGAGGCAGAGGATTCTCATTAGGGTTGTTGACCGTTGACTGTTGACTATTGACTTTTTGCTCAACCCTAATGAGAAAATGATATATGATTAACAATAATATTAATTAAGTATTATGGTGACATGGTTGTTGACTTGTTGACTTTGTTGACCGGTTGACTAGGTTTGACTAGTTGACCATCATGATGACAATGGCTATCATTTCATGGCAAAGACTTTTTACTTGCTTGTTTCTCTTGTGAGAAATGAGTGCATGAAATGATATGGCTATTGTAGCTTAAACCATTTTACACAATACTTGATTACTATTTTGTAATGATGGTTTTGGATTATGAGAGCCAAGAGAGAAAAGTCTTCTCTCATTCTATCATTCTCATTCTCTCTCTTAGGTTCTTGAGCTCTCATCTCCTTCCTCTTGCTCTCCCTCTCTTGGTCTATGCTTCACTTGTCTCATGTGTTGAGAACCAAGAGCCATAGAGAAAATCCCAACACACTCTTCTCTACTCATTCTAGTTCACTAGGTTTAGCAAACCAAGTGAACTAGTTTCTTCAAAGATCGAAGAAGAAGCCAAAGGTGGTGTAGGGTTGCTAGGCACGCGCACAAGGGTCTACGAGGCATCAACCATACCCGAATACAAATTTAGCCGTGCCGAACGACCCGAATACGGAACTTTAAACTAGAGATTAGGCGAAAACAACATGCTAAACACTTTAACACTAAGTGAGAGGGATTACAACCTTTGTAGATCCGGTCCTTCACTTCATATGCTCCGTGTTGTGGTCCCTTCGCTGCGATCATCGGGTTCCGGACTCTCGAGAGGTTCCACGAAGAGAAAGACGCAACCTTTGCTTCCGATCTTCGATACTAAGATGATCTACCTCGAAGTTTCTTTAACACAAGCTAACACTCATAAAATGATGTGAACACCCTCATCTAAATGGCAAGGGAAGATGAGGATGATGAAGTAGGATTTTTGCTCTATTTATTTATCTTTTTCTCATATTTATTCATCACCTTTGAAAAATCTAGTAAGCTTTTTCATGGAAGAATGAAGGAGGAAGAAGAAGAAGATTAAATCATTTGTGATGAATAGGAAAAGGAGATATGATAGAATTATGCAACCATGGTTCACTTAACCAATGTAGAGAATTGACTAGGGTTAGGGTTTTGGGTAATTAAAAGAATGAGTCATTTGTAAATATCTTACACATGACAAAAAGAAAACCTTCTAGAAACATCTAGAAAGTTTAACCCTAATCCGAACCCTAATCAAGTTTAAACTCCACTAAACGAGTTGCATTAGTTATCATATCATGTTACAATATTATATATCACATATATAATATTTACCGTAACAAAATAAAATAATACAATTAACATATATCGCATATATATCAATGTATTACCCGAGTGAGAAAAAGAATCTTTTAGTGAGCAAATATTAGTTAATGTCATTTAATATATCATATATATTATTATACATTAAATTATCGAATCAACACTTGATCCGACAATCCGGCTATATCGCATATAACCGACTAATATTTATCCGTACCGATTCATCGAATCAACACTTGATCCGATGACCCGGCTGATATCATATATCGCGAGGATACAATACGATATCACATACCGCATTATCCTCGGTCCCGCACATATCACATATGTGCACCTACTCCGTTTTGCCTGAGTCAAGAAACCTCTGTGTAGGACTCTAAAGAATCGTCAATACGCCGGCAGTAGGTGATGTTCATATCAAACACCCACAAGCTGCAAGCGGTCAGCTAAACGTAACAGCTACCCAGGTATTGAGCGCTCAGAAGATCAACAAGCAAGCCTGTACTTTCTCCTGCGAATCCAAACAGTAACACTCCCGTACAGTCCGGTCTCGTCGTCTGATATGTCGCATATCTCGCCTAGGGGTGGTAAACGTCAGACCCCAGTAGCTCGATAAGTCGTGTCGATATGAGGTCTATAACAGTTCGAGAAACTACTGATAACACTTACCAGTAAATCTCAGCAACCCTGGACAGGGATTTCCAGTTATAGCCAATCGAACACAGCACAACATCAACTCCCTATACCGGGAGAGACGAATCCCCTCCTATCGCTCATTGCCTCCATGTGATTCGGGACTGTACCCAAAAGCCACCTTTTTGCACGCCCTCTTGGACGTGGTATGATGGAAATCAAAGCACAGTGGGAATCACACAAGACTCTATGACGATCTCGGGTCAACAGACTACTCTGTACCAGTGTCACCGGAGAACTGCCATCTGACGTATGGTATAATACCATCTTGGAGTTCTCGGCGAGTCCGTCCAGTGTACCCAGTCTCCACTGAGCACCCGTACACCATCCTTGATGTCAAACACCGATGGATATGAGATCATCCATCGCCCATCATATGGGTCAAGATGCGTATACGCTAGTCTACTCTGGTGCATCGATGCCCTGTCCCGATACACCCTCGACTAGGAACAGTTATAGGATGTACTCGCCGACTACCGTGGCCCCACTAGTATGATCTCATCATAGTCCCAGTAGTCGAGTACATATCCTAAGGGCTTTATCAACACGTAATATAGAGACAATCAGAGTACATGTTAAGATAAAGTACAACCAGATAGCATACTATCATGTCGAGCAAGAAAGTCCTCCTTATATATGTCCTAGCATCCACTACAATATACATCGTATGTACAGTAATGGCCTCTAGGGCACACATATAACTAACAATCTCCCACTTGCACTAGGGCCATCTGTTGTGGTATCGTATACCCAACAATTTGCTGCGGTTGAAGTATCTCATACTCAACCATCCCATAAAAGTCTCTATTGGGAAAAAGGCCTTTGTGAGTGGATCCGCGCTGTTGTCCTCTGTGTCTACTCTCCTAACCTCGATCTCCCTGGAGATCAACCATCTCCATGATCAGGTGATACTGCCTAAGAATTATATCTGGATTTCTGATGGGACGGGCGTTCCTTGGCTAAAGCCACAACTCCATTGTCACACAATGGTAGGAACGTAGTTCATCTTATGAACTTATATATCTATCCAGACTGCCTCTTTGGTTGTATCCTTGGTAACGATGTATCTTGCCTTTAATCTTCTGGTATGTCACGGTATCTAGCTTGGAACTCTTCCAACATACCGTCCCTCCACTGAGGGTAAAGACAATGCATGTGACTGACATTCAGTCATCCTTATCACCCTGGAACCTTTCCAGTGATTCTTCCCAGGATCGATTGATACCATCTCACTACAACTAGTGAGTATCCTAACATCCAATTAGATCTATCTCATAGATCCAAAACCTAGGATTTAGGAGGTATCACCTTGATCCTATATGGAGAAACCTTGTGATAAGCGGAGATTGACCGAGCGTAGCATAGGAAACACCTTCCCTATCAAGAGTATGTCATCCACGTACTCTACGAGGATCACCACCATACTCCCTACTACCTTTTTGTATATACAAGGTTCATCTACCATTTTGATGAAGTCAAACTCTTTGACTACCATATCAAAACAGATGTTCCAACTCCGCGATACCTGTTTTATCATATAAAACATCTTGCACACGTTTCCGCTGCTCCCACTGTCTACGAAGCCCTCTGGCTGTGTACTTATAGACGCTCTCTTCTAAACATCATTTAGAAAAGCAGTCATGACACCCAACCACCAGATATCGTAGTCATGGTATGTAGCCATAGCAAGTAGGATCTGGATGGACTTAAGCATAGCTTTGAAAGTCTCAACTTTTCCATGCACACCAAGTAATCTTCTCAAGATATACTCGCTCCTGATGGGGATTTAACCCTTCAGATAAAGCAACCAAAGTCCATACTTTGTTGGTGTATAAGGATTCCATCTCAGATCGATAAGCATCCAGCCATTCTTACAGAGTCCCACTCCTGATGGCCAGCTCGAGACTAGTTGGGTCATTATCTCATGATGCAATCCTCACTCCCACTGTCATAGAGAAACCGAAGTATCTCTCAGGTGGGTGAGGAACCCTACTAGATCGGCGGAGAGGCTGAGGTTCGTTGGAAACTATTGAATCCTTTGGTTCTACCAAATCATCAGCTGCAGTTTGTATAGCTGGAACCATTCCAGTTCTATATAACAGACCTTGCCTCGAGCTTGTCCGGATTTTTCTTTTAGACATAGGCCGGACAACCCCAAATCTTAACAAACTTAAGATATAGGCTCTTCCCTTTCCATATCACATATGAAGTGGTAGGCAACTGATTTGATTTGAACCCTATTCAATAGGTATGCAGCTTCTCAAGTGCATAACTCCCAAAAGGAAATATAAAACTCAGTAGTACTCATCATAGAGCACACCATATCACATAGGGTGCTATTGCTCCGCCCCGATATACCATCGTGCTATGGTGTATACGAAGGAGTAATGCTGAGAGAGAATCTCATTCTCCTTTAGAATAGTCCAGGAATTCCGTACTTAAGTATTCTCCTCCTTGATCTCAACAAAGGACATAATACTTTTACCCGTATTTTGGTTCTCTACTTCTAACTTATATTCTGTGAATATCTCAAAAGGTTCGGACTTGTGTTTCAGCAGGAACATATGTCTGAATCTTGAGAGATTATCAGAGAATGTAATGAAGTACAAAGAACAGATCTTGGCATCTGTAGACAGGGGGCTTTCATACATCAGCATGTATCAATCCCAAAAGTTCACTAACTCTTTCTCTGTTTCCAATAAACAGAGCTATGGTCATCTTATCTTTGTGACATGACTGGCAAGTTTCACAAGATGTAAATTCAAACTAATTTAAATATGCATCTATATGCAACTTCAGCCAGTCGGGTCGCATTCATATGACCTAGTCTACAATACCTCAAGAGGGATTTATTCATTTCTGAACTCTTCCTCTTGTATGTGTTCTATACGTTAAGAACTGTGGTTTGATTTAGAACGTCAATGCTTTTAGATTACGTGCCTGAACCGATCAACTCTTGATATAGAAAATGTTCAAAACATTATCCAACAATACAAAATTATATCCTTTCTTTACTAATAAAGAGACTGATATGATTTTGTATATCAGGTTCGATATCTAATAACATTTGTTCAGAATCAATGTATTCTGGTAATACAGGGTGACAGTGACCAACAGACTTGGCTGCAACACTTGCACCGTTTTCTGTCTCATGAAACTTATCACCCATTCTCAGTTCTCTACCTATCTGTAGCCCATGTAACAGATTACATATACGGGATCCTGATCCGGTATCACATACCCAGGACGTAAAGGACACTGAGAAACAGTTCTGTGTATTGAACACACCCGAAGATGATGCATCAACATGCACTTTCTTCGTTTGGGTGGCACGGGAAATCTGGTATTCCCCAATTTCCTGCTCTGTCTTATAACAATTATAAGTTGGAGCGGGACCAACGTTCCCCAGCTCAGTATAAAAAGCGGGTTCGGTCAATATATCCGTATTATTATCTTGATTAAGGCATGATATGGTCGCTATCTGGAGAGAGAGAGAAGAAAACACTCAGCGTATGCTCTTGCAAGATTAGATTGGTTATCTAATATATCTAATCAGGATGTCTCCCACTGTTTTAGTCAAATCTTCCTTCAAACCCTAAAAGGAAAGACTAGCCGGGATTAATTACACGCTACAAGTTCGCCAATCTTTCAGCCAGGCCAGTGTCGGTACTTTAAGGGAGGTCCCCCGTGCTTTCGCACGAACCTAATTACAGTAAACCTCGTTTTCCCAGAGGCGTAACCCCGTTAACACCTTTCTAGACACCTACTTGATCGGCTAATTGTAATGTGTAAAACTCTCCCAGGAGTAACTCTTACTCGCAGTGGGTATCGGGATCCAACTATCTTTTAGAAGGTATGCAATCTCATTGCAAATTTCAACACTTGAAATTCCCAATAATATTTTGCCCCAAGCGATCTATGACCTTGACAAGGTCAACAAACCATAGACCGCAAGTCAAGTTCAACCCGTCATTTCCTGATTGAATTAAACCCACCCGCACGACCCTTGACAAGGTCAACAAAGTCGCACGACTACCCTAATCCAATCGCATCATATGCTTATGCAGATAAGCACTAATCAGCTACCGCACACTACGCCTTGACTAAGGTCAACAAACGTAGCACGAATACTAACCAGTACTTATCTGAAATGACGGAGGGCTACGACGGGTTTTTCAGAAAACCCTTTGCGTAATGAACTTGATATCGTTGTAGAATCGAGTGATTTTAAATGGAATGCTTTTGAGGCTTTTCTAGTTTTGCTAAGGGGGTCACTCCCGGTGTAGGGATCGTCGGCCCTTTCCTCATCGAATAAGGTACAGGATATATCATATATACCGCTGTGCAAAGCAAGAACTATAGAAGCAATCAAAAGACAGACCGAGTTTGTAGCATCTGCCAGTTATTGCTAAAGGAGTCACTCCCGGTGAAGGGATCTCGGTCCTTTCCTTATCGAATAAGGTGCTGGATGTTCTACAAGGAACACCGCTATGCAAAGCAATAACTAGAGCTACCAGTTTTTATAAACAAGTTTCTACAACATCTTATGTTTCTTTTATTTCATTAATCTCATTAATGAAGTCCCATTTTGATTATGCTTCACAAGCATCTCTTTTGAAACGAAATCTGCAATATAACATATATCTCATATATATAATATATAAACATTCGTCTCAGGCAGTAATATGATCTCATCACAGAACATTGCAGCAGAAGAACATATATGAAATATTGGATATACTAGGACGTCCGTGTTTTCAATACGAGCCTGTATAAAACACGGATTCCACGGTCGCGATGAATAGCCAAACCCACATCCCTAGACCCCTACGAGAGCGGCAAGTAACACTGCCAATTCTAGGGTTAGGAGACCCGGTCTCGACTCCTCAAGATGATCTCCCACTGGACCCTAGAACCCGGTTACTTGTGCTCCCCGCCTTGGGTCTACCTAATGCGGAAAAGTAAATAATATACAACGGTGACATCTTCCGCTACCTGGAAGTGCCCTAATAAAAGAATATTACATACAAATGAATTTTACATGAATGAAAAAGAAAAACTCTCATCTCACATAAAACCCCCGGCTATTCAAACGCGACGATCCAATACAACATATCACAGCAACACATAATATCTCATATCATCAACATAAGCAAGTATGCGTATCCCGATTGTCGTTGATGTATAGCAACGAAGCCGGCGATACACCACATACTACGCTTACGGTCACAGAAAAGAAAGTGTAAAACTACAATAGTTGGAATCCGCAACTTCTTTTGACATCGCATGCCTAACCAAATGAATTCCTTAGACATCACATGCCTAACAATTATAAACTCCGCATTTTAGTCTCCTTATCGAAAACTCTTTTCAATACCAAGTCGGCCAATTCAACAAGATTCCCGACGTCCTGATCGAATGCTCGTCGCAAACTTTAGTAGACGGCCGCACCCCCGATACCGTCGACGAAGTGCACCAAGGCGGAACACCGCTACCGCGAGCACCCTAACGGATGCTTTCGGCGACGGGGTTCTCCTACAGTCACTTGGTCGGGGCTATGGGGCGTAGCTGTCTATTAAGTTTACCCGGCGAGTATCCGCGTACCCTACGTGATTGCGACGGACTTTTGATCACATCAAAATTCCGTGGCAACCGATCATCTGAGACTAAACTGCTATGTTTATAATATTCAAATTAGTTATCTCATAACTACATGTGGATTCCAAATATTGTATCACATTCCAGATAAATAGAAAAAGTTAAACTTTCCGATCGAATTGTCAAGTACCCAAGATTTCCCCAATATATCTCAACACTTGAAATCAGTTTAAAATCGTCCATCACATGCCACAGTACCAATGGTCCAGCCGTAGAAGGGTCAAGCCAACGCCTCACATGTGGCACGCCGTACTGCCCCAAACCCTAAGGTTCAAAGGGCAGTTCAAGACGGTCACATAATCGAGTTTAGGTTTGTTGTCTTCTAGAGGGTCCATCGAGTTACTTGCATGACTTAGAACATTCTTAAACACGAGGAAAAATCCAACTTTTGAAAAATTTTCCGACAGGGAAAAAAGTGAGTTATTGATATCCGTTCGAACTTTTTAACAGTTTCTAAAAATTATCCGGAAAGCCAAATAGACAAAATTTGATACCCCGATCGAAACACCGAATCCCCAAAACAACTCAGAAAATTCAACTCTTGAAAAAATATTGAAAATTCCCAGAAAACCCAGAAAATTAAAATAGGAATTACTGTGCAACAATTGGGAGGTGACGTCATCACCTAGCCGCGGAACCGCCGCAGAAGCTGGGCTTCTGCTGCGGTTCCGCGCTCTGTTGGATGAATCTTTCTCCTGAGTTTGCACAGTAATTCTTATAATTATTTATTGAATATTTTAGGCATTTTTAATACGGAAAAATCCACGATTTAAAATCCGGACAGAGAGCATGTTAGGTTTGGGTTTTCGGGTTCGTTCGGACTTCAAATTCCGTCTAGACTTCGCCTAAAGCTCTAGCTTGGCTCTGATACCACTGTAGGGTTGCTAGGCACGCGCACAAGGGTCTACGAGGCATCAACCATGCCCGAATACAAATTTAGCCGTGCCGAACGACCCGAATACGGAACTTTAAACTAGAGATTAGGCGAAAACAACATGCTAAACACTTTAACACTAAGTGAGAGGGATTACAACCTTTGTAGATCCGGTCCTTCACTTCATATGCTCCGTGTTGTGGTCCCTTCGCTGCGATCATCGGGTTCCGGACTCTCGAGAGGTTCCACGAAGAGAAAGACGCAACCTTTGCTTCCGATCTTCGATACTAAGATGATCTACCTCGAAGTTTCTTTAACACAAGCTAACACTCATGAAATGATGTGAACACCCTCATCTAAATGGAAAGGGAAGATGAGGATGATGAAGTAGGATTTTTGCTCTATTTATTTATCTTTTTCTCATATTTATTCATCACCTTTGAAAAATCTAGTAAGCTTTTTCATGGAAGAATGAAGGAGGAAGAAGAAGAAGATTAAATCATTTGTGATGAATAGGAAAAGGAGATATGATAGAATTATGCAACCATGGTTCACTTAACCAATGTAGAGAATTGACTAGGGTTAGGGTTTTGGGTAACTAAAAGAATGAGTCATTTGTAAATATCTTACACATGACAAAAAGAAAACCTTCTAGAAACATCTAGAAAGTTTAACCCTAATCCGAACCCTAATCAAGTTTAAACTCCACTAAACTAGTTGCATTAGTTATCATATCATGTTACAATATTATATATCACATATATAATATTTACCGTAACAAAATAAAATAATACAATTAACATATATCGCATATATATCAATGTATTACCCGAGTGAGAAAAAGAATCTTTTAGTGAGCAAATATTAGTTAATGTCATTTAATATATCATATATATTATTATACATTAAATTATCGAATCAACACTTGATCCGACAATCCGGCTATATCGCATATAACCGACTAATATTTATCCGTACCGATTCATCGAATCAACACTTGATCCGATGACCCGGCTGATATCATATATCGCGAGGATACAATACGATATCACATACCGCATTATCCTCGGTCCCGCACATATCACATATGTGCACCTACTCCGTTTTGCCTGAGTCAAGAAACCTCTGTGTAGGACTCTAAAGAATCGACAATACGCCGGCAGTAGGTGATGATCATATCAAACACCTACAAGCTGCAAGCGGTCAGCTAAACTTAACAGCTACCCAGGTATTGAGCGCTCAGAAGATCAACAAGCAAGCCTGTACTTTCTCCTGCGAATCCAAACAGTAACACTCCCGTACAGTCCGATCTCGTCGTCTGATATGTCGCATATCTCGCTTAGGGGTGGTAAACGTCAGACCCCAGTAGCTCGATAAGTCGTGTCGATATGAGGTCTATAACAGTTCGAGAAACTACAGATAACACTTACCAGTAAATCTCAGTAACCCTGGCCAGGGATTTCCGGTTATAGCCAATCGAACACAGCACAACATCAACTCCCTATACCGGGAGAGACGAATCCCCTCCTATCGCTCATTGCCTCCATGTGATTCGGGACTGTACCCAAAAGCCACCTTTTTGCACGCCCTCTTGGACGTGGTATGATGGAAATCAAAGCACAGTGGGAATCACACAAGACTCTATGACGATCTCGGGTCAACAGACTACTCTGTACCAGTGTCACCGGAGAACTGCCATCTAACGTATGGTATAATACCATCTGGGAGTTCTCGGCGAGTCCGTCCAGTGTACCCAGTCTCCACTGAGCACCCGTACACCATCCTTGATGTCAAACACCGATGGATATGGGATCATCCATCGCCCATCATATGGGTCAAGATGCGTATACGCTAGTCTACTCTGGTGCATCGATGCCCTGTCCCGATATACCCTCGACTAGGAACAGTTATAGGATGTACTCACCGACTACCGTGGCCCCACTAGTATGATCTCATCATAGTCCCAGTAGTCGAGTACATATCCTAAGGGCTTTATCAACACGTAATATAGAGACAATCAGAGTACATGTTAAGATAAAGTACAACCAGATAGCATACTATCATGTCGAGCAAGAAAGTCCTCTTTATATATGTCCTAGCATCCACTACAATATACATCGTATGTACAGTAATGGCCTCTAGGGCACACATATAACTAACTGGTGGAAGCTTTCGAGGTGGATCTATCTTCGGCGCAAGGAGACGACGGAGTGAAGCCGATCCGGACAACCATCGAGGCTTGAAGACGAAGGAGTTCATGAAACAAAGGTATAACCCCCTAACCGAGCAGTTAACAACTCCTAGTTAGGTTGTTAGTTAGATGTTTAACAAAGATCCGGTTTTGAGTCCATGTTACCACCTCTAGAAAAATTGTTTTTCGTCAAATTCCGCATGCCCGAAAGTACCGGGAGAGGTAGCATGAACTTACAGTGGTATCAGAGCCAGGTTAAACTCTATCTAACATGTTAGCAAAGTAGCTAGAAGATCAATCAAAGAAAAAGTCCCGAAACGAACCCCGATATCATGCTTGCTGTCGAATTTTTCCTCTGTTCCAAAAATAATAAATCATACTTTAAAATTCGGCTCAGGGTTTTTATAACAAACTGCCAAAATTTCTTCCACTGAACCGATCAAAGCGCCGCGAAAACGCGGCGGGAGCGTGCTCCAGCCGCTGTTCCGCGGCCGAGTTGACTCGGCAGTGGGAAATTTTGGTTGCAGTTTGTTCAGTGGGGTATTTTGGGATTTTTGGAATATGTCTTTTTAGCCCAGATTTTCCAGAACGAAAATTTTGTGTTTGGGGCCTGAAAATCCTTATTTTTGATCGAACTTCTAAAAGACTTAAGCTGGCGGGTTTTTCTGTGATGTGTTATTTGTATTGAACGTCTGCTAATCGCTATATGTCGATTAGTGGGGGTTATACAAATCTGTGATCTGTAATGTTATTGGAATGTGTATATGATTCATTGGATTGTCGCGGGTGAATAGCCGGGGGTTGTGAGACGAGAGTTTTCTTTTCTTTCAATTCATGTAAATTTGTAAATTGATGTAATAATTATTTGTATGGCCGCACAACCGGGTCGGGGTTGTAGCCGTCATTTTATAATTTCTTTTTACTGCTTTTGCTCCTAGGATAGACCCATGGAGGGGGCGCACAAACTACCGGGTATGCCGAAGTGCCGAGTGGCCTACTCACGGGGTTGAGGGAGGTTGCTTCGCTTCGGGTACTTGGCGGGTAGTTTGCCGCACCCGTAGGGGTCTTGGGTGGGGTATTGGCTATTCACCGCGACCGTGTAATCTGCTTTTCGTTACAGGCTCGTACGAATTGCGGGTTCCTAGTATATCCAATGTGTTCATCTGTGATCTGAAATGGCTATCATTGCAATATATCTATATATGATATTATTTAGGCGTTGCTTATGTTTTACAGCCGCGCTAGCCCAGCCCCCGCTCTGTCGTTAGTTAAGTAACCTAACGGGTAATGACGGGGCCCCGTGGCGAATGCGAATGGCATAAGCGTACGTCATATTTTGGTTGTTTTCTGCAATGGTAGGATTAAATGATGGGACGCATTAAAAGAACTAATGCAAGAATATCACGCATTAAAAGAACTAATGCAAGAAAATAAACCAAGTAAAAGTTGTTGGAACACTTTCGAAAAACCACTCGGTTCTTTTCAAAACTAACTTTTAAATGCGGAGCTTGAGCCACTCCTTTTAAAAGCTATCTCGTTCCATCGACTATATCAAGTTCACTACGTTCACGGTTTCGCCAAAACCATTCGTAGCCCTCCGTCATTTCACATGAATTGTCAATAGTATTCAAGCTGTGTTTGTTGGCCAAAGTCAAGGCATAGTGATTGGTAGCTATTGGGTATTCATATGCAGCATAGATAGATGCGTTGGTTTGGAACAGTCGTACTGCCTTGTTGGCCAAAGTCAAGGGTAGGTACGGGAGGATTCAAATTAACCTGGAGAACGACTGGTAGAACTTGACATGTGACTTATGATTTGTTGGCCAAAGTCAAGGTCATAAGAGCATGGGGCAAAAATCCACATCGGGAGTTTCAAAAGAACTGAAATTTGCTAGTGTTGCATACCATTTGGAGTGTGATGATTTTGGTAGGATTCCTTCAGTTTCGACACGCGATGATATTTGGATCTCGATCCTACTGTGAGTATATGCTACTCCTCAGGAAATTTCTTACTTAACGATCAATGCTATAAACCTAGTAGGTGTCTAGAAAGGTGTTAGCGGGGCTACGCCCCCAGGGAAAAGAGGTTCTTAAATTAAGGAACTTCGCGAAAGCGTTGGAAAACCTCCCTCGAAGTACCGACACTGGCCTGGCTGAAAAGTTAAGCGAGTATTGTACGGTGAGATTGATCCTGACTAATTCTTCCTTTTTGGTTTGACGAGGGATTCGAGAAACAGTGGGAGTCATCCTGTTTAGACAAACTAAAAACCACTCTAAACTTGCAAGAGCATCATGTTGAGTGTTTCTTCATCTCTCTCCTAATTGCAGCGACCAATCGACATGACTGGAATTAAGTTACTTCTAGATAAAAACATGCTGACAGGGCCAAACTACAAAGATTGGCTCAGGAATGTCAAAATGGCAATCACTTACGACAAGCTGGGGTATCTTCTTACCACCAAAGCTCCCCCTGTCCCAGGTCCCACTTCCAGCATCGCGGATAAGGAAATCCGTAAGACTTGGGAGATCGATTGCGCGAAGGCCAAATGCCTCGTACTTGCCTCTATGGACAACGAACATCAGAGGAGGCACGAGAATATGGACCTCGAGTCCATATTTCTCCATACAAAAGAACTGTATGGAGAACAGTCTCGTATCGCATGATACGAAGTGTCGAAGAAGTTATTTTCGGCAAGGTTGGCCGTCGGATCATCGGTAGCGGAACATGTGCTTAAGATGATTGGCTACATAGAAGAGCTCGCGGACCTTGGGACCACGTTGGAGAATGATCTCTATACGGACTTGATTCTCCAGTCCCTTCCTTCCACTTAGGCCCAGTTTATCCTGAACTTCAACTTATAAGAAAAAGAAGTTGAACTTTAAGAACTCCTCAACGTGCTGAGGGGTGCAGAGGGCACCCTACAGAAAGGTAGGGAAACATCCACTTTGTTTGTAGGAGGATCTTCCTCTTCTAGGTCCAAGGCGAAAGCCAAGGGAAAGAAGAAGAAAGCCCCCCCCAAACCAAGGGGCGGTGTTAGTAAAGTGGATACGAAGGGAAAGGAAAAAGCAACAAAGATAGTGGGAAAGCTTGTGGATAAGGAAGAATGCTTCTATTGTCATAAGAAAGGACACTGGAAGAATGATTGCAGGGCTTGGAAAGCTAGGACACAGGAATTGAAGCAGGTTGCAGCTTCAGCTTCAGGTGTGTATGTTATTGAAAATTGTCTTTCAATAAACTCTACTTCCTGGGTATTGGATACCGGATCAGGATCTCATATCTGTAATTCATTGCAGGCGTTGAGAAACCGTAGGGTTTTGAAGGCAGGTGACATGACCCTCAAAGTTGCAAACGGAGCTAGCATGGATGCTAAGGCCGTGGGGGACTATCACCTGGGAATGTCAGATGGACATGTTTTGGTTTTGCGTAATTGCTTTTTTGTACCCAACGCAACTTGTAATATCATTTCTGTATCTTTAGTTTCTAAAGAAGGTTATGAATTTGCGTTTGTAAGTAATGTTGTAAACATTCACCTTAATCAAGTTTTGATTGGGTCAGGTACATTGAGCAATGGTATATACGTATTAAACCAACCACAGATTTTCAATGTCCAGAATACACACAAAAGAAAGTCTCCAGAAATAAATCAGACTTTCTTATGGCATTGTAGACTAGGTCACATCAATGAGAGAAGGTTGACAAAGTTACATACAGAAGGATATTTGAATCCGTTCGAATATCAATCGTATGCCACTTGTCAATCCTGTCTCAAAGGAAAGATGACAAAGACTCCGTTCACTGGACACGGAGTAAGAGCGAGCGAGCTCTTGGGACTCGTACACAGCGACGTGTGCGGTCCAATGTCTACACATGCACGAAGCGGTTATTCTTACTTCATTAATTTTACGGATGACTTTTCAAGGTACGGTTATGTATTCTTAATGAAACATAAGTCCGAAGCCTTTGGAAAATTCCAGGAATATAAGAATGAAGTAGAAAAACAAACCGGTAAAAGTATTAAGATTCTAAGATCGGATCGAGGTGGAGAATACTTAAGTGCCGAGTTCCTGGACTTTTTAAAAGAGAACGGAATTCTCTCTCAGCTTACTCCTCCATACACTCCGCAACATAACGGTGTATCGGAGAGACGGAACCGAACCTTATTGGATATGGTACGGTCCATGATGAGTAACGCTGAGTTACCGCGATCATTCTGGGGGTATGCGCTAGAATCAACTGCATACCTTTTGAACCGAGTTCCAACTAAGACTGTGCCTACTACACCATATGAGATGTGGTGTGGGAAGAGACCCTATCTTAAGCACATTAAGACATGGGGATGTCCAGCTTTTGTTAAAAAGCAGCATGCGGACAAGCTCGAGGCACGCTCGGTACAGTGTAAGTTCGTGGGATATCCAAAGAACTCTAAGGGATATTTCTTCTACTGCGAAGAGGAACAAAATGTTCTTGTTTCTCGTCATGCCTACTTCTTTGAAACTGAGTTTTTGGAAACCCAGATAAGTGGGAGCACAGTAGAACTGGAAGAAATTCCAGAACCACGAGCTATTAGTGAAAGCTTAGTGGAACCAGAGGGTTCAAAAGAACAGGACATTCCTACGCCGCTCCGCAGAAGTAGTAGGCAGTGTCATCCGCCCGAGAGATACTACGGTTTTCTCATTGACGGGGATAGAGAGGATTGCATCATAGCTTATGATGAGCCTACTAGCTTCCAGCAAGCTGTTCAGAGCGTCGACTCGGTAACATGGCTGGATGCAATGCGGACCGAAATGTAGTCCATGTACACCAACAAAGTATGGACGTTGGACATTGCTCCAGACGGGGTAAAACCCGTAGGATGCAAGTGGATCTTCAAAAGGAAGATTGGTGTAGATGGACAGGTTGAGACCTATAAAGCTAGACTGGTTGCAAAGGTTTTTCGTCAAAGACCTGGTTTGGACTATGACGAGACCTTTTCTCCAGTAGCTATGCAGAAATCCATTCGGATCCTTCTTGCCATTGCTGCCTTCCACGATTATGAGATCTGGAAAATGGACGTAAAGACCGCTTTTCTAAATGGAAATTTAGAGGAGTGTGTCTATATGGACCAGCCAGAGGGTTTCATACATAATGGGAGCAGCGGAAAGGTGTGCAAGTTGCTTAAGTCCATCTACGGACTAAAGCAAGCATCGCGGAGTTGGAACATCTGTTTTGATGAGACGGTCAAGGAATTTGGCTTTATCAAAAATCCAGATGAACCATGCATCTATAGTAGATTTGTAGCGAGAACTGTAGTGTTCCTCGTTTTATACGTGGATGACATTCTCTTAATAGGAAATGACATTCCTATGCTACAATCTGTCAAGGGGTTCTTGTCACACAGGTTCTCCATGAAAGACCTGGGTGATGCCTCATACATCCTGTGGATCCGGATCCATCGCGATAGATCCAAGAGGATATTAGGACTTTCACAGCCCAGGTACATCGACACCATACTGAAAAGATTCAGCATGGAAGATTCCAAGCGCGGTAACCTACCGGCTTGTCACGGGATCACCCTCTCTAAAGAGATGTCTCCCAAGACTGATTTGGAGAGGGATCGCATGTCTATTATACCCTACGCTTCTGCGGTAGGCTCTATAATGTATGCGATGTTGTGTACCAGACCGGATGTAGCTTATGCACTGAGTGTGGTAAGCCGGTATCAGTCAAACCCTGGGGAAAAACACTAGATAGCGGTAAAGAACATTCTCAAGTACCTGAGAAGGACTAAGGAGATGTTCTTGGTGTATGGCGGAAAAGACCTCCAGATCGAGGCCTTTGCTGACTCCAGCTTCCAGAGTGACAAGGATGATTCCAAGTCCATGTCGGGTTTTGCCTTTACCCTCAATGGAGGGGCGGTGTGTTGGAAGAGTTCCAAACAGGAAACCGTTGCAGACTCGACGATGGAAGCGGAATACATCGCTGCATCTGATGCCGCAAAAGAAGCTGTCTGGATGAGGAAGTTCTTGAAAGAACTTCAGGTGGTTCCGTCCATTGTTGATCCAATACCTCTGTATTACGACAACAATGGGGCTATAGCTTTAGCGAAGGAACCCAGGTCCCATCAGAGATCCAGACACATCTTGAGGCGGTATCACCTGATCAGGGAGATCGTAGATCGCCAGGAGATCGAGGTTCGGAGGGTCGCTTCAGAAGATAACACTGCAGATCCATTCACCAAGGCCTTGCCCCAGACTCAGTTCGAGCGGCTGATCGAGATGATAGGTCTTCGATACGTCAGTACATGGCCTTAGTGCAAGTGGGAGATTGTTAGTGTATATGCCCTAGAGACCATTACTGTATCATACTAGTTTGTATATTACTTAATGGAAGCTTGGGATATTCACCTTGTATAAACAATCTTTCTCAATATAGTAGTATGCTACTTGGTTTGTTTCTACTTCAATGTGTACATGTGTTTATTTTAGTATATCACCTATACACATTATTGGAGCCCTTAGGACCTTTGCTTGATTACCAGCGTTATGATGGCAGTCACACTAGTGGGGGCTGGGTAATCTATAAGCACATCCTTATGCAGGTCCCTACTCGCAGGACTATCGAGACAGGGCATCGATACTCCGGAGTAGACTAGCGTATGCTCTTCTCATCCCAGAGTGGGAGGTGGTCTGTCCCACAGCCATCAGTACGCCGTACTGGAGATAGTATACGGGTGCTCGTTGGGTTACGAGTACACTGGACAGGACTCGTCGGGAACTGACCGGTTGGTATTATACCTATCGTCAGTTATCAGTTCCCAGGTGACATGAGTACAGCTTAGTCCGATGACTTGACACTGTCACTTCGCCTCGAGTGTGTTCCCACTGTACTTTGATTACTACCCTACCACGGCTCAAAGGAGTCGTGCAAACAGGTGGTAGTTGGGTGCAGTCCCGAAGCACTTGGAGGCAGTGACGGTTAGACAGGATTCGTCTCTCCCGGTATTGGGGGTTGACATCGCGCTGTGTCTAGGAGAGCCATTATACGAGTACTCCCTGGCCAGGGCAATCGAGATATACTGGTAGGCTTCCAGTGTTATCTCAGGTTGTTTTGGGCTTCGCTCCGACACGACTTGTACCGCTATTAGGGGACTGACGTTTACCGCCCCCCTAGGCCCACCATGCGATGTATCAGACGAACAGACCGGACTGTACGGAGACTGTCACATTCAGGCTCATTAGGAGTTCAGATGGGTTTCACCTCGTCGGTCTTCTTGTCGGCATCTACCTGGGAACCGTTACGCACAGCTAGTGCCGCTTACGGTCTGTTGTTAAACCCACTGCCAGCGTAGTGTCGAGTCTTTAGAGTGCCACACAGAAAGCTATTCGCCTTTAAGTAAAAGAATAGAGGTCGCATGGTTTTGCGACAGGTCGCATGGTTTTGCGACAGGTCGCATGGTTTTGCGACAGGGTTCGGTCACATCCGTGCACTTGTGCACGTACAGTGTCCGGACAGTTTACACTAGCGGGCTTTGGTTTAAGCCAGATCCTAATGTACGTTTTGGGATTGGATTTATCCAGTTTGTATTCGTGTTCCTCGGAACGCGGATACGGGTGTGTATGAACAGTTGACGGAGAGACAAAGGCAGAGGATTCTCATTAGGGTTGTTGACCGTTGACTGTTGACTAATGAATTTTTGCTCAACCCTGATGAGAATATGATATATGATTAACAATAATATTAATTAAGTATTATGGTAACATGGTTGTTGAGGGGTTGACTTTGTTGACTTGTTGACTTTGTTGACCGGTTGACTAGGTTTGACTAGTTGACCATCATGATGATAATGGCTATCATTTCATGACAAAGACTTTTTACTTGCTTGTTTCTCTTGTGAAAAATGAGTGCATGAAATGATATGGCTATTGTAGCTTAAACCATTTTACACAATACTTGATTACTATTTTGTGATGATGGTTTTGGATTATGAGAGCCAAGAGAGAAAAGTCTTCTCTCATTCTATTATTCACATTCTCTCTCTTGTGTTCTTGAGCTCTCATCTCCTTCCTCTTGCTCTCCCTCTCTTGGTCTATGGTTCACTTGTCTCATGTGTTGAGAACCAAGAACCATAGAGAAAATCCCAACACACTCTTCTCTACTCATTCTAGTTCACTAGGTTTAGCAAACCAAGTGAACTAGTTTCATCAAGGATCGAAGAAGAAGCCAAAGGTGGAAGCTTTCGAGGTGGATCTATCTTCGGCGCAAGGAGACGATGGAGTGAAGCCGATCCGGACAACCATCGAGGCTTGAAGACGAAGGAGTTCAAGAAACAAAGGTATAACCCCCTAACCGAGTAGTTAACAACTCCTAGTTAGGTTGTTAGTTAGATGTTTAACAAAGATCCGGTTTTGAGTCCATGTTACCATCTCTAGAAAAATTATTTTTCGTCAAATTCCGCATGCCCGAAAGTACCGGGAGAGGTCGCATGGACTTACACCTACGTGTGTGTACAAGACATCCCTACCCTCGGAGAAATCAATTCAAGCTATCATACTCTTGTCCATCTACCTCAGTATTTTTTTATTCGGTGAATATTAGATGGAATTGCTCACACATTTTTCATGCGATCGTTAATACTTCTTGAGGTATTGACCGACCGATTACTCATGTGCTTGCAGATTAGGTGTAAATAGCAATATCCTCGTCTTTCAACACTTAAGGCTTTGCAGTGACTCCTAAACCAGTTGGTCTAAGGCACTAGGTGATGAAGCACCCTCGCTATATTTTTTTATGTTGCCTTGGTGATTACAAAACCAGCGTTCATTTTTCTTCACCATTTTATATTTTATTCTTCATTTATTATTTCATTCATACTTTTGTCTTTTAGACAAGAGCATTTCAAGATATCCTTTACTATCCCGTGTTCAAGACGTGTCTAAGTGCGTATAGTAGGGTACTAACATTCAAATTTTTGGCTTCCAGAATAGAAACTATTGTTCAGACTTATTTTTATCCGCAAATTAGTGACTTCTTTCATATTACTAACCCTTGGGAAAACGGCTCATAACTACTTATTACTAGTTCGTTTAAGAAAACTTCTAACTTTCAAGGTTTTCTTAAATTTTTCTAATCTTTTGGATGTAATTTTTCACTTTCAAATCTTTTATTATCAATTTTTAAATATTAAATATTTTTTTATATATGTTTTGTGCTTATGCAAAGTATAATGCAAAGTGATGCATAAATAAGCACAATCCTCCCCCAAACCTGTTTACAACAGTGTCCTCACTGTTGCCATCTGTTAAATCTCAGAAACCTGTAGACTTGGGAGGAAAAATTTATTAATGGGGACTTGAAATTATGATCGTGAAAATCTCCCCCAAACTTATTCTTTTCACTCACCGCCATTCTATAAGTGATACAGTATTTTTTCAAGACATGGAGGTGAGACGGAGGAATTTTAGTCAAGATAAAGCGGCTCCTGTAAAAACAGGAGCTCCTCCGTGGGGTCAGTGGAAAAATACGGTTTTAATCTATGTCCATTTACTTTGAAAATTGTACCGTTTTCAACATTTTCAACCTCAACTGCCCCGTGCGGGTATACATACTGCACAACAAATGGTCCTTT
Source organism: Agapanthus africanus (assembly GCA_030015575.1). Taxonomy (NCBI): domain Eukaryota; kingdom Viridiplantae; phylum Streptophyta; class Magnoliopsida; order Asparagales; family Amaryllidaceae; genus Agapanthus; species Agapanthus africanus. Next base: position 340,594,998 of record JASDDO010000014.1, read on the forward strand.
CCACCTAGATTTTAGCTTACCCGCATGATGATGGAGACGTGAATCATAAAGAAGGACTTGTTGACCAGGTGTAAAAGTTTTTCTCAAAATGTTTTTATTGTGAAATACCTTAGTCCGGTTCTTTACTATTACTGTATTATCATAAGCTTCATGGCAGATTTCGCTTAGCTCGTTTAATTCCAGCTTCCGAAAGTTGCAGGCTTGATTTAAGTCAAAGTTATGTTCTTTAATGGCCCACATTGCTTTGTGTTCAATCTCGACCGGAAGGTGGCAAGCCTTACCAAATACTAGACGATAAGGCGACATACCTAGATCAGTTTTATATGCGGTACGAAATGCCCAGAGAGCATCCGTCAATTTGGTTGACCAATCTTTTCGATTTTTAGAAACCGTTTTCTCCAAAATTTGTTTGATTTGTCTGTTTGAAACCTCAGCTTGCCCGGTCTTTTGGGGATGACAGGGTGTGGAAAGTTTGTGGTTGATTGCATATTTCTGCATCAATGTCTTGAAAGAACGATTACAGAAATACGTCCCGTTATCGCTAATTATAGCGTGAGGGTGTCCAAATCGCGAAAAGATATTTTCTTTATGGAACTTCATGAAAACCTTGTTGTCATTAGTGCAACAAGAAATAGCTTCCTCCCATTTCGAGACGTAATCAACCGCAAGCAATATGTACAAATTCCCAAAGGAGTTGGGAAAAGGACCCATAAAATCAATACCCCAAATGTCGAAAATTTCAACCATCAAGAAGAGGCATCTCATATCTCCGAGAAATCCGACCCGTGTGTTGACATTGTAGACAGGTTTTGCAATGATCAAATGCATATTGGAATAAAGTCAGCCAGTAAAAATCTCATTGCAAAACCTTCTCCGCCATCTTTTGAGGACCAAAGTGACCTCCACATACCTGATCGTGACAAAATGATAGAACACTCTTGAATTCATCATTGGGGACACATTTTCGAATGATCTGGTTAGGACAATACTTAAACAGATAGGGTTCATCCCAGTAAAAGTGTTTACTTAGGACAGAAATCGATGTTTGTCCTGTTTCTCCCATTCGCGGGGAATAAGCCCCGTAGGAAGATAATTCACAATATCCCCGAACCAAGATTCGTCAGATACGTTCAAGAGTTGTTCGTCCAGAAAAGAGTCATTAATTGGCAGGGTCACAGGTGAAGAAGAGATGCACGAAAGATGGTCGGCTACTACGTTTTCACATCCTTTCTTATCTCGAATAACAAGATCAAATTCTTGTAATAGAAGGATCCAACGTATTAACCTACCTTTAGCAACCTTCTTCGCCAAAAGATGTTTCAAGGCGGAGTGGTCAGTGTACACAACAATTGGTGAGCCAATCAAGCAAGGCCTGAATTTTTCTAATACAAATACAACTGCCAAAGTTCATTTTCGGTAGTTATATAATTAATTTGAGCATCATTCAGGGTCTTACTTGCATAATAAATCACATGTGGCATCTTATCAATGTGTTGTCCTAAGACTGCACGAACAACAAAATCTGATGTATCACACATAAGCTCAAACGGGTGGTTCCAATCTGGAGATGATAGAACGGGGGCTGTAGTGAGAGAGTTTTTAAGTGAGTCAAATGCAACTTCACAATCCGAGTCAATGTGAAAGGTTGTGTCCTTGGCCAAGAGAAGAGTTAAAGTTCTAGCAATTTTGCTAAAATCCTTAATGAATCTCCGATAAAAGTCTGCATGGCCAAGAAAAGATCGTATATCTTTGACGCATTTGGGATGAGGAAGGTTATGAATGACATCTATTTTAGCTCTGTCAACCTCATTGCCTTTCCGTGAAATAACATGTCCAAGCACAATTCCCTCTTGGACTATGAAATGGTATTTTTCCCAATTCAAGGTTATGTTCTTCTCCTTACTACGAGTAAGAACTGCGTCAAGATGAGACATGCAGTCAGCAAAAGAATCTCAGAATATCGAGAAATTTTCCATGAAAATCTCCAGAAAATTCTCGACCATGTCCGAGAATATCCCCATCATACACCGCTGAAATGTAACGGGAGCATTGCATAACCCAAAGGGCATGCGTCTGTAAGCAAAAGTACCAAAAGGACAAGAAAATATGGTTTTGTCTTAATCCTTTTTGGCAATAGGGACCTAGTTATAGCCAGAGTATCCGTCCATGAAACAATAATATTCCTGTCTAGCTAAGCGTTCTAACATCTGGTCAACAAAAGGTAGAGGAAAGTGGTCTTTCCTCGTTGCGGAATTGAGTTTTCTATAATCAATACATACACGCTACCCAGTTTGAGCGCGTGTCTGGATCAACTCATTAGCCTCATTTGTTATGACCGTGATGCCAGATTTCTTAGGGACTACATGAATTGGACTTACCCATTGACTATCAGAGATTGGGTAAATGATACCACTGTCAAGACATTTGACGATTTCTTTCTTTTCCGCATCCTTTATTACGGGGTTTAACCGTCTCTGTGGTTCTCGGGTTGGCTTGGGTTCATCCATCAGATGTATATGATGTTCAACAATCAAGAGACTAATCCCTTTGATGTCAGCCATAGTCCAACCAAAAGCCTGACTATTAGATCTCAAGACTGTCAAAAGCGCATTCTATTGCTCTAAGGCCAGAGAAGCGGATATGATCACATGTAAAGATGAGAAGGTAATAATTCGAGATCTAATGTTGGAGGAGAAACAATAGAAGATGGGGTAAAAGAATGACATTCAGATTCACAAAGAAGTTCGTAGCCTGCAAAGGATACAGACTCGGAAAGTGATGAGTCAAAAGATTCAGACTCAGGAGTTGACTCGTCAAAAGTGTCCTCACTAAGATGTGCAAGATCAAACATTGATGTGCTAATGTCATCGAGATCATCAAAGCAAAGTTCATCAACCTCGCGTCTTTCGGGAGCTATCTCGTGGACAAAACAGACATCAAGAATGTGAGCAGAGGGTTCAGACGGCTGACTTTCAATTTTGTAAATGTTCAGTTCAATTGTCATTTTTCCAAAAGATAGGTTCATAGAACCATTTTGACAATTAATGACAGCATTGGAAGTGGTAAGGATTGGTCGACCAAGAATCACCAGAATTTTGTTCCTTGGGTTAACTACAGGTTGTTTATCGAGAACAATAAAGTCCACAGGGAATATAAATTCCCCGACTTTTATAAACGCATCCTCCAGTTCACCCCTAGGTTTGGTGATTAATCGGTCTGCCATTTGGAGAGTGCAATGAGCTGGTTTCAACTCTCCAATCCCTAACTGCTCGTAGACAGAATATGGAAGCAGGTTAACACTTGCGCCAAGGTCAAGTAAAGCACGGTTAATGTTTTTACCCCCAATAGAAATTGAGATTGTAGGACAGCCAGGGTCCTTAAGTTTCTTTGGTAATTGTGGGGTAAAAGCAGTGCTAATATTATTTGTCATGAATACCTTTTTGGGAACTTGAGTCTTCCTCTTCCTAGTGCACAAGTCCTTAAGAATTTTCGCATAAGACGGGACTTGTTGAATAGCATCTAGGAGTGGGATATTGATATTAACCTGTAAAACATTTCCATAATCTTCTCCATATGCGGACTTGATTTGTTTCCCCTTAACTAATTCGGATAAGTAGCTTTAGCAATAATAGCTGGGTACAACATTGGAGAAGGTGGTGTGTGTGGAAGTGGTCCCAGAATAGGAGTGGGGATCATCTTTGGTTGACTAGAAGAGGTATGCTGAGGGTTCGAGCCTTGGGAAAAATGAAGAATATGCTCGCAAGAAGGTGGTGTGGTAGACGAACAAGGGTCAGAAGTGGAAGTGGAAGTGGAAGGAAAAGTGGAAGTGAAAACCGGGGTGTTATTGATAGATTCATCATTATTATCAATCTCTCCACCGACTTGATTATTCAGCACTCTTCCGGTTCTCAACATTGTAAAGGCATGCACATTGTAGTGTTGTGAATGTCCAGTATTCGGTAATGGTTGAGACGGAAGTTTCCCTTTCTCTCTAGCGCTCATTTCGGCATTTATTCGTGCAATTTGGGCTTGGATCGATTTAATACTCTCTCTTTGGGAGGCGGAGTTCTTCTTTATATCATCGATAGAAGTCCTTATATCAGCCGACACTTGGATGGATTGTTTCATAAACATTTCCAAGGTTCGTTCGAGTGAAGAAGAGTTATCAGAACCGGTCAATTGCAAAGAATTATTATATGGTGCAGAAGTGTTGACCGGTTTTTGAAAATTTTGTGATTGATAGGGGTGCTGACTTAGTTGTAGTGGTTGCTGTTGTTGTGGAGGGACTCTTTGAAAGTTGTTTTGGTTTGGAACCGTGTTTTGAGTTTGGTGTTGGTTCCATGCAAAGTTAGGGTGATTCCTTCAACCCTGAGTATAAGTGGAAGAGTATGAATCGTTTCTAGGTCTTTGCTGAAAAGCAGCATTAGGGTACTCTTGAGTTTGAAACGGAGAATTCAATGGACATTCTTCCGTAAGATGTGATGGATCAGAACAACATCAACAGACAGTTTTGGGGAGTGTCATATTATTTAGGGAGGCTGATAAAAATTTGAGTTCTATATGTTGCGCCACGGCAGCGCCCCGGCCGTCTATCCGAGGCCAAAATGCGGAATCAAAATTTTCTCCTAACTTTAACCGGCGCTACCGCGGAAAATATACCCGGATCGTAACCATTAACCTAATCCTAGCTAACAAGAGAGAGGGTAGAATGCTACACCGAGCGATCCGTGTCCTTCGGTCATCGTCTCCACTCCAATCTCCTGCGGAGTGTCCGTCCGTCACCTCCTCGTCGGAAAGGGCACCACGTAGCCGGATTCTTTTACGGGCTTCCATCTCTGGACCGAGGCAACTCCGGCGCGAAGTTGGCTAGCCGACGCGTCCAACGGTACTGTAGGTTGTAGTGTAGAACCTTCTCTCTTGGGGTGAAGTTGCCATGGATGTGGAGGAATGAAGATAAGGAAAAAATGGTGATTTCATTTTTCCTAGCAAGAAATGAGATGAAGGAAAATATGCCACATACAAAGTGAAACTCTCTCTCATTTCTTCTCAAAATGTGGCCGGCCCCTTCTTACAATGAAATGGTGGAGGGAATGAATCAATAACAAGAAGGGAGGTGATGGTAGTAAAAGCAAAAGGGATGACCACATCAAAAAGTCAATGATAACAATGTCATTTCCATTCAAATCAACTCTAATCCATTCTAATCAAAGGATAAGATGCAAATGGAATCTAATGATTAAAGAACCATCATGATGCCACAAATTGCAAGAAACCCCTCCACAAATGTTATTTGCAAACTTGCAAATAACCCCTCCATCGGAAAAGTCCGGCCGGGAAAGAACAAAGGAAAACCGGCCGGAACGGAATGCAAACTGGAAACTACAGAAAACTGATCCCGTAATAAATTACAGGAAAACCCCGCTACTGCATATACATGCCCGCATTTGTATTCCCACTGAACACAAATGCAAAGAGACAAAATCTATACTGTCTAATACTAGGATCCAGCTTAAACCAAAGCCGGCTAGTAAAATCCGTCCGATCACGATCCGTGCAATACCGCACGTATCTGATCGAACCCTTCCATATCTCCATACGGCCTCTACAGCGTTTCGCCCGAAACTTGAGTAACTGAGTGTGTGGTGGACTCTAAAGACTCGTCAATACTATGGCTATAGATTTAACCACTAGCACGTCAGAGGTATTAGCCAAACGTGACGGGCTACCGGCTATTGACCAAAAGGGACGTCGATGAGCGAACTCATCCTGACACCCTACTGAGCCTGTCAGTGACAATATCCGTACAGTCCGGTCCGTTCGTCTATGAGTATCGCATGGCGGGCCTAGGGGGTTGGAAAAAGTCAGACCCCCAAAAGCGGTACAAGTCGTGTCGGAGTGTAGCCCAGAACACCCTGAGATACTACTGGAATACCTACCAGTAAATCTCCTACCTCGGCCGAGGGCTTTGTGTAATGGCTCTTCTAGACACAGCGCGACCTCACCTCCAATACCGGGAGAGACGAACCCCTGCAGATCCGCTCACTGCCTCCATGTAGCTCGGGACTGTACCCAACTAAAACCTGTTTGCACGACTCCTTTGAGCCGTGGTTGGGTAGTAATTAAAGCACAGTGGGAACTCACATGAGACAAATGACGATCTCAGGTCGATGAACTAACCTGTACACATGTCACCAGGGAACTGCTATCTGACGTCTGGTATAATCCCAACTAGCAGGTTCCCGGCGAGTCCTGTCCGGTGTACTCATAACCCAATAAGCACCTGTATACATCTTAGGTGAACCAACTGACACCAGTGGCTTATGAGACCGGCCACCGCCCCTCGTCGGGGTCTCGACTGTATACACTAGTCTACTAATGGAGTATCGATGCCCCGTCTCGAAACTCCCACGACTAGGGACCTTTTAAGGATGTGCTTATAGACCTCAGCCCCCACGTCTATGATCGCCCTCATACTGCTGGCAGCCAAGCATGAATCCTAGGGGCTCTATCAACGTGTAATAGCGACTCGTAAGGTCACCTAAAGCAGTACACGATGATAAAGATAAACCAGATAGCTTACTATCATCTTGAGTAAGACTATCCTACCGGGATAGGTCCTCCCTCAATCATTGCAGACACGTTCCTATGATCCAATAATTGACTCTGAGGGCACTATCTCCAACAATCTTCCACTTGCACTAAAGGCTAATTATTGCGATGTCGCATACTCACAGCCCGTGTGATACTGAACACCCAACTCCTCTACTAGTCAGTCTCACAAAGCTCCTTTGCGAAACTATTGCGTTCGAGGAATAGCCTCAGTGAGTGGATCCGTTCTGATGTTTCTTTCTATGTCTCTCTATATCTCAAGTTCGCGGAGAAATCCATCTCCTGAAATGAGCAATACCTGTCTTGGAATGTCTGGATGTCTGATGGGACCTAGTTCATAAATGAACTCCAAATCCAAACTTCTTAGACTGTATCCTCAACTGAACTTAATCAGTATCCTTCGCCATACCTTCTCTCAGTATCCGCCTGGACCACCTGTCCAAAATACTTCCCCTCGTCAGAGGGATAACTATAACTCTGGCAGCCACCCTGTCGTCCAGGTCACCTTGGAAGCCTGGAATGATAACCGTCTCCTAAAGGAGGCTGCCGTTATCAAATCCCTAGAACACACACTTATGTCCTAAAACTTCTTCCGATCGTTTCTCCAGGATTGGATTAATATCAACTTATTGCATCTACTGCAAGAACAACATCTTGTGTGGTACTTGACATCTTATGATTGACTCAATTGCCTAAGCAAGTGATCTGCCAATCATGCACATCCCTCTCCCCTTTAGTCTGTAAGACACCTTTAGAGAGGGCGACTCCATCACCTGTAGGTACACTACCATGCCAGGAGTCGTCCATTCTAAATACTCTTAGAATGCTGTCAAAGTACCCAGATTGGGAAACCACCCAAATCTAGATCTAAAGCCATAGTTCCAGTAACCAGAATGTCTGATATAATGGCCAAGTCCTCTATGGAGAAACCACTGTGTGACAACCAAAGTATAACCGATCGTAGTATAGGAATATCACTTCCTACTCTGTGTATGTCATCCAAATACAAGGACATCACACCCTACTGCCTTCTTAACAGATCCATCCCCTATTCTCATGAAGTCAAACCTATGACTGTCACATCAGAAATAGATGATCTCTCTCCGCTGTTTCTGCTTTAGTCTATAAATAGGCATAAGCCACCTGTCCACCAATGCTTCCGCTGCTCCCACTGACTACGACAACCCTCTGGCAGAGTCATATAGACGTACACTTCTAAAGCTAGTTTAGAACGACGCTATACTCATCCTCCTACCGGGTCTCACAGTCTGGAACAACAGCAATGGAAAGTCTGGGCAAACAAGAACCTCCCTGCCACCGTCCTTGAGCATACCAAAGTACCTCTCGGGTGCCTGAGGTTACCCACCATATCCGCGGAGTGGCTAATGGAATGTCAAACCAGGTTGAATCTTTAGGTTCTTATCAAATTTTCAGTAATCGTTTGCGGTTCTGGAATCACTTCCAGTTCTACCATACCCCCATTACTGTTTTCTGAAAAAATCAAATTTTATTAAAACTGTGGCGAGTCAAGAACAATATCACTATTGATCTTCCAGATGTTAGAAAATTAACCCTCGTGATAGCCCGGGTCAACCCACAAACAGCCATTACAGAAACGTGCTTTGAGTCATCCAGAGTCTGGTTTTAAGCATAAGCTGGACGACTCCCCGTATCTTAACAATGTCAAGATATGAATTGTTCTATATCCAATACAGAAACAGAGGCACTGATTTAATTGAACCAGATTCAAATCATGCAGCTGTCTCCAGTGCAAGTCAACTAAATGGAAGGAGGCCGATCAGCGTTACTCAACTTAGGAGTGCTTCCAATTATGAGTAACCTGAAAGAGAAGCAAATTCTCTTGACCATTACTATCAACTGAACACCACAAGTATCTACATCTTCGATCACCTTGAAGAATCCCGACACTTGCAACTCTTGGTTCTCTACTTTATTCATACACCTAAAACTTCTCAAAACTTAGACCCTGTGTTTCTACAAAACACCTGTCCAAGAACTAGAGAAGTCATAATAAAACTGAATATAGTATGAGGACCAACCCCTCTGTCCTAATGGACACTGGACAACATACAATACTCTGTATAAGTCCCCTGAGTGTAATGACTCATTCACTGTGTGTCGTAGGTTGAAGACTGTACTAATGGTTAAGAAGAATTACATCGTTGTTCAATGCTCCTTACCTAACCATCCACTGATACAGGTAAATGTCATAGACATAATTTCAAAAATGTATATCTCACTCTATAAAAATAGACGTACAGATATATCAATTTGAAATTGGTGCATAACAACGGATATTCGAAACCAAATATTTGCCGTCCGGCAAACAACCCAGGTGACTTCCTCAAATATCACCAATTACAATGAATTCCGATATAATAAGGATGATCACCTAATTCCCAATAACTTACTCCCACTCATCATCTGTAAAACCATACAGATGTGAGATTCATACCTGGTAAATACATACCCTGGAGCAAGTGTCTAATTGGAAAATCATTTTTCTTTTAACAGTACACAGTGAAACTGAAACATTGAAATGTTTCGATGGGGTATCCCGGTATTCCTAGTAACGCCTCTTCCATTATTCAGATTCACAACTATAACTGTATAATTCTTTGCCACCTCTCCAAATCCCTTTATATGTCTTTAGTCATTACCTTCCGCACACCCCTTTAGGCCAAATGGTTTTCTTCCTTCCCTACCGTTCGGCACCAGCCTATGGTTTGGAAGAAGACTATCCAATAAGTATAATGGGTTTACTGTCCTAATCCTAGGAGCACTCGTAATGCGAGAGAAGGTGAAGATAAAAGACAACCGAATAAACCTTATTCCTATTTCTCCTGACACAAAATCCATCCCTGAACCGGAACAAGTTCCTTTCGTGTTCGTATATAACCATACGATGGAATATCCAAATAAACTGTGGATCTTCGTAGTGATACGGAGTGTCCTGGAGAAATACAAAGGTGATTTATGACTGGCGAAGAAGTACTTGGTTTGGTCGTGAATAGCAGTCGCAATTTACTTTGCCCTCTTACTAATCCCTTTCTTTGTCTTAACTTAATACCTTCTGTACACCATCGTTATGCTAATTGGTTTTCTTCATTCCCTACCGTTCGGCACTAGCCTAAGGTTTGGAAGAAGACTATCCAATTTGCATAATAGGTGTACTATCTCCTAAACCAAGGAGTACTCGCAACCTGAGAGAAGGTAAAAGGAAAAGACAACTGAATAGTCCTATTCATTTTCTCCAGAACCGGAAACCATCCTCGAATTCCTTCGAGTTCGTATATAACCATACGATGGTTTTGTCCAATGGAAGTGGACGTTCGTAGTAATACGGGGTGTCCCGGAGAAAAAGGGTAAAAGTAGGAGTGGCAATGAGATCTGCAATTCTGACAATCCAATAGCCAGTCTTATAAGAAGGTTCGGTCAACTTGGTCACTGAGTCATAGTCTAGGGTCGGGTCAATGGTCGCTGCCAAAGAGAGAGAGAAAAGAAACACTCAGCGTGCACTCTAGCCTAGATCAGAATGGTTACCACTTTATCTAATCTGGAAACCTCCCACTGTAACATCAAATTCTTCCCCAAACCTGAAAGAAGAATTAGCCGCGATCACCCGAGGAGTAAACCAACTCATCAGTGGGAATTGGGATCCAACTATCATCGCATTATAACTTGACGGAATCCACTCAAGTCACCACACACCAGATGGTATGCGCATGCCTGGCAAGTTTCAGTTTCTTTAGAAACTCCCGATGTAATTTTTACCCCTAGGACCCAAGTGACCTTGACTGAGCCAACATATCAAAGGATCCTAGTCAAGTTCAACCCGTCATTATCTTGATTGCATTAGACCCACCCGCACGAGTCCTTGACTGAGCCAAAATGACTGTACGACTGTCCTAACTAATCACATATCCATAAGACAGAAAAGCATTACAGAGCTACCGCACACTACGCCTCGGCTGAGCGCGACATACGTAGCACGAATACTAAGCAATACTAATCTGAAATGACAGAGGGCTACGGCTGGTTTTTGGCGAAAAACCTTTAACGTAATGAAGTTGATATCGTTGAAGGAACCGGATAACTTTTTATAAAAATATAGTGACGAAAACCTTTACTAAAGAGGTCACTCCCGGTGAAGGGATCTCAGCTCTTTCCCCGTAGAATGAGGTGCAGGATATTCCAACAGAATACCACGATGCAAAGCAAAAGGCAATCGGCTATAGTGAAGTTATTACCCTGACGCAAACTTTTGTCCAAGGGGTCACTCCCGGTGAAGGGATCTCGGCCCTTGCCTCGTCGACTGAGGAGATGGATATTCATAACCGAATACCACTGTGCAAAACAAAAGAGAATGCCCTTGCAATAACAGATTTTTGAATAAGTGTTCCAACAACATCAGAATAGGTTTGTTTATCTTCCATTGATCCGAATCAAAGCAGTCCCATAAATTGATCACACCACAAAAGAACGAAAATAACGATGTACGTATACGCCATCCGCATTTGCCACCGGGTCCCGTCATCACCCGTTAGGTTACTTAACTAACGACAGAGCAGGGACTGGACTAACGTGGTTGCAAAACATATACAACATCTACTAGTATATATATAATATATAATTTTCGCTCAAGGCGTGATAAAATATGCAGCATCACAGAAACATACAGATATCTGGGATCCCCGGGTTTCATAGAGCCGCTACTGAAACCCGACGTTCCCCTGGTCGTGTGGATAGCCTGTGCAATGAAAATCCTAGACCCCTATGGGCGCGGCAAGTCACCCGCCAAAACCTGAAGCGAGGCAGCCCCCTTCAGCAACGTGAATGGACCACCCAGCACTTCACGGAATCCGGTAACTTGGGCACCCCTCCTGGGTCAACCTATACCCCCTACGAGTGCGGCGAATAGCCCGCCAATTCTAGAGTAAAGCCCCCTCCGTCTCAATGCCATGAGATGCGGGCCCGTTGCCCTCTAGAACTCGGCTATCCGTGCACCCCTCCACTGAAAGGTTCCTAGGCACCCTATAGTGGTCTCACAAGGCATCGAACATGCCAAATTAAAAAATTCTAGGTGCCGGAAACCCTAAACTACGGATCTTAGACTAGATGTTTAGGCGATAAATGAACTAGTTAACAATTTACTAAGGGAATACGGAATTACAACCTTTGTAGATCCGTTTGTCCACCTCCATAGCTCCGCAACGAAGTGCCTTCGCTGTCCAAGTGAACTCCCGGGCTCTAGCGTCGGCTTCGTCGAAGAATAAGCGAGCTAGGTCGTCGATGTCCATGCCGAAGATGATCTACGTCGAGGCATCGCTAGATCAAGCTCCACCTTCACCAAGCCATGAATACTTTTGAAGGAAACACACTCTACTACTTGGCAAGAGGTAGAGGATGAAGAAATAGGAAGTGGGTTCAATTTAGAATTGGATTTCTCACTCTTTATCATCAATCACCATTGATGACCTCAAGGTTTTCTTCTTGAGTTCAAGGAAGAAGAAGAAGAAAATGATATGATAAGTTAATTAGAATAAATCTAAAAGAATTATTCTTATCATAACATGAACCATGGTTTGTTGTAGAGAGTTAACTCAAGTTAGATGAATGGTTAGGGTTTGAAGAAGAAGACAAAAAGGTTTCATGAGTCAAAGTTGCATGAAGCTTCATGAAGCTTCATGTTGAAAGCAACCTTTTTATTTTCTTCTCACATTTTATTTTAATCCAAATTAAAAGATAATGCATGAATAAATGAATAAAAACCTTAACCATTTATTTAACCAAGGTATTAACTCTTTACACAAACCCTAACTATCATATATCATCATACATGAAACAAGCATGTGCACAAAACTATATTGAATATACAATGTGCACATCCGAGCGAGAAAATCCATTTAAAGTGAACCGATACCAGTTAATGCAAAGTAATATATAAAATATATAATTATGCATCAAATCATTAAATCAACACTTGATTTAACGATCCGGTCATATCGTATATATAACCGACTAGTATGCAATGCATCGGTCTATCGAATCAACCCTTGATTCGATAACTAGGGTATATCGCATATAACCTAATCGATACATTCATCGCGAGAATGAAATACGGTATCACATACATGCATTATTCTCGATCCCGCACATATCTCATATGCGCTCCTATTTCGTTTCGCTTGAGCCAGGAAACCTCTGTGTAGGACTCTAAAGGCTCGTCAATACGCCGGCAGCAGGCGATGATCATATCAAACACCCACAAGCCGCAAGCGGTCTGCTAAACGTAACGGCCACCCGGGTATTGAGCGATCTGAAGATCGACGAGCAAGCCCGCTCACACTCCAGTGAATCCGACCAGTAACACTACCGTACAGTCCGGTCTGATCGTCTGATATGTCGCATATCTTGCCTAGGGGTGGTAAACGTCAGACCCCAATAGCTCGATAAGTCGTGTCGATATGAGGTCTATAACTATTCGAGAAACTACTGGTAACACTTACCAGTAAATCTCAGCAACCCTGCCAGGGATTTCCTGTTATAGCCAATCGAACACAGCGCAACATCAACTCCCTATACCGGGAGAGACGAATCCCCTCCTATCGCTCATTGCCTCCATGTGACTCGGGACTGTACCCAAAAACCACCGTTTTGCATGCCCTCTTGGACGTGGTAAGATGGAAATCAAAGCACAGTGGGAACCACACAAGACTCTATGACGATCTTGGGTCAACAGACTACTCTGTACCAGTGTCACCAGAGAACTGCCATCTGACGTTAGGTATAATACCATCTGGGAATTCTCGGCGAGTCCGTCCAGTGTACCCAGTCTCCACTGAGCACCCGTATATCATCTCTGATGTCAAACACCGATGGATATGGGATCATCCATCGCCCATCTGTATGGTTCGAGAAGGTACACGCTAGTCTACCCTGGTATATCGATGCCCCATCTCGATACACCCACGACTAGGGACTTTGAAGGATGTACTTATGGACTACCATGTCCCCACTAGTATGATCCGCATCATAGTCCAGGTAGTCAAGTACACATCCTAAGGGCTTTACCAACATGTAACAGAGAGACAATCAATGTACACGTTAAGGTAAAGAGTAACCAGATAGAATACTATCATGTCGAGCAAGAAAGTCCTCCCTATATATGTCCCAGCATCCACTACAATATACATCCAATGTACAGTAATGGCCTCTAGGGCATACATATAACTAACAATCTCCCACTTGCACTTGGGCCATCTGTAGCAGTGGTTGTAGTATCTCATACTCAACCATCCCATAAAAGTCTCTCTCTGGGAATAGGCCTTCGTGAGTGGATCCACCGTGTTGTCCTCTGAGTCTACTCTCCTAACCTCGATCAGCCTGGAGACCAACTATCTCCATGATCAGGTGATACTGCCTTAGAATAAGTCTGGATCACTGATGGGACTGGCGTTCCTTGGCATAAGCCACAACTCCATTGTCTCACAATGGTAGGAACGTAGTTCATCTCATGAACCATTATACATCCAAACAGCCTCTTTGGTAGCATCTTAAGTAGCGATGTATCTAGCCTTTATCGTCTAGTGTGTCACGGTATCTAGCTTGGAGCTCTTCCAACATACCGTCCCTTTACTGAGGGTAAAGACAATGCCTGCGACTGACTTTCAGTCGTCTTTATCACCCTGGAACCCTTCCAGTAATTCTCCCCAGGATCGATTGATACCATCACACTACAACTAGTGAGTATCCTAACATCCATTTAGATCTATCTCATAGATCCAAAATCCAGGATTTAGTAGGTATCACTTTGATCCTATGTGGAGAATCATTGTGATAAGCGGAGATTGATCGAGCGTAGCATAGGAAACTCCTTCCCTATCAAGAGTATGTCATCCACGTACTCTACGAGGATCACCACCATACTCCCTACTACCTTCTTGTATATACAAGGTTCATCTACCATTTTGATGATGTCAACTTCCTTGACTAATCCATCAAAACAGATGTTCCAACTCCGCGATGCCTGCTTTATTATATAAAACATCTTGCACACGTTTCCGCTGCTCCCACTGTCTACGAGGACCTCTGGCTGTGTACTTATAGAGGCACTCTTCTAAAACATCATTTAGAAAAGCAGTCATGGCACCCAACCGCCAGATATCGTAGTCATGGTATGTAGCCGTGGCAAGTAGGATCTGGATGGACTTAAGCATAGATCCTTAGAAAAGGTTTCAACATAATCCATACCTGGTCAATGATGCAAACCTTTAACAAGTCTAGCTTTGAAAGTCTCAACTTTTCCATGTACACCAAGTAATCTTCTCAAGATATACTTGCTCCTGATGGGGATTTAACCCTTCAGATATAGCAACTAAAGTCCATACTTTGTTGGTGTATAAGGATTCCATCTCAGATCGCTAAACATCCAGCCATTCTTACAGAGTCCCACTCCTGATGGCCAGCTCGAAACTAGTTGGGTTATCATCTCATGATGCAATCCTCGCTCCCACTGTCATAGAGAAACCGAAGTATCTCTCAGGTGGGTGAGGAACCCTACTAGATCGGCGGAGAGGCTGAGGTTTGTTGGAATCTACTGAATCCTTTGGTTCTATCAAATCATCAGCTGCAATTTGTATGGCTGGAACATTTCCAGTTGTACATAACTGACATTGCCTCGAGCTTGTCCGGATTTTGCTTTTAGACATAGGCCGGACAACCCCAAATCTTAACTAACTTAAGATATAGGCTCTTCCCTTTCCATATCACATATGAAGTGGTAGGCATAGATTTGATTCGAACCCTATTCAATAGGTATGCATCTTCTCAAGTGCATAACCCCCTTAAGGAAAAAGGTAACTCAGTAGTACTCATCATAGAGCACACCTTATCATATAGGGTGTGATTGCTCCGCTCCGATATACCATCGTGCTATGGTGTATGCAGAGGAGTAATGCTGAGAGAGAATCTCATTCTCCTTTAGAATAATCCAGAAATTCCATGCACAAGTATTCTCCTCCTTGATCTCATCATAGGACATAATACTTATACCCGTATTTTGGTTCTCTACTTGTAACTTATATTCTGTGAATATCTCAAAAGGTTCGGACTTGTGTTTCAACAGGAACATAGGTCTGAAACTCGAAAGATCATCAGAGAATGTAATGAAGTATAAAGAATCAGTCCTGGCATTTGTAGATTGGAGACCTTACATACATCATCATGTATCAGTCCCAAGAGTTCACTAACTCTTTCTCTGTTTCCAGTAAACGGAGCTATAGTCATCTTATCTTTGTGACATGACTGGCGAGTTTCACAAGATGTAAATTCAAACTGATTTAAATATGCATCTTTATGTAACTCAAGCTAGTCGGGTCGCATTGATATGACCTAGTCTACAATGCCTCAAGAAGGATTCGTTCATTTCTGAACTCTTCCTCTTGTGTGTGTTCTGTATACTAAGAACTGTAGTTTGATTTTGAACATTAATGCTTTTAGATAACGTGCCTGAACCGATCAACTTTTGATATAGGAAATGTTCAAAACATTATCCAACAATACAAAATTATATCCTTTCTTTACTAATAAAGAAACTGATATGATTTTGTATATCAGGTTCGGTATCTATTAACATTCGTTCAGAATCAATGTATCGGTAATACAGGGTGACAGTGACCGACAGACTTGGCTGCAACTCTGGCCCCGTTTTCTGCCTCATGAAACTTATCACCCGTTCTCAGTTTTTCTACCCTTTTGTAGCCCTATGTAACAGATTACATATCTGGGATCCTGATCCGGTATCATATACCAAGGATGCGGAGGATACTGAGAAACAGTTCTGTATAATGAACACACCCGAAGATGATGCATCAGCATGCACTCTCTTCGTTTGGGCGGCACGGGAAATCTGGTATTCCCCAAATTCCTGCTCTGTCTTATAACAATTATAAGTTGGAGCGGGACCAACGTTCCCCAGCTCAGTATAACAAGCGGGTTCGGTCAATAATCCGTATTATTATCTTGATTAAGGCGTGATATGGTCGCTACCAGGAGAGAGAGAGAGAAGAACACACTCAGCGTGCGCTCTTGCAAGAATAGATTGGTTATTATTTTATCTAATCAGGATGGCTCCCACTGCTTTTTATCAAATCTTCCTTCAAACCCTAAAAGGAAAGACTAGCCGGAATTAATTACACACTACAAGTTCGCCAATCTTTCAGCCAGGCCAGTGTCGGTACTTTGAGGGAGGTCCCCCGTGCTTTCGCACGAACCTAATTAATGTAAACCTCGTTTTCCCAGAGGCGTAACCTCGTTGACACCTTTCTAGACACCTACTTGCTCGGTTAATTGTAATGTATAAAACTCTCCCAGGAGTAACAATTACTCGCAGCGGGTATCGGGATCCAACTATCTCATAGAAGGTATGCAATCTCATTGCAAATTTCAACACTTGAAATTCCCGATAATATTTTGCCCCTAGCGTCCTATGACCTTGACGCAGGCCAACAAACCATAGTCCGCTAGTCAAGTTCAACCCGTCATTTCCTGATTGAATTAAACCCACCCGCACGACCCTTGACGCAGGCCAACAAAGTCGCACGACTACCCTAATCCAATCTGCATCATATGCATAAGCAGATAAATACTAGTTAGCTACCGCACACTACGCCTTGACGCAGGCCAACAAACGTAGCACGAATACTAAATAGGACTTATCTGAAATGACGGAGGGCTACGACAGGTTTTTCTGAAAACCTATTGCGTAATGAACTTGATATCGTTGTAGAATCAAATGATTTTGAAATGGAGTGCTTTTGAGGCTTTTCTAGTTTTGCTAAAGGAGTCACTCCCGGTGAAGGGATCGTCGGTCCTTTCCTCGTCGAATGAGGTGCGGGATATATCATATATATCACTGTGCAAAGAAAAAACACTTAAAAGCTATCAAAAGACAAACCGAGGGTGTAGCATCTGCCAGTTATTGCTAAAGGAGTCACTCCCGGTGAAGGGATCTCGGTCCTTTCCTTATCGAATAAGGTGCAGGATATATCGTATATACCGCTGTGCAAAGCAAGAACTGTAGCTACCTGTTTTATTTGAAATTCGATTCTACAACATCTTAGGTTTCTTTTATTTCATTAATCTCATTAATGAAGTCCCATCATTTTAAGTACCAAAACATCACAGATAAATACGACGTACACTTATGCCATCCGCATTCGCCTCGATGTCCCCTCATGCACCGTTAGGTTAGGTAACTAACGACAGAGCAGGGCAGGGCTAGCGCGGGTGTAAAACATAAGTAACGTCTATATAATATATCATATATACTATATACTGTATCTATCACAGAACATCACATGATCACATCACAGATATCGCAGCAGAAGAATCATATGAAATATTGGATATACTAGGACGTCCGTGTTTTCAATACGAGCCAGTATAAAACACGGATTCCACGGTCGTGATGAATAGCCAAACCCACACCCCTAGACCCCTACAAGAGCGGCAAGCAACCCTACCAATTCTGGAGTTAGGAGACCCGGACTCGACTCCTCGAGTTGGTCTCCCACTGGACTCCAGAACCCGGTTACCTGTGCCCTCCTCCTTGGGTCTATCCTAGTGCAGAAAAGTAAATAATATACAACGGGTGACAACTTCCGCAACCTGGAAGCGCCCCAATAAAAGAATATTACATACAAGTTTTTACATGAATGAAAATGAAAAACACTCATCTCAAATAAAAACCCCCGGCTATTCAAACACGACGATCCAATATAACATATCCAGCAACACATAACATCACATGTCATCAACGTAAGTAAATATGCGCATCCCAATTGTCGTTGACATATAGCAACGAAACCGGCGATATCACATATTACACTTACGGTCACAGAAAAGAAAGTGTAAAACTACAACAGTTGGAATCCGCAATCACCTCAGACATCGCATGCCTGACCAAATGAATTACTTAGACATCGCATGCCTAACAATTATAAACCCCGCATTTTAGTCTCAAAATCGAAAACTCTTTTCAATATCAAGTCGGGCAATTCAACAAGATTCCCGACAGTCTGATCGAATACTCGTCGCAAACTTCAGTAGACGGCCGCACCCCCGATACCGTCGACGAAGTGCACCAAGGCGGAACACCGCTGCCGCGAGCACCCGAACGGATGCTTTCGGCGACGGGGTTCTCCTACAGTCACTTGGTCGGGGCTATGGGGTGAGACTGTCTATTAAGTTTATCCGGCGAGTATCCGCGTACGCTACGTGATTGCGACGGACTTTTGATCACATCAAAATTCCGTGGCAACCGATCAAGTGAGACTAAAGTGCTATGTTTATAATATTCATTCCATTATCACATAACTTCTTGTGAATTCCAATTATTGTATCCCATTCCGGATAAACAGAAAATGTTAAACTTTCCGATCGAACAATCGAACACCCAAGTTTTCCCGATACAGATCAATACATGAAATAAGTATAACAACATTCAGTTCGTGCCTCAGTACCAACGGTCCAGCCGTAGAAGGGTCAAGCCAACGCCTCACATGTGGCACGCCGTACTGCCCCAAACCCGAAGGTTCAAAGGGCAGTTCAAGACGGTCACATAATCGAGTTAAGGTTTGTTGTCTTCTAGAGGGTCCATCGCGTTACTTGCACTACTTAGAACGTCGTTAAACTTCGGAAAAATCCAACACTTGGAAATTTCCCGACAGGGGAAAAGTTGGGTATTTATATCCGGTCGAACATTTTAACATATTCTAAAATTTATCCGGAAAGCCAAATAGACAAAAATTGATACCCCGATCGAAACACCGAATCCCCAAAACTACTCCAGAAAATTCAACTCTTGAAAATATTTTAAAAATTCCCAGAAAACTCAGCAGAATTTATCAGGAGTTACTGTATAAAATATATTAAATAAGGTGGCCGTACGACCGCGGAACCGCCGCATGAGGCTTGCTCGTGCCGCGGAACCGCGGCAGTTTGATGGAGTTAGGGCTACGAATTTTACAGAAACTCCTAAATTCGCCTGCTGAATTTTTTAGCAACTTTTAATTTGGAAAAATCCACGTTTTTGGAAAAAGGACAGAGAGCATGTTGGGTTTGGGTTTTCGGGTTCGTTCGGATTTCAAAATCCGTCTAGACTTCGCCTAAGGCTCTAGCTAGGCTCTGATACCAGTAAAAGGTTCCTAGGCACCCTATAGTGGTCTCACAAGGCATCGAACATGCCAAATTAAAAAATTCTAGGTGCCGGAAACCCTAAACTACGGATCTTAGACTAGATGTTTAGGCGATAAATGAACTAGTTAACAATTAACTAAGGGAATACGGAATTACAACCTTTGTAGATCCGTTTGTCCACCTCCATAGCTCCGCAACGAAGTGCCTTCGCTGTCCAAGTGAACTCCCGGGCTCTAGCGTCGGCTTCGTCGAAGAATAAGCGAGCTAGGTCGTCGATGTCCATGCCGAAGATGATCTACGTCGAGGCATCGCTAGATCAAGCTCCACCTTCACCAAGCCATGAATACTTGTGAAGGAAACACACTCTACTACTTGGCAAGAGGTAGAGGATGAAGAAATAGGAAGTGGGTTCAATTTAGAATTGGATTTCTCACTCTTTATCATCAATCACCATTGATGACCTCAAGGTTTTCTTCTTGAGTTCAAGGAAGAAGAAGAAGAAAATGATATGATAAGTTAATTAGAATAAATCAAAAAGAATTATTATTATCATAACATGAACCATGGTTTGTTGTAGAGAGTTAACTCAAGTTAGATGAATGGTTAGGGTTTGAAGAAGAAGACAAAAAGGTTTCATGAGTCAAAGTTGCATGAAGCTTCATGAAGCTTCATGTTGAAAGCAACCTTTTTATTTTCTTCTCACATTTTCTTTTAATCCAAATTAAAAGATAATGCATGAATAAATGAATAAAAACCTTAACCATTTATTTAACCAAGGTATTAACTCTTTACACAAACCCTAGCTATCATATATCATCATACATGAAACAAGCATGTGCACAAAACTATATCGAATATACAATGTGCACATCCGAGCGAGAAAATCCATTTAAAGTGAACCGATACCAGTTAATGCAAAGTAATATATCAAATATATAATTATGCATCAAATCAATAAATCAACACTTGATTTAACGATCCGGTCATATCGTATATATAACCGACTAGTATGCAATGCATCGGTTTATCGAATCAACCCTTGATTCGATAACTAGGGTATATCGCATATAACCTAATCGATACATTCATCGCGAGAATGAAATACGGTATCACATACACGCATTATTCTTGGTCCCGCACATATCTCATATGCGCTCCTATTTCGTTTCGCTTGAGCCAGGAAACCTCTGTGTAGGACTCTAAAGGCTCGTCAATACGCCGGCAGCAGGCGATGATCATATCAAACACCCACAAGCCGCAAGCGGTCTGCTAAACGTAACGGCCACCCGGGTATTGAGCGATCTGAAGATCGACGAGCAAGCCCGCTCACACTCCAGTGAATCCGACCAGTAACACTACCGTACAGTCCGGTCTGATCGTCTGATATGTCGCATATCTTGCCTAGGGGTGGTAAACGTCAGACCCCAATAGCTCGATAAGTCTTGTCGATATGAGGTCTATAACTATTCGAGAAACTACTGGTAACACTTACTAGTAAATCTCAGCAACCCTGGCTAGGGATTTCCTGTTATAGCCAATCGAACACAGCGCAACATCAACTCCTTATACCGGGAGAGACGAATCCCCTCCTATCGCTCATTGCCTCCATGTGACTCGGGACTGTACCCAAAAACCACCGTTTTGCACGCCCTCTTGGACGTGGTAATATGGAAATCAAAGCACAGTGGGAACCACACAAGACTCTATGACGATCTTGGGTCAACAGACTACTCTGTACCAGTGTCACCAGAGAACTGCCATCTGACGTGAGGTATAATACCATCTGGGAGTTCTCGGCGAGTCCGTCCAGTGTACCCAGTCTCCACTGAGCACCCGTATATCATCTCTGATGTCAAACACCGATGGATATGGGATCATCCATCGCCCATCTGTATGGGTCGAGAAGGTACACGCTAGTCTACTCTGGTATATCGATGCCCCATCTCGATACACCCACGACTAGGGACTTTGAAGGATGTACTTATGGACTACCATGTCCCCACTAGTATGATCCGCATCATAGTCCAGGTAGTCAAGTACACATCCTAAGGGCTTCACCAACATGTAACAGAGAGACAATTAATGTACACGTTAAGGTAAAGAGTAACCAGATAGCATACTATCATGTCGAGCAAGAAAGTCCTCCCTATATATGTCCCAGCATCCACTACAATATACATCCAATGTACAGTAATGGCCTCTAGGGCATACATATAACTAACATCCACGGGGTAATCCTAATACAGAAAGTAAAATATACATACAACGGGTACATTGACGTCGACCTGGTCGTGCCCCAAAAGAATAATACAAACAGGCAGTGACGGCAGTCCACATGTCGGACGCTCGCCCCGCAATATCAAATGTACATATAAAATAAAACTGTACTACCACTTCAACCAGGCTATCCCTACGACCGATCCGTAACAACACAGCACAATCACAGAACATCAACGTGAATGTCACGGTCGCAAATCCGTCTAACCGGGCTAGAGCAGTTAGACAGGATTTACCGATCGAGTGACATTCTCGGTCGCAGATATAATGTAAATACTGTGAACTAATGTGTTTAAACTTTTCGATCGATCAAATTTATCGAAGTGTGCCCCAAGCATTACTCTAGCACTTAAAGAGAGTCTAGGCCCAAAAGAAATATTCCAAAAACCCCATTTTCAACCCAGGAGCTCACTGCAAAAATTTGGTCCAATGAATAGTAAAAATGGCCGCAGAACAGCGGCAAATACGTGGGTTTGGCTGCGGTTCCGCGGTGGAATATTGAGATCACGCATCCAAATTTTCATAGAATGCTTAGAATTGCCTGCACATGTCACTGCAATGTACTAAAAAGTTTTGGAGCCAAAAAAATTTCGACAGAAAACTGTGCAAATGAAAATGGGTTTTCGGAAAATCCGTTCGATCGAACATGTAAACACACTAGAACAAGCTAAGCAAGGTTAATGGCGTGGCTCTGCTACCATGTTGCGCCACGGCAGCGCCCCGGCCGGCTATTCTAGGCCAAAATGCGGAATCAAAATTTTCTCCTAACTTTAACCGGCGCTACCGCGGACAATATACCCGGATCGTAACCATTAACCTAATCCTAGCTAACAAGACAGAGGGTAGAATGCTATACCGAGCGATCCGTGTCCTTCGGTCTTCGTCTCCACTCAAATCTCCCGCGGAGTGTCCATCCGTCACCTCCTCGTCGGAAAGGGCACCACGTAGCCGGATTCTTTTACGGGCTCCCACCTCTGGACCGAGGCAACTCAGGCGCGAAGTTGGCAAGCCGACGCGTCCAAGGGTACTTTAGGTTGTATTATAGAACCTTGTCTCTTGGGGTGAAGTTGCCATGGATGTGGAGGAATGAAGATAACGAAAAAATGGTGCTTTCATTTTTCCTAGCAAGAAATGAGATGAAGGAAAATATGCCACATACAAAGTGAAACTCTCTCTCATTTCTTCTCAAAATGTGGCCGGCCCCTTCTTACAATGAAATGGTGGAGGGAATGAATCAATAACAAGAAGGGAGGTGATGGTAGTAAAAGCAAAAGGGGTAACCATATCAAAAAGGCAATGATAACAATGTTATTTCCATTCAAATAAACTCTAATCCATTCTAATCAAAGGATAAGATGCAAATGGAATCTAATGATTAAAGAACCATCATGATGCCACAAATTGCAAGAAACCCCTCCACAAATGTTATTTGCAAACTTGCAAATAACCCTTCTATCGGAAAAGTTCGGCCGGGAAAGAACAAAGGAAAACCGGCCGGAACGGAATGCAAACTGGCAACTACAGAAAACTGATCCCGTAATAAATTACAGGAAAACCCCGCTACTGCATATACATGCCCGCATTTGTATTCCCACTGAACATAAATGCAAAGAGACAAAATCTATACTGTCTAATACTAGGATCCGGCTTAAACCAAAGCCGGCTAGTAAAATCCGTCCGATCACGATCCGTGCAATACCGCACGTATCTGATCGAACACTGCCATATCTCCATACGGCCTCTACAGCGTTTCGCCCGAAACTTGAGTAACTGAGTGTGTGGTGGACTCTAAAGACTCGTCAATACTATGGCTGTGAATTTAACCACTAGTACGTCAGAGGTACTAGCCATACGTGACGGGCTACCAGCTATTGACCAAAAGGGACGTCGATGAGCGAACTCATCCTGACACCCAACTAAGCCTGTCAGTGACAATATCCGTACAGTCCGGTCCGTTCGTCTATGAGTATCGCATGGCGGGCCTAGGGGGTTGGTAAAAGTCAGACCCCCAAAAGCGGTACAAGTCGTGTCGGAGTGTAGCCCAGAACACCCTGAGATACTACTGGAATACCTACCAGTAAATCTCCTGCCTTGGCAGAGGGCTTTGTGTAATGGCTCTCCTAGACACAGCGTGACCTCACCCCATTACCGGGAGAGACGAACCCCTGCAGATCCGCTCACTGCCTCCATGTGGCTCGGGACTGCACCCAACTAAAACCTGTTTGCACGACTCCTTTGAGCCGTGGTAGGGTAGTAATCAAAGCACAGTGGGAACTCACATGAGACAAATGACGATCTCAGGTCGATGAACTAACCTGTACACATGTCACCAGGGAACTGCTATCTGACGTCTGGTATAATCCCAACTAGCAGGTTCCCGGCGAGTCCTGTCCGTTGTAGTCATAACCCAATGAGCACCTGTATACATCTTAGGTGAACCAACTGACACCAGTGGCTTGTGAGACCGGCCACCACCCCTCGTCAGGGTCTCGACTGTATACACTAGTCTACCAATGGAGTATCGATTCCCTGTCTCGAAACTCCCACGACTAGGGACCTTTAAAGTATGTGCTTATAGACCCCAGCTCCCATGTATATGATCGCCCTCAAACTGCTGGCAGCCAAGCAAGAATCCTAGAGGCTCTATCAATATGTAATAGCGACTCGTAAGGTCACCTAAAGCAGTACACGATGATAAAGATAAACCAGATAGCATACTATCATCTTGAGTAAGACTGTCCTGCCGGGATAGGTCCTCCCTCAATCATTGCAGTCACGTGCCTGTGATCCAATAATTGACTCAGAGGGCACTATCTCCAACACCATAACTTCGAGTTTCTTTTGCAATGCTGCCATTTCAGCTTTGACTACTATGGACACATCCAGTTGATGGATACCACCCCTAGATGATTGACTAACACTCTCACACTGTAAAGTTTTTCAGCGAAATTTTCTAAAAATCTCCAAGATTCACCATCATCTTTAGACATGAAGTTGCCTTGAAACATGGATTCAAGCACCTGATTTGTTGTAGGATTAATGTCCTCATATATGATTCTTCAAAGACCCCATCGGTGGATTCCGTGATGAGGACATTGAACTAACAGATCCTTGAAACGTTCAAAACACTTCGAAAATGGTTCATTGGGAAGCTGGGTAAATTGATTTATTTCGCTACGGACTCGGGCGGTCTTATGATTAGGATAGAATTTCTTAAGGAAAGCTATGACGAATTCGTCCCAGTTTGAAATAGAATGTGCGGTTGTGTTATAAAGCCACTTCTCGGCTAAATCGCACAAAGTGAACGGGGGAAGACGTAATCTCATAGCATCCACAGAAAGCTGTGAAGTACCCATCAAAACGCATACGTTTTCAAATTTGGTAATAAAAACGTATGCGTCTTCAGACTCGAGACCGTGAAACTTGGGTAAAAGATTGATGTATTGAGGTTTGATTTCAAAATTGTCCCCATTGGTTGGTGGAATGGAAAGACTGGTAGAAACAGGATCTCGAATAGGGTAGCATCTCTCTTAGAGTGAGATGTGGGGTGGATTCTGCGCATCTGCGGTTGGTGGCAGAGTGGTGTTAAAGAAGTTCGACGGAGATTCGTCCATCGAAGTGGGTGGGTAGTGGATGAAGAAAAAGTAGATGTAGAAATACCGACTTCGGAGTCTATAGAAGGAACGCGGACAAGACGGGCACTAGAATCCCATGTCCAGCCGAGCATGCACTAAATGGTTTAGCACAAGTGGCAGCGTTAATTAATTAGAGAAAGATAGATATGGTGTTTGTTTTTGAAAAAGACGGATTTTTGAAAAATCACAGAAACAATGCACAAGCAACCCTAAATCTAATGGTCACCTAGGTCAAGTCTCTAGACCGCTCCTAGACTTCTAGAAGACAAGTCGCAAGATAGATCGTCTACTGCCTCTTTATCCCTTCTGGGGCCAGGTAAGTGGGAGGTTCTCCGCTACGTAAGTAGCGGTCCTAATTAAGTAACCACTTACCTTAGACACACTTGCCGTAGACCCCATAAAAGAAATGCGGATAAGCAATAGGTTACCCTCGACCTTCTTCTGTCCTAATTGAGTGCGGCGGTCCTTAGAGTCTTGTCTAGATATTTTTTAGTTAATTAGGGTGATGCGGATGCTAGTTTTGTGATTTTTGGGGCATAGGAAGGGTAATGAAATCCCTACCTAATCTGAATTTGGTCTTTGCACCTTAATTTCCGTATTAAAATATTCAAACAACCAATATTCAAAACACGCAACAATTTCTTTTTGCGGCGTTGCGAATTTTTGCAAAGAAACCTGCAGAAAATTGTTATTGGACAAGAGCAAGAAAGAGATAAGAAAGTAAGAGATATACTAAAGAGAACTCGTGCCCTAAAGCGTCAAGAATGCCGCGGATCCGCCGCCAAAAGCTGCTATACGCCGCGGTTCCGCGGTCTGTTTGCACGATCGCTGAATGAAATTTTTTCCTGGTGCTCCTGTTGCTTCACTGTCCTATCTGGAATGATCTGAATATTTTTCCCCTTGCTGCAGAGATTCCAGATTTCCTTGCAAAAATTCACCACAAATCGTTACGCACACGATGCGATTTTGATTTAAAATTCTCGTGGAATAATAATATTTCAACTCAAATAACATAAACGAATAAATTAGCACGCAATCCCCGGCAACGGCGCCATTTGATTGATCTAAAATTTCGGATCGTGTTTTGAAATGTAATCACAACCAAAGAATTTATAACCGTAATTAATTAACGGTGTCGATGTAGCTCGTTAATGAATACGGATCGTCCACTGAGATGCGAGTACTTGTTCGATCTCGCTTTAGATGAGTCGAAATGAAAATATAAAAGAAAATTCAAGAAAGTAATTCGAGATTTAATTGAGTTGTCATTTCAGGAAAATAAAAAAAATACATTCAAGAATTAGAAATCAAGAAAGTGTCCAATATCAATGTGAATTATCAAGAATATGAAGAATAGCTTGTAGGAATCGATCGAATTAGTAGCAATGATGAATACTAAAAAATATGAATCTTATCTATTGATGAATTGTAGCTAGATTGATAACGATGAATGAAGATTAGGGATCTATTGAAGAAACTAGGGTTTCTCCTTCACTATCCCTTATCTTTTCATTGATCATCATGTGGACCTAGCCTCTAGCAAAGAAAATCATCAATCGTTTGATCCCTAATTTGCAACGAAATAATCAAGAACTTTATCTCGCTCCAAATTAGGTCATTGATGATTCTTTTTCGTAGAGTTCACAATTCTCATAAGACTTAAGATTAGTTTTAGGATTTCATCATCATTAGATCTACCGACTCTCTCGATTCCTTTACAAGCCGAGATTTCACTCACACATCATGAAAATTAAAGAATCAAGAACGAGAAATTTCATGATGCAAGAATGTAAAGAAAGCGAGAATTACAATTATCACCTTTAATAAATATCCTTCAAATTACACCTCTCTATTTGAGTTTACAAGACTAGCTTTCGATCGCTCCTTTGAACGGGAATTTGTCGTCGATCTTCGCTCGGCTCGATCGCCGTGAGACGTGGATCGTCGCGGATATCTTGGTCTTGATGATGATCGGCGTCGCGATAAAGGATCTTCGATTGTCGCTTGATTTTGCTCTCAATGGATCTTGATTTGATTGGATCTCAAGTTGTGTCACTCAACTTGAATTGAATTTTACCTCAATGTGTAAGTAATGAACAACTTTTTGAACAACCCCAAAATTTAGATCTAGATCCCTTTTTAGCCTCAAATTAAGCTTCCTTCATAAGATTGGTTGTTATGCAGAGCCATCCATAAAATGCCACATGGAAATGAAGCATCTTGAGGAAGATAGGCGGTTACAGGTGAGCTTCTAGAAAAGTTTCGTCACCGGCGGCCCCAACTCGGCCGCAGATCCGCGGCGGATTGGGCTGGATCGGCCGCGGTTCCGCAGCCGTGTAAGGCGATCTCTTCTTCATTTTCTCTGAATATGCTGGTGTTGGTCTTTGGGGATAAATGTGATATCTGGAATCATATTACTATTCCTTGGTTGCGGCCAGATTTCAAGTCTTTGACTTGCTGCATTTTATCGGCACTTTTGCGATTCCGGTTCTTTGACCTGAAGAATTTTCTGCACACAATCTCGGTTAAATGTGTTGAGATATACAATATCATGCGTGTAGTAATAAACACAAAATTTCCTATAAAGAATGTTGAATATAAGTATAACATGTGTTATTTGATATTTTCCAGACAAACTGGTAATATGTGTTATATTTATATCAACTATCCTTAGATGATTAGAATAATGAGGAAATTGATGTGTTACGTATTGCATTATTTTCGACCGAACAATGCCGCCATACGATGATTTTCCGTACGTGATGAGTTTGACTTGATAATTGATCCATACCCTTGACTATAGGATGCCGTATGATGTATTATATTGTACGTGATTTTGTGAGGCTGGATGCCGATTAATAGATTCACCGACTCGGTTATATTGTAGATACGTATACCTGTCAGCAGTTTGTGTACGATTTACTTTATGCTACGCTCATGTCACTCTCATTGCATTTACACATACCTGTGCTAGTACACCTACACCGTTATCGATAATGCGTATGTTACACTTACACAGATTGGCCGGTTCATACACTTCATCATCGATAATTACTATGTCACTCACACAGTAGAATTGCTACATCATGCTATTATATTGCTATTCTCACATCGCTGTTCCATGTTGCATGATATACGGATATGCTTACATTCTGTTATATGTCGCATACATCATGCTTTACGACCATACGCATTGAGATATGTTGTTTTCATGAGATTCCTGGATTTAAGAACCGTGGTTATTTCAAAAGAAAGTATGTATTGTTTTAAAAACCCGGTTTCTCTTGATATGATATTTCAGTGCATCCACCAAGCTTTTTCTCGGTTCTGAGACGTGTGATATATGAAACCTGATTCGAGGAGTTGGATGATCCATTTTCGGGTTCATGGTGGACCCGGTATGGTACCCCGGGGCGAGAATGGATGGTTGTGCAGTAGACGATGAGCCTGGCAGAGGGACTATTACCTACCGGTGAATGGTTGGACCTGGCGGTTATCCGGAGGATACCGACCGGAGTCGAGAGATGGATATGGGCCGACCCGTTCTGCCGGAGCCCGCGGGTCGATCCCGCAGATGGAGCCCGAGGGCCGATCCGGACTGACGGAGCCCGAGATATGAGGATTTACGTGTCGATGCTGAACACGGGTTTCATGATGTTTCGAGTGTCGATGCTGGACACTAAGGTTACATGATTTTTATATGTCGCGAGGGACACACGTTGATTTATATCCTTATACCTTCATGAATATGCTTTTATGATATTTACATGTATGATGTTGTTGTGTCATTGGTTGACACGTGGACGAGATCCACATGCATACAGGCATTGATTATATGGTTGGATGATATCCACATGCAGATAGGCATTGAGTACATTGTTGACACATATGTAGATACGGCCACCCTAGATATCATAGTATTATCTTTATGATATAGTTGATCTAGGAAATCATTATTTATTCGATTTCTACCTGATGATGTTTTCTACTCACAAGTTGGCAACTCACCCCCGTTGTGCCATAGTTCTTGCAGGTTGACCGCATGGATCGGTAGCGGCATCGTTGGCACATAGCCGCATTCGGGTGTTTTGCTTTGGTAGGTGGTACATGTTCGATCATACCCCTCTTGTATTTATTATTCATGTTGTATCTAGTCGACTTCATCAAATCAGAAACTTGTATTTGTATAATTAGTAAGACTTAGTGAGACTTGCAGTTGCGAGACTTGAGCGATGGGTTTTATGTTCTCTTATTGGGTTGGTTGTCTTGCTTTATATTATTCTGTGTTGATATTTGCCGTTGGGCGTCGTATATTTATATCTATGCTTTGCGTGGTTGTGGGTCCGCTGATTGGTGAAGAGCTAGCACCAACGTGGGGATGCCTTTTATATTATCTTGTATTTGTGGTTTTGGATCAAAATATACAAAGGAGGTGCTGCCTAAATTTTTAAAAGACGAAACTTGTTTTTCAACTAATGAATTCCACTTGCATTTTTCAGGTTCCACTATTTATGCATTAAGAAAATTTCTGATATCATCATACCTTTATTTCAAATCTTCACCTCTTCTATTTCTTTAAAAAGGTTTTAGATTTCTGGGCTTCGGCTTAATTAATTTACGTTACGCCTTTAGACGTGGCGTGATTTAAGTGCCGGTCACGAGCTAATATTTCGGGTCATGACAGCGTGACATCAAAATCATGGAACCTGAGTGTCTAACATCGACACACGAAATATCATGAAACCCGTGTCCAGCATCGACATGTAAATCCTCAAATCTCGGGCTCCGTCAGTCCGGATTGACCTATGGGCTCCGTCAGTCCGGATTGGCCATATCTATCTGATCTCATGACCACGGTCGTTATCCTCCGGATATCCGCCGTGCCAAACTATCACCGGTAGGTAGTGTTCACCCTACCAGGCTCATCGTCTACATCTCGAGCTTCTTGCCCCGGGATACCTTACTGGGTCCACCATGTGCCCGCAGATGGTGCCTCCTCCAACTCTTCGAATCGGGTCTCTAAAACAATCTCAGAACCGAGAAAACTCATGGTGGACGCCTCGAAATCACATCACGAGAAACCGCTTTTTTAAAACAATTTATAATTTTCTTTGAAATATATCCACGGTCCTCAAATCCAGAGATCTCATGAAAACAACATCTCAATGCATAAAACCATAAAGTACGATGTATGCAAACATAAAACAGTAATGTGACCATATCAAGTATATCATGCAAGCATGTCCTATGAAAGTACTGAACAATGAATGTACTTTACAGTTAAGAATAATATCATGATGTGGCAGTTCTACTGTGCAAGTGGCATAGCAATTACCGATGATGAATGTGTGAACCGGTAAATCTGTGTAAGTGTAACATGCGCATCATCGATAATTATGCAGGTGTACTAGCAAACAATATCAAAAAGCTGTAAATAACGGAAACATAACACGTATCTCATGAGGGATAATCCAACATAAACATGAACTATAAAAGGTATACATCTACACAAGAACCATACGGCCAGTTTAAAAGATACGAATCGTAGTTTTGAAAGTGGGGGCTACGGTGTTTTTGAGGAAAATATACCATTTGGAAATCCGTAGCATCCCTTGAGGTTTCCATTTAAAAGTGCATACAGTTCGTCGGTTTTGGAAATAAGTATTGTTCAGGTGAAATCTTTACATCAGCGATCCAGCCTCATAGTATCATATATGGCAATATCCTCGATCATCATACTCAATTCACGAGCGCGGATCAATCATCCGGTGTATCTCATCGTGTACGGTAATCCATCATACGACGGCAACAAACAGGATATGGATTCTATCGTCTTATACATCGTTAAGGGTGTTAGTGATATGTATGCCCTAGAGGCCATTATTGTATGATATAATGGATACTTGGACATATATATGGAGGAATTTCTTGCTCGACATGATAGTATGC
Source organism: Agapanthus africanus (assembly GCA_030015575.1). NCBI lineage: Eukaryota > Viridiplantae > Streptophyta > Magnoliopsida > Asparagales > Amaryllidaceae > Agapanthus > Agapanthus africanus. The sequence goes on from JASDDO010000014.1 coordinate 340,626,689, forward strand.
TATCTGGTTGTCTTTATCTTAACATTTCACTGGTATTATTTTACCGTCTCTCATATACATGTTGATAAAGCCCTTAAGATGTTGGCTTGACTACCAGAACAATGATGCGGATCATACTACTGGGACCTGGGTAGTCCACAAGCACATCCTTCAATTGTTCCTAGTCGAGAGAATATCAAGACAGGGCATCTGTAACATTTCAGGAAATAAAATATTATTTTAGAACTTAAATAATTTAAATAATAAATTTCAGCAATATTAGTATGTACAAGGATTGGTTTTAACGGAAGGGTATAGCTATATACCGATAATTTGGAAAATATTTTGAAAAGTAATAAGAATTATTGGTTTTGAGGGTATTTATGTGATATGGACACTTGTTGAGCTATTATACAATTAATTGTGTATGGGTTATTACTAAACTCGATTAGTGTTACTAATTGTTCATTAAGTATGATATGAGCATGACATGCAACATGATATGTTGCATAATACTTGTTATGTTTCTTTTATTGTTTGAAAACCATGATCCATTTCATTTGTTATTTGGGTTTTTGTTTTTTTTGGAGTTTTAAAAAGAAAATAAAAAGGAAAAAGAATAAAGAAATGAGATATGGGCAAGAGAGAGAAGAGAAAGGGTGAGGGGTTCCTTTGAGCATAGCTCATTTCCTCACTTCATTGTCTTCATCATTTCTCTCCTCTTCCTTCACCATGGCTGCCCTCTCCCCACCACCACTTCTACCTCCTCACTAGAACCCCAAATCCACATCAAAACATCATTTTTCCTTCATTAAAAATGTGCACAATCTCAGTACAAGCATGGTGGATTAAGAAAGTTGGGATTTTGAGCACTTGGGGCAACTCAAGAATTTTGTTGAGTTGCCAAATGAGGTATTTCCTTCACCATTAGTGTAGTAATTAAGTTCTTTTAGCATATATTTTAGTTTAGAAGTGATTTAGTGTAGTTTAGTGATCTTGGAAAATTCCAAGAAGAAGTTTAGAGGATTCTTGAGTTGTGATGGTGCAAGTGAGTGTAATTGTTGACTACAAACCCCCCCCTTAGTGTCAGAAATCCAGATCAAACCAGTGACTAACCCTAAAACTTGATTTTTAAACTTTCGTGTCGGTTTTGTGTATAAATTGTGCCTATAGGGAATCCGGGGTGACCTGAGACCTTTACGGGAAAAACTAGCAACACCATTAACCAAGATTGCGCACTAGGAGAACACCCTGAGGATACGAACCTAAACAGAGCAACCAAAACCGAGCAGGCCGGATTTTGGGGGTGTGTCGCCGGGTCATTTGTGGGTTTTGGTGTTAGATGGTTTTGTAGCTCGCATACCCCATATACTACCCCCATTGTATTGCTTGTTTAGCCTAATTTTACCTGAGACCAAATCTGGAACCATTTTTCCAGGGTTGTTGTCTTGTTTTGTGACTTTTGATGACCTGAATTTGTGATATTGTGTTTTGTCTCGGTCAGTTGACGTTTGTACGTCGATATCGGGAGTTGTTTGGTTATTCTTGCATGCGTAGACCATAGGTTTTAACTTATGTGCGATTCGTGTGCCATTTTGGTTTTCATACCCAATTCTGTTTATGATACTATGTGTTTATATATGTAGGCACCCTCATGTGGACTTTGAACAACAAGGATGAGCGCGGCGTCATCGACATCGGCAAGCAAGGATCAAGGTGAGTAGATGTATATCTATGGGGGAAGTCGGGTGGATGGCGTATAGCACCTCCGCAGTTTCGTAGTGTAGCATGCGAATATATTATATATATAAATATGTGTATTGTGAGACGTGTATGATTAGCAAGAAAGGCTTTAGAAGATCATGGGTTGGTTTTAGAGTAATTGCAAGAATATGCTTTTAGTTTAGTTTCTTAGCCGCGATACCCTAGAGTATATGTTCACACACACACACATGCACACACGGGATATGTTTAGGTGTATATGTTTATATGTATATATATGTGGATGCATTGGTATATATGTATATATACATATACGTATACACGGATGATGAGGATGGTATATTATACTTGGAGATGAGTCGATGTGATCGGGCATGATACCGTGAGATCGGTTATGTGATTTGGGTCGTGTTATGATATAAGACATGATATTATAGTGGATCGATGGGCGATGTGTTTTTATTCACACGCGGATATATGTTTGATGGTATCGAAATGTACTAGATTTTAGGACGGTACCCTAATTCATGATATTATGATGGTGGTACCATATGAATAATGAGGTGTATGTGATATATGACCCGTACCGCGATTTTGGGATGCCGTACGATGGATTTTACCGTATGAAGTATAAATATGATGATTGATCCGCACTCTTGACTCGAGGATGTCGTATTATATATTTTACCGTACGTGATGCTATTGAGGCGGGATTGCCGACTACTAGATATATCGACTCGGACTTTAGATGGTTTTCCTTACCCTTTCGATTAGTCTCTTAGTTTAGTCCTATAGTTTTAGATGTTAGACTGGGCTCGAGTCATACTTATTTTCAAAACTAACGAATCGTGAGTATTTTTAAGACAGGCCGAGGGATACTACGGAATTTTCAAAGGATGTATCTTTTTATCAAAGACCCTGTTGCCCCAATTTTTCTAAAACCACGATTCGTGCGATTTCATACACCAAAAACTATATGACTCGTATATAGAAATGTATATTCTTTATGTTACGGTTACTGCATCTTTTTCTGTATATTCATGTTGTTCTTATCGCATTGCAAGCTTATACATGTGTTTTCTTTCGGTATCATGAACCCATGTTGTCAGGACACCAGCACCATTACCAATGATGCGTATGTCCACGAACACTCGCTTGCTGGCTCACACACATCATCATCGGTAATTGCCCTGTCACGTACACTTTAGAGAATATTACTTCATTTATATAACTTGCTTGCCGATAGTACCAATATGTTATCACTATGATAGTTTAGATATTGCATTCTTTACGCAGATACCCATGCATGTGTATATTCATTTGTCATGCAATATTATGGGGCTTATTGCCGGTAATATGCTGTTTATTTACTCTTGATTATGGGATTCAGATTTTCCATGAGATTTCTGGATTTGGAGAAACCGCAAGAATTTATAAACTCATTATCATTTCTAAAAATAGAAATTTGTGGTTTTCTCGTGATATGATATTTGTTATGTCCACCATGGGTTTTCTCGGGTCTTGAGCGATATCATACACCCGATTCGAGATAGGGAGAGGTACCTTATGCGGGTGCACGGTGGACTCGGTGCGGTATCTCGGGGCAAGAGGATCGTATAGAAAGGCGTTGAGCCCGGCAGGGAGCACTACCGGCCGGTGATTGTATGGAAACTCGACGGATATCCGGAGGATACCATTCGGAGTTATAAGAGAGATGGATATGGGTCGATCCGGACTGATGGAGCCCATGGGCCGATCCTGATTATGCGGATCCCGAGATTTGAGTATTATGTGTCACTGTTAGAGACGGACTTCATGATGTTTTGAGTGTCGATGCTGGGCACTCGGGTTTTATCATGATTTGTGTGTCGTTGCTGGACACACGTTGGATGGTTTATTAGTACATGTCACGCATCGATATATTATTACTCTTGACACGGATACGAGTACTTTGATATCACACTTATGATATACCGTCACCCTTATTGTATTGTGTATTATATTGTATGGCTTAGGAGAGAGTCATACATGCGATTTCTTTTCGGTGATGTTTTCTACTCACGAGTTGGCAACTCACCCCCGTTGTGCCACAGTTTCTTGCAGGTTTAGTCGTACAGGTTTCATTGCGGCTTGCTTGCACACTGCTTCCTTCCGGGTGATTGCTTTTTTAGGTGGGTTCACTTGCATCGTGACCACCGCTGTACTTTTATTTATTTCAGTTGTATCTACTAAACTCCATCAACCAGACTTGTATTCTTTGATAGACGTAGAAGACCAGTGGTATACTCTTTTGACCTTAGAGTCACGCGCTTATATTATTATGAGTCTTTTTTGGTTTTCTTAAGGATGTTGGATTTCATTCTGAGTTTTGATCCTCGCCCTTCAGCGTTGTATAATATATTGCTTGCGTGGTTGTTTTCGCCAATTGGCGAAGAGCTAGCTTCCGCTTGGGGATACCTTTATTCATTACTTATTTATATGCATGTTTGTACCCATTTGAGGCCAGTATTTACAATGGAAACTCTGCCAAAATTTTTGGGAAAAATCTTGATGCTTTTTTTAAAATGCTTACTATGGCTTTCAAATTGATTTTATATGTTAACTTTTAAATAAATTTTCCTTCACTCCTTCTTTTAAATGGTTTAGATTTCTGGGCTTTTTTCTTACTTGAATTAGGTGGGGTCCTATAGACATCACATGATTCTAGTGCCAGTCACGTGCCATTCCAGGTCATGACAAAGTTGGTATCAGAGCGCTGGGTTTAACCTTGGTTTGAGTCTAGGTTTGACTATGCGGAGTATCGGGAGTATATATATATATTCGGAACCTAGGCTTGACCTTACGGAACTTATACTTGGCCAAGGAGGTGTTAGACCCGAACTTTCGTCGTATAGGTTGACCTTGGATGATGGAGTAGATGACTTAAGTAGAGTGACGTACCGTGTGTATGTTCCGTGGCATACTTATGATACGCTACTCCACTTAAGAAGCTTTAGGATGTATATTTCTTTGCACAGTATTCTATTCGTTCATTGATCTATCCTCAACGATTTCGGTTTGTAGTTTCTGTTACCACGGTTGCACGGGCAAGGAGAGCCGCGGCTAGAGTTGCAGTCAGCATGAGCTCGTCTTGGACGAGGACTGACCAGGGCGAAATTCCGGTGACACACGATTGCATAGATATGCTGTTTTATTGTGTTTTTCACGACATGAGTGTTTTGATGGATTATTTTTACTAAGATTTCTCGAACGTGTAGATCAGCACCCGAGGATTGGGCCACTGCTAGAGGCGATCTAGAATGTGATGACAGTTAATGTATCGTCTATTCTTGAAGATTGAGGCATTGTTTAGCGTGCGGACGAATGAGCCAGTTGTTGGTGCGACTGACAAGATATCGCCCCCGATGTTTGAAGCTATTGCAGCACGAGTTTGTATTTAGGGATATGATAGAAAATCGCTAGTCACCCATGGATGAATGACTAGGACATGTGGTTCATTTGCATACCCTGATGCGAGGTCATCAGATTTGTTAATTTCAGCTAGAGAGGACTTCACACAGGCACGTTGAGAGTCAATAGAAAACGGACGAATGAAGAGTATTCCTCTGACGATTTGGAAGAGTTTCCGAGAGCGTAGTTGGCCAGATGCCTACCACAAGATATTGAGCTATCGAGTTCGTAGTTTCAGAAGGGAGACTCTAGAAATGAGTATAGCCGTTTGTAGCGCAGTCCATACAGCTATGAAGAGACGTGTCCGAATCAGTCCACATTAGAGAAAAATGGAGTAAGAGGTTCGTACGAAATTTTGACGAGATGGCGTTCCACTCCGTTGATATCAGAGATGTGATACGCATTCAGAGGCGTTAAATATGGATATACCTTTTAGAAGAATTCGTGATGAGCTGCAGCTGTTCCGGAACAAGAAATAGATTTAGTAAAGGGTGATAACTTCTGGGCAGTTCGGTAGAAACGAGATTTGGGAGAGACCCGATAGAACCTTTCTAGAATACAACACGAGAAGATTTGGACCCAGGATCGGTCGTATTACGCGCACCCAGTAGGCCAGAGTTCGCCATCATCGACGAGACATGTTACGAGTGACCATGATAGTTGGCCAGAATCTTTAAAGGATGAGCCAGAGCGGAACTGCTTCCGTCTTCATTTCCATATGGGGCCGTTGAGCCGAGGAGTTATGTAACTGGCAATCTGCAATGACAGACGAGAGCCTAAGGGTACAAGGCGCCAGACCAGGAACATGAGGAAAGGAGATATCTTGCTCTACTAACTTGGGATGCACCAACACCTTCTCGTCTTTGAAAGAAGAACACATCGACGACAGTGTTTACGATTTGTGATTTGGTGATTCAAATATCACGTATCCGTTATTTTGGATTTCGGTATTTTGGGTAATTTATTGCATGATTGAGTTTTCGTGCACCATAGTTGCACACGATTTAGATTTGATGTCATTCGAGATGTTTGATTTTTGATTTCATGCCTATGGTATTTATGTGATTTGACGTGTGCCTTCGGTGTAGTTTTCAAGCACTTTTAGTACTGTGATTCCATTTTGTGCACGCTGATGCACGTGGTTGTTAGATTAGATACCACGGTATACCTGATTTAGATTGAGGTTTGTTGTATACCGTCGATTTCGATTGTGATATTCGATATTTGTTTTCGTGCATCTTGTGCACTCGAGTTGGATTCATGCGCATACTTGGCGCGTTTGATGCGATTTTGGTGCATGCCAGATGCACTAAATCAGGATTCTTCGTGCAAATCAGATACACCTGACATTGTTGTTAGGCACACCCGTTGCCCATGACAGATGTTTTCGTGCACATCCGTTCCACTTAGATTTTATTTCTGTGCAAATGTATGGCACATTCATTGATTTCGATTTCTATGCGCACCAGACGTGCAGGGTTGTCTAGCATGGCAGCAAGGTTTTGGGAGGCATCGTCCATGCCAATTTCAAAAATTTGCCATTCTAGCTAACCCTAACCCTAGAATCTTTACTAGAAAACCTGACGAATACATATGTAAACATCTTTACATCAAAGTGAATAAGGAATACAACCTCTGTAGACCGGTCCTTCACTTCAAAAGCTCTGTTTAGTAGTCCCTTCGCTGCGAGTAGTGATCTCCCGAACTCTTGGATGGGTTTCTTTGGAGAAATGAACAAGCTTACTCGAAGTCTTCGAGGCCGAAGATTATCTACATCGAGGAGACTCAAGCTCATGCTACCTCTTCACTAATGGTAGATTAGTGAAGCAAACACCCTAAACTAAATGGCTAATATAGTATAGGATGATGAAGTAGGAAATGGGCTCACATTAGATTTTATTTTCTCATAATATTTCATCACTTGATCAAAAGCTAGAAAGTTTTTCATGAGGAAGAAGAAGATGATGAAGTGATGAAGAGAATAAATCTCATGAGGTTAGAAAAATAACCATTGGTGAGTATATGACATACCTTAACCTTTGTTGAGAGTTAACCATGGCTAATTATAATGGTTGGGTTTATAAATATCTTAAGTAAAACAAAACTTGTGGACTTAGTCAATGGTTATCCAAGCTTCTACAAGCTTCTAGCCATGACCACTATCGATGCATTTTTGAGTTACTTAATCAATTAAAAACCCTACATTATATATAGCATGGTGTAAGTCGCCCACACACCTATAAACCACGTATCATCAAGCACGACACAAAATATTGTACACTAATATATATCACATATATACTAATGCACACTTGTGAGAAAAAGAAATCATAAGTGGGCTAATATTAGTTAATGTAACTTAATATATTATTTATATAATTATACATTAAATTATTATATCAACACTTGATTTAATAATCCGGCTATATCTCATATAACCGATTGATATCATGTGTATCAACTTATCGAATCAACACTTGATCCGATAACCCGGCTATATCACATATAACCGAACGATGTCACAAATCGCGAGAATAGAATACAGTATCTCATACACGTATTAATCTCGGTCCCGTACATATCACATATGTGCTCCTACATCGTTTCGCATGAACCAGGACACCTCTATGTAGGACTCTAAAGACTCGTCAATACGCCGGCAGTAGGTGATGATCATATCAAACACTAACAAGCTGCAAGCAGTCTGCTAAACGTAACTGCCACTCGGGTATTAAGCGATCAGAAGATCAACAAGCAAGCCCGCTCATACTCCTGTGAATCCAATCAGTAACACTACTGTACAGTCCGGTCTCTTCGTCTGATATGTCACATATCTTGCCTGGTGGGTGGTAAACGTCAGACCCCAATAGCTTGATAAGTCATGCCGATGTGAGGCTTATAACAGGTCGAGAAACTAATGATAACACTTACCAGTAAATCTCAGAAACAACCATGGCTAGGGACTTCCTTGTTAGTGTATTTGCCCTGGAGGCCATTACTGTATCATACTAGTTTGTATATTATTTGATGGAAGCTTGGGATATTCACAGTTGTATAAACAATCTTGCTCAAAATAGTAGTATGCTACTTGGTTTGTTTCTACTTTACTGTGTACATGTGTTTCTTTTAGTATATCACCTATACACATTAGTGGAGCCCTTTGGATCTTTGCTTGATTACCAGCGTTGTGATGACAGTCACACTCATGGGGGCTGGGTAATCCACAAGAACATCCTTATGCTGGTCCCTAGTCGTAGGACTATCGAGACAGGGCATCGATACACCAGAGTAGACTAGCGTATGCGCTTCTCATCCCAGCAGGGGAGATGGTCTGTCCCACAGCCGTCAGTACGTCGTACTTGAGATAGTATGTGGGTGCTCGTTAGGTTACGAGTACACTGGACAGGACTCATCGGGAACTGTTGGTTGGTACTATACCTATCGTCAGTTATCAGTTTCCAGGTGACATGGGTACAGCTTAGTCCGTTGACTTGACACTGTCACTTCGCCTCGAGTGTGTTCCCACTGTACTTTGATTACTACCCTACCACGGCTCAAAGGAGTCGTGGAAACAGGTAGTAGTAGGGTGCAGTCCCGAAGCACTTGGAGGAAGTGACGGTTAGACAGGATTCGTTTCTCCCGGTATTGGGGGTTGATATCGCGCTGTGTTTAGGAGAGCCATTACACAAAGTCCCTGGCCAGGGCAAGCGAGATATACTGGTAGGTTTCCAGTGTTATCTCAGAGTGTTCTAGGCTACACTCCGACATGACTTGTACCGCTATTAGGGGACTGACGTTTACCACCCCCTAGGCCCGCCAAGCGATATTCTTAGACGAACAGACTGGACTGTACGGAGACTGTCACATTCAGGCTCAGTAGGAGTTCAGATGGGTTCACCTCGTCAGTCTTCTTATCAGCATCTACCTAGGGACCGTTACGTACAGCTTGTGCCGCTTGCGGTCTGTGGTTAAACCCACTGCCAGCGTAGTGTCGAGTCTTTAGAGTCCCACGCAGAGGGTTATTCGCCTTTAGGCAAAACAGAGTAGAGGTCGCATGGTTTTGCGACAGGGTTCGTTCACATCCGCGCACTTGTGCACTTTTGATGTCCGGACAGTTGATACTAGCGGGCTTTGGTTTAAGCCAGATCCTAGTATATATTTTGAGATTGATTTTATCTCATTGTATTCGTGTTCCTCGGAACACGGATACGGGTGTGTATGCACAGTTGACTGAGGCAGAGGCAGAGGACTTTCATTAGGGTTGATGACCGCTGTCTTTTTTCTTAACCCTAATGTATATGTGAAATATGATTATTAATATTAATTAATTATAATTGTGTTATGGTTAGGGTTGTTGACCATTTTACTATGGTTGACTTGTTGACCTATGTTGATGTATTGACCATCATCTTTTCACATGAAAGATGCTCTTTGATTCTTGCAAAATTCATTAATGTGAAATGATAATGGTCATTTCAAATTAACCATCACAATTATCTTTGATTAATTATTTAATTATCATAATTCACATATATGAGAGAAGGTTTGATATTATCCTCATTCTCTCATTCTCGTTCTCTCTCATCCTCTTACTCTCTTTCAATGCTCTCCCTCTCATTAGTTGAAAACCATTAAGCTTTTGAGATAAAACACCAAAATCATTCTCTACTCTTTCTAAGGTTCTAGGTTTAGCACACCAAGCACTATAGTTACCTCTAGGTTGAGGTAGAAGCCAAATGTAGAAACCCTCGGGTGGATCTTTCTTCGGCAAGAGAAAGCGACGAGGACGACCCGTTCATCCCACTCCAAGGAGCAAGAAGAGAAGGACTTCAAGACTTAGGTATAACCCTTTAATCGAGTAGCTAAATCTCTTAGCTTGGTTGTTAGTTTAGGTTTAGCAAAGATCCTCCTTTATATAGTCCACGTTGCCTTGAGTTGTAAAAACCAAACTTTTATACCGTTTCCGCCTCCCCGTAAGCACCGGGGTGGGTAACGTGGACTTATAGTGGTATCAGAGACTAGCTAAACACAAACTAGCAAGTTAGCAATGTATCTAGCACTTCGATCGGAAAAAAATCGCAAAACACTTTTCAAAAACCTAACTTTCTGCCGATTTTTAAACCTGCTTTAAAAATAATAAATCATACACTAAAAATCGGCTCAGGGTTTTTACAGAAAACCCAAGAAAAATGATCCAGCGAGTCGACCAACTCACCGCGGAACCGCGGCAAGAGCATGCTCTTGCCGCGGATCCGCGGCCGAGTTGACTCGTCCGTGGGTCGTTTCTCCTGCAGTGTTCTTTTATTGATGTTTTGGGATTTTTAGGATGGTTTGTTTCTGCCCAGATTTTCCAGAGAACAAATTAGTTTTTCGGGTGGTTACAAATCCGTATTTTGATCGAACTTCTCTAGACTTTGGCTAATGGGTTATATCTGTGATGTGATATATGTATTAAACGTCTGCTAATCGCTATACGTCGATTAGTGGGGGTTATACATATCTGTGATCTGTAATGTTGATGGTTTGTGTATATGAATTCGTTGGATTGTCGCGGATGAATAGCCGGTGGGTTGTGAGATGAGAGTTTTTTTTATCTTTCAATTCATGTAATATGTAAATTGATATAATATTATTTATATGGCCGCACAACCGGGATGGGGTTGTAGCCGTCATTGTATAATTTCTTTTACTGTTTTTTCTCCTAGGATAGACCCAAGGTGGGGTGCACAAACTACCGGGTACCTCGAAGTGCCGAGTGGCCTACTCACGTTGTTGAGGGAGGTTGCTTCACTTCGGGTACTTGGCGGATAGTTTGCCACACCCGTAGGGGTCTAGGGTGGGGTTTGGCTATTTATCGCGACCGTGTAATCCGCTCTTCGTTACAGGCTCGTACGGAATGCGGATTCCTAGTATATCCAGTGTGTTCATCTTTGATCTGGAATGGCTATCATTGCATGTGACGAATGTATATATCTATATATGATATCTATTTAGGCGTTGCTTATGTTTTGCATCCGCGCTAGTCCAGCCCCCGCTCTGTCGTTAGTTAAGTATCCTAACGGGTGATGACGGGACCCCGTGGCGAATGCGGATGGCATAAGAGTACGTCATATTTTCGTTGTTTTCTGCAATGGTAGGATTAATTGATGGGACGCATTAAAATTAATGCAAGAAAATATACCAAGTAAAAGTCGTTGGAACACTTTCAAAACCACTCGGTTCTTTTCAAAAACCAACTTTTAAATGCGGAGCTTGAACCACTCCTTTTAAAAGCTATCTCGTTCCATCGATTATATCAAGTTCACTACGTTCACGGTTTCTCCAAAACCATTCTTAGCCCTCCATCATTTCAGTTAAATATTCGGTAGTATTCAAGCTATGTATTTTGACCTCACGCCAAGGCATAGTGATTAGTAGCTGCTGGATATTTATCTGTTGCATAGATAGAATGCGTTGGTTTGAGACAGTCGTACTGCCATTTTGACCTATGTCAAGGATAGATACGGGTGGGTTCAAATTAACCTGGATAATGATGGGTAGAACTTGACATGTGACTTATGACATTTTGACCTCATGCCAAGGTCATAAGAGCATGGGGCAAAAATCCACATCGGGAGTTTCAAAAGAAACTGAAACTTTCTAGCGCTGCATACCATTTGGAGTGTGATTATTCTGGTAGGATTCCTTCAGTTTTGTCATACGATGATATTTGGATCCCGATCCTATTGTGAGTATATGCTACTCCTCCGGAACTTTCTCACTTAACGATCAATGGTATAAACCAAGTAGGTGTCTAGAAAGGTGTTAGCGGGGCTACGCCCACAGGGAAAAGAGCTTATTTAATTAAGGAACTTCGCGAAAGCGTTGGAAAACCTCCCTCGAAGTACCAACACTGGCCTGGCCGAACGGTTAAGCAAGTATTGTACTGTAAGATTGATCCCGACTAATTCTTCCTTTTTGGTTTGAGGAGGGATTCGAGAGACAGTGGGAGCCATCCTGTTTAGACAAATTAAAAAACACTCTAAACATGTAAGAGTATCATGCTAAAGTGTTTCTTCTCTCTCTCCTAATTGCAGCGACCAAACATCATGACTGGACTTAAGTTACTACTAGATAAAAACATACTGACAGGTCCAAACTACAAAGATTGGCTCAGGAATGTCAAAATGGAAATCACTTATGAAAAGTTGGGGTATCTCCTTACCACCAAAGCTCCCCCTGTCCCAGGTCCCAAAACCAGCGTCGCGGATAGGGAAATCCGTAAGACCTGGGAAATCGACTGCGCGAAGGCCAGGTGCCTCGTGCTTGCCTCTATGGACAATGAACATCAGATGAGGCACGAGAATATGGACCTCGAATCCATATTTCTCCACACAAAAGAACTATATGGAGAGCAATCCCGTATCGCCAGATACGAAGTCTCGAAAAAGCTGTTTACGGCGAGATTGGCCGTCGGATCATCGGCAGCGGAACACGTGCTTAAGATGATTGGTTATATAGAAGAGCTCGCGGACCTTGGGACCACGTTAGAGAACGAGCTCTACACAGACTTGATTCTCCAGTCCCTTCCTTCCACTTACGCCCAGTTTATCCTGAACTTCAACTTGCAAGAAAAAGAGGTTGAACTTTCAGAACTCCTCAACATGCTGAGGAGTGCAGAGGGCACCCTACAGAAAGGTTGGGAAACATCAACTTTTTTGTAGGAGGATCATCCTCTTCTAGGTCCAAGGCGAAAGCCAAAGGAAAGAAGAAGAAAACCCCCACTAAACCAAGGGGCGGTGTTAATAAAGTGGATACGAAGGGAAAGGCAAAGGCAACAAAGGTAGCGAGAAAGCTTGTGGGGAAGGAAGAGTGCTTTTACTGTCACAAGAGTGGACACTGGAAGAAAGATTGCATGGCTTGGAAGGCCAGAAACCAGGATTTGAAGCAAGTTACGGCTTCAGCTTCAGGTGTGTATGTTATTGAAAACTGTCTATCAATAAACTCTACTTCATAGGTATTGGATACCGGATCAGGATCTCATATCTATAATTTTTTGCAGGCACTGAGAAAGCGTAGGGTTTTGAAGGCAGGTGATATGACCCTCAGAGTTGCAAACGGAGCTAGCATGGATGCTAAGGCCGTGGGGGACTATCACCTGGGAATGTCAGATGGACATGTTTTGGTTTTACGTAATTGTTATTTTGTACCCAATGCAACTTGTAATATCATTTCTGTATCTTTAATATCTAAAGAAGCTTATGAATTTGCATTTGTAAGCAATGTTGTAAACATTCACCTTAATCAAGTTCTGATTGGGTCAGGTACATTAAGCAATGGTATATACGTATTAAACCAACCATAGATTTTCAATGTCCAGAATACACACAAAAGAAAGTCTCTGGAACAAATCAGGCTTTCTTATGGCATTGTATACTAGGTCACATTAATGAGAGAAGGTTGACGAAGTTACATACAGAAGGATATTTGGATCCGTTCGAATATCAATCATATGCAACTTGTCAATCTTGTCTCAAAGGAAAGATAACAAAGACTCCGTTCACTGGACACGGAGTAAGAGCGAGCGTGCTCTTGGGACTCGTACACAGCGACGTGTGCGGTCCAATGTCTACGCATGCGCGAAGCGGTTATTCTTACTTCATTACTTTTACGGATGACTTTTCAAGGTACGGATATGTCTTCTTAATGAAACATAAATCCGAAGCCTTTGGAAAATTCCAGGAATATAAGAATGAAGTAGAAAAACAAACAGGCAAAAGTATCAAGACACTGAGATCTGATCGAGGTGGTGAATACTTGAGTGCCGAGTTCCTCGATTACCTAAAAGAGAATGGAATTCTCTCTCAGCTTACTCCTCCATACACTCCGCAACATAATGGTGTATCGGAGAGACAGAACTGGACCCTATTAGATATGGTACGTTCCATGATGAGTAACGCTGAGTTACTGCCATCATTATGAGAATATGCACTTGAATCAGCTGCATACCTTTTGAACCGAGTTCCAACTAAGACTGTGCCTACCACACCATATGAGATATGGAGTGGGAAGAAACCCTATTTTCAATATCTTAAGATCTGGGGATGTCCAGCTTTTGTAAAAAAGCAGCATGCAGACAGACTCGAGGCACGCTCAGTACTGTGCAAGTTTGTGGGATACCCAAAGAACTCCAGGGGTTATCTTTTCTATTACGCAGAGGAACAAAAGGTCTTTGTTTCTCGTAATGCCCACTTTTTTGGAACACCAGTTCTTAGAAAAGGAAATAAGTGGGAGCGCAATAGAACTGGAAGAAATTCCAGAACCACAGACTATTACTGAAAGCTTAGTAAAACCAGAGGGCTCAAAAGAACATGACATTCCTGCGCCGCTCCGCAGGAGTAGTAGGCAGTCTCATCCGCCCGAGAGATAATACGGTTTTCTCATAGACGTGGATAGAGACGATTGCATCATTGATAGTGATGAGCCGACTAGCTTCCAGCAGGCCATTCAGAGCGTTGACTCAGTAAAATGGCTGGATGCAATGCGGACCGAAATGGAGTCCATGTACACTAACAAAGTATGGACGTTGGATGTTGCTCCAGATGGCGTAAAACCCGTAGGATGCAAGTGAATCTTCAAAAGGAAGATTGGTGTAGATGGACAGGTTGAGACCTATAAGGCTAGACTTATTGCAAAGGGTTTTCGTCAAAGACCTGGTTTGGACTATGACGAAACCATTTCTCCAGTGGCTATGCTGAAATCCATTCGGATCCTTCTTGCCATTGCTGCCTTCCACGATTATGAGATTTGGCAGATGGACGTAAAGACTGCTTTTCTAAATGGAAATTTAGAGGAGTGGGTCTATATGGACCAGCCATAGGGTTTCATTCAGAGTGGGAGCAGCGGAAAGGTGTGCAAGTTGCTTAAGTCCATTTATGGACTAAAGCAGGTACCGCAGAGTTGGAACATCTATTTTGATGAAACGGTCAAAGAATTTGGCTTTATCAAAAATCCAGATGAAACATGCATCCATAGTAGATTTGTAGCAAGAACTGTTGTATTACTCGTTTTATACGTGGATGACATTATCTTAATAGGAAATGACATTCTTATGCTACAATATGTCAAAGGGTTCTTATCACACAGGTTCTCTATGAAAGACCTGGGTGATGCCTCTTACATTCTGGGGATCCGGATCTATCATGATAGATCCAAGAGGATATTAGGACTTTCATAGTCCAGGTACATCGACACCATACTGAAAATATTCACTATGGAAGATTCCAAGTGCGGTAATCTACCGGCTTGTCACGGGATCACCCTCTCCAAAGAGATGTCTCCCAAGACTGATTTGGAAAGGGATCGCATGTCTATTATACTCTACGCTTCTGGGTAGGCTCTATAATGTATGCGATATTGTGTACCAGACCAGATGTAGCTTATGCACTGAGTGTGGTAAGCCGGTATCAGTCAAACCCTGGGAAGAAACACTGGATAGCGGTAAAGAACATTCTCAAGTACCTGAGAAGGCCTAAGAAGATGTTCTTGGTGTATGGCGGAAAAGACCTCCGGATCGAGGCCTTTGCTGACTCCAGCTTCCAGATTGACAAGGATGATTCCAAGTCCATGTCGAGTTATGTCTTTACCCTCAATGGAGGGGCGGTGTGTTGGAAGAGTTCCAAACAGGAAACCGTTGCTGACTCGACAATGGAAGCCGAATATATCGCTGCTGCAGATGCCACAAAAGAAGCCGTCTGGATAAGGAAGTTCCTGACAGAACTTCAGGTGGTTCCGTCCATTGTTCATCCAGTACCTCTGTATTGCGACAACAACGGGGCTATATCTTTAGCGAAGGAACCCAGGTCCCATCAGAAGTCCAGACACGTCTTGAGGTGGTATCACCTGATCTGGGAGATCGTGGGTCGCCAGGAGATCGAGGTTCGGAGAGTTGCTACGGAAGATAACACTGCTGATCCATTCACGAAGGCCTTACCCCAGATTCAGTTCGAGTGGCTGATCAAGATGATAGGTCTTCGATACGCCAGTACATGGCCTTCATGCAAGTGGGAGATTGTTAGTGTATATGCCTTAGAGGCCATTACTATATCATACTAGTTTGTATATTACTTGATGAAAGCTTGGAATATTCACAGTTGTATAGACAATCTTGTTCAAAATAAGAGTATGCTACTTGGTTTGTTTGTACTTTAATGTGTGCATGTGTTTCTTATAGCATATCGCCTTTACACATTAGTGGAGCCCTTAGGATCTTTGCTTGATTACCAGCGTTGTGATGGCAGTCACACTTGTGGGGGCTGGGCAATCCACAAGCACATCCTTATACAGGTCCCTAGTCGTAGGACTATCGAGATAGGGCATCGATACTCCGGAGTAGACTAGCTTATGCGCTTCTCATCCCATCTTGGGAGACGGTCTGTCCCACAGCCGTCAGTACGTCGTACTTGAGATAGTATGCGGGTGCTCGTTAGGTTACGAGTATACTGGACAGGAGTCGTCGGGAACTGTTGGTTGGTATTATACCTATCGTCAGTTATCAGTTCCCTGGTGACATGAGTACAGCTTAGTCCGTTGACTTGACACTGTCACTTCGCTTCGAGTGTGTTCCCACTGTTCTTAGATTGCTACCCTACCACGGCTCAAAGGAGTCGTGCAAACAGGTAGCAGTAGGGTGCAGTCCTGAAGCACTTGGAGGCAGTGACGGTTAGACATGATTCTTCTCTTCCGGTATTGGGGGTTGATATCGCGATGTGTCTAGGAGTGCCATTACACAAAGTCCCTGGCCAGGGCAAGCGAGATATACTAGTAGGTTTCCAGTATTATCTCAGGGTGTTCTGGGCTACACTCCAACCTGACTTGTACCGCTATTAGAGGACTGACGTTTACCGCCCCCTAGGCCCGCCATGCGATATTCTTAGACGAACAGACCGGACTGTACGGAGACTGTCACATTCAGGCTCAGTAGGAGTTCAGATGGCTTCACCTCATCATTCTTCTTATCGGCATCTATCTGGGGACCGTTACGTACAGCTAGTGCCACTTGCAGTCTGTGGTTAAGCACACTGCCAGCGTAGTGTCGAGTCTTTAGAGTCCCACACAGAGAGCTATTCGCCTTTAGGCAAAAGAGAGTAGAGGTCGCATGGTTTTGCGACATTGTTCGTTCAGATCCGCGCACTTATGCACGTTTGATGTCCGGACAGTTGATACTAGCGGGCTTTGGTTTAAGCCAGATCCTAGTATATGTTTTGGGATTGGTTTTATCTCATTGTATTCGTGTTTCTCGGAACACGGATACGGGTATGTATGCACAGTTGACTGAGGCAGAGGCAGAGGCAGAGGACTTTCATTAGGGTTGATGACCGTTGTCTTTTTTCTTAACCCTAATGTATATGTGAAATATGATTATTAATATTAATTAATTATAATTGTGTTATGGTTAGGGTTGTTGACCATTTGACTATGGTTTACTTGTTGACCTATGTTGACATATTGACCATCATCATTTCACATGAAAGATGCTCTTTGATTCTTGCAAAATTCATTAATGTGAAATGATAATGGTCATTTCAAGTTAACCATCACAATTATCTTTGATTAATTATTTAATTATCATAATTCACATATATGAGAGAAGGTTTGATATTATCCACATTCTCTCATGCTCATTCTCTCTCATCCTCTTCCTCTCTCTCAAAGCTCTCCCTCTCATGAGTCGAGAACCATTAAGCTTTTGAGATAATACACCAAAATCATTCTCTACTCTTTCTAAGGTTCTAGCTTTAGCACACAAAGCACTTTAGTTACCTCTAGGTTAAGGTAGAAGCCAAAGGTAGAGGCCCTCGGGTGGATCTTTCTTCGGCAAGAGAAGGCGACGAGGACGACCCGTTCATCCCACTCCAAGGAGCATGAAGAGAAGGACTTCAAGATTTAGGTATAACCCTTTAACCGAGTAGCTAAATCTCTTAGCTTGGTTGTTAGTTTATGTTTAGCAAAGATCCTCCTTTATATAGTCCATGTTGCCTTGAGTTGTAAAAATCGAACTTTTATACCGTTTCCGCCTCCTCGTAAGCACCGGGGTGGGCAACGTGGACTTACATTCCTGTTATAGCCAATCGAGCACAGCGCAACATCAACCACCAATACTGGGAGAGACGAAATCCCCTCCTATCGCTCATTGCCTCCATATGACTCAGGACTGTACCAAAAAACCACCGTTTTGCACGTTCTCTTGAACGTGGTAAGGTGGAAATCAAAGCACAGTGTGAATCACACAAGACTCTATGACGATCTCGGATCGACAGACTAACCTGTACCGGTGTCACCAGAGAACTGCCATCTAACGTGAGGTATAATACCATCTAGGAGTTCTCGGCGAGTCCGTCTTGTGTACCCAGTCCCTACTGAGCACCCGTATACCATCTCTGATGTCAAACACCAATGGATATGGGATCATCCATCGTCCATCTACATGGGTTGAGAAGCTATACGCTAGTCTACACTGGTATATCGATGCCCCCTTTCGATACACCCTTGACTAGGTACATTAAAGGATGTACTTACCGACCACCTTTGTCCCACTAGTATGATCTGCATCATAATCCAGGTAGTCAAGTACACATCCTAAGTGCTTTATCAACATGTAATAGATAGACAATCAGTGTGCATGTTAAGATAAAGAGTAACCAGATAGCATACTATCATGTCGAACAAGAATGTCCTCCCTATGTATGTCCAATCATCCACTATAATATACATCATATGTACAATAATGGCCTCTAGGGTATACATATAACTAACAATCTCCCATTTGCACTAGGGCCATCATATAGCAGCGGTTGTAGTATCCCATACTCAACCATCCCATAAAAGTCTCTCTTGGGAAAAGGTCTTTGTGAGTTGATCCGCCGTGTTGTCCTTTGAGTCTACTCTCCTAACCTCTGTCACGACCCAAAATATTAGCTCGCGACCGGCACTTAAATTACGGAACGTCTACAGGCATAATGTCACGACCCGAAAGTACGGAACGTGACCGGCACTTAGATTACGAAGCGTCTAGAGGCGCCACGTAACCTAAGTAAGCCGAAGCCCAGAAATCTAAACCATGAAGAAGAAGAAGAAGCAGTAAAAGAAAACATGAAGGAATAAGTTTAAAACATCAGCAAATTTTCCCAAAAAGTTCGGTAGAGTCTCCTCTATAAAAACTGGCCCCCAAACGGTACAATAAATATAATATACATAAACAACAATATAAAGCATCCCCAAACCGGAGCTAACCCAACGCCAACAGGCGGAAACAAGCACAATAGTATACAACGCCAAAGGGCGAGGCTCAAAACTCAAAAGAAAACAAAACCACCAGATCAGAATAATACACGCGCGACTCTTAGGTCGAAATAAAAGACTGGTCCAATAAACTTATCAAGTAATACAAATATGGTTGATGGAGCTTACTAGATACAAATGAATAAATAAAAGTACAATGGTGGTTCGGATACAAGTGAACCAACCTACCGTGCAAATCACCCTGAAGAAAAGATGTGCCAACAAGCTGCCACGGAAACCTGTACATCGAACCTGTAATAAAATTTGGCACAACAGGGGTGAGTTGCTAACTCGTGAGTAGAAGACATCTACGAAAAGAAATCGAAAGCACGACGCTATCCTAGGTCATAATAATACACTACTGTATCCCAAACATCTAGTAATAGCAGGGTAATACTACGTGTAAGTGCAGATACTCTGTGTTCGTGTCAGTGCCTCACATAATACTATGTCATATGAGATGAAATGCATGCACCATGAATGTAAAGTAACAAATCCTGAAATCCAGATATATATGTATAAGAAATCTTTAGCTATTATGATAGTAAAATGTGTATAAGAATCTGAAATCTCAATAATGAAATCCATGAAAATCCGTGTCAAGCATCGACACAACACATGTAATCTCAAGTCTCAATATGTCGAGCTCCGTCAGTCCGGATCGGCCCATATCATCAAATCTCACGACAACGGTCGGTATCCTCCGGATATCCGCCGCGCCAGACATCACCGGTAGGTAGCCTTCCCCTGCCAGGCTCATCGTCTACAACTCGATCTTCTTGCCCCGGGGTACCATACCGGGCCCACCATGTACCCAAGACGGTTCATCCACTCCTCGAATCGGGTCTCGAAATCCAACAGAAAACATGAAATCTCATGGTGGACGACACATACATCACGAGAAAACCGCATCTTATTTTAAAAAGAGAGGAGGAGAGAGAGAGAGAAGGTTTTATAATTTCTTGCGGTTTTCCCCAAAAATCCAGAAATCTCATAGAAATCCAAATCTTAAAATCATGAGTAAGTATATGATAAATGTCGGCATGTGCCCATAATACTGCAGGAAAACATGAAAATATGAATGCATGAATGTCTAACCAATAAATATCATGTCTGTACTAATGTCAGAGAATAATCACAATATTATATCGGTCTAGTTGTTAACTGATTCTATCCATAAAAGACAATATGATCTAAAGTGTACGTGACATAGCAATTACCGATGATGATGTGTGTGAGCCGGCAAATAAGTGTGCGTGGAATATGCGCATCATCGGTAATAGTGCTGGTGTCCTAACAGGTAAAGTTTATACTGATTATAGCAACATATAAAAGAACATGCACCATGATGATTGTAGTATGAATGCAAGACAGATGTGCATTATCCACTCCTCTGCGATATACGAGTACAACTACCACTATGTGAGTCGAACCTAAGCTAGTGTCCATCTAATATCCTAAGGAACTAACCTAAGAAACTAGTCAATAAGAAACAAGCATCTACCTAAGGTCTGAACCAATATCTCTAATAGTCGGCGATCCCGCCTCAATAGCGTCACGTACGTAGTACGGCTTCCTCAAATCAAGAGTGCGGATCAATCATCAAATCTAAGCCTCGTACGGTAAAATCCATCGTACGGCATCCCAATATCGGCATACGGTCAAGTATCTCCTAGGTGTCTCCTCATTCGTATAATGTCATCATCAACACATCTCATGATCAAGGTGCTAAACTGTGATCGCATACATCAATCATATATCATTGCCATCATGATAAGCATCATTAGTTTATCCACAGAAATATCATGTCATATGCGTAATATTGTGATTAAATCATACCGATATCTTATCGTCATCAAGTCACACCTATACGATATCGACATCAGGTCACACCTATGTGATGTCGTAATCAAGTCATACATATCCCATATCGTAATCAATTACACTGTTTCATCATACCTCGGATATCATATCACATCAAAGAATCCCATATACGTGTTGTATATATATATATACACCTATACCTAGTTCTATATATATACACATACACGTACCCCATGTCGAGTTTCAGTGTGTGTGTGGGTGTGTTTCTATCTGAAACCTACGAACCTCTTCCAAGGTACTCATCCTCTGATATGGTTTTCCTAAATCAGTCTAGTCCCGCCTAGGGTCATTACTAGGGTCCTGCTCAGTAAGAATCTATGGTCCCATCGGGTTTTCCTAATGTCAATAAGTACTATTCCTATTCTACGTTGCGGGGGTGCTAAACGCCATCCACCCGACTTCTTCCCGTAGATATACATCTACTCACCTGGTCCATGTCTGCCGAAGACAGTGTCGCCATCCTCTTCTTCATCGCCAGCAGTCCACGTGAGGGGTACCTAAACGCAAACATATAAATAGTGTCGTAAACCGAATCACATACAAAAGTCAAACGATACAAGGAACAAGCATAGGTTAAAACCTATGTCCCGTCTACGCAAAAGAACCAAATATCGCTCGATATCGGCGTACAAACTCCGATGGATCGAGATAAACATCAATAGATAACTCGTAGTTTTAAAACACATTACTTATATTGTAAAACATAATCAAATTCATCGAAACACTAAAATCGATCAAATCGTCCGTTTTCGAAAAACCCAAAAATGCCAATTTACCGTTTTTCATCAAAACATGACATTTAAATGAAACCAAAGGTCATAAAACTCATTAAATAGCATAACTAGACTATACAAACTATTACTATATTTTTATTACACATATTTGTAGTAATTTGAAATTTCTAGTTTGCACCCTTTAACAATTTTCAACATTTTCCAAGCAAAATACCACAATTCCACCTCAAAACATGATTTTGCATAAATTAATGACTTAAACCACAATTTATGATGATAATGATATAATGAAACCATAATTATATTTTTAATCTCATTTATATTGGAATTTCTAAAATCTAGTTTACAAAATTAGCAATTTTTTTTATCCCAATTTATCAATTATCCATTGAAACTAGCAATCAAACTAAGTTTTTCATTCAATTAATATGCTAATATTCTCATTAAAACTACAATCTAATGATAACAACCTTAATAAGAATTTTATTTTACCCACAAATACATTTTAGAAAAATCTAGTTAGCTAAATAGTTTAATTAAAACAATTTCGATAAACAATTTATTATACCACCACCATGCAAGAATTTTCCACTCTAAAAGATGTTAAACTAGCTATTATAACCCTAATTAATTAATAAAAATCACCTCTTCAATTTGCAAACCCTAACTTGAATTTTTAAAATTGCAACTAGAATTAATCTAATTAATCTAATTATGCTTTAAAAGAAACATCTAAAACAATAAATCAAAAGAAAGAAATTATACCTCCCAAAATATGAAATCCAAACAAGAAATGAGCCTCCAAAATGCATGCTTTCCATCTCCAAATTTCATATAAAAATGAGAAAGGAATAAAGAGTATGGAATAAAAAGGATTTTGTGGAATTTAAATTGGATTTTTGAAGTATTTTTGATGAATTTTGAAATAAAATGAAGTGGGAAATGGGGGGGGGCTGCCATGGGTGAGGCAGGCCATTAGTGGGAGGTGAGGGAGAGAAAGAAGAGGGTGTGATGTTGTGTAGAACTTTCAAGAGAAGAAACATCACATAAAGTCTTTTCATGTTTTATTTAATTATTTATTTATTTATTTACTATAGCAACTAAAGAAAGCTCTAGAAAATAGGAAAAATTTGCAATTAATTTTTGCATGATACACACTAATTTCTAATATGCCATGGTTCATTTTTACAAATTAAAACCATTTAAATTTGTAATTTACACTAATTTAGTGTAAAAATAAAGCTTATGTTAATATTTAAAATAATTAATTTAGGAAAAATATTTTATTAAACTAAAAATTTATAAGTGACAAAATAAACACTATTTACTAGTAATTTAATAATTAAAATGGATATTTTTAAAATTATAATGAAAAACAATCGCGGTTTGGTTTTACGAAAAATACATTTTGCTTTACCGAAAATCATAAAATTCACTTAAACAATTTTATTCATTTAATTATTTATTTAATTATTTTTAAAACGTTACAATCTTCCCTCCTTTAAGAAATTCGGTCCCCGAATTTAAATTAAAACTCCCCTTCCAAATACTAAAACATTTAGCAAAACACTCAAATCGTCGGGGCTCCGAAATCATCAATACATAACAAAAATCAACTCCTTCAAGCATGACGCAATCATCGGAGTTATGGCGATAATAAAATATCATAACCCGATGTGAAAACCATCATAATATACATCAATCTATAACTTATATACAGTTCGCATCCTAGTAAAATCGCCTAAACCTCATAATAAAGAAGCATACAAAAACCCCTCTTGAAAATCGCCGTGCAATGCACGTGTCACGGTATAAGTAGCGGACGTTTAATTTTAAAAAATAGCTATATATATATATCTTTTATTTAACATACACGTCCCGCATGGTTACTAAATCAAATAATAATGATTATGAAAACATACTGCTCAAACTAAAATCAATCCCAATCACATCAATAAAATGTCATGTGCGTCCGGTGCGCACTGAAATCGAAACCAAATGCAGAAACCATGAATACCCACAAAACAAAACTAAGTGCAACAGGTGTGCATCAAAA
Source organism: Agapanthus africanus (assembly GCA_030015575.1). Lineage (NCBI taxonomy): Eukaryota > Viridiplantae > Streptophyta > Magnoliopsida > Asparagales > Amaryllidaceae > Agapanthus > Agapanthus africanus. The sequence continues at coordinate 340,650,833 of JASDDO010000014.1, forward strand.
ACATCTGTCAAGTGCAACGGGCATGCACGACTCAAAATCAGGTGCATCTAATCTGCACAAAACCCCGATTTAGTGCATCTGATGTGCACAAAATCGCATCAAGTGCGCCAAGTATGCGCAAGAATCCTAATCAGGTACACATGGTGCATGGAAACATGCGTCGAATATAAAAATCGAAATCACAGTACAAAAATGCATGAAAACTAGGTCGAAACATATGTAAAAATCATGTGAAACCCCTATGCACGAAATCAAATCAAAAATCTCAAAATATATAAAACCAAATCAAGTGTACTCGGTGTGTACTAAACAACATCAATACAACTGATATATGAAACACAAATAGAAAGAAATGAAGGTACACACATGAAATACCAATCGTAGCACAAAGTCCTCAAAATACCAAAATCCAATCAACGAAAATATGAAATTCAAATCACTAAATCACAATCGTAAACACTATCGTCAATGTCCGCCTCTTTCCTCTGATGTCGACTGCTTCGAACTCGTTCTTTCATAGGTGTACTGACTGCGCTACTAACGGCAATACTCATGTCTAGAGTCTCCCACATAGTCGATCCCTTCACTTGATATCCGGACTACATTAAACTTTTCGATCGATCCATCAAAATCCCATAATTCCCCGAGAGCTCAACACTCAAGTACAGTTTAAAAATATCCGGTACATACCCCAACATCGATGATCCAGCTGTAGAAGGGCAAACCCAAGCCTCACTAATGGCACTGCGAAACTGCCGTAAACCCTAAGGTTCAAGGGCGTTCTCGTGGTCATTATGTCGAGTTAGGGTTTCATTCTTCTAGAGGGTCCATCGAAATACCTGCATGTTCTTCCGAATACTTTAAACTTGGGAAAATGGTTTTCTGATAATCGTTCGAACCCTTTAACTTCATCCGGACGGCATGTGAATACCCTTCATCCGTACGCTAAACAATGCTTCAATCCTCAATAATAACCAATACTCTAATGGTTATCGCATTCGAGCCGCAGCTCCCTCTGCCCGTGGTAACAGAAACCACCATCCGACATCGACAAAGACAGATCAAAGGAACGAATGAAATACGGTGCAAACAATGTACATCCTAAGGCTCTTTAAGCAGAGTAGCGTATCGTAAGTATGACGCGGACCATACCCACGGTACGTTACTCTACCTAAATCGCCTACTCCATCAACCAAGGGTCACCTAGACTTATACAAGGTTAAACCTAGCGCTCTGATACCAACTTTGTCACGACCCGAAAGTACGGAACGTGACTGGCACTTAGATTACGAAGCGTCTAGAGGCGCCACGTAACCTAAGTAAGCCGAAGCCCAGAAATCTAAACCATGAAGAAGAAGAAGAAGCAGTAAAAGAAAACATGAAGGAATAAGTTTAAAACATCAGCAAATTTTCCCAAAAATTTTGGCAGAGTCTCCTCTATAAAAACTGGCCCCCAAACGGTACAACAAATATAATATACATAAACAACAATAAAATGCATCCCCAAACGGGAGCTAACCCAACGCCAACAGGCGGAAACAACCACAACAAGCACAATAGTATACAACGCCAAAGGGCGAGGCTCAAAACTCAAAAGAAAACAAAACCACCAGATCAGAATAATACACGCGCGACTCTTAGGTCGAAATAAAAGACTGGTCCAATAAACTTATCAAGTAATACAAATATGGTTGATGGAGCTTACTAGATACAAATGAATAAATAAAAGTACAATGGTGGTTCGGATACAAGTAAACCAACCTACCGTGCAAATCACCCTGAAGAAAAGATGTGCCAACAAGCTGCCACGGAAACCTGTACATCGAACCTGTAATAAAATTTGGCACAACGGGGGTGAGTTGCCAACTCGTGAGTAGAAGACATCTACGAAAAAAAATCGAATGCACGACGCTATCCTAGGTCATAATAATACACTACTGTATCCCAAACATCTAGTAATAGCAGGGTAATACTACGTGTAAGTGCAGATACTCTGTGTTCGTGTCAGTGCCTCACATAATACTATGTCATATGAGATGAAATGCATGGACCATGAATGTAAAGTAACAAATCCTGAAATCCAGATATATATGTATAAGAAATCTTTAGCTATTATGATAGTAAAATGTGTATAAGAATCTGAAATCTCAATAATGAAATCCATGGAAATCCGTGTCAAGCATCGACACAACACATGTAATCTCATGTCTCAATATGTCGAGCTCCGTCAGTCCGGATCGGCCCTTATCATCAAATCTCACGACAACGGTCGGTATCCTCCGGATATCCGCCGCGCCAGACATCACCGGTAGGTAGCCTTCCCCTGCCCGGCTTATCGTCTACAACTCGATCTTCTTGCCCCGGGATACCATACCGGGCCCACCATGTACCCGAGACGGTTCATCCACTCCTCGAATCGGGTCTCGAAATCCAACAGAAAACTTGAAATCTCATGGTGGACGACACATACATCACGAGAAAACCGCATCTTATTTTAAAAAGAGAGGAGGAGAGAGAGAGAGAGAGAAGGTTTTATAATTTCTTGCGGTTTTCCCCAAAAATCCAGAAATCTCATAGAAATCCAAATCTTAAAATCATGAGTAAGTATATGATAAATGTCGGCATGAGCCCATAATACTGCAGGATAACATGAAAATATGAATGCATGAATGTCTAACCAATAAATATCATGTATGTACTAATGTCAGAGAATAATCACAATGTTATATCGGTCTAGTTGTTAACTGATTCTATCCATAAAAGACAATATGATCTAAAGTGTACGTGACATAGCAATTACCGATGATGATGTGTGTGAGCCGGCAAATAAGTGTGCGTGGAATATGCGCATCATCAGTAATAGTGCTGGTGTCCTAACAGGTAAAGTTTATACTGATTATAGCAACATATAAAAGAACATGCACCATGATGATTGTAGAATGAATGCAAGACAGATGTGCATTATCCACTCCTCTGCGATATATGAGTATAACTACCACTATGTGAGTCGAACCTAAGCTAGTGTCCATCTAATATCCTAAGCAACTAACCTAAGAAACTAGTCAATAAGAAACAAGCATCTACCTAAGGTCTGAACCAATATCTCTAATAGTCGGCGATCCCGCCTCAATAGCGTCACGTACGTAGTACGGCTTCCTCGAATCTAGAGTGCGGATCAATCATCAAATCTAAGCCTCGTACGGTAAAATCCATCGTACGGCATCCCAATATCGGGGTACGGTCAAGTATCTCCTAGGTGTCTCCTCATTCGTATAATGTCATCATCAACACATCTCATGATCAAGGTGCTAAACTGTGATCGCATACATCAATAATATATCATTGCCATCATGATAAGCATCATTAGTTTATCCACAGAAATATCATGTCATATGCGTAATATTGTGATTAAATCATACCGATATCTTATCGTCATCAAGTCACACCTATACGATATCGACATCAGGTCACACCTATGTGATGTCGTAATCATGTCATACATATCCCATATCGTAATCAATTACACTGTTTCATCATACCTCGGATATCATATCACATCATAGAATCCCATATACGAGTTGTATATATATATACACCTATACCTAGTTCTATATATATACACATACACGTATCCCATGTCGAGTTTCAGTGTGTGCGTGGGTGTGTTTCTATCTGAAACCTACGAACCTCTTCCAAGTTACTCATCCTCTGATATGGTTTTCCTAAATCAGTCTAGTCCCGCCTAGGGTCATTACTAGGGTCCTGCTCAGTAAAAATCTAGGGTCACATCGGGTTTTCCTAATGTCAATAAGTACTATTCCTATTCTACGTTGCGGGGGTGCTAAACGCCATCCACCCGACTTCCCCTCGTAGATATACATCTACTCACCTGGTCCATGTCTGCCGAAGACGGTGTCGCCATCCTCCTCTTCATCGCCCACAGTCCACGTGAGGTGTACCTAAACGCAAACATATAAATAGTGTCGTAAACCGAATCACATACAAAAGTCAAACGATACAAGGAACAAGCATAGGTTAAAACCTATGTCCCGTCTACGCAAAAGGACCAAATATCGCTCGATATCGGTGTACAAACTCCGATGGATCGAGATAAACATCAACAGATAACTCGTAGTTTTAAAACACATTACTTATATTGTAAAACATAATCAAATTCATCGAAACACTAAAATCGATCAAATCGTCCGTTTTCGAAAAACCCAAAAATGCCAATTTACCGTTTTTCATCAAAACTTGACATTTAAATGAAACCAAAGGTCATAAAACTCATTAAATAGCATAACTAGACTATACAAACTATTACTATATTTTTATTACACATATTTGTAGTAATTTGAAATTTCTAGTTTGCACCCTTTAACAATTTTCAACATTTTCCATGCAAAATACCACAATTCCACCTCAAAACATGATTTTGCATAAATTAATGACTTAAACCACAATTTATGATGATAATGATATAATGAAACCATAATTATATTTTTAATCTCATTTATATTGGAATTTCTAAAATCTAGTTTACAAAATTAGCAATTTTTTTTTATCACAATTTATCAATTATCCATTGAAACTAGCAATCAAACTAAGTTTTTCATTCAATTAATATGCTAATATTCTCATTAAAACTACCATCTAATGATAACAACCTTAATAAGAATTTTATTTTACCCACAAACACATTTTAGAAAAATCTAGTTAGCTAAATAGTTTAATTAAAACAATTTCGATAAACAATTTATTATACCACCACCATGCAAGAATTTTCCACTCTAAAAGATGTTAAACTAGCTATTATAATCCTAATTAATTAATAAAAATCACCTCTTGAATTTGCAAACCCTAACTTGAATTTTTAAAATTGCAACTAGAATTAATCTAATTAATCTAATTATGCTTTAAAAGAAACATCTAAAACAATAAATCAAAAGAAAGAAATTATACCTCCCAAAATATGAAATCCAAACAAGAAATGAGCCTCCAAAATGCATGCTTTCCATCTCCAAATTTCTTATAAAAATGAGCAAGGAATAAAGAGTATGGAATAAATAGGATTTTGTGGAATTTAAATTGGATTTTTGAAGTATTTTTGATGAATTTTGAAATAAAATGAAGTGGGAAATGGAGGGGGGGCTGCCATGGGTGAGGCCGGCCATTAGTGGGAGGTGAGGGAGAGAAAGAAGAGGGTGTGATGTTGTGTAGAACTTTCAAGAGAAGAAACATCACATAAAGTCTTTTCATGCTTTATTTAATTAATTATTTATTTATTTACTATCGCCACTAAAGAAAGCTCTAGAAAATAGGAAAAATTTGCAATTAATTTTTGCATGATTCACACTAATTTCTAATATGCCATGGTTCATTTTTACAAATTAAAACCACTTAAATTTGTAATTTACACTAATTTAGTGTAAAAATAAAGCTTATGTTAATATTTAAAATAATTAATTTAGGAAAAATATTTTATTAAACTAAAAATTTATAAGTGGCAAAATGAACACCATTTACTAGTAATTTCATAATTAAAATGGATATTTTTAAAATTATAATGAAAAACAATCGCGGTTTGGTTTTACGAAAAATACATTTTGCTTTACCGAAAATCATAAAATTCACTTAAACAATTTTATTCATTTAATTATTTATTTAATTATTTTTAAAACGTTACACATAACGTAATCAAAGTAAGCCGAAACCCAAAAATCTAAACCTTACAACAGAAGTAAGTAAAGAAAACATTTACAACATTTAGAAACTTAAGTAAAAATCCTTAAAACATCACTTAACTCTTTTCCTTGGTTTTCATAAAAATTTCGGTAGCACCTCCTTTGTAAAAAATAGCCCCGAAAACGGGTACAACAAAAAATATAATGAAAGCTTCCCAAAAGGGAGCAAAACACGCCCAACGGCGGAAAGAACACCACAAGTATAAATAACAAGTATACGACGGCCAATGGCGAAGATCCACAAAAGGAAATAAAGTAAAGCAAGACATCAACCCCAAAAGCGAAAATAAAAACCCATTGCTCAAGTCTCGCAACTACTAGTTTTCTATGTCTGCAACATATAAAATTACTAGTTTCTGATTTGATGGAGTGACTAGATACAACATGAATAACAAGTACGAGAGGGGCATGATCCAACATGTACCACCCACCAAAACAAATCACCCAAAAGCAAGCTGTATGCCAGCGATGCCGCTACTGATCAAAGCGGACAACCTGCAAGAACTGAGGCACAACGAGGATGAGTTTCCAACTCGTGAGTAGAAAACATCAACAGGTAAAAATCGAAATAAACAACGATTCCTAGGTCAACTATATTATAAAGGTAATACTATGATATCTAGGGTGACCAAATCTATATATGCGCCAACACAAGATAAATGCCTAACAGCATGTGTATATCATCTAACAATGAATAAATACATGTATGCAGGTGGATCTCGTCCAACAATAAAATCAATGCATGTATGCAGTGGATCTCGTCCACGTGTCAACCACTGACACAACAACTGCTGCATGTAAATATCATAAAAGCATATGCAGGTAAAAATGGGGATATCAAAGAATGTGTGCCCATCAATGCCACATCAAATCATGGAAACCTGGGTGTCTACCACCGACACCCGAAAACATCATGAATACCCGTGTCTAGCATCGGCACATAAATCCTCATAACTCAGGTGATGTCACCACGACTGGTCCTGATATCATGTCCGTACATCACTCCGGTCGGTATCCCCACGATAACCGCCGAGTCCAAATACTATCACCGGTAGGTAGTGGTCCCTCTGTCAGGCTTATCGTATACACCACGAAATCACCACTCGCCTCGGGGTACCATAGTGGGTCCACCATGTACCTGCAGACGATGCCTCCCGCTCCTCGAATCTGGTTTCACATGCCAATCTCAAAACCGAGAATCACATGGTGGACGCACTGAAATATCATATCAAGAGAAACCGAGTTTTCAAACAACACATAATTTCTTGAAATACCCCCACGGTTCTCAAATCCATAAATCACATGAAATCCATATCTCAATGCGTAAATCCATGAAAAACTGATATATGCAACATAAAACAACAATATGAGCATATTAAGGGAAAACCGCTCTTTTAAATGAATCCAGCTTTAAAATATATCATGGGGTTCCCAAATCCTCCGAAAACAAGTGCAGCATCATATAAAGTGTACATGTAACTGTAGCAAGGTATAAGTATCTACATGTAATCAAGTATGTATGATACATTTCATAAGTGAAATGGCGCAATAGTCAACGTCTCACTATCACATGTCAGTGCAATACCACATAGTGGTATATGCAACTCGTTCATCATATTAATATTTCGCATCATATTAAATGAACATCACACCTGTTCACTTTTAGTTCATACCTATCATGATTCACTTATCATTTCATGTTCTTCTAAACCAATATGTTCACTAGTGTTCACTACTATCATATTATCTTGCAATTCCTACAATCATGTCCATCGCATATTATTTATCAATGATCTTTCAATCCAATATTTGTGGGGGTGCTTTACGCCATCCACCCGACTTCCCCGGTAGATATAAATCTACTCACCTGCGAAACTCCTCGCTTAGCCGTAGTCGATGCGCTTCGTCATCTTGGAATCCACGCAAATGTACCTACAATCAATACGAATTCGCAAAGCTACTAATATCAAATTCCGAAATCCAAAAGTACGGCACGCAGTGCGCTCAAAGGTTAGAACATATAGCCTACACATGCAAAACAATCAACTACCCTTGTCGTTGACGTACAAACATCCAACGACCAAATACAACATCCAAAACTCAAAACCAAGAATCTAAATACCGGAAAACATAGCCGAAACCCTAAATAGGGTCGCTATACATGAAAATTGCCACATTAAAAACCCAATAATACCAATACGCAATTACAAACACAACAATATCGTAGGTATTAATATTTACGTCATCTCCAATTTCATTTAAAACCCACGCCAAATTTTACCGAAAAGCTAGTAAGCAACTTATATCATTTTATCTCAATTTCGCACAAGTCTAGAAATTTAACAATTCCATCGATTTCAAACATCATACAATAGCTTAACTAAGCTATCTAAACCACTTCCATATTTGTAATCTTTCCCAAAAATGAGTTAGAAAAACCTAGTTTGCGATTAAACTTAATATGCGATTAGGAAAAATAACAATTATCATTTTAACAAAATACCTAACTTTTCCAAATCTACACATCTTGCTTAACAACATAAGCACATCAAAATCCTAACTTGATTTCATAATTAATTATCATGAATTAATTACACATGAACTTTAAAGCTATAATGAGCACATAATTAAGCAAGCTTAAGTAATTAATCAACAAATTAGGATTAGGTTTAGGATTTATACCTCATAAACAAGATCTCAATTTTTCAACATCACCAAAATTAACCCTCCAAAATGATGCTTTTTCATGAAGATCCGAGCTGGTTAGTGAAGAAGGATGATGGTTTAAATTTTTTGTTTAGGAATTTTGTGGATTTATTTTAGGATTTTGATGAATTTTTGGAGCTTGGAATGATGGAAATGAGCAAGGAAATATGGGAGGGCAGCAACAAGAGGGCTCGGCCATAAGGAAAAGTTGGCTGGTGTTTTGTGAAATGATGGAAAAATCAAGTAAGAAACAACAATAATTATAATAAATGCTTCATTAATGCAATTTTTCCACCTTTTCATTCTTTTTCTTTTCTTTTTAAATCTTAAACCATTAGTCATCAAAAAATATCTAGATATTAAAAAAGAAGGTTCTAAACTAATTCTAGTGATTAGATTAGCAAGGATTCTCATTATAAGTAATTACCACAATTTACGTGTATAATTTACCACTTAAAATAATATTTAATTAGGGAAAAATTCTATTTGAACTAAAACTTCCCATATACCACCAAAGCTCATGAACTAGCTTTATTTTAGCTAAACTAGGTGCCAGCAAGTTTATACGGAAGTTTGATGAAAATCGGTTAAAACGGAAAATACCGACTATTTTACCCTAAAACGGAAAAATTCGTATAACGATTTTAGAAACGTTACAATCTTCCCCCCTTAAAGAAATTCGGTCCTCGAATTTAAATTTAAATTTAAAATCCCAAATGCTTAAACATTGCAATAAACAGCTAAATCAACGGGGCTCCGAAATAACGGAAGAAACAGAAAACCACAGCGCATTCTGCGCGCCGGAAAAATGAGTACTAAACTCAAAACCGATCTCCGTCAAGCGTCACGTAAATCAACGGAGTTGCACGCATATCATCGGAGTCACAAAGGAGATACAAATCTCAAATCCACTACCGAAATACCATATGCACTAATCAAATACCATAATACACATATAGTACGCATCCTGTTTGAAAAAAATCTCCAAAAACCGAATAAATCATATGCATAATCTTTTCTGAATTGCGCGTAATGCGTAACTCACGGCACAAGTGGCGGACGCTCATCTGTAAAGTAATAATATACTAGCATACATGTTTTTCCAAAATATGCGTCCCGCCTTTTTGAAACATCCCAAAAGGTTTATTTGTAAACGTTCGTGTCACTCACAGACACGTAAGAAATAGCGAGACTATAGCTCCTTTTTGAAACCTCTTGATAAACTTTTTATGCATGCAAAAGTACACAGGTACCATCCTCGGATCAGTCCTGCTTGGGTACTACAAAGTATAGGGCCTCATCATGAAAACAAAGTGCTCAAAAGCAAAATCAGCCTCAAAAGGCATATCCAACAATCACGTACGTCTGGTGCGCATGGAAATCAAACCCAAATACAAGTGCCAATATGCACGAAAGCAAATCTAAGTGCAACGGGTATGCACGAAAGCATCTGTCCAGTGTAACAGGTGTGTGCATGAAAATCTCAACCAGTGCAACTGTCATGCATGAACGAAAATCCCAATCGAGTGCATCCAGTGTGCACCAATCATATCTTATATCATGCGCTCAACATGCGCGAAAATCCAACTCAAGTGCATCCGTCATGCACAAATAAAATCTGAATCAAGTGCATCTCACATGCATGAATAAAATAAAATAAAATAAATCTAAATCAAGCGCCTTATATGCGCAAAATCCGACCCAATCACGTCAGGTCCGTAATAAGCATCAAGTGCAGTAGCACGCATGAAAACAAACCTGAACTATGCACACGCACGAAAACACAAATCCGGTAAAATGAATGCTCAAAGGCATAAATCGACTGCAACCAATGCACGAAATACCAATCCTGTGCATCCAGTGAACGAAATACCAAATCCTGTGCATCCCGTGCACGAAATATCATCAATAACTCAAATGCGTATGAAAACCACACGAGCGTACCAAGGTGTATAAAAATCATAAAAGTGTGCAACCGCGTGCACAAAACACGTATCATTGCACTGCGAGCACATATGAGCTATACCGAGTGCTAAAAATCAAATCGAGTGCATACCACACGCACATATCAATTCAACTGTATGAAATCCACGAAATCATAAACATGTGCAGCTAAGGCACAAAATCAATATCAAGTGCAAATAGATATGCACAAATCACGAACCAATACAACAGTGTGTAAAACGTATATCCAGTGCAACAACTATGCACAAAATGTAAATACCTAGTAGGTGCAACCACGGTGCACAAAATATCATGAAACTCCAATCCGAGCGATATAAGCATGATATTCGGATCACAACGTAAATTGCAACAAATGACATTGAGGTACACCTCCTATAATGTCGAAGAAAAAGTCGGTGCGCCCAAACTGGCAGAGCTAGAACATCCGCTCACCCCCTGCCCACGGTCTGGCGTCCTCTATCTCTAGGTCCTCAGAATACACGTAACACATCTGATCCTCGGTTCAAATCTTATTGCAGCAGTGTCATGGAAGGAACCGGCTCAAGGTCTCTTCCGATCACCTACGCCGAACTATACCGAGGCTGGTACTCTTACATAATATTTCTCGTTCTCTGGACATCTGCGTTCTCAGAATAACTTTTCCTCAGAAACTGGCTGTATCTCAATGCCTCTGTACACATATCCGATCTCTAATCTCAACAGGGAGTAACAATAGCTCATTAACATCTCGCACGAACCTCTTGCTCCACTTGTCTTCCTTATCGTCCACTTGACGTCGCATCATGCTATCTGTGTACCGCAAATGTTCTCGGCAACAGTCAATCTGGAATCTCTCACACGGACTCGAACTACGAACACGGTATCTTCATCACTCTGTCGAAGATATCTAGCCGAACATGTCCTAGGGAACCCGTCCCAACAATCGGAGGAATACTCATTACTCGTCCGTCCTCGATCAACTCACAACACCTGAAGCGAGCCACCTGGCGATTGAGGGGCACTTACAGCACTAAGAACACCGACTACGGATCCAGATCACTTCCTGGGACTGAGGGACACACCTGGTGAGGTCCTTTATCCGAAGCCGGTCATGTTGCTGATCTCCTATCACAGGATATCCGGACGTCGTTAAACTTTTCGATCGAGTTATCAAAAGTCCTAAAATTTTCCGAGAACTCAACACCTGAACACGGTTTAATAATATTCGGTATATGCCACAGTACCTATGAACCGACCGTAGAAGGGCAGACCCAAGACTCACTAATGGCACCGCTAAACTGCCGCAAACCTTAAGGTTCAAAAGCTGTTTCATGGTCATCACGTCAAGTTAGGGTTTCATTTTTCTAGAGGGTCCACAAAAGCACTTGCATGTCCTTCCGAATACTTTAGAATTGGAAAAATGGGTTTTCTGACATTCATTCGAACCTTTCAACTCCGCCCAAACGATATGTGAACACCCTTCGTCCGCATGCTAAACAATGCCCCCAATCCTCAAGGATAGACGATACATCAACGGTCATCTCTGGGTCGGTCTACACTAGACCTGAGTAAGACTCTCCACACTGGAAATCTTCAACTCAACTGGGCCTGCGTCGGCGCATCAATCTGACGAATCACCTTCCTCTCTCCACCCAAGATAGATTAACTATCACCAGTCGCATCTCTACCTGGAAGCTCCAGCGATCTCAGCTAGTAAGCTCTGGAAGCGACATCACATCAATCTCAGCAACAGCTGGGTCATCTATCTGCACGGTCGATGACATCACAATCTCAGGGCTATGTTCTACATTAACAGTCCTCCCCCAACAGGTAGCCTGTAACAAAGGCCCGGTCATCCGGTACAAAACCGCACACTCGTCTCACATGAGGGGTCACAACAATACAACACTACATCGATACGTTCCCATGTCACCAGAAACACGATGGTCAATCCTCGTCCACGATGAGCTCACCCTGACCGCATCACCAGCTGCAGCTCAATCTGCACTCAAACCATAGTGACAGGAACCTCAATCAAGTATCGACGAAAAGATCAAAGGGCTGAAAAGAGTCAACAGATCCCAAAATGGATACATGATCATAAGGAGGAGTAAAATCACTGAGAGTATGATCATGGAAGCGAATAAAATCAAGTATCTCAATGGATATAAAATCAAAGGAACAAAGAGAATCACCGGTCTCAAGATATGCACATCCTAAGGTCACTTAAATAGAGTATCGTATCGTAAATATGCCGCAGAACATACGTATGGTATGCCACTCTACTCAAGCTACCTTCTCCATCAATCAGGGTCAGCCTATGAAACGAATGTTCGGGTCTAACACCCCCTTGTTCAAGTCTATGTTCCTTAAGGTCAAGCATAGGTTCCAAAATACATATGCCCTAGACCCCACATAGTCAAACCTAGACTCGAACTAAGGATAAACCTAGCGCTCTGATACCAACTTTGTCATGACCCAAAATATTAGCTCGTGACCGGCACTTAAATTACACAACGTCTACAGGCGTAACATAACCTAAGTAAGCCGAAACCCAGAAATCTAAACCTTACAACAGAAGTAAGTAAAGAAAACATTTACAACATTTAGAAACTTAGGTAAAAATCCTTAAAACTTCACTTAACTCTTTTCCTTGGTTTTCATAAAAATTTCGGCAACACCTCCTTTGTAAAAACTAGCCCCGAAAATGGGTACAACAAAGACTATAATGAAAGCATCCCAAACGGGAGCAAAACATGCCCAACGGCGGAAACTACACAACAAGTATACGACGCACAACGACGAAGATCCACAAAAGAAAATAAAGTAAAGCAAGACATCAACCCCAAAAGCGAACATAAAAACCCATCGCTCAAGTCTCGCAACTACAAGTCTTCTAAGTCTGCAACATATACAATTACTAGTTTCTGATTTGATGGAGTGACTAGATACAACATGAATAATAAGTACGAGAGGGGCACGATCCAATATGTACCACCTACCAAAACAAATCACCCAAAAGCAAGCTGTATGCCAGCGATGCCGCTGCTGATCCAAGCGAACAACCTGTAAGAACTGAGGCACAACGGGGGTGAGTTGCCAACTCTTGAATAGAAAACATCAATAGTTAGAAATCAAAATAAAAAACGATTCCTAGGTCGACTATATCATAAAGGTAATACTATGATATCTAGGGTGTCCAAATCTGTATATGTGCCAACACAAGATAAATACCTAACAGCAAGTGTATATCATCCAACAATGAATCAATACATGTATGCAGGTGGATCTCGTCCAACAATTAAATCAATGCATGTATGCAGTGGATCTCGTCCACGAGTCAACCACTGACACAACAACTCCTGCATGTAAATATCATAAAAGCATTTGCAGGTAAAAATGGGGATATCAAATAATGTGTGCCTATCAATGCCACATCAAATCATGGAAACCTGGGTGTCTACCACCGACACCCGAAAACATCATGAATACCCGTGTCTAGCATCGACACGTAAATCCTCATAACTCAGGCACTGTCGCCACGACTGGCCCTGATATCATGTCCGTACATCACTCCTGTCGGTATCCCCACGATGATCGCCGAGTCCAAATACTATCACCGGTAGGTAGTGGTCCCTCTGTCAGGTTTATCGTCTACACCACGAAATCACCACTCGCCCCGGGGTACCATACTGGGACCACCATATACCCGCAGATGGTGCCTCCCACTCCTCGAATCGGGTTTCACATGCCAATCTCAGAACAGAGAAATCATATGGTGGACTGAAATATCATATCAATGGAAACCGGGTTTTCAAACAACACATAATTTCTTGAAATACCCCCACGATTCTCAAATCCATAAATCACATGAAATCCATATCTCTTTGCGTAAATCCATGAAAAACTGATATATGCAAAATAAAACAACAATATGAGCGTATTAAGGGAAAACCGCTCTTTTAAATGAATCCAGCTTTAAAATATATCATGGGGTTCCCAAATCCTCCGAAAACAAGTGCAGCATCATATGAAGTGTACATGTAACTGTAGCAAGGTATAAGTATCTACATGTAATCAAGTATGTATGATGTATTTCATAAGTGAAATGGCGCAATAGTCAACGTCTCAATATCATATGTCAATGCAATACCACATAGGGGTATATGCAACTGTAGCGAGATATGTGGGTGTACATGTCAGTAAGTATGCATGATGTACATGTAGCTGTAGCAAAGTATGTGGGTGTACATGTCAATATATCGTGCAACCTAGCATAGTGATATGAACATGACAGTATATCATAGCATGATATAGCAATTCTACCGTGTAAGTGACATGGCAATTATCGATGAAGAAGTGTGTGAGCCGGCAAATCTGTGTATGTGTAACATACGCATCATCGATAATGGTGTAGGTGTACTAGCACAGGTATAAGAAATTCAATGAGAATAGCATGAATGCAGTATAATGCATATAATGAATCAAATGCTATGGGGTATACATATCAACAAGACCGAGTCGGTGAATCTATCAATCGGCATCCAGCTTCACAACATCACGTACGGTACAATCCATTGTACGACATCCTCTAATCAAGGGTATTGATAAATCAACAGGTAAAAGTCATCGCGTACGATAATGTAATGTACAGCGATATTAACGAATAGGGATTCTATCAACCTATACAACATCGGGGTACGGATCTAAGTCTCGTACGGCATGTCACTCATTATGCAATCCTTATCCATAAATAAATATATACCAATCTCTTAGGTCACAACCATACCAATCTCATATTAGGGGACCTACAAAGGTATCAACCATCACATATCGACTCGATTCCATATAAAGACATATCACACTAAGTCATCATATCACATCGTATACCCGTTCATCACATTAATATTTCGCATCACATTAAATGAACATCACACTTGTTCTCTTTTAGTTCATACCTATCATGATTCACTTATCATTTCTTGTTCTTCTAAACCAATATGTTCACTAGTGTTCACTACTATCATATTATCTTGCAATTCCTACAATCATGTCCATTGCATATTATTTATCAATGAACTTTCAATCCAATATTTGCGGCGGTGCTATATGCCATCCATCCGACTTCCCCGGTAGATATAAATCTACTCAACTGCTAAACTCCTCGCTTAGCCGTAGTCGTTGCGCTTCGTCGTCTCGGAATCCACGCAAATATACCTACAATCAATACGAATTCGCAAAGCTATTAACATCAAATTCCGAAATCCAAAAGTACGGAACGCGGTGCGCTCATAGGTTAGAACTTATAGCCTACACATGCAAAACAATCAACTACCCTTGTCGTTGACGTACAAACATCCAACGACCAAATACAACATCCAAAACTCAAAACCAAGAATCCAAATACCGGAAAACATAGCCGAAACCCTAAATAGGGTCGCTATACATGAAAATTGCCACATTAAAAACCCAATAATACCAATACGCATTTACAAACACAACAATATCATAGGTATTAATATTTACGTCAGCTCTATTTTCATTTAAAACCCAAGCCAAATTTTACCGAAAAGCTAGTAAGCAGCTTATATCATTTTATCTCAATTTCGTACAAGTCTAGAAATTTAACAATTCTAGTGATTTCAAACATCATACAATAGCTTAACTAAGCTATCTAAACCACTTCCATAGTTTTAATCTTTCCCAAAAATGAGTTAGAAAAACCTAGTTTGCGGTTAAGCTTAATAGACGATTAGGAAAAATAACATTTATCATTTTCACAAAATACTTAACTTTTCCAAATCTATACATCTTGCTTAACAACATAAGCACATCAGAATCCTAACTTGATTTCATAATTAATTATCATGAATTAATTACACATGAACTTTAAAGCTATAATTAGCACATAATTAAGCAATCTTAAGGAATTAATCAACAAATTAGGATTAGGTTTAGGATTTATACCTCATAAACAAGATCTTAATTTTTCAACATCACCAAAATTAACCCTCCAAAATGATGCTTTTTCATGAAGATCCGAGCTGGTTAATGAAGTAGGATGATGGTTTAAATTTTTTCTTTAGGAATTTTGATGATTTATTTTAGGATTTTGATGAATTTTTTGAGCTTGGAATGATGGAAATGAGCAAGGAAATATGAGAGGGCTGCAACAAGAGGGCTCTGCCATAAAGAAAAGATGCTGGGTGTTTTGTGAAATGATAGAAAAATCTAGTAAGAAACAACAATAATTACAATAAATGCTTCATTAATGCAATTTTGCCACCTTTTCATTCTTTTTCTTTTCTTTTTAAATCTTAAACCATTAGTCATTAAAAAATATCTAGATATTAAAAAAAAGGTTGTAAACTAATTCTAGTGATTAGATTAGCAATGATTCTCATTAGAAGTAATTACCACAATTTACGTGTATAATTTAACACTTAAAAAATATTTAATTAGGGAAAAATTCTATTTGAACCAAAACTTCCCATATACCCCCAAAGCTCACGCACTAGCCTAATTTTAGCTATATTTGGTGCCACCAAATTTATACGGAAGTTTGATCAAAATCGGTTAAAACGGAAAATGCCGACTATTTTACCCTAAAACAGAAAAATTCGTCTAACGATTTCAGAAACGTTACAACCTCGATCTCTCTGGAGATCAACCATCTCCATGATCAGGTGATACTGCCTTAGAATATGTCTGGATAACAGATGGGATGGGGGATCCAAGGCATAAGCCACAACTCCATTGTCACACAATGGTAGGAACGAAGTTCATCTCTTGAACTAATATACACCCAGACTGCCTCATTGGTAGCATCGTTGGTAGCGATGTATCGAGCCTTTATCATCTAGTTTGCCACGGTATCTAGCTTGGAACTCTTCCAACATACCGTCCCTCCACCGAGGGTAAAGACAATGCCTGTGACTGACATTCAGTCATCCTTACCACCCTGGAAGCTGTGCGGTGATTCTCCACAGGATCTATTGATACCATCTCACTACACCTAGTGAAAATCCTAACATCCATTTAGATCTATCTCATAGATCTAAAACCCAGGATTTAAGAGGTATCACCTTGATCCTAGATGGAGAATCAATATGATAAGAGGAGATTGACTGAGTGTAGCATAGGAAACTCCTTTCCTATCAGGAGTATGTCATCCACATACAATACGAGGAAGACCACCTTACTCTCTACTACCTTGTTGTATATACAAGGTTCATCTACATTTTGATGAAGTCAAACGCTTTGACTACCACATCAAAGCAGATGTTCCAACTCCGCGATGCCTGCTTTAACCTGTAAAGCAACTTGCACACATATCTGCTGCTCCCACTGTCTATGAAACCCTCTGGCTGTATACGTATAGAGGCTCTCTTCTAAATCAGTATTTATAAAAGCAGTCATATCACCCAACCGCCAGATATCATAGTCATGGTATGTAACAATGGTAAGTAAGATCCGGATGGACTTAAGCATAGGCACTAGAAAAGGTTTCATCATAATTCATACCTGGTCGATGACGAGAACTTTTTACAACGTGTCTTGCTTCGAATGTCTCAACTTTTCCATCTACACCAAGTAATCTTCTCAAGATATACTTGCTCCTGATGGGGATTTAACCCTTCAGTTAAAGCAACTAAAGTCCATACTTTGTTGGTGTACATAGATTCCATCTCAGATCGCATAGCATCCATCCATTCTTACAGAGTCCCCACTCTTGATGGCCTGCTTGAAACTAGTTGGGTCATCATCTCATGATACAATCCTCGCTCCCACTGTTATTGAGAAAACGGAAGTATCTCTCAGGCGGATGAGGAACCCTACCGGATCGGCGGAGAGGCTGAGGTTCGTTGGGAACTATTGAATGCTTTGGTTCTACCAAATCATCAGCTGCAGTTTGTATAGCTGGAACTCCTTCCAGTTCTACCTCATGACCACAAATTTCATTCCAAAATAAATTCCTTTTCTAAAAAGGTGGCATGCCGAGAAATAAAACACCTTTTGTTTCTCGATGTGGTAGAAGATATTCCCTTGCGAATGCTTGGGATATCCAACAAACTTCCATAGAACCGACCTTACTTTGAGATTGTCCGAATTTTGCTTTTAGACATAGGCCGGACAACCCCAAATCTTAACTTACTTAAGAGATGGGCTCTTCCCATACAATATCACATATGGAGTGGTAAGCACCTGATTTGGCTGGAACTCTATTCAATAGGTATACAACTTCTTAAGTGCATAACTCACTAAAAGGAAACAGGCAACTCAGTAGTACTCATCATAGAGCGCACCATATCTAATAGGGTGCGATTGCTCCACCACGATACACTGACGTGCTGTGGTGTATATGAAGGAGTAATGCAGAGAGAGAATCTCATTCTCCTTTAGAATAGTCCAGGAATTCCATGCTCAAGTATTCTCCTCCCTGATCATATCAAAGGACATAATACTTATACCCGTTTTGGTTCTCTACTTCTACCTTATATTCTTTGAATTTCTCAAAAGCTTTAGACTTGTGTTTCAACAGGAACATATGTCTGAATCTTGAGAGATTAAAAGTGAATGTAATGAAGTACAAAGAATCGGTCCTAGCATGTATAGACAGGGGAACTACATACATCATCATGTATTAATCTCAAGAGTTCAATAACTCATTCTCTGTTTCCAGTAAACGGAGCTATGGTCATTTTATCTTTGTGACATGACTGGCAAGTTTCACAAGATGTAAATTCAAACTGATTTAAATATGCATCATAATGTAACTTAGCTAGTCGGGTCACATTAATATGACCTAGTCTACAATGCCTCAAGAAGGATACGTTCATTTCTGAACTCTTCCTCTTGTGTAAGTTTTGTACGTTAAGAATTGTGGTTTGATTTAGAATGTATATGCTTTTAGATAACGTGCCTGATCCGATCAACTCATGATTTAGGAAATGTTCAAAACATTATCCAACAATACAAAATTATATTCTTCTTTACTAACTAAAGAGACTGATATAATGTTGCATATCAGGTTCGGTATCTAATAACATTCGTTCAGAATCAATGTATTTTGGTTATACAGGGAGATAACTGCCAACACCTTGGCTGCAAAAATTGCACCGTTTCCAACTCTTAAAACTTTATCACCCATTCCCAGTTCTCTACCTGTCTGTAGCCCATGTAACATATTAGATTTGCGGGATCCTGATACGGTATCACATACCCAGGACGTAGAGGATACTGAAAATCAATTCTCGGTAATGAACACACCCAAAGAAGATGCATCAAAATGCACTTTCTTCGTTTGGGCGGCACGGGAATTCTGGTAATCCCTTATTTCCTGCTCGGTCTTATAACAATTATAATGTAGAGTGGGACCAACGTTCCCCAGCTCCGTATAACAAGCGGGTTCTGTCAATACATCCAAATTATTATCTTGATTAAGGCGTGACATGGTCACTACCTGGAAAGAGAGAGAAGAAAACACTCTATATGCGCTCTTGCAAGATTAGATTGGTTATTGTTTTATCTAATCAGGATGGCTCCCACTGTTTTTATCAAATCTTCCTTCAAACCCTAAAAGGAAAGATTAGCCGGAATTAATTACATCCTACAAGTTCACCAATCTTTCAGCCAGTCTTGTGCCGGTACTTTGATGGAGGTTCCCCGTGCTTTCGCAAAGACCTAATTAAAATAAACCTCGTTTTTCCAGGAGAGTAACTCCGTTGACACCTTACTAGACACCTACTTGATCGGCTAATTGTAAAGTGCAAAACTCTCCCGGGAGTAACTATTACTCGTTGTGGGTATCGGGATCCAACTATCTCATAGATGGTATGTAATCTCATTGCAAATTTCAACACTTGAAATTCCCGATAATTTTACCCCAAGCGTCCTATGACCTTGACAGAGGTCAACAAACCATAGGCTGCTAGTCAAGTTCAACCCGTCATTTCATGATTGAATTAAACTCACCCGCACGACCCATTACAGAGGTCATCAAGTTCGCACGACTACCCTAACTCAATCGCATCATATGCATTGTAGATAAGCACTAATCAGCTACCGCACACTACGCCTTGACAGAGGTCAACAAACGCAACACGAATATTAACTATTACTTATCTGAATTGACGGAGGGCTACGACAGGTTTTTAAGAAAATCTTTTGCGTAATGAACTTGATATCGTTGTAGAATCAAATGATTTTAAATGGAGCGTTTTTTTAGGCTTTTACTAGTTTCGCAAAAGAGGTCACTCCCGGTGAAGGGATCTCGGCTCTTTCCTCATAGAATGAGGTGCAGGATATTCACAATACCACTATGCAAAGAAAGAACTAGAAAAGAAATCAAAAGACAAACCGAGGATTGTAGTATCTGCCAGTTATTGCTAAAGAGGTCACTCCCGGTGAAGGGATCTCGGCTCTTTCCTTATCGAATAAGGTGCAGGATATTCTACAAGGAACACCGCTATGCAAAGCAGGAACTAGAGCTACCTGTTTTTGAAAATTCGATTCCACAACTTCTTTAGGTTTATTTTCTTTCACTAATCTCATTAATGAAGTCACATCATTTAAGTTACCTAAGCATCACAGATAAATACAACGTACGCTTATGCCATCCGCATTCGCATCGATGTCCTGTCATGCACCGTTAGGTTAAATAACTAACGGCAGAGCGGGGCAGTGCTAGCGCGGGTGAAAAACATAAGCAACGTATATATAATATATCACATATACTTTATAGAGTATCCATCTCATCATTTACAGTGATCACATCACAGAATATCGGCAGCATAAGAATCATATATGAAATATTGGGTATACCAGGAATTCCGTGTTTTAAATTAAGCCAATATAAAACACGGATTCCACGGTCGTGATGAATAGCCAAACCCACATCCCTAGACCCTTACGAGAGTGGCAAGCAACCCTACCAATTCTAAAGTTTGGAGACCCGGACTCGACTCCTTAAGATGGCCTCCCACTGGACTCTAGAACCCTGTTACTTGTGCTCCCCTCCTTAGGTCTATCCTAATGCGGAAAAGTAAATAATATACATCAACGATGACATCTTCCTCTACCCGGAAGTGCCCCAATAAAAGAATATTACATACATTGAATTTTACATGAATAAAAATGAAAAACTCTCATCTCACATAAAACCCCCGGCTATTCAAAAACGACGATCCAATATAACATATCACAGCAATACATAACATCTCATGTCATCACTATAAGTAAATATGTGTATCCCAATTGTTGTTGACATATAGCAATGAAACCGGCGATACACCAACTATTATTTTCACGGTCGCAGAAAAGAAAGTGAAAAACTACAACAATTGGAATCCGCAACAATCTTAGACATCATAAACCCAATGTATCACATACTTTGGATATCATGCCTAACTAAATGAATTCCTTAGACATCACATGCCTAAAAATTATAAACCCCTCATTTTAGTCTCGATATTGAAAACACTTTCCATTAACCTGTCGGGTAATTCAAAAAGATTCCTGATAACCTGATCGAATGCTCGTCGGAAATTTTAGTAGACGGCCGCACCCCCGATGTCGTCGACGAAGTGCACTAAGGCAGAACACTGCAGCCGTGAGCACCCGAACGGATGCTTTTGGCGACGGAGTTCTCCTTGTTAGTTATATGTATGCCCTAGAGGCCATTACTGTACATACGATGTATATTGTAGTGGATGCTAGGACATATATAGGGAGGACTTTCTTGCTCGACATGATAGTATGCTATCTGGTTGTACTTTATCTTAACATGTACTCTGATTGTCTCTATATTACATGTTGATAAAGCCCTTAGGATATGTACTCGACTACTGGGACTATGATGAGATCATACTAGTGGGGCCACGGTAGTCGACGAGTACATCCTATAACTGTTCCTAGTCGAGGGTGTATCGAGACAGGGCATCGATGCACCAGAGTACACTAGCGTATACGCATCTTGACCCATATGATGGGCGATGGATGATCCCATATCCATCGGTGTTTGACATCAAGAATGGTGTACGGGTGCTCAGTGCAGACTGGGTACACTGGACGGACTCGCCGAGAACTCCCAGATGGTATTATACCATACGTCAGATGGCAGTTCTTCGGTGACACTGGTACAGAGTAGTCTGTTGACCCGAGATCGTCATAGAGTCTTGTGTGGTTCCCACTGTGCTTTGATTTCCATCATACCACGTCCAAGAGGGCGTGCAAAAAGGTGGCTTTTGGGTACAGTCCCGAATCACATGGAGGCAATGAGCGATAGGAGGGGATTCGTCTCTCCCGGTATAGGGAGTTGATGTTGTGCTGTGTTCGATTGGCTATAACCGAAAATCCCTGGCCAGGGTTGCTGAGATTTACTGGTAAGTGTTATCAGTAGTTTCCCGAACTGTTATAGACCTCAAATCGACACGACTTATCAAGCTACTGGGGTCTGACGTTTACCACCCCTAGGCGAGATATGCAACATATCAGACGACGAGACCGGACTGTACGGGAGTGTTACTGTTTGGATTCACAGGAGAATGTACAGGCTTGCTTGTTGATCTTCTGAGCGCTCAATACCTGGGTAGCTGTTACGTTTAGCTGACCGCTTGCAGCTTGTGGGTGTTTGATATGATCATCACCTACTGCCGGCGTATTGACGATTCTTTAGAGTCCTACACAGAGGTTTCTTGACTCAGGCAAAACGGAGTAGGAGCACATATGTGATATGTGCGGGACCGAGGATAATGCGATATGTGATACCGTATTGTATTCTCGCGATATTTGATATCAGCCGGGTTATCGGATCAAGTGTTGATTCGATGAATCGGTACGGGTAAATATTAGTCGGTTATATGCGATATAGCCGGATTGTCGGATCAAGTGTTGATTCGATTATTTAATGTATAATAATATATATGATATATTAAATTACATTAACTAATATTTGCTCACTAAAAGATTCTTTTTCTCACTCGGGTAATACATTGATATATATGCGATATATGTTAATTGTATTATTTTATTTGGTTATAATAAATATTATATATGTGATGTATAATATTGTAACATGATATGATAACTAATGCAACATGTTTAGTAAAGATTAATCATTATTAGGGTTTGGATTAGGGTTAAACTTTCTAGATGTTTCTAGAAGGTTTTCTATTTGTTTTGTGAAAGATATTTTTGTGTGACTCATTCTTAACTCAACCCAAACCCTAACCCTTAGTCAATTCTCTACAATGGTTAAGTGAACCATGGTTGCATAATTCTATCATATTATTTTTTTTCCTATTCATCACAAAAGGATTCTAACATTATTGTTCATCTTCTTCCTTCTTTCTTTCATGGAAAAACCTTTCTTGATTTTTCCAAGTGATGAATAATTGTGAGAAAAAGATAAATAAAGAGAGCAAAAATCCTACTTCATCATCCTCATCTTCCCTTGCTATTTAGATGAGGGTGTTCACATCATTTCATGAGTGTTAGCTTGTGTTAAAGAAACTTCAAGGTAGATCATCTTAGTATCGAAGATCGGAAGCAAAGGTTGCGTCTTTCTCTTCGTGGAACCTCTCGAGAGTCCGGGTCCCGATGATCGCAGCGAAGGGACCACAACACGGAGTATATGAAGTGAAGGACTAGATCTACAAAGGTTGTAATCCCTCTCACTTAGTGTTAAAATGTTTAGCATGCTTGTTTTCGCCTAATCTCTAGTTTAAAGTTCCGTATTCGGGTTGTTCGGCACGGCTAATTTTTTAATCGGGCATGGTTGATGCCTCGTAGACCCTTGTGCGCGTGCCTAGCAACCCTACAGTGGTATCAGAGCCAAGCTAGAGCTTTAGGCGAAGTCTAGACGGAGTTTGAAGTCCGATCGAACCCGAAACTCCGAATCAAATTGCTCTCTGTCCTTTTTTGAAAATTGTGGATTTTTCAATATTAAAAATGCTTAAAAAATTCAGCAGGGAATTCTAGGAATTACGGTACAAAAATATTTTGGTGAACAGTAAAAAGCGCGGCGGAACCGCGGCAGAAGCATGCCTTCTGCGACGGTTCCGCGGCGCAATGGTGACGTCATCAACTCCTTTTTGTACAGTAACTTCTTTTATTCAGTGCTGAGTTCTCTGGGAATTTTTAATTTTTATTCTACAGTTGAGTTTTCTGGGGTTATTTTGGGGATTCGATGTTTCGATCGGAGTATCAGATTTTGTCTATGTGGTTTTCCGGATGACTTTTAGAAACTGTTAAAAAGTTCGAACGGATATCAATAACTCACTTTTTCCCCTGTCGGAAAATTTTTCAAAAGTTGGATTTTTCCTCGTGTTTAAGAATGTTCTAAGTCGTGCAAGTAACTCGGTGGACCCTCTAGAAGACAACAAACCTTAACTCGATTATGTGACCGTCTTGAACAGCCTTTTGAACCCTAGGGTTTGGGGCAGTACGGCGTGCCATATGTGAGGCGTTGGCTTGACCCTTCTATGGCTGGACCATTGGTACTGTGGCATGTGATGGATGTTTTTAAACTGATTTCAAGTGTTGAGATATATTGGGGAAATCTTGGGTGTTTGATGATTCGATCGGAAAGTTTAACTTTGTCTATTTATCTGGAATGTGATACAATATTTGGAATCCACAGGTAGTTATGAGATAACTAATTTGAATATTATAAACATAGCAGTTTAGTCTCAGAGGATCGGTTGCCACGGAATTTTGATGTGATCAAAAGTCCGTCGCAATCACGTAGCGTACGCGGATACTCGCTGGGTAAACTTAATAGACAGCCTCACTCCATAGCCCCGACCAAGTGACTGTAGGAGAACCCCGTCGCCGAAAGCATCCGTTCGGGTGCTCCCGGTAGCGGTGTTCCGCCTTGGTGCACTTCGTCGACGGTATCGGGGGTGCGGCCGTCTACTAAAGTTTGCAACGAGCATTCGATCAGGTCGTTGGGAATCTTGTTGAATTGCCCGACTTGATATTGAAAAGAGTTTTCGATAAAGAGACTAAAATGCGGGGTTTATAATTGTTAGGCATGCGATGTCTAAGGAATTCATTTGGTTAGGCATGCGATGTCTAAGGAGGTTGCGGATTCCAAATGTTGTAGTTTTACACTTTCTTTTCTGTGACCTTAAGCGTAGTATGTGGTGTATCGCCGGCTTCGTTGCTATACATCAATGACAATCGGGATACGCATACTTGCTTACGTTGATGATATGAGATATTATGTGTTGCTGTGAAATGTTATATTGGATCGTCGCGTTTTGAATAGCCGGGGGTTTTATGTGAGATGAGAGTTTTTCTTTTTCATTCATGTAAAATTCATTTGTATGTAATATTCTTTTATTGGGGCACTTCCAGGTAGCGGAAGATGTCACCGTTGTATATTATTTACTTTTCCGCATTAGGTAGACCCGAGGCGGGGAGCACAAGTAACCGGGTTCTAAGGTCCAGTGGGAGACCATCTCGAGGAGTCGAGACCAGATCTCCTAACCCTAGAATTGGCAGTGTTACTTGCCGCTCTCGTAGGGGTCTAGGGATGTGGGTTTGGCTATTCATCGCGACCGTGGAATCCGTGTTTTATACAGGCTCGTATTGAAAACACGGACGTCCTAGTATATCCAATATTTCATATATGTTCTTCCGCTGCAATGTTCTGTGATGAGATCATATTACTTCCTGTGACGAATGTTTATATTATATATATGAGATATATGTTATATTGCAGATTTCGTTTCAAATGAGATGCTTGTGAAGCATAATAAAATGGGACTTCATTAATGAGATTAATGAAATAAAATAAACCTAAGATGTTGTAGAAACTTGTTTATAAAAACTGGTAGCTACAGTTCTTGCTTTGCATAGCGGTGTTCCTTGTAGAACATCCAGCACCTTATTCGATAAGGAAAGGACCGAGATCCCTTCACCGGGAGTGACTCCTTTAGCAATAACTGGCAGATGCTACAAACTCGGTTTGTCTTTTGATTGCTTCTATAGTTCTTGCTTTGCACAGTGATATATATGATATATCCCGCACCTCATTCGACGAGGAAAGGGCCGACGATCCCTTCACCGGGAGTGACCCCTTTAGCAAAACTAGAAAAGCCTCAAAAACACTCCATTTAAAATCACTCGATTCTACAACGATATCAAGTGCATTACGCAATAGGTTTTCTGAAAAACCTGTCGTAGCCCTCCGTCATTTCAGATAAGTAATAGTTAGTATTCGTGCTGCGTTTGTTGACCTCTGTCAAGGCGTAGTGTGCGGTAGCTGATTAGTGCTTATCTGTATAAGCATATGATGTGATTGATTTAGGGTAGTCGTGCGACCTTGTTGACCTCTGTCAAGGGTCGTGCGGGTGGGTTTACTTCAATCAGGAAATGACGGGTTGAACTTGACTAGCAGCCTATGGTTTGTTGACCTCTGTCAAGGTCATAGGACGCTTGGGGCAAAATACTATTGGGAATTTCAAGTGTTGAAATTTGCAATGAGATTGCATACCTTCTATAAGATAGTTGGATCCCGATACCCGCTGCGAGTAAGAGTTACTCCTGGGAGAGTTTTACACATTACAATTAGCCGATCAAGTAGGTGTCTAGAAAGGTGTTAACGGGGTTACGCCTCTAGGAAAACGAGGTTTACTTTAATTAGGTTCGTGCGAAAGCACGGGGGACCTCCCTCAAAGTACCGACACTGGCCTGGCTGAAAGATTGGAGAACTTGTAGCGTGTAATTAATCCCGGCTAGTCTTTCCTTTTAGGGTTTGAAGGAAGATTTGATTAAAACAGTGGGAGACATCCTGATTAGATATATTATATAACCAATCTAATCTTGCAAGAGCATACGCTGAGTGTTTTCTTCTCTCTCTCTCCAGATAGTGACCATATCACGCCTTAATCAAGATAATAAAACGGATATATTGACCAAACCCGCTTGTTATACTGAGTTGGGGAACGTTGGTCCCGCTCCAACTTATAATTGTTATAGGATAGAGCAGGAAATTGGGGATTACCAGAATTCCCGTGCCGCCCAAACGAAGAAAGTGCATGTTGATGCATCATCTTCGGGTGTGTTCATTACACAGAACTGTTTTTCAGTATCCTTTAGGTCCTGGGTATGTGATACCGGATCAGGATCCCGCATATGTAATTTGTTACATGGGCTACAGATAGGTAGAGAACTGAGAACGGGTGATAAGTTTCATGAGACAGAAAATGGTGCAAGTGTTGCAGCCAAGTCTGTTGGTCACTATCACCCTGTATTACCAGAATACATTGATTCTGAACAAATGTTATTAGATACCGAACCTGATATACAAAATCATATCAGTCTCTTTATTAGTAAAGAAAGGATATAATTTTGTATTGTTGGATAATGTTTTGAACATTTCCTATATCAAGAGTTGATCGGTTCAGGCACGTTATCTAAAAACATTGACGTTCTAAATCAAACCACAGTTCTTAATGTACAGAACACACACAAGAGGAAGAGTTCAGAAATGAACGAATCCTTCTTGAGGTATTGTAGACTGGGTCATATCAATGCGACCAGACTGGCTGAAGTTACATATAGATGCATATTTAAATTAGTTTGAATTTACATCTTGTGAAACTTGCCGGTCATGTCACAAAGATAAGATGACCACAGCTCTGTTTATTGGAAACAGAGAAAGTGTTAGTGAACTTTTGGGAATTGATACATGCTGATGTATGAAAGTCTCCTGTCTACACATGCCAAGACTGGTTCTTTGTACTTCATTACATTCTCTGATAATCTCACAAGATTCAGACATATGTTCCTGCTGAAACACAAGTCTGAAACTTTTGAGATATTCACAGAATGTAAGTTAGAAGTAGAGAACCAAAATACGGGTATAAGTATTATGTCCTTTGATGAGATCAAGGAGGAGAATACTTGGGTACGGAATTCATGGCCTATTCTAAAGGAGAATGAGATTCTCTCTCAGCATTACTCCTCCGTATACACCATAGCACGATGGTATATCGGGGCGGAGCAATAGCACCCTATGTGATATGGTGTGCTCTATGATGAGTACCACTGAGTTGCCAATTTCCTTTTGGGAGTTATGCACTTGAGAAGCAGCATACCTATTGAATAGGGTTCAAATCAAATCAGTTGCCTACCACTTCATATATGATATGGAAAGGGAAGAGCTTATATCTTAAGTTTGTTAAGATTTTGGGTTGTCCGGCTTGTGTCTAAAAGCAAAATCCGGACAAGCTCGAAGCAAGGTCTGTTGTATAGAGCTGGAAATGTTCCAGCTATACAAACTGCAGCTGATGATTTGGTAGAACCAAAGGATTCAATAGTTTCTAACGAACCTCAGCCTCTCCGCCGATCTAGCAGGGTTCCTCGCCCACCTGAGAGATACTTCGGTTCCTCTATGACAGTGGGAGCAAGGATTGCATCATGAGATGATGAGCCAACTAGTTTCGAGCTGGCCATCAGGAGTGGGACTCTGTAAGAATGGCTGGATGCTTATCGATCTGAGATGGAATCCTTATACACCAACAAAGTATGGACTTTGGTTGCTTTATCTGAAGGGTTAAATCCCCATCAGGAGCAAGTATATCTTGAGAAGATTACTTGGTGTACATGGAAAAGTTGAGACTTTCAAAGCTAGACTTGTTAAAGGTTTGCATCATAGACCAGGTATGGATTATGTTGAAACCTTTTCTAAGGATCTATGCTTACGTCCATCCAGATCCTACTTGCCACGGCTATATACCATGACTACGATATCTGGCGGTTGGGTGTCATGACTGCTTTTCTAAATGATGTTTTAGAAAATAGCGTCTATAAGTACACAGCCAGAGGGCTTCGTAGACAGTGGGAGCAGCGGAAACGTGTGCAAGATGTTTTATATAATAAAACAGGCATCGCGGAGTTGGAACATCTGTTTTGATGTGGTAGTCAAAGAGTTTGACTTCATCAAAATGGTAGATGAACCTTGTATATACGAAAAGGTAGTAGAGAGTATGGTGGTGATCCTCGTAGAGTACGTGGATGACATACTCTTGATAGGGAAGAAGTTTCCTATGCTACGCTCGGTCAATCTCCGCTTATCATAAGGATTGTCCATATAGGATCAAAGTGATACCTCCTAAATCCTGGGTTTTGGATCTATGAGATAGATCTAATTGGATATTAGGACATTCACTAGTTGTAGTGAGATGGTATCAATCGATCCTGGGGAGAATCACTGGAAAGGTTCCAGGCTGATAAGGACGACTGAATGTCAGTCGCAGGCTTGTCTATACCCTCAGTGGAGGGACGATATGTTGGAAGAGTTCCAAGCTAGATACCGTGACATACTAGATGATTAAAGGCAAGATACATCGTTACTAAGGATGCTACCAAAGAGGCAGTCTGGATATATATAAGTTCATGCGATGAACTTCGTTCCTACCATTGTGTGACAATGGAGTTGTGGCTTTAGCCAAGGAACTACCGTCCCATCAGAAATCCAGATATAATTCTTAGGCAGTATCACCTGATCATGGAGATGGTTGATCTCCAGGGAGATCGAGGTTAGGAGAGTAGACACAGAGGACAACAGCGCGAATCCACTCACAAAGGCCTTTTTTCCCAGTAGAGACTTTTATGGGATTGTTGAGTATGAGATACTTCAACCGCAGCTAATTGTTGGGTATGCGATACCATAACAGATGGCCCTAGTGCAAGTGGGAGATTGTTAGTTATATGTATGCCCTAGAGGCCATTACTGTACATACGATGTATATTGTAGTGGATGCTAGGACATATATAGGGAGGACTTTCTTGCTCGACATGATAGTATGCTATCTGGTTGTACTTTATCTTAACATGTACTCTGATTGTCTCTATATTACATGTTGATAAAGCCCTTAGGATATGTACTCGACTACTGGAACTATGATGAGATCATACTAGTGGGGCCACGGTAGTCGACGAGTACATCCTATAACTGTTCCTAGTCGAGGGTGTATCGAGACAGGGCATCGATGCACCAGAGTAGACTAGCGTATACGCATCTTGACCCATATGATGGACGATGGATGATCCCATATCCATCGGTGTTTGACATCAAGGATGGTGTACGGGTGCTCAGTGGAGACTGGGTACACTGGACGGACTCGCCGAGAACTCCCAGATGGTATTATACCATACGTCAGATGGCAGTTCTCCGGTGACACTGGTACAGAGTAGTCTGTTGACCCGAGATCGTCATAGAGTATTGTGTGGTTCCCACTGTGCTTTGATTCCATCATACCACGTCCAAGAGGGCGTGCAAAAAGGTGGCTTTTGGGTACAGTCCCGAATCACATGGAGGCAATGAGCGATAGGAGGGGATTCGTCTCTCCCGGTATAGGGAGTTGATGTTGTGCTGTGTTCGATTGGCTATAACCGGAAATCCCTGGCCAGGGTTGCTGAGATTTACTGGTAAGTGTTATCAGTAGTTTCTCGAACTGTTATAGACCTCAAATCGACACGACTTATCAAGCTACTGGGGTCTGACGTTTACCACCCCTAGGCGAGATATGCAACATATCAGACGACGAGACCGGACTGTACGGGAGTGTTACTGTTTGGATTCGCAGGAGAATGTACAGGCTTGCTTGTTGATCTTCTGAGCGCTCAATACCTGGGTAGCTGTTACGTTTAGCTGACCGCTTGCAGCTTGTGGGTGTTTGATATGATCATCACCTACTGCCGGCGTATTGACGATTCTTTAGAGTCCTACACAAAGGTTTCTTGACTCAGGCAAAACGGAGTAGGAGCACATATGTGATATGTGCGGGACCGAGGATAATGCGATATGTGATACCGTATTGTATTCTCGCGATATTTGATATCAGCCGGGTCATCGGATCAAGTGTTGATTCGATGAATCGGTACGGATAAATATTAGTCGGTTATATGCGATATAGCCGGATTGTCGGATCAAGTGTTGATTCGATAATTTAATGTATAATAATATATATGATATATTAAATTACATTAACTAATATTTGCTCACTAAAACATTCTTTTTCTCACTCGGGTAATACATTGATATATATGCGATATATGTTAATTGTATTATTTTATTTGGTTACAATAAATATTATATATGTGATATATAATATTGTAACATGATATGATAACTAATGCAACATGTTTAGTAAAGATTAATCATGATTAGGGTTTGGATTAGGGTTAAACTTTCTAGATGTTTCTAGAAGGTTTTCTTTTTGTTTTGTGAAAGATATTTTTGTGTGACTCATTCTTAACTCAACCCAAAAACCCTAACCCTTAGTCAATTCTCTATAATGGTTAAGTGAACCATGGTTGCATAATTCTATCATATTATTTTTTTTCCTATTCATCACAAAAGGATTCTAACATTATTGTTCATCTTCTTCCTTCTTTCTTTCATGGAAAAACCTTTCTTGATTTTTCCAAGTGAGGAATAATTGTGAGAAAAAGATAAATAAAGAGAGCAAAAATCCTACTTCATCATACTCATCTTCCCTTGCCATTTAGATGAGGGTGTTCACATCATTTCATGAGTGTTAGCTTGTGTTAAAGAAACTTCAAGGTAGATCATCTTAGTATCGAAGATCGGAAGCAAAGGTTGCGTCTTTCTCTTCGTGGAACCTCTCGAGAGTCCGGGTCCTGATGATCGCAGCGAAGGGACCACAACACAGTGCATATGAAGTGAAGGACCGGATCTACAAAGGTTGTAATCCCTCTCACTTAGTGTTAAAATGTTTAGCATGCTTGTTTTCGGCTAATCTCTAGTTTAAAGTTCCGTATTCGGGTTGTTCGGCACGGCTAATTTTTTAATCGGGCATGGTTGATGCCTCGTAGACCCTTGTGCGCGTGCCTAGCAACCCTACACTCCTACAGTCACTTGGTCGGGGCTATGGGGCTTGTCTATCTAGTAAGGTTACCCGGCGAGTATTCGCGTACACTACGTAATTGCGACGGTTTTTTGATCAACATCAAAATCCCGTGGAAACCGACCAAATGAGACTAAACTGCTAGATTTATAAAATTCAAACTAGTTATCTCATAACTAATTATTTTGATTCTAAATATTGTATCACATTCACAGATAGCTAGACGAAGTTAAACTTTTCGATCGAATAAGCAAGCACCCAAAATTTTCCAACAAACTCAACACTTAAGCGGAGTTCAAAAAGTACCCAGAAATTGCCACAGCTCCTATGAACCATCCGTATAAGGGCCGACCCATGCCTTACTCGTGTCGCCACGGGACTGCGGAAAATCCTAGGGTATGACCGCGGTTCTGTGATCCAAAAAGTTGAGTTTGGGTATCGTTCTTCTAGAGGGTCCATAGAATCGCTTGCATGATTTTCTGAAAATTTTAAACTCGGAAAAATCCAACTCTTGGAAAATGTCAATGAGGGATAATATGGTTTGTTGATATCCGTTCAAACTTTTTAACATCGTCTAAATAACCCGAATCATGTTAGAATTACGACTGCGAAACACTCCGAATTGCCTTTGCAGAAAGTTCACTTCACATGCAAATTTGGCAAAAAAAAACAACACGTGAAACACCAAAACTAAGAGACTGGAACACCTTGAAAATTTGAAGCCAAAAAACCAACTTTGACCCGGTGAGCTCGGTTTTGAGCATGATGTGGCCGGCCATTTTGAGCCAAAACTGCTCCAAATATTGGTGGTGTTCATGTTATATCTGACACAATATTCTGCAGTTGTTTGAAAAAAATTTTGAAGAATTTTTAAATTCGACAGAAACTGGGTTGTTTTGTTTCATGTTTCGGAGTCATTTCTGTTTTGTAATCTAACAAACATCGTCCAATTTTCTAGCATGGCTCTGATACCACAACAAGGTTTTTAGCATGGCAGCAAGGTTTCGGGAGGTATCGTCCATGCCAATTTCAAAAAATTTCCGTTCTAACTAACCCTAACCCTAGAATCCTTACTAGAAAACCCGACGAACACATATGTAAACGTCTTTACATCTAAGTTAATGAAGAATACAACCTTTGTTGACCGGTCCTTCACTTCAAAAGCTCCGTGTAGTAGTCCCTTCGCTGCGAGTAGTGATCTCCCGAACTCTTGTATGGGTTCCCTTGGAGAAATGAACAAGCTTACTTGAAGTCTTCGAGGCCGAAGATGATCTACGTCGAGGAGACTAAAGCTCATGCTACCTCTTCACTAATGGTAGATTAGTGAAGCAAACACCCTAAACTAAATGACTAATAAGTAGAGGATGATGAAGTAGGAAATGGGCTCACTTTAGATTTTATTTTCTCACAATATTTCATCACTTGATCAAAAGCTAGAAAGCTTTTCATGAGGAAGAAGAAGATGATGAAGTGATGAAGAGAATAAATATTATGAGTTTAGAAAAATAACCATGGGTGAGTATATGACATACCTTAACCTTTGTAGAGAGTTAACCATGGCTAATTATAATGATTGGGTTTATAAATATCTTAAGTAAAACAAAACTTGTGGACTTAGTCAATGGTTATCCAAGCTTCTACAAGCTTTTAGCCATGACCAATATCCATGCATTTTTGAATTACTTAATCAATTAAAAACCCAACATTATATATAGCATGGTGTAAGTTACACACACACACCCATAAACCATGTATCATCAAGCATGATACAAAACATTGTACACTAATATATATCACATATATACTAATGCACACTTGTGAGGAAAAAAATCACAAGTGAGCTAATATTAGTAAATGTAACTTAATATATCATATATATAACTATATTTTAAATTATTAAATCAACACTTGATTAAATAATCCGGCTATATCTCATATAACCGACTAATATCATGTGTATCAACTTATCGAATCAACACTTGATCCGATAACCCGGCTATATCACATATAACCGACCGATGTCACAAATCGCAAGAATAGAATACGGTATCTCATACACGTATTAATCTCGTTCCCGCAAATATCACATATGTGCTCCTAGTTCGTTTCGCATGAACCAAGAAACCTCTGTGTAGGACTCTAAAGACTCGTCAATACGCCGGTAAAAGGTGATGATCATATCAAATATCCACAAGCCGCAAGCGGTCTGCTAAACGTAAAGGCCACCCGGGTATTGAGCGATCAGAAGATCAACAAGCAAGCCAACTCATACTCCTGCGAATAAAATCAGTAACACTACCTTACAGTGCGGTCTCTTCGTCTGATATGTCGCATACCTCGCCTGGGGGGTTGTAAACGTCAGATTCCAATATCTTGATAAGTCATGCCGATGTGAGGATCATAAAGGGTCGAGAAACTACGGATAACACTTACCGGTAAATCTCAGAAACAGCCCTGTCCAGGGACTTCCTGTTATAGTCAATCGAGCACAGTGCAACATCAACCCACAATACCGGGAGAGACGAAATCCCCTCCTATCGCTCATTGCCTCCATTTGACTCGGGACTGTATCTAAAAACCACCGTTTTGCATGTTCTCTTAAACGTGGTAAGGTGAAAATCAAAGCACAAGGGGAATCACACAAGACACTATGACGATCTCGGGTCGACAGACTAACCTTTACCAGTGTCACCAGAGAACTGCCAACTAACGTGAGGTATAATACCATCTAGGTGTTCTCGGCGAGTCCGTCCAGTGTACCCAGTATCCACTGAGCATCCGTATACCATCTCTGAGGTCAAATATCAATGGATATGGGATCATCCATCGCCTATCTACATGGGTCGAGAAGCTATACGCTAGTCTACTCTGGTATATCGATGCCCCGTCTTGATACACCCACGACTAGGGGCGTTAAAGGATGTACTTACAGTAGGGTTGCTAGGCACACGTACAAGGTTCTACGAGGCATCAACCATGCTCGATTATAAATTTAGCCGTGCCGAACAACCCAAAGCCGGATCTTTAAACTAGAGTTTATGCGAAAACTAACATGTTAAACACTTTAACACTAAGTGAGAGGGATTACAACCTTTGTAGATCCGGTCCTTAACTTCTTAAGCTCCGTATTGAAGTCCCTTCATTGCGATCATCGTGTTCCGAACTCTCGAGAGCCTCCGCGAAGAGAATGGTGCAAGCTTGCTACCGATCTTCGATAACAAAGATGATCTACCTTGAAGTTTCGTTAACACAAGCTCTCACTCTCTAAAAAAAGTGAACACTCTCATTTAAAGGGCAAGGGTAGATGAGAATGATGAAGTAGGATTTTAGCTCTAATTTTTAATCTTTTTCTCACACATAATCATCACTTGGAAAAAAGCTAATAAGCTTTTTCCATGAAAGAAAGAACAAGGAAGAAGAAGATGAATAATAATATGAAAAACCCTTTTGTGATGAATAATGATAGTCTTGATAAGGTTAGAAATGCAACCATGGTTCAAATAACCATTGTAGAGATTTTACTAGGGTTACGGGTTAGGTTTAAGTTAAAGAAATATCTTGCAAAATATCTTTTCCAAAACAAAAAAGAAAACCTTCTAGAAACTTCTAGAAATGATTAACCCTAATCAAACCCTAACCAAGTTTAATCTCCACTAAACATGTTGCATTAATAACCATATCATTTACAATATTATATATCACATATATAATATTTATTGTAACAAAATAAAATAATACAATTAACATATATCGCATATATTTCAATGTATTATCCGAGTGAGAAAAAGAATCTTTTAGTGAGCTAATATTAGTTAATGTAATTTAGTATATCATATATATATTATTATACATTAAATTATTGAATCAACACTTGATCCGACAATCCGGCTTTATCGCATATAACCGACTAATATCTCATTTACCGATTCATCGAATCAACACTTGATCCGATGACCCGGCTGACATCAAATTTCGTGAGAATAGAATACGGTATCAAATATCGCATTATCCTCGGTCCCGTACATATCACATATGTGCTCCTACTCCGTTTTTCCTGAGCCAAGAAACCTCTGTGTAGGACTCTAAAGAATTGTCAATACGCCGGCAGTACGTGATGATCATATCAAACACCCACAAGCTGCAAGCGGTCAGCTAAACGTAACAGCCACCCAGGTATTGAATGCTCAGAAGATCATCAAGCAAGCCAGCACATTCTCCTGTGAATCCAAACAGTAACACTCCCGTACAGTCCGGTCTCGTCGTCTGATATGTCGCATATCTCGTCTAGGGGTGGTAAATGTCAGACCCGAGTAGCTTGATAAGTCGTGTCGATATGAGGTCTATAACAGTTCGAGAAACTACTGATAACACTTACCAGTAAATCTCAGCAACCCTGGCCAGGGATTTCCAGTTATAGCCAATCGAACATAGCGCAACATCAACTCCCTATACCGGGAGAGACGAATCCCTTTTTATCGCTCATTACCTCCATGTGATTCGGGACTGTACCCAAAAGCCACCTTTTTGCATGCCCTCTTGGACGTGGTATTATGGAAATCAAAGCACAGTGGGAATCACACAAGTCTCTATGACTATCTCGGTCAACAGACTACTCTGTACCAGTGTCACCGGAGAACTGCCATCTGACGTAAGGTATAATACCATCTAGGAGTTCTCGGCGAGTCCGTCCGGTGTACCCAGCCTCCACTGAGCACCCGTACACCATCCTTGATGTCAAACACCGATGTATATGGGATCATCCATCGCCTATCATATGGGTCAAGATGCGTATACGCTAGTCTACTCTGGTGCATCGATGCCCTGTCTCGATACACCCACGACTAAGGACCTTGAAGGATGTACTTATAGACTACCATGTCCCCACTTGTATGATCCACATCATAGTCCAGGTAGTCAAGTACACATCCTAAGGGATTTACCAACACGTAACAGAGAGACAATCAGTATACACGTTAAGGTAAAGTACAACCAGATAGCATACTATCATGTCGAGCAAAAAGTCCTCCCTATATATATCTAAGCATCCACTACAATATACATCATATGTACAGTAATGGCCTCTAGGGCATACATATAACTACAAAATCCCACTTGCACTAGGGCCATCTGTTGTAGTATCGCATACCCAACAATTATCTGTGGTTGAAGTATCTCATACTCAACTAACCCATAAAAGTCTCTACTGGGAAAAAAGGACTTTGTTAGTGGATCCGTGCTGTTGTCCTCTGTGTCTACTCCCCTAGCCTCGATCTACCTGGAGATCAACCATCTCCATGATCAGGTGATACTGCCTAAGAATTATATCTGGATTTCTGATGGGACGGGGGTTCCTTGGCATAAGCCATAACTCCATTGTCACACAATGGTAGGAACGAAGTTCATCTCATGAACTTATATATCCAGACTTCCTCTTTGGTAGCATCCTTGGTAACGATGTATCTTGCCTTTAATCGTCTAGTAAGTCACGGTATCTAGCTTGGAACTCTTCCAACATACCGTCCCTCCACTGAGGGTAAAGACAATGCCTGCGACTGACATTCAGTCATCCTTATCACTCTGGAACTTTTCTAGTGATTCTCCCCAGGATCGATTGATACCATCTCACTACAACTAGTGAGTATCCTAACATCCAATTAGATCTATCTCATAGATGCAAAACCCAGGATTTAGGAGGTATCACTTTGAACCTACATGGAGAATCCTTATGATAAGCGGAGATTGACCGAGCATAGCATAGGAAACTCCTTCCCTATCAAGAGTATGCTATCCACGTACTCTACGAGGATCATCACCATACTCCCTACTACCTTTTTTTTGTATATACAAGGTTCATCTACCATTTTGATGAAGTCAAATTCTTTGACTACCACATCAAAACAGACGTTCCAACTCCGTGATGCCTGCTTTATCAACATGAAACATCTTGCACACGTTTCCACTGCTCCTATTGTCTACGAAGCCCTCTGGCTGTGTACTTATAGACGCTCTCTTCCAAAACATCATTTAGAAAAGCAGTCATGACACCCAACCACCAGGTATCGTAGTCATGGTATGTAGCTGTGGCAAGTAAGATCTGAATGGACTTAAGCATAGCTTTGAAAGTCTCAACTTTTCCATGTACACCAAGTAATCTTCTCAAGATATACTTGCTCCTGATGGGGATTTAACCCTTCATATAAAGCAACCAAAGTCCATACTTCGTTGGTGTATACGGATTCCATCTCAGATCGCTAAGCATCCAGCCATTCTTACAGAGTCCCACTCCTGATGGCCAGCTCAAAACTAGTTGGGTCATCATCTCATGATGCAATCCTCGCTCCCACCGTCATAGAGAAACCGAAGTATCTCTCAGGTGGATGTGGAACCCTACTAGATCGGCGGAGAGGCTGAGCTTCGTTGGAAACTATTGAATCCACATTCAATAGGTATGCAGCTTCTCAAGCGCATAACACCAAAAATAAAATAGGAAACTCAGTAGTATTCATCATAAAGTACACCATATTATATAGGGTGCAATTACTCTACCCCGATACACCGAGGTGCTGTGGTGTATTCGGAGAATTAATGCTGAGAGAGAATCTCATTCTCTTTTAGAATAGTCCAGGAATTCCGTGCTCAAGTATTCTCCTCCTTGATCTCATCAAAGGACATAATACTTATACCCGTTTTTGGTTCTTTACTTCTAACTTATATTCTGTGAATATCTAAAAAGCTTCGGGCTTGTGTTTCAACGGGAACATATGTCTGAATCTTGAGAGATCATCAAAGAATGTAATGAAGTACAATGAACCGGTCCTGGCATATGTAGACAGGGGACTTTCATACATCAACATGTATCAATCCAAAGAGTTCACTAACTCTTTCTCCGTTTCCAATAAACAGAGCTATAGTCATCTTATCTTTGTGACATGACCGGCAAGTTTCACAAGATGTAAATTCAAACAAATTTAAATATGCATCTTAATGTAACTTCAGCTAGTCGGGTCACATTGATATGACCTAGTCTACAATGCCTCAAGAGGGATTCGTTCATTTCTGAACTCTTCCTCTCGTGTGTGTTCTGTATACTAAGAACTGTAGTTTTGATTTAGAACGTCAATGCTTTTAGATAACGTGCCTGAACCGATCAACTCTTGATATAGGAAATGTTCAAAACATTATCCAACAATACAAAATTATATGCTTTCTTTACTAATAAAGAGACTGATATGATGTTGTATATCAGGTTCGGTATCTAATAACATTCATTCAGAATCAATGTATTCTGGTAATACAGGGTGATAGTGACCAACAGACTTGGCTGCAACACTTGCACCATTTCTATCTCATGAAACTTATCACCCGTTCTCAGTTCTCTACCTATCTATAGCCCATGTAACAAATTACATATCGGGATCCTGATCTGGTACCAAATACCCAGGACGTAAAGGATACTGAGAAACAGTTCTATGTAATGAACACACCCGAAGATGATGCATCAGTATGCACTTTCTTCATTTGGGCGGCACGGGAATTCTGGCAATCCCCAATTTCCTGCTCTGTCTTATAACAATTATAAGTTGGAGCGGGACCAACGTTCCCCAGCTCAGTATAACAAGCCGGTTCGGTCAATACATCCGTATTATTATCTTGATTAAGGCGTGATATGCTCGCTACCTGGAGAGAGAGGGAAGAAAACACTCATGGTATGCTCTTGCAAAATTAGATTGGTTATCTAATATATCTAATCAGGATGTCTCCCACTGTTTTAGTCAAATCTTCCTTTAAACCCTAAAAGGAAAGACAAGCCGGGATTAACTACACGTTACAAGTTCGCCAATCTTTCTGCCAGGCTGGTGCCGGTACTTTGAGGGAGGTCCCCCGTGCTTTCGCACGAACCTAATTAAAGTAAACCTCATTTTCCCAGGGGCGTAACCCCATTGACACTTTTCTAGACACCTACTTGATCGGCTAAATGTAATGTGTAAAACTCTCCCAGGAGTAACTGTTACTCGCAGCGGGTATTGGGATCCAACTATCTCATAGAAGGTATGCAATCTCATTGTAAATTTCAACACATGAAATTCCCAATAATATTTTACCCCTAGCACTTATGACCTTAACTAAGTTCAACATATCATAAGCACTAGTCAAGTTCTACCCGTCATTTCATGATTAATCAGACCCACCCTATATGACCCTCAACTATGGTCGACATAATCACATGAATGTCCTAACTAATCGCATCATATGCTGTGTAGGAAGACATCACTTAGCTACCGTACACTACGCCTCAACTAAAGTCGACAAACGCATCACAAATACTAAGTACTCTACTTCCTAAAATGACGGAGGGTTACGACAGGTTTTTAAGAAAACCTTTTTGCGTAATGAACTTGATATCGTTGTAGAATAGAGTGAATTTTAAATAGAGTGTTTTTAAGGTTTTTCTAGTTTTGCTAAAGGGGTCACTCCCGGTGAAGGGATCGTCGGCCCTTTCCTCATCGAATAAGGTGCAGGGTATATCATATATACCACTATGCAAAGCAAGAACTATAGAAGCAATCAAAAGTCAAACTGAGTTTGTAGCATCTGCTAGTTTCACTAAAGAGGTCACTCCCGGTGAAGGAATCTCGGCTCTTTCCTTATCGAATAAGGTGATGGATGTTCTACAAGGAACACCGCTATGCAAAGCAAGAACTAGAGCTACCAGTTTTTAAACAAGTTTCTACAACATCTTTAGGTTTCTTTTAGTTTCATTAATCTCATTAATGAAGTCCCATTTTATTATGCTACACAAGCATCTCATTTGAAACGAAATCAGCAATATAACATATATCTCATATATATAATATAAACATTCGTCTCAGGCAGTAATATGATCTCATCACAGAGCATTGCAGCAGAAGAACACATATGAAATATTGGATATACTAGGACGTCCGTGTTTTAATACGAGCCTGTATAAAACACGGATTCCACGGTCGCGATGAATAGCCAAACCCACATCCCTAGACCCCTACTAGAGCGGCAAACAACATTTCCAATTCTAGGGTTAGGAGACCCGGTCTCGACTCCTCGAGATGGTCTCCCACTGGACCCTAGAACCCGGTTACTTGTGCTCCCCGCCTTGGGTCTACCTAATGCGGAAAAGTAAATAATATACAATGGTGACATCATCCTCAGCCCGGAAGTGCCCCAATAAAAGAATATTACATACAAATGAATTTTACATGAATGAAAAAGAAAAACTCTCATCTCACATAAAACCCCCGGCTATTCAAAACGCGACGATCCAATATAACATATCACAGCAACACATAATATCTCATATCATCAACGTAAGAAAGTATGCGTATCCCGATTGTCGTTGATGTATAGCAACGAAGCCAGCGATACACCACATACTACGCTTACGGTCACAGAAAAGAAAGTGTAAAACTACAACATTTGGAATCCACAATCTCTTTAGACATCGTAAATCCGAAATATCACATACTTCCCATTTCATGCCTAACTACGTGAATTCCACATATTGTATCACATTCCAGATAAATAGACAATGTTAAACTTTCCGATCGAATAATCAAACACCCAAGTTTTCCCAAATAGTTCTCAACACTTGAAATTGGTTTAAAAACATCCATCACATGGCACAGTACCAATGGTCCAGCCGTAGAAGGCTCTAGTCAACGCCTCATATGCGGCACGCCGTACTGCCACAAACCCTAAAGTTTAGAGGCAGTTCAAGATGGTCACATAATCGAGTTAAGGTTTGTTGTCTTCTAGAGGGTCCACCGCGTTACTTGCACGACTTAGAAAGTTTCAAACTCGAGAAAAAAAACCAACTTTTGAAAAATTTCCGACTGGGGAAAAAATGAGTTATTGATATCCGTTAGAACTTTTTAACAGTTTCTAAAGAATACCCGGACAAACTAAACGAAGTTAAAATATCCGATCGAGTCAACAAGTCCCCAATACACCCCAGAAAACTCAACACTTGAGTATAATTAAAAATTCCCAGAAGAATCAGGAAGTACCAACGGTCATTACTGTGCAGAAACTAACCCTCAATCTACAGTAACGGCCGTGGAACCGCCGCTAATGCCTTGGTTTAGCCGCGGTTCCGCGGCCCAATAGTTGAGTTAGGATTTCGTTTTTCACAGTAATTCCTAAAATACCCTGCTGATTTTTTTTGAGCATTTTTAATTCACAAAAAATCACATTTTGAAAAAAATTCCAGAAACTAGTTATATCGGGTTTACGGAGTTCGATCGGACTTTAAACATCGCCTAGACATCGCCTAAAGCTCTAGCTTGGCTCTGATACAACTGTAGGGTTGCTAGGCACACGCACAAGGTTCTATGAGGCATCAACCATTCCCGATTATAAATTTAGCCGTGCCGAACAACCCAAAGCCGGATCTTTAAACTAGAGTTTATGCGAAAACTAACATGTTAAACACTTTAACACTAAATGAGAGGGATTACAACCTTTGTAGATCCGGTCCTTCACTTCTTAAGCTCCGTGTTGAAGTCCCTTCACTGCGATCATTGTGTTCCGAACTCTCGAGAGACTCCGTAAAGAGAAAGGTGCAAGCTTACATCCGATCTTCGATAACAAAGATGATCTACCTTGAAATTTCGTTAACACAAGATCTCACTCACTAAAAGAAGTGAACACTCTCATCTAAAGGGCAAGAGTAGATGAGAATGATGAAGTAGGATTTTAGCACTCATTTATAATCTTTTTCTCACAAATAATCATCACTTGGAAAAAAGCTAGTAAGCTTTTTCCATGAAAGAAAGAAGAAGGAAGAAGAAGATGAATAATAATATGAAAAACCCTTTTGTGATGAATAATGATAGTCTTGATAAGGTTAGAAATGCAACCATTGTAGAGATTTTACTAGGGTTAAGGGTTAGGGTTAAGTTAAAGAAATATCTTGCAAAATATCTTTTCTAAAACAAAAAAGAAAACCTTCTAGAAACTTCTAGAAATGATTAACCCTAATCAAACCCTAACCAATTTTAATCTCCACTAAACATGTTGCTTTAATAAACATATCATGTTACAATATTATGTTGGAGATAGCGCCCTCAGAGTCAATTATTGGATCACAGGCACGTGATTGCAATGATTGAGTGAAGACCTATCCCGGTAGGACAGTCTTACTCAAGATGATAGTATGCTATCTAGTTTACCTTTATCATCGTGTACTGCTTTAGGTGACCTGACATGTCGCTATTACACGTTGATAGAGCCCCTAGGATTCTTGCTTGAACACCAGCAGTATGAGGGCGATCATATAAGTGGGAGCTGGGGTCTATAAGCACATCCTTAAAAGGTCCCTAGTCGTGGGAGTCTCGAGACAGGGCATCGATACTCCAGAGTAGACTAGTGTGTACATTCGAGACCCCGACGAGGGGCGGTGGCCGGTATCATAAGCTACTGGTGTCAGTTGGATCACCTAAGATGTATACAGGTGCTCATTGGGTTATGAGTACACCGGACAGGACTCGCCGGGAACATGCTAGTTGGTCTTTTACCTGACGTCAGATAGCAGTTCCCTGGTGACATGTATACAGGTTAGTTCATCGACCTGGGGATCGTCATTTGTCTCGTGTGAGTTCCCACTGTACTTTGATTACTACCCTACCACGCTCAAAGGAGACGTGCAAACTAGTTTTAGTTGGGTACAGTCCTGAGCCACATGGAGGCAGTGAGCGGATCTTCAGGGGTTCGTCTCTCCCGATATTGGGGGTGAGGTCGCGCTGTGTCTAGGAGAGCCATTACACGAAGCCCTCGGCCGAGGCAGGAGATTTACTGGTAGGTATTCCATTAGTATCTCAGGGTGTTCTGGGCTACACTCCGACACGACTTGTACCGCTTTTGGGGGTCTGGCTTTTACCAACCCCCTAGGCCCGCCATGCGATGCTCATAGACGAACGGACCGGACTGTACGGATATTGTCACTGACATGCTCAGTAGAGTGTCAGGATGA
Organism: Agapanthus africanus; assembly: GCA_030015575.1. NCBI lineage: Eukaryota > Viridiplantae > Streptophyta > Magnoliopsida > Asparagales > Amaryllidaceae > Agapanthus > Agapanthus africanus. The sequence goes on from JASDDO010000014.1 coordinate 340,695,115, forward strand.
GTTCTCTCATCGACGTCCCTTCTATTCAATACCTGGTAGCTCGTTACTTATTGGCTTATACCTCTGACGTGCTAGTGGTTAAATTTACAACCAAGGTGTTAACGAGTCTTTAGAGTCCCCCACATTTAGTTACTCAAGCTTTCGGGCGAAACGCTGTAGAGGCCGTATGGAGATATGGTAAGTTCCGATCAGATACGTGCGGTATTGCACGGATCAGGATCGGACAATCAGTACTAGAGGCCGTATGGATATATGGCAGGGTTCGATCAGATACGTGCGGTATTGCACGGATCAGGATCAAACGGATACAACTAGCCGGCTTTGGTTTAAGACGGATCCTAGTATAGTACAGTGTAGATTTTGTCTCATTGCATTTGTATTCGGTCAGAATAAAGATGCGGGTGTGTATACACAGTATCGGGGTTTTCCTGTAATTTAGTACGGGACCGGTTTTCTGGAGTTGCCAGTTTGCTTTCCGCTTCGGCCATATTTCTTTGTATCCTTCATTGGCCGAAGATTGGTGAAGGAGGGCTTATTTGCATTTGTGCAAATAAGCATTTGTGGAGGGTGTTCTTTGCATTTTATTGTATCATGATACTTGCACCATCATTTGACTTTCTTTTTCCATCATGGCTTGACTTTTATGTGGTATGGTTTTGATGATGGTTGTGGTTGAGTGTGGATGTGTTTGTGATCATGTTCTTTCATGATATCATTTGATTCCCTCATGCATTATTGTGTGGCCTCTCTCATATTTTTGAAACACACTCCCTTCTCACTCTCCCTAAGGGTCATGGCCGGCCAAACCATGAAGGGGGCTGTCCAAAATTTCTCATGTGGGATTTTTGCTCTTTTGCTTTTGTAAAATCCCACAAGTTCCATCTCCATGAGCTTGTATCATTCCTCTACCAAAAAAGGCAATTTCCTAAACCCCAAATGAGTCATAACACTACACCATTCTACAGCAAATCTTGGGCACGTCGACTCTCCAGCTTCGTGCCCGAGTTGCCTCGGTATAGAGGTGGGAGCCCGTAAAAGAAGCAGGCGACGTGGTGCCTTTCCGGCGAGGAGGTGGAGACCGGACATTCCGCGGGAGATCGGGACGACGGCGAGAAGACCGGAGGACACGGATCGCTCGGTATATCTCTCTTCCACATCTTGTAGTTAGCTAGGACTAGTTAATGGCACGATCCGGGTTTTAGTGCGCGGTGGTTCCGGTTCAAGAAAATTAAAGTTAACCATCGCTTCCGCATTTGGCCTCGGGATGGAGGCCGGGGCGCCGCCGTGCACTTACAGTGGTATCAGAGCCTCGCCATTAACATAGTCTAGTTTTGTCTAATGTGTTAAATTTCCGATCGAACAATTTTCCAAAAACCGTATTTTTCTTCACATCAGTTTCTGTTAAAATTTTTTGAAGTCCACAAATTTTTCAGGTTGTTTCAGAATGATGTGTAGGACATTCTAAGAGTTCTGTGAAAATTTGGGCTCGTGAACAGTCCAAACCACCGCGGGACCGCGGCCAAACCCATGCTTGGGCCACGGTTCCGCCGCGACTTGAACTGTTCAGTCCCCCAAAATTCTACAGAATGCTCCTGAGTGGAAAATATGTTTTCTGGAATGTTATTTTTTGGGCCCAGATTTCTTTATGTGCTACAGTAGTGCTTGGGGACCACTTGGTAAAATTTGATTGATCGGATATTTTGAACACATTGGTTCATAGTATTTACATTATATCTGCGACCGTGAATGTCACTTGATCGGTAAATCCAGTCTAACTGCTATAGCCCGGTTAGACGGATTTGTGAACGTGTCTTTCACGTTGATGTTCTGTGTATTGCTGTGATGTTGCGGATTGGTCGTGGGGGATAGCCTGGATGCAATGCTAGTACAGTTTTTGTTGTTTTATGTACATTTGATATTGCGGGACGAGCGTCCGACATGTGGACTGCCGTCACTGCCTGTTTGTATTATTAGTTTGGGGCACGACCAGGTTGCGGTCGAGGTACCTGTTGTATGTATATTTTACTTTCTGTACTAGGATTACCCCAAGGTGGGGTGCACGGATAGCCGGGTTCTAGAGGGCAACGGGCCCGCATCTCATGGCATTGAGACGGAGGGGGCTTCACTCTAGAATTGGCAGGCTATTCGCCGCACTCGTAGGGGGTACAGGTTGACCCAGGAGGGGTGCCCAAGTTACCGGATTCCGTGAAGTGCTGGGTGGTCAATTCACGGTGCTGAAGGGGGCTTCCTCGCTTCAGGTTTTGGCGGGTAACTTGGCGCGCCCGTAGGGGTCTAGGATTTCATTGCACAGGCTATCCACACGACCAGGGGAACGTCGGGTTTCAGTAGTGGCTCTGTGAAACCCGGGGATCCCAGATATCTGTATTGTTCTGTGATGCTGTACATTTCTGTGATGTTATATTTTATCACGCCTTGAGCGAAATATTATATATTGGTATATATATTAGTAGATGTTGTATATGTTTTGCATCCGCGCTAGTCCAGTCCCCGCTCTGTCGTTAGTTAGCTAACCTAACGGGTAATAACGAGACCCAGTGGCGAATGCGGATGGCATATACGTACATCAGTATATTTTCGTTCTTTTTGGTGTGATCAATTGATAGGACTGCGTTGATTCAGATCAATGCAAGTTAAAAAAAAACCTAATCTGATGTTGTTGGAACACTTTTCAAAAAGCTGTTATTTCAAGGACGTTCTCTTTTGCTTTGCATCGTTGTATTCAGTTGGAATATCCTGCTCCTCAGTCGACGAGGCAAGGGCCGAGATCCCTTCACCGGGAGTGACCCCTTAGACAAAAAGTTTGCGTCGGGGCAATGACTTCACTATAGCTGATTACTTTTGCTTTTCACCGTGGTATTCAGTTGGAATATCCTGCACCTCATTCTACGGGGAAAGAGCCGAGATCCCTTCACCGGGAGTGACCTCTTTAGCAACGGTTTTCGTCACTATATTTTTAAAAAAGCTATCAGTTCCTTCAACGATATCAAGTTCTTTACGTTAAAGGTTTTCGCCAGAAACCATTCATAGCCCTCCATCATTTCAGTTAAATATTCGGTAGTATTCAAGCTATGTATTTTGACCTCACGCCAAGGCATAGTGTTTGGTAGCTGCCGGGTATTTATCTGTTGCATAGATAGATGCGTTGGTTTGGGACAGTCGTACTACTATTTTTTCCTATGTCAAGAGTATGTACGGGTGGGTTCAAATTAACCTGGACAATGATGGGTAGAACTTGACATGTGACTTATGATATTTTGACCTCACGCCAAGGTCATAAGAGCATGGGGCAAAAATCACATCGGGAGTTTCTAAAGAAATTGAAACTTGCCAGATATATGCATACCTTCTGGAGTGTGATGACGTGAGCGGATTCCGTCATGTTATCATGCGATGATAGTTGGATCCCGATTCCCACTGATGAGTTAGTTTACTCCTCGGGTGACCCCGACTAATTCTTCTTTCAAGTTTGGAGGAGAATTTGAGGTGACAGTGGGAGGTTTCCATATTAGATGAATTGGTAACCATTCTGATATAGGTTAGAGTGCACGCTGAGTGTTTCATTTCTCTCTCTCTCTGGCAGCGACCATTGACCCGACCCTAAAACTATGACTCAGTGACCAATATTGACCGAACCTTCTTAACACTGGCTTTTGGATTGTCAGAGTTGCAAACCTCATTGCCACTACTACTTTTACCCTTTTCTCCAGAACACCCCGTATTACTATGAACGTCCACTTCCATTGGACAAAACCATCGTATGGTTATATACGAACTCGAAAGAATTTATTCGAGGATGGTTTCAGGTTCTGGAGAAAACGGATAGGACTATTCAGTTGTCTTTACCTTTTACCTTCTCTCAGGTTGTGAGTACTCCTTGGTTTAGGAGATAGTACACCTATTACGCAAATTGGATAGTCTTCTTCCAAACCTTAGGCTGGTGCCGACCGGTAGGGAATGAAGAAAACCAATTAGCCTAACGATGGTGTACAGAAGGTGTTAGCTAAAGGCAAAGCAAGGGATTAGTAAGAGGGCAAAGTAAATTGCGACTGAAATTCATGACCAAACCAAGTATTTCTTCGCCAATCCTAAATCACCTTTGTATTTCTCCAGGATACTCCGTATCACTACGAAGATCCACAGTTTATTGGATACTCCATCGTATGGTTATATACGAACACGAAAGGAACTTGTTTCAGTTCGGGGATGGATTCTGGTTCAGGAGAAATAGGAATAAGGTTTATTCGGTTGTCTTTTATCTTCACCTTCTCTCGCATTGCGAGTGCTCCTAGGATTAGGACAATACACCCATTATGTTCGTTGGATAGTCTTCTTCCAAACCATATGCAGGTGCCGAACGGTAGGGAAGGAAGAAAACCATTTGGCCTAAAGGGGGTACAGAAGGTAATGACTAAAGACATATAAAGGGATTTGGAGAAGTGGCAAAGAATTACACGGTTACAGTTGTGAATCTGGAAAATGGAAGAGGCATTACTAGGAATACCGGGATACTCCATCGAAACATTTCAATGTTTCAGTTTCACTGTGTACTGTTAAAGGAAAACTGATTTCCCGATTTGATATTTACTCCAGGGTATGTATTTACCAGGTATGATTCTCACATCTGTATGGTTTTACAGATGATGAGTGGGAGTAGGTTAGTGGGAATTAGGTGATCATTCTCATTATATCGGGATTCGTTGTAATCGGTGATATTTGAGGAAATCACTTGGGCTGTTTGCCGGTCGGCAAATATTTGGTTTTGAATATCCGCTGTTGTGCACCAATTTCAAATTGGTATATCTGTACGTCTATTTTTATAGAGTGAGATAAAATTTTTGAAATTATGTCAATGACATTTACCTATATCAGTGGATGGTTAGGTAAGGAGCATTAAACATCGGTGTAATTCTTCTTAACCATAAGTACAGTTTTCAACCTACGACACAAAGTGAATGGGTTATCAGACTCAAGGGACTTATACAGAGTATTGTATGGACAGAGGAGTTGGTCCTCATGCTATATTCGGTTTACTTATGACTTCTCTAGTTTCTAGACAGGTGTTTTGAGGAAACACAGGGTCCGAATTTTGAGAAGTTATAGGTATTTGAATAAAGTAGAGAACCGGATATTGCAAGTATCGGGATTCTTCAAAGTAATCGAAGATGTAGATACTTGAGAATGGTATTCAGTTAATAGTAGTGATTAAGAGAACTTGCTTCTCTTTCAGGTTACTCATAAGTGGAAGCATTCCTAAGTTGAGTAACGCTGATCAGCCTCCTTCCATTTAGTTGACATGCACTGGAGACAGCTGCATGATTTGAATCTGGTTCAATTAAATCAGTGCCTCTGGTTCTATATTGGATATAGAACAGTTCATATCTTAACGATGTTAAGGTACGGGGAGTTGTCCGGATTATGCTTAAAACCACACTCTGGATAACTCAATGCACGTTTCTGTAATGGCTGTTTGTGGGTTGACCCAGGCTATGACGAGGGTTGACTTTCTACCATATGGAAGATCAATAGTGATATTGTTCTAGACTCGCCACAGTTTTAAATTAAATGGATTTTTTCAGAAAACAGTAGTGGGAGTATGGTAGAACTGGAAGTGATTCCAGAACCACAAACGATTACTGAAGATTTCAAAGGAACCAAAAGATTCAATCTGGTTTGACATTCCACTGGCCACTCCGCAGATAAGGTGGGTAACTTCAGGCACCCGAGAGGTACTCCGGTAGCCTCAAGGACGGTGACAAGGAGGTTCTTGTTTACCCAGACTTGCCATTGCTGTTGTTCCAGACTGTAAGACCCGGCGAGAGGATGAGTATAGCGTCGTTCTAAACTAGCTTTAGAAGTGTACGTGTATATGACTCTGTCAGCGGGTTGTCGTAGTCAGTGGCAGCAGTGGAAGCATTGGTGGACAGGTAGCTTATAGACTAAAGCAGATATAGCGGAGAAAGATCATCTATTTCTGACGTGACAGTCATTGGTTTGACTTCATCAGAATAGGGGATGGATCTGTTGAGAGGGTGGTAGGGTGTGTTGTCCTGGAATTTGGATGACATACACAGAGTAGGAAGTGATATTCCTATACTACAATCGGTTATACTTTGGTCGTCACACAGTAGTTTCTCCACATGGGACTTGGAAAATATATCAGACATACTGGTTACTAGATCTATGGTTTTAGATCTAGATTTGGGTGGTTTCCCAATCTGGGTACTCAGACAACATTCTAAGAGTATTTAGAATGGACGACTCCCGGCACGGTAGTATACCTGTAGGTAATAGAGTCACCCTCTCTAAAGGTGTCTTATAGAATAATGGGGAGAGGATGTGCATGATTGGCAGATCACTTGCTCAGGAAATTGAGTCAATCATGAGATGTCAAGTACCACACCAGATGTTGTTCTTGCACTAGATGCAATAAGTGGACATTGATCCAATCCTGGAGAAACAGTCGGAAGTAGTTTTAGAACATAAGTGGATGTTCTAGGGATATGATAACGACAGCCGCATTTGGGAGACAGTTATCATTCCAGGCTTCCAAGGTGACCTGGACGACAAAGAGGTTGTCAGAGTTATAGTTTTCCTTCTGATGAGGGGCAGTATTTTGGACAGGTGGTCCAAGGCAATACTGAGGGAGGCAAGGCGCAGGATAATGATTAAGTTCTGTTGACGATACAGTCTAAGAAGTTTGGATTTTTAGTTCATTTATGTGCTAAGTGTTGAAGTCAAAATTTTCACCCCGGTTGACCAAGTCAAAGTCAAGGTCAACCCCAAGCCAGGTGGGCCCAAGCCCAATCAAGTGGGCCAATGCCCAGGTTGAGCCTGAACACGAAGCGTCCGGCCTTCCGCCATCCCAACAAAAAAATCATGTAATAAATAATTTTTATGTAATTTTTTATACATGAATGTATGCGAAATGGGCATAAAGCCAACATTTTGTAAGCCCATGGCTTATGTGCAAAAATGAAATAGCACATGAGCCATGGGATGGCTAAAATGCCATTTTTGTAAAGCCCAAGGGGCTATATGTAAATATGTAAGCCTATAAAAGGCAACATGATGAATAAAAAAAAGACAACTTTTCATTTCCCCAAAAAATAGGGTTCTTTGTGCCTCCTGCTCCTTCTCCATGGTTCAAAACCATCTCATTTCTTTGAATTAAATCAAGAGTTTTACTCTTTCTTTTCAAAAACTAAGTAGTTTTCCACCACAAAACCCACAAAAGGTAACTCAGATCTTCCATCAGATCTTAAAAAGGAGCGATTTTTAAAATCTCCTACTTCTTGATCTTCAAGATCCGGTCAAACAATAGGAGGAAGAAGAAGAACCCCCTTCATCAGCTTCAAAACATCCTAGGAGTTTAACTCCATATATATAAAACAACAAATATTTCCTTTTTGAAGCATAGCTTCTGTTTCTTAGGCTAAAAGCCTCCTTTTCTCACCGGCGCTCAAGCGCAGAGCGCCCGCGTGCCGACACGTGGCGCGCTTGCGCTCAAGCGCAAGCGCTCGAGCGCAAGTCGCCCCGGTGCCGACACGTAGAGCGCTTGCGCTCCAGCGCAAGCGCTCGAGCGCAAGTCGCCCCCGTGCCGACACGTGACGCGCTTGCGCTCAAGCGCAAGCGCTCGAGCGCAAGTCGCCCCGGTGCCGACACGTGGCGCGCTTGCGCTCAAGCGCTCGAGCGCAAGTCGCCCCCGTGCCGACACGTGGAGCGCTTGCGCTCGAGCGCAAGCACTCAAGCGCAAGCGCTCGAGCGCAAGTCGCCCTCGTGCCGACACGTGGCGCGCTTGCGCTTAAGCGCAAGTCGCCCCCATGCCGACACGTGGCGCGCTTGCGCTCAAGCGCTTGCGCTCAAGCGCCCAGCGCTCAAGCGCAGAGCGCCCACGTGCCGACACGTGGCACTCTAGCGCCTGAGCGCACAGCATCTAGGCCCACAGAGCCCAAGGTGCTGCCCCACACATCCTTTGGATGTCTTTTCCCCCTATTTTTATGTACATACATATATATATATACATATGTATACATATTTATACACACACATACTCCGCGACACTGTCCCTGTTAGAAAAAAATTTCTAACGGGGCGCTGTCCCGCACCCCACAAGAGGGCTGCTAACCCCCTTGACCCCCAGCCCGCTATCCGGGTAGCGGGACCCCCGTAAAAAACTCTGCGTGGCTCCCGATATATCCAAACCCCCCTTTCAAAACACAACACACGTACACTGCACATTGAGTTCGCATGACCATTTTAACCCGTTAATCGGAGGTTCCCTCGCCCTTAAGGCGAGGGGTAATTAACGGCAGCTTAGTCCGCGGCTGCCGGAGATTCGGATCCCCACAATCATTAAACCCCGGCCTATCCTAGGCCGGGGGAATCTGTAGTATACGCCTGACAAGCGTGCGCGTATTTCCATCTCAATGGGGTGACGAAAAACACCCTACACTAAGTCCCATCAGACATCCAGACACATTCTAAGACAGGTATTGCTCATTTCGGGAAATGGCTTTCTCCGCGAACTTGAGATATAGAGGGACATAGAAAGAAACATCAAAGCGGATCCACTCACTAAGGCTATTCCTCGAATGCAATAGTTTCGCAAACGAGCTTTGTGAGACTGACTAGTAGAGGAGTTGGGTGTTCGGTATCACACGGGCTGTGAATATGCGACATCGCAATAAATAGCCTTGAGTGCAAGTGGGAGATTGTTGGAGATAGTGCCCTCAGAGTCAATTATTGGATCACAAGCACGTGATTGCAATGATTGAGGGAGGACCTATCCCGGTAGGACAGTCTTACTCAAGATGATAGTATGATATCTAGTTACCTTTATCAGCGTGTACTACTTTAGGTGACCTGACATGTCGCTATTACACGTTGATAGAGCCCCTATGATTCTTGCTTGACCACCAGCAGTATGAGGGCGATCATATAAGTGGGAACTGGGGTCTATAAGCACATTCTTAAAAGGTCCCTAGTCGTGGGAGTCTCGAGACAGGGCATCGATATTCCAGAGTAGACTAGTGTGTACATTCGAGACCCCGACGAGGGGTGGTGGCCGGTCTCACAAGCAACTGGTGTCAGTTGGATCACCTAAGATGTATACAGGTGCTCATTGGGTTATGAGTACAACGGACAGGACTCGCCGGGAACATGCTAGTTGGTCTTATACCTGACGTCAGATAACAATTCCCTGGTGACATGTGTACAGGTTAGTTCATCGACCTGGGGATCGTCATTTGTCTCGTATGAGTTCCCACTGTACTTTGATTACTACCCTACCACGCTCAAAGGAGACGTGCAAACAGGTTTTAGTTGGGTACAATCCCGAGCCACATGGAGGCAGTGAGCGGATCTTCAGGGGTTCGTCTCTCCCAGTATTGGGGGTGAGGTCACGCTGTGTTTAGGAGAGCCATTACATGAAGCCCTCGGCCGAGACAGGAGATTAACTGGTAGGTATTCTAGTAGTATCTCAGGGTGTTCTGGGCTACACTCCGACACGACATGTACCGCTTTTGGGGGTCTGGCTTTTACCAACCCCCTAGGCCCGCCATGCGATGCTCATAGACGAACGGACCAGACTGTACGGATATTTTCAATGACAGGCTCAGTAGGGTGTCAGGATGAGTTCGCTCATCGGCGTCCCTTTTAGTCAATACCTGGTAGCCCGTTACGTATTGGCTTATACCTCTGACGTGCTAGTGGTTAAATCCACTACCAAGGTGTTGACGAGTCTTTAGAGTCCCCCACATTTAGTTACTCAAGCTTTCGGGCGAATCATTGTAGAGGCCGTATGGAGATATGGCAAGGTCCGATCAGATACGTGCGGTATTGCACGGATCAGGATCGGACAGTTAGTACTAGAGGCCGTATGGATTTATGGCAGGGTTCGATCAGATACATGCGGTATTGCACGGATCAGGATCGAACGGATACTACTAGCCAGCTTTGGTTTAAGCCGGATCCTAGTATAGTACAGTGTAGATTTTGTCTCATTGCATTTGTATTCGGTCAGAATAAAGATGCGGGTGTGTATACACAGTATCGGGGTTTTCCTGTAATTTATTACGGGACCAGTTATCTGGAGTTGCCAGTTAGCTTTCCGCTTCGGCCATATTTCTTTGTATCCTTCATTGGCCGAAGATTGGTGGAGGAGGGCTTATTTGCATTTGTGTAAATAAGCATTTGTGGAGAGTGTTCTTTGCATTTTATTGTATCATGATACTTGCACCATCATTTGACTTTCTTTTTCCATCATGGCTTGACTTTTGTGTGGCATGGTTCTGATGATGGTTGTGGTTGAGTGTGGATGTGTTTGTGATAATGTTCTTTCATGATATCATTTGATTCCCTCATGCATTATTGTGTGGCCTCTCTCATATTTTTGAAACACACTCCCTTCTCACTCTCCCTAAGGATCATGGCCGGCCAAACCATGAAGGGGGCTGTCCAAAATTTCTCATGTGGGATTTTTGCTCTTTTGCTTTTGTAAAATCCCACAAGTTCCATCTCCATGAGCTTGTATCATTCCTTCACCAAAAAGGGCAATTTCCTAAACCCCAAATGAGTCATAAAACTACACCATTCTACAGCAAATCTTGGGCACGTCGACTCGCCAGCTTCGTGCCCGAGTTGCCTCGGTATAGAGGTGGGAGCCCGTAAAAGAAGCAGGCGACGTGGTGCCCTTCCGGCGAGGAGGTGGAGATCGGACATTCCGCAGGAGATCGGGACGACGGCGAGAAGACCGGAGGACACGGATCGCTCGGTATATCTCTCTTCCCCATCATGTAGTTAGCTAGGACTAGTTAATGGCACGATCCGGGTTTTAGTGCGCGGTGGTGCCGGTTCAAGAAAATTAAAGTTAACTATCGCTTCCGCATTTGGCCTCGGGATGGAGGCCGGGGCGCCACCGTGCACTTACATATTATATATCACATATATAATATTTATTGTAACAAAATAAAATAATACAATTAACATATATCGCATATATATCAATGTATTACCCGAGTGAGAAAAAAAATCTTTTAGTGAGCTAATATTAGTTAATATAATTTAATATATCATATATATTATTATACATTAAATTATCGAATCAACACTTGATCCGACAATCCGGCTATATCGCATATAACCGACTAATATCTCATTTACCGATTCATCGAATCAACACTTGATCCGATGACCCGGCTGACATCAATATCGCGAGAATAGAATACGGCATCACATATCGCATTATCCTCGATCCCGCACATATTACATATGTGCTCCTACTCCATTTTGCCTGAGCCAAGAAACCTCTGTGTAGGACTCTAAAGAATCGTCAATACGCCGGCAGTAGGTGATGATCATATCAAACACCCACAAGCTGCAAGCGGTCAGCTAAACGTAACAGCCACCCAGGTATTGAGCGCTCAGAAGATCAACAAGCAAGCCTGCACATTCTCCAGTGAATCCAAACAGTAACACTACCGTACAGTCCGGTCTCGTCGTTTGATATGCCGCATATCTCTCCTAGGGGTGGTAAACGTCAAACCCGAGTAGCTTGATAAGTCGTGTCGATATGAGGTCTATAACAGTTCGAGAAACTACTGATAACACTTAATAGTAAATCTCAGCAACCCTGTCCAGGGATTTCCAGTTATAGCCAATCGAACACAGCGCAACATCAACTCCCTATACCGGGAGAGACGAATCCCCTCCTATCGCTCATTTCCTCCATGTGATTCGGGACTGTACCCAAAAGCCACCTTTTTTCACGCCCTCTTGGAAGTGGTATGATGGAAATCAAAGCACAGTGGGAATCACACAAGACTCTTTGACGATCTCGGGTGAACAAACTACTCTGTACCAGTGTCACCGGAGAACTGCCATCTGACGTGAGGTATAATACCATCTGGGAGTTTTCGGCGAGTCCGTCCAGTGTACCCAGTCTCTATTGAGCACCCGTACACCATCCTTGATGTCAAACACCGATGGATATGGGATCATCCATCGCCCATCATATGGGTCAAGATGCGTATACGCTAGTCTACTCTGGTGTATCGATGCCCTGTCTCAATACACCCTCGACTAGAAACAGTTATAGGATGTACTCGTCGACTACCGTGGGCCCCCTAATATGATCTCATCATAGTCCCAATAGTCGAGTACATATCCTAAGGGCTCTATCAACATGTTACATAGAGGCAATCAGAGTACATGTTAAGATAAAGTACAACCAGATACCATACTATCATGTCGAGCAAGAAAGTCCTCCCTATATATATCCAAGCATCCATTACAATATACATCATATGTACAATAATGGCCTCTAAGGCATACATATAACTAATACTTACCGACTACCTTTGTCCCACTAGTATGATCCTTATCAAAATCCAGGTAGTCAAGTACACATAGGGCTTTATCAACATGTAACAGAGAGACAATCAGTGTGCATGTTGAGATAAAGAGTAACCAGATAGCATACTATCATGTCGAGAAAGAAATTCCTCCCTATGTATGTCCAAGCATCCACTATAATATACATCTTATGTACAATATTTTTTTCCTATGTGTCCGAGATGACACGAAACACTTTACAAAGGAAACCCTTCTAAATTATTTTCACAACGCCTGGACATGTATGTTAAAAAAAGGATATATATGTGTATATATAGAGTTATTTTCTTACAATAAACGTTCACTACTTGTGCCGTGATACGCTCATCGCATAGCGACTTGAAAAAGGTTTGGCATGCATTTCTTTTCAGATGTTTTGATGAGTTTACTACGATGCGTACTATGTACATATTATAGTTTTGAGTATATCATGTTGGTTTTCGTATTGGACCTTGACATTGGTATCTTCACCATGACTCTAATGTGTAAGATATGTATGCCTAGAGTCCTGTATTATATAGGATGCTAGGCATGTATATGTACAGAAACAATCTTTGCTCGAAATGATAGTATGCTATCAGGTTTATCTTCATCTTAACGTGTGATGTGTTGTATTTCATATCTTTATATACATGTTGATGAAGCCCTTAGGATTATGCTTGACTACCAGGATTATGATGTAGATCATACTAGTGGGGCCTGGGCAGTCTTTAACCATATCCTTTAATTGTTCCTAGTCGTGGGTATATCGAGACAGGGCATCGATATTACCAGAGTAGAATAGTGTGTACGTTTCTTGAACCTGGGGGCGATGGTTGATCCCACAACCATTGGTGTTTGACATCAAAAATTATACATAGGTGCTCATTGTTGTGATTCCATAGCACCTAGCCTAGGGTTTGCAAGCATCACGCACGCCACAACATAAATTAAAGGGGGTGCTAAGCAATCAACCTACGAATCGAACTAGAAAACTAGGGTAACAAAACTTGTAATCCAACATTACAAAGAGAAGTGAATGAAAATACAACTTTTGTTGATCCGGTCCATCACTTCTAAAGCTCCGTGTTGACGTCCCTTCGCTGCAATCATCATAGTCCCGAACTCTAGAATGGATTTCCCCGGAGAAATGATCAAGCTAGCTCGTTGACTTCGAGGCCGAAGATGATCTACGTCGAGGTGACTCAAACTCAAGCTCCCTCTTCACTTAGGTCAAGAACTTTGTGAAGAGAAGACCCTAAACTAAATGGTAAGTAGTATAGGATGATGAAATAGGAAATGGGTTCACTTTAGATTTTGATTTCTCACTTTATTTCTTCACTTTTGAAAAATCTAGTAAGCTTTTCTTTTGGAAAAAGAAGAAGACGAAGAACAAAATGAAGTGAAGTGAATTATCATTATGCAACCATGGGTGAGTTAGTTTTTTCCACTAACCATTGTAGAGACATAACCATGACTAATTATAATGGTTTGGTTAAGAAATATCTTAATTGAGACAAAATGAGTGGACTTTGTCAAAGATGCTTTAAGCTTCATGAAGCTTTGATCCATGACAAAAGAAGCCACCATTTTGAATAATTAAGATAAATAAAAACCTAAATTATAATTAGCGTGGTGTATGTTACACACCCACCCATGTTTGCATGTATCATCAAGCATGATACAATCATTTACAAAAACATATATCACATATACATCATGTGCATATCAAGTGAGAAAAGCAATTTTAAGTGAACCAATACTAGTTAATGTAAAGTAATATATCGAATATATAATTATACATTAAATCATTAAATCAAAACTTGATTTAATGATTCGGTCATATCTCATATAACCGACTAATATCTAGTGTATCAATATATCGAATCAACACTTGATTCGGTAACCCGGCTATATCGCATATAACCGACCGATGATACAAATCGCGAGAATAGAATACAGTATCACATACTTGTATTATTCTCGGTCCAGCACATATTTCATATGTGCTCATATTTCGTTTCGCCTGAGCAAGAAAACCTCTGTGTCGGACTCTAAATACTCGTCAATATGCCGGCAGTAGGTGGTGATCATATCAGTCACCCACAAGCCGCAAGCGGTCTGCTAAACGTAACGGCCACCCGGGTATTGAGCGATCAGAAGATCAACAAGCAAGCCTGCTCACACTCCTGCGAATCCAATCAGTAACACTTACCGCACAGTTCTGTCTGTTCGTCTGATATGTCGTATATCTCACCTAGGGATGGTAAACGTCAGACCGCAGTAGCTTGATAAGCCATACCGATGTATGGTCCATAACGAGCATGAAACTACTGACAACATTTACAAGTAAATCACATCAACCCTGACCAGGGATTTCCAGTTATGGCCAGTCGAGCATAGCGCAACATCAACCCCCAATACCGGGAGAGACGAATCCCCTCCTATCGCTCATTGCCTCCATGTGAATCGGGACTGTACCCAAAAACCACCTGTTTGCACGACTCAGTAGAGCCGTGGTAGGGTGGAAATCAAAGCACAGTAGGAGACACACAAGACTCTATGACGATCTCGGGTCGACTAACTAGCTGTACCAGTGTCACCAGAGAACTGCCATCTGACGTGAGGTATAATACCATCTGGGAGTTCTCGGCGAGTCAGTTCAGTGTACCCAGTCTCCACTGGGCACCCGTATACCATCTCTGATGTCAAACACCAATGGATATGGGATCATCCATCGCTCATCACATGGGTCTAGAAGATATACGCTTGTCTACTCTGGATTATTGATGCCCCGTCTCGATATTCACACGACTAGGAACATTGAAGGATGTACTCATGGACTACCCAGGCCCCACTAGTATGATCTACACCATAATCCTGGAAGTCGAGTACACATCCTAAGGGCTTTATCAACATGTAACAGGGAGACAACAAGTGTACATGTTAAGATAAAGAGCAACCAGATAGCGTACTATCATGTCGAGCAAGAATGTCCTCCCTATATATGTCCCAGCATCCACTATAATATACATCTCATGTACAATAATGGCCTCTAGGACATACATACAACTAACAATCTCCCACTTGCACTAGGGCCATCAAATAGCAGTGGTTGTAGTATGTCATACTCAACCATCCCATAATAGTCTCTCTCTGGGAAAAGGCCTTTGTGAGTGGATCCGCCGTGTTGTCCTCTGAGTCTACCCTCCTAAACTCGATCTCCCTGGAGATCAACTATCTCCATGATCAGGTTATACTGCCTTGGAATATGTTTGGGTCTCTGATGGGACCGGTGTTCCTAGGCCAAAGCCACACCTCCATTGTCACACAATGGTAGGAACCTAGTTCTTCTCATGAACTAATATACACCCAAACTGTCTCTTTGGTAGTATCGTTGATAGCGATATATCCAGCCTTTATCGTCTAGTTTTTCCCGGTATCTGGCTTGGAACTCTTCCAACATACCGCCCCTTTACTGAGGGTAAAGGCAATGCCCGCGACTGATATTCAGTCGTCCTTACCACCCTGGAAGCTATCCAGTGATTCTCCCCAGGATCGATTGATACCATCTCACTACACTTAGTGAGAATCCTAACATCCACTTAGATCTATCTCATAGATCCAAAACCCGGTATTTAGGAGGTATCACCTTGATCCTATATAGAGAACCCTTGTGATAAGAGGAGATTGACCATGCGTAGCATATGAAACTCCTTTCCTATCAAGAGTATGTCATCCACGTACAGTACGAAGAATACCACAGTACTCTCTACTACCTTTTTTGTATATACAAGGTTCATCTTCCATTTTGATGAAGTCAAACTCTTTGACTACCATATTAAAAAAGATGTTCCATCTCCGCGATGCCTGCTTTAACTTTTAAAGCAACTTGTACATGTTTCCGCTGCTCCCACTGTCTACGAAGCCCTCTGGCTATGTACTTATAAACGTTCTCTCTTAAATCAATATTTAGAAAGCAGTCATGACACCCAACCACCAGATATCGTAGTCATGGTATCGAGCAATGGCAAGTAGGATCCGGATGGACTTAAGTGTTAGTGTTTATGCCCTAGAAGGCCATTACTGTATCATACTAGTTTGTATATTACTTAATGGAAGCTTGGGATATTCACATGTATATAACAGTCTTGCTAAACACGGTAGTATGCTACTTGGTTTTCCCTATCTTAATGTGTGAGTATACGTATTGATAGAGCTCTTAGGATCTTGCTTGACTACCAGCGTTGTGATGGCAGTCACACTTGTGGGGGCTGGGTAGTCTACAAGCACATCCTTATTCAGGTCCCTAGTCGTTGGATTATCGAGACAGAGCATCGATACTCCGGAGTAGACTGGTGTGTACGCTTCTCATCCCAGTTGGGGAGATGGTTTGTCCCACAGCCGTCAGTACGTCGTACTGGAGATAGTATGCAGGTGCTCGTTAGGTTACGGGTACACCGGACAAGACTCACAGGGAACTGTTGGTTGGTTTTATACCAGTCGTCAGTGAACAGTTCCCAGGTGACATGAGTACAGCATAGTCCGCAGACTTGACACTGCTACTTCGCCTCGAGTGTGTCCCACTGTTCTTAGATTGCTACCCTACCACGGCTCAAAGGAGTCGTGCAAACAGGTAGCAGTTGGGTGCAGTCCCGAGCACTTGGAGGCAGTGGCGGTTAGACAGGATTCGTCCCTCCCGGTATTGGGAGTAGATATCGCGCTGTGTCAGAGAGCCATTACGCAAAGTCCCTGGCCAGGGCAAGCGAGATTTCCTGGTAGGTTCCAGTAGTTTCTCAGGGTGTAATGGGCATCCCTCCGACACGACTTATACAGCTATTAGGGGACTGACGCTTGCCGCCCCCTAGGCCGGATATGCGATAGTCCTGGATGAACGGACCGGACTGTATGGAGATTGTCACATCAGACTCAGTAGGAGTTCGGATGGGTTTCCTCATCGGCCTTCTTATCGACAACTACCTGGGGACCGTTACGTACAGCTAGTGCCGCTTGCGGTCTGTGGTTAAACCCACTGCCAGCGTAGTAGTCGAGTCTCTAGAGTCCCACACAGAGAGTTTCCTATTCCAGGCGAAACGATATAGAGGTCGTATGGTTTTACGACAAGGGTTCGGACGCATACGTGTGTTTATGCACGTACGACTTTCGGACAGTTTTTACCAGTCGGCTTTGGTTTAAGCCAGTTACTGGTATCCGGTTATTGGATTTTTACAGTCTAAAGTTTTTCCGTATTTTTGCGGAAAGGAGGGGCGTTCTCGTAATTATGCGGGAAGCTTCTAGAAGGTGGTGACTAAGGAGGTTAAGGTGGCATATGAAATGATTGTAATTAGTGAGTCACCTTGATGATTTATAGAAGTCTTTTGTCATTCTAATGAATCATCACTAGATATTATCAAGCATGGTTGCTAAATTCATTTCTTATTCTTTTCTTCATAAAAGAAATGCTTGATATATATCTTCTTGACTCACTATTCTATTATCATTATCATCTACACATTCTCTCTCCTCAAGCTCTCTCTCTTCAAAAGACTAATCCTCCCCTCTCATGAGTTGAGTACAAGGGTTAGTAAGACTAAATAATCCATAACCATCACTCTATCTCAATATATCTTCTTTGATTAGCAATCCAAGAAGGTTAGTTGCCTCAAGTTTAGAGGCTTAGCTTGGAGTTTTGCTCTCGGGTGGATCGTCTACTACTTCGAGAAGGCCGAGGAGAACAAGGAGTTCGTAAAGACGAAGGAGTTGGTTCATTAGGTATAATCCCTAAACACAGTAGTTTAGAAACACTTTGTGTTTGATTATTTATAGTTTAGCTTCGATTCAAGCGGTTAGTCGATGTTCGTTCACTAAACAAGTTCATTTTTGAAAATTCCGCCTCCCCACAAGTATTGGGGTGTAGTACATCGACTTACAGTGGTATCAGAGCCTCGCTAAACAATAAATAACTTTATTGCAAATTTGTACGAATTTCGAACGGAAAAATGAAGCCGGAAAACCCTAAAAACATCAGTTTTCTGTTGATTTTAAAATGATGTCCTAAAATTTTTCAGGCATGTGCAGAAAGCTGGAAAAGCATCCAGGAGAACACACAAGAAAATTGGTCCCATGACTCGGCTAAAGAGCCGCGGAAGCGCGGCGGATCCCAAGCGATCCGCCGCGGTTCCGCGGCCTAGTTGCCGAGTCATGAACCCAAATTTCTTGTGTGGGTCCCCTGTGATATTTAGTGTTTTCTGGAATATTTTATTTTTGCTCAGGTTTTAGATTTACAGAGCAGTTCTGGAGCAATATTAAATACATTTAATCGATCGAAATTGTACAGTATTTTCATGTTGGATTATATCTGTGATTGTTTAATGTGTTCGTAAATCTCCCCTAACTGCTAGTAAGTCGGTTGGCAGGGGGTTGCACATTTCTGTAATTGTTTTATCTTTTTGTGCATATGAACTGTAATTGGACTGTTGTGGTGTATAGCCGGGGTTTAGCAATGGGTTATTATTTAATTCATTTGTTGTAAATGTAATTTGTTATAATATTATTTTTGCAGGGCACATCCAGGTTGCGGTTGTAGCCACCGTTGTATTATTTCATTTTACTGTTTTTGCTCCTAGGACTGACCCAAGGTGGGGTACACAAACTGCCGGTTGGGTAGTTTGCCGTACCCGTAGGGGTCGTGGGTAGGGTAATGGCTATTCATCACAACTGTGTTATCCGTCTTTTCTTGCAGGCTCAAAAGAAATACGGATTGCTAGCAAATCCAATTAAGTTCATCTGTGTTCTGGAATGTATATCATTGCGTCAGACGAATGTAAAATATCTATATTTATGATAGCTATTTAGACGTCACTTATGTTTTACACCCGCGCTAGCCCAGCCCCCGCTCTGTCGTTAGTTAAGTAACCTAACGGGTGATGACGGGACCCCGTGGCGAATGCGGATGGCATAAGAGGACGTTGTATTTTCGTTGTTTTCTGCAATGATAGGTTAATGATGGGACGTATTATCTATAATGCAAAGAAAATAAACCAAGTTTAAATCGTTGGAACAATTTAAAAGAAACCACTCGGTTATTTTTAAAACAGATATTTTAAATGCAGAGCTTTAACCACTCCTTTTAAAAGCTATCAGGTTCCTTCGGTTATATCAAGTTCACTACGTTCACGGTTTCGCCAAAACCAGTCGTAGCCCTCCGTCATTTCTTATGGATGGTCAGTAGTATTCAAGCTATGCTTGTTGGCATACGTCAAGGCATAGTGTTTGGTAGCTGCTGGGGTATTCATTTGTTGCATAGATAGATGTGTTGGTTTGGGACAGTCGCATTACCTTGTTGGCATACGTCAAGGGTATATACGGGTGGGTTCAAATTAACAAGATAATGATGGGCAGAACTTGAAATATGACTTATGATTTGTTGGCATACGTCAAGGTCATAAGAGCATGGGGCAAAAACTTATATCGGGAATTTCTAAAGAAACTGAAATTTGCAAAGAGATGCATACCATTTGGAGTTTGATGAATGTTGGTAGGATTCCTTCAACATTATCATACGATGATATTTGGATCCCGATCCTACTGTGAGTATATGCTACTTATCAGGATATTCGTCACTTAACGATCAATGCTATAAACCTAGTAGGTGTCCAGAAAAGTGTCAGCGGGGTTACGCCCCCAGAGAAAAGAGGTTATTTAATTAAGGAACTTCGCGAAAGCGTTGGAAAACCTCCCTCGAAGTACCGACACCAGCCTGGCTGAACGGTTAAGCAAGTATTGTACGGTGAGAATAGTCCTGGCTAATTCTTCTTTTATGGTTTGAGGAAGGATTCGAGAAACAGTGGGAGCCATCCAGTTTAGATAAACTAAAAACCACTCCAAACTTGCAAGAGCATCATGCTAAAGAGTTTTCTTCTCTCTCTCCTAATTGCAGCGACCCTGAAAATGACTGGACTTAAGTTACTTTTAGAGAAAAATATACTGACAGGGCCAAACTATAAAGATTGGCTGCGGAATGTCAAAATGGCTTTGACCTATGACAAACTGGGGTACGTCCTCACCGCTAGGGCACCTGCTGTCCCTGGTCCCAAATCCAGCAATGCGGATAAGGAAATCCGCAAAACCTGGGATTTAGATTGCGCGAAAGCCAAGTGCATCGTGCTTGCCTCGATGAACAATGAACATCAGAGGAGGCACGAGGATATGGACCTTGATTGCATATTTCTCCATACAAAGGAACTTTATGGAGAGCAATCTCGCATAGCAAGATACGAGACCTCAAAGAACTTGTTTCGAGCGAGGTTGGCTGTCGGGTCATCAGTAGGAGAACATGTCCTAAAGATGATCGGCTATATAGAAGAGCTCGCAGACCTTGGGATGACTTTGGATAATGAGCTCTATACAGACCTTATTCTCCAGTCCCTTCCTCACACCTACGCCCAGTTTATCCTGAACTTCAATCTTCAAAGAAAAGAAGTTGAACTTCCGGAACTCCTGAACATGTTAAGGAGTGCAGAGGGCACCTTGAAGAATTCAAGGGAAACACCCGCTATGTTTGTTGGCGGTTCATCTTCTTCCGGGTCCAAGGCTAGGGCCAAAGGAAGGAAGAAGAAGGCCGCACCCAGACCTAGAGGAGGTGTTAGTAAGGTGGGAGGGAAGGGAAAGAAAAAGATAGCAGTACCGATAGTTGGCCAGGATGAGTGCTTCCATTGTCACAGGAAAGGGCACTGGAAGAAGGATTGCAAGGCGTGGAACGCCAAGAACCAGGAACCGAAGCAAGCTGTGGCTTCGACTTCAGGTGTGTTTGTAATTGAGAATTGTCTGTCGATCAACTCTACTTCCTGGGTATTGGATACCGGATCAGGATCTCATATTTGCAATTCATTGCAGGCACTGAGAAACCGTAGAGTGCTGAAGGAAGGTGATATGACCCTAAAGGTTGCTAACGGAGCTAGCGTGGGAGCTGCGTCCGTCGGCGATTATCACCTAGGATTGACGAGTGGACACATTTTGGTTTTACATAACTGTTATTTTGTGCCAAGCTTAACGTGTAATATCATATCAGTTTCCTTGTTATCAAATAAAGGTTATGATTTCACGTTTGTAAGAGATGTTGTCAACATCCACCTTAATCATGGTTTGATTGGGTCCGGTACATTAAATAACGGAATATATGTTTTAAACCAACTCCAAATTTTCAATGTCCAGAACACACTAAAAAGAAAGTCTCCAGATTTAAATAAAGCTTTCTTATGGCATTGTAGACTGGGTCACATCAATGAGAGAAGGTTGACTAAGTTGCATAGAGAAGGATATTTGGACTCGTTCGAATATCAATCTTATGACACTTGACAATCTTGTCTCAAAGGAAAGATGTAACATTTCAAAAAGATAAAGTATTAATTTTGGGAATTTTTATAATTTAATATTATTTTATTGAATATTTTAATTTTTTGGTATTATTAAATACAATTAAATAGGAAAAAAAATTGAGAAAAATTATGGAAAATTCTAAAATTGGGTAATTATTGGAATTATGGCATTTTTAGATTTTTTATGATCATTTATATGCTAATTTAGTGCTAATCGCGATTAAAAATTTCTAATCGGATTTTTGGCGTTTTTGTGCAAAACATGCACATATCTTTTTTTTCATTCTTGTGCATTTTCTTGCCATGGTTTGTTTTGGGATTACTATTTGAGTGAGAAGGGTTTTAAAAGGAAAAAGAAAAGGAAAAGAATAAAGAAATTGGTAGTTGGTGAGAGAGAGAGAGGTATGGGCTTCATTGACTAAAGACTTAGCCATTCTTCTTCCCTTCATTTCCATCCCTCTTTTCCTCTCTCCTGCTGCTGCTCCTGCACCTCCTTTCCCTCCCCTCTTCAAGCTCCAAAACACCTCTAAAACAACCCTAAAACCCAATCTCCATTTCATTAAATGTGTGCACAATCCCTAGATCTACACTTGGAGCTAAAGAAGCAAGGATTTTGGCCACTAGGGGCAACTCAAGAATTTTCTTGAGTTGCCAAATGAGGTAATTTCTGGATCATTAGATTAGTTTTTGCATTACTTATACCCCTATGTTAAAAGTGAATCGATATTGTGTGATATTGTGGACTTGAGATAACCAAGTTAGGATTTGAGGGAATTTGGTGTGGTATTGTGAAATTGAGCTCAGTAGAGGTTTTACAAACTCCCTAGTGTATGAATTGAAACCCAAACCTGAAGCTTTAACCCAGAATACGGATTTTAGAAACCGATATCGGAGAATTTGTGAAATCTGTGTAGTGTTTATGGAATCTGCTATCACCCGAGACACCCTAAAATAAAATTGAGTGGACAGTGGGATGTGCAGGCACCCAGGAAGCTAACCCCAAGACCCCAGCTCCCATTTCTTCTTCCCGGCCGCCAATTTATTCCCATTGGCCGCAATTTGCGGCCTGGGCCCCACCATTTTGGCTCGTATTGGTTCTGTAGCTCCTACATGTTTATGTTAGACCCCTGGTATATTTAGATTTGTATAAATTGACCTAGGGTGAAATCTGAGACATATTTCTTAAGTTGCTGTTTTGGATTCGTGTTTCCGTATTCCGTATTTTTAATTCTGCATTAGTGTCTTGTGATTTACCTCGACTATTTGGCATTTATATGACGATATAGAGGATTTATTGATGGTTTTGAAGGCGTGCCATAGGTTCTAACCTATAGGCCCCTTGTCGTATCGTTTTGGATTTCGTGTGCCGTTTTAGCTTTGATTTGGTTTTAATGCGCATATACGACACTTGATGTGTAGGTACCACATGAAGACTTCGGGATGACAAGCAAACGCGTGGTGGCATCGAAAGATAAAGACGCAAGGTGAGTAGATTATATCTACAGGGGGAAGTCGGGTGGATGGCGTATAGCACCCCCGCAGTCCGTAGTATATATATATGTATATGATAGCTAGGTGTACTATGGATAGTGTAGGGTTAGAAGTGACTAGTGTAGTTCATAGTCGTGAACCCTAGAGTAGATTTACACCTACACGCACATCTTTGCATATTCATTATACTTGCACTGTGTTTGATGATATTGGATGACATTGGAGATGAGTCGATAATGTTGGGCATGGTGCCGTAAGATCGGTGATTTGATGTGATTCGTATTTGAGGATACGATACGTGATCTCTAGCGGGCCTTAGGACGTGTGCTTGCACACGCTGTAGTTTGATGGTATCAGTTGTACTAGACTTAGACCAGTACCCCAGATTATATGTTATGATGATAGTGATACCTGAAATGTGATGAGATAGTGTGATTTTAACCCGTACCCAGCTATTGGGATGCCGTACGACGATTTACCGTATGAGCTTTACATTGATGATAGATCCGCACTCATGACTTGAGGATGTCATATGATATACTGTATCGTACGCGATACTATTGAGGCGGAATCACCGACTATTATCTATATATATATCGACTCAGATGTTAGGCGGTTTCCTTACCTGTAGCCCAGCTGGTTAGTTCAGCCGTATAGTTTAGTGTAGTTGTTAGATTAGAATAGCCTCCTACCTATTTCAAAACTAGCGGGTCGTGGGTATTTTTAAAAGACAGGTCAAGGGATCTACGGATATTTCAAAAGGCGTATCTTTTCATAAAAACACCGTAGCCCCTATTTTCAAAACCCCATGATTCGTGTTATTTCAAAAGGCACCATTTGTAGGACTTATATTAGATTAATGCAGATTAGTTATAGTTACGTCTAGTTTCAGCTCCCACTCATTTTTGTGGTTCGCTTTGCATCGCATTCTTATATTATGTTTCATACTCCATTATTGATATCATGCTGATAGGACACCAGCACCATTACCGATGATGCGTATGTACCACGTACACTTACTTGCCGGCTCACACACATCTTCATCGGTAATTGCCATGTCACGTACACCTTAGAAAATATTATTGCTTGACATAGCCTATTAGCTAATAGTTTAGACATGATATTAGTGTACTTGCCTTATATGTTAGTTTAGACATTGTAGTTATTACCTGCTACTTCATGCATACTGTTATTCATTGTTATGCCGCATTCATGGATTCTCATGCATATATTCACTATTTTACGTGTTATTGAGGTTTTGGATTTGGATTTCCGTGAGATTTTCTGGATTTGGAGGAAAACCGCAAAAACACAAATAAACATATTCTCTCTTTTAAAATAAAAAGTGCGGTTTTCCCATGATGTATGAGTCGTCCACCATGAGTTTGCTGATGGATTTGGAAACCCGATTCGAGGAGACGGATGAACCGTTTCGGGTACATGGTGGACCCGGTGCGGTACCCCGGGGCAAGATGAATGTGGTGATGACGTTGAGCCTGGCAGGGGAGCACTACCTACCGGTGATTTTACCCGACGCGTCGGATATCCGGAGGATACCGTCGTGGTCTTGAGATGGATGGTAGGGGCCGGTCTGGACTGACGGCACCCTAGATATTGTGGTTGAGACTTTGAGATATCGAGATATTGGGATTACGTTTTGTGCCGATGCTAGGCACAGTTTTATGCTGATTCATTATGATACCTCATTTTAAAAATACAAAGGAAATCTCACTAATTTATGAAAACAGTTTCTTCATGTACATGTATTCTGTTTTCATGCATTCATATCTCATTCATATGATATATTGCTACCTGAGGTACTGACGTAGGCACATGAGATTGCACTCGGGTTAGATATTTACCCTAGCCTTGTTATAGGCTGCATGTTATATATTGAGGATTTTATATACTGATCGTATTGACCTAGGATTATGTCTTGCTTTCGGTTTCTGCTTGTAGATATTCTCTATTCACGAGTTGGCAACTCACCCCCGTTGTGCCACAGTTCTTGCAGGTTCTGCCGTACAGGTTCCTTTGCGGCATTTCTGGCACATTGCTTCCTTGCGGGTGAATTGCATTTGGTAGGTGGTTTCTTTTACATCAAGAACCACCATTGTACTTGTATTATTCTTTGTCTCTAGAATTCCATCAACCAAAACTTGTATATTGTTTCAGACTTAGACATTAGTGATGTATTTTTCGACCTTAGAGTCGCGCTTAGCAGTATTACGGTTTTCATGTTATTTTGAGTTTTGATCCTCGCCCTTCGGCGTTGTATATTATTATTGCTTGCGTGGTTATGACCGTCGTTTGACGAAGAGCTAGCTCCCGTTTGGGGATGCCTTTTATCATTGCATATATATATTATTCTTGTTGTACCCCGTTCGGGGCCAGTATTTACAAAAGAAACTCTGCTGAAATTTTTAGCAAAGACTTGACATTTTAAAAATGCATTTTTGGCTTAGTTATTTAAAAACCTTGACTTCAACATGTTTTCTTTCACTTCTTCAAACCAGTTTTCCTTACTCTTAAAATGGTTTTAGATTTCTGGGCTTTTGGCTTACTTGGATCAGATGGAGTCCTATAGACTTCATATGGTTCAAGGTCCAGTCACGTGCTCTTTCGGGTCGTAACAAAAGATGACAAAGACTCCATTTACTGGACAAGGAGTAAGAGCGAGTGAGCTCTTAGGACTCATACACAGCGATGTATGTGGTCCAATGTCTACACATGCAAGAGGTGGTTATTCCTACTTCATTACTTTTACAGATGATTTCTCTAGGTTTGGACATGTCTTCTTGATGAAGCATAAATCCGAGGCCTTTGAGAAATTCCTGGAATACAAGAGTGAAGCGGAAAACCAAACAGGCAAAAGTATTAAGACACTGAGATCTGATCGAGGTGGAGAATACTTAAGTGTCGAGTTCCTAGGTTACCTAAAAGAGAAAGGAATTCTCTCTCAGCTTACTCCTCCATACACTCCACAGCACAACGGTGTATCGGAGAGACGGAATCGAACCCTATTGGATATGGTACGATCCATGATGAGTAATGCTGAGTTACCGCGATCTTTCTGGGGATATGCGCTAGAATCAGCGACACATCTTTTGAACAGAGTTCCAACCAAAACTGTGCCTACCACACCATATCAGATGTGGAGTGGGAAGAAACCCTATCTTCAGTACCTGAAGACATGGGGATGTCCAGCTTTTGTAAAAAAGCAGTATCCGGACAAGCTCGAGGCACGGTCAGTAGAGTGTAAGTTTGTGGGATATCCAAAGAACTCTAATGGATATTGTTTCTATTACGCAGAGGAACAAAAGGTTTTTGTTTCTCGTCATGCCCGCTTCTTAGAAACTGAATTTTTGGAAAATCAGAAGAGTGGGAGCGTAGTAGAACTGGAAGAAATTCCAGAACCACAAGCTGCTACTGAAAGTTTGGTAGAACCAGAGGTTCAAGAAGAACAGAACATTCCCGCACCCCTCCGCAGGAGTAGTAAGCCGTCTCATCCGCCTGAGAGATACTACGGTTTTCTCATAGACGGGGATAGAGAGGATTGCATCATAGATGATGATGAACCTACTGACTTCCAGCAGGCCATCCAGAGCGGCGACTCGGTACGATGGCTAGATGCAATGCGGACCGAAATGGAGTCCCTGTACACCAACAAAGTATGGACTTTGGACTTTGCTCCAGATGGGGTAAAACCCATAGGATGCAAATGGATCTTCAAGAAAAAGATTGGTGTAGATGGACAGGTGGAAACCTATAAGGCTAGACTTGTTGCAAAGGGTTTTCGTCAAAGACCTGGTTTGGACTATGACGAAACTTTTTCTCCAGTAGCTATGCTCAAATCCATTCGGGTCCTTCTTGCTATTGCTGCCTTCCATGATTATGAAATCTGGCAGATGGACGTAAAGACGGCTTTTCTGAATGGAAATTTAGAAGAGAGCGTCTATATGGATCAGCCAGAGGGTTTCAATCAGAGTGGGAGTAGCGGGAAAGTATGCAAGCTGCTTAAGTCCATTTATGGACTAAAGCAGGCATCGCGGAGTTGGAACATCTGTTTTGATGAGACAGTCAAAAAATATGACTTTATCAAAAATCCAGATGAACCGTGCATATATAGTAAAGTTGTAGCCAGAAGTGTCATATTCCTCGTCTTGTACGTGGATGACATTCTATTGATAAGAAATGACATTCCTATGCTACAATCTGTCAAAGGATTCTTGTCACACAAGTTCTCCATGAAAGACCTGGGTGATGCCTCTTACATTCTGGGGATCCGGATCTATCGTGATAGATCCAAGAGGATGTTGGGACTTTCGCAGTCCAGGTATATCGACACTGTACTGAAAAGATTCAGTATGGAAGATTCTAAGCGAGGTAATCTACCGGCTTGTCACGGAATCACCCTCTCCAAAGAGATGTCTCCCAAGACTGATTTGGAAAGGGAACGCATGTCTATTATACCCTACGCTTCTGCGATAGGCTCTATAATGTATGCGATGTTGTGTACCAGACCAGATGTAGCTTACGCACTCAGCGTGGTAAGCCGGTATCAGTCAGACCCAGGGGAGAAGCACTGGATAGCAGTAAAGAACATTCTCAAGTACCTGAGGAGGACTAAAGAGATGTTCTTGGTTTACGGCGGAAAAGACCTCAGGTTGGAGGCCTTTGCTGATTCCGGCTTCCAGAGTGATAAGGACGATTCCAAGTCCATGTCGGGTTATGTCTTTACCCTCAATGGAGGGGCGGTGTGCTGGAAGAGCTCCAAGCAGGACACCGTTGCTGACTCGACGATGGAAGCGGAGTATATAGCTGCTTGCGATGCCGCAAAAGAAGCAGTCTGGATGAAGAAGTTCCTGACAGAACTTCAAGTGGTTCCTACCATAGTTGATCCAATACCTCTGTATTGCGACAACAACGGAGCTATAGCTTTAGCGAAGGAACCAAGGTCCCATCAGAAGTCCAGACACATCTTAAGGCGGTATCACCTGATCAGGGAGATCATTGATCGTCAGGAGATCGAGGTTCGGAGAGTTGCTTCAGAAGAGAACATTGCTGATCCATTCATGAAGGCCCTACCTTAGACGCAGTTCGAGAGGCTACTCGAGATCATTGGTCTTCGATATGCCAGTACATGGCCCTAGTGCAAGTGGGAGATTGTTAGTGTTTATGCCCTAGAAGGCCATTACTGTATCATACTAGTTTGTATATTACTTAATGGAAGCTTGGGATATTCACATGTATATAACAGTCTTGCTAAACATGGTAGTATGCTACTCGGTTTTATCTATCTTAATGTGTGAGTATACGTATTGATAGAGCTCTTAGGATCTTGCTTGACTACCAGCGTTGTGATGGCAGTCACACTTGTGGGGGCTGGGTAGTCTACAAGCACATCCTTATTCAGGTCCCTAGTCGTTGGATTATCGAGACAGAGCATCGATACTCCGGAGTAGACTGGTGTGTACGCTTCTCATCCCAGTTGGGGAGATGGTTTGTCCCACAGCCGTCAGTACGTCGTACTGGAGATAGTATGCAGGTGCTCGTTAGGTTATGGGTACACCGGACAGGACTCACAGGGAACTGTTGGTTAGTTTTATACCAGTCGTCAGTGAACAGTTCCCAGGTGACATGAGTACAGCATAGTCCGCAGACTTGACACTGCTACTTCGCCTCGAGTGTGTCCCACTGTTCTTAGATTTCTACCCTACCACGGCTCAAAGGAGTTGTGCAAACAGGTAGCAGTTGGGTACAGTCCCGAGCACTTGGAGGCAGTGGCGGTTAGACAGGATTCGTCCCTCCCGGTATTGGGAGTAGATATCGTGATGTGTCAGAGAGCCATTACGCAAAGTCCCTGGCCAGGGCAAGCGAGATTTGCAGGTAGGTTCCAGTAGTTTCTCAGGGTGTAATGGGCTTCCCTCCAACACGACTTATACAACTATTAGGGGACTGACGCTTGCCGCCCCCTAGGCCGGATATGCGATAGTCCTGGACGAACGGACCGGACTGTATGGAGATTGTCACATCAGACTCAGTAGGAGTTCGGATGGGTTTCCTCATCGGCCTTCTTATCGACAATTACCTGGGGACCGTTACATACAGCTAGTGCCGCTTGCGGTCTGTGGTTAAACCCACTGCCAGCGTAGTATTCGAGTCTCTAGAGTCCCACACAGAGAGTTTCCTATTCCAGGCGAAACGATATAGAGGTCGTATGGTTTTACGACAAGGGTTCGGACGCATACGTGTGTTTACGCACGTACGACTTTCGGACAGTTTTTACCAGTCGGCTTTAGTTTAAGCCAGTTACTGGTATCCGGTTATTGGATTTTTACAGTCTAAAATTTTTCCGTATTTTTGCGGAAAGGAGGGGGGTTCTCGTAATTATGCGGGAATCTTCTAGAAGGTGGTGACTAAGGAGGTTAAGGTGGCATATGAAATGATTGTAATTAGTGAGTCACCTTGATGATTCATAGAAGTCTTTTGTCATTCTAATGAATCATCACTAGATATTATCAAGCATGGTTGCTAAATTCATTTCTTAATCTTTTCTTCATAAAAGAAATGCTTGATATATATCTTCTTGACTCACTATTCTATTATCATTATCATCTACACATTCTCTCTCCTCAAGCTCTTTCTTTTCAAAAGACTAATCTTCCCCTCTCATGAGTTGAGTACAAGGGTTAGTAAGACTAAACAATCCATAACCATCACTCTATCTCAATCTATCTTCTTTGATTTGCAATCCAAGAAGGTTAGTTGCCTCAAGTTTAGAGGCTTAGCTTGAAGTTTTGCTCTCGGGTGGATCGTCTACTACTTCGAGAAGGCCGAGGAGAACAAGGAGTTCGTAAAGACGAAGGAGTTGGTTCATTAGGTATAATCCCTAAACACAGTAGTTTAGAAACACTTTGTGTTTGGTTATTTATAGTTTAGCTTCGATTCAAGCGGTTAGTCGATGTTCGTTCACTAAACATGTTCGTTTTTGAAAATTCCGCCTCCCCACAAGTATTGGGGTGTAGTACATCGACTTACATTAAGCACAGCCACTGGAAAAGGTTTCATCATTATCCATGCCTGGTCGATGACGAGAACCTTTAACAAGTCTAGCTTTGAAAGTCTCAACTTTTCCATCTACACCATGTAATCTTCTCAAGATATACTTGCTCCTGATGGCGATTTAACCCTTCAGATATAGCAGCCAAAGTCCATACTTTGTTGGTGTATATGGATTCCATTTCAGATCACTAAGCATCCAGCCATTCTTGCAGAGTCCCCACTCTTGATGGCCTGCTCGAAACTAGTTAGGTCATCATCTCCATGATGCAATCCTTGCCCCTACTGTCATCGAAAA